>CM043317.1:16054480-16654480 GCA_023736055.1 Quercus glauca
GTTTTAATGTTACATAAATTTATATATATTCAGTTGGTTCGGTTCGGTTTCGGGTGAAAAAATCCAACACCGAAACCGAAACCGAAAATTTCGGTTTTTAAAAAATGAAACCGAAACCGAACCAAACCGAAACCGAACCGAAAATTTGACAACGGTTCGGTCGGTTTCGGCCGGTTTGTTCGGTTCGTCGGTTTTTTGCACACCCCTAAGTCATTACAGGATAAATGCACTTACATCATAGGGATGAACAATTAAAAAATTATTTACAAAATAAATAATTAAAAATAAATAATTGTGCATTTCTTACGACCATCATATGATTCGTTTTTCCCATTGAACCCAATTCTCAGGATCTCTGGTCCTTGGGTTGGGTATCCTCATACATGGCTCATGATTCTATGAACTTTAGTCCCATCCCCCTCGATGTATTCCAGACTCTATCTTTTGCCAAGGCCTTGGTAAATGGATCTGCAAGATTATCATTAGATTTAATATAATCCACAGTTATGATGCCACTACTCAAATAAGATCGCACGGTATTGTGCTTTCTTCTTATAGGTCTGGATTTACCGTTGTAGTAACGGTTTTTAACTCTACCAATTGCAGCAGTGCTATCACAATGAATTAATATAGGTGGAATTGGCTTTTCCCAAAGTGGAATTTCATATAATAAATCTCTAAGCCAATTTGCCTCTTCACTAGCTGAAGCTAATGCTATTAATTCAGCTTCCATTGTAGAATTAGCAATTATTGTTTGCTTTTTAGATTTCCAACTAATAGCACCACTACCTAAGGTAAAAATATAACCAGTGGTAGAGAGAGAATCACCTAACAAAGTATTCCAATCGGCATCACTAAAACCTTCAATCATAGCAGGGTATTTTTTATAAAATAAGCCATAGCTTTTGGTACCAATTAAATATCTCATGACTCGCTCAATAACTAGCCAATGATCTTTACTAGGCTTGCTAGTAAATCTGCTAAGCACTCCTACTGCATATGCAATGTCAGGTCTAGTACAATCAGTAGCATAACGCAAACTACCAATGATACTAGCATAATCCTTTTGATTAAAAATCTCATCATCATTATTCACAGGAAATAAATGAACACTAGAATCAAAAGGAGTAGCTACACTTTTGTGATCATGAAAATTATATTTTTTCAATATTTTCTCAACATAATGTGATTGATCAAGATATATTCCATCACATACTTTTGTAATTTTCATGCCCAAAATAAAATTAGCCTCACCAAAATCTTTCATATCAAAATGGCTTTTAAGCATATTTTTTGTCTCATTTATAACATGCATATTTGAGCCAAAAATTAACATATCATCCACATAGAGGCTAATAATAACATGTAAATTATTCCATGATTTAGAATAAATACATTTATCACATTCATTTGATTTATAGCCATTCTCAATCATGCAGGAACTTTTCATGCCACTGTTTTGGTGCTTGTTTTAAGCCATATAGGGATTTAGTTAGTTTACATACCTTGCTTTCTTGTCCAAGCTCTATAAAGCCTTCGGGTTGATCCATGTAAATTTCTTCCTCTAGGTCCCCATTTAGAAAAGCAGTTTTTACATCCATTTGATGAATTTTCAAATCAAAAATTGCAGCAATAGCAATTAACAATCTAATAAATGTAATTCTTGTTACCGGAGAAAAAGTATCAAAGAAATCAAGATCTGCTTTTTATTTAAAGCCTTTTGCAACAAGTCTAGCTTTAAACTTATCTATTGATCTATCCGGTTTCAACTTTTTTCTAAGGACCCATTTACAACCTATGGTCTTACAACCCGGTGGAAGATCTACTAATTTCCAAGTTCTATTAGAAATTAGAGATTCCATCTCATCATTTATAGCCTCTTTCCAAAATATAGAATCAGGTGATATTAAAGCCTCTTTTAAATTTTGGGGATTTTCCTCAATGTTAAAAACATAATAATCAGGACCAAAATCCTTTTCAACTCTAGCTCTTTTACTCCTTCTAGGTTCTATTTCAGAATTTTCTTGATTTTGTAAATGTGAAGTAGAAGAACTAGGTTGTGACAAAATAATTTCTTCACCCCCACTATTTTTCAATTTAAAAGGAAATTTTTCTTCATGAAAAATTGCATCACCAGATTCAAAAATTATTTTGTTTTCAAGATCAAAAAATTTATAGGCTGCACTATTATTTGCATAACCAAGAAAAGCACAGGTAGTAGCTCTAATACCCAATTTAGGCATTTTAGGGTCAGTTAGCCTTACATAAGCAAGACAACCCCATACTCTCAAATATCCCAAATTTGGCTTATGTCCTTTCCACATCTCAAAAGGTGTGGTGTGTGACTTTTTATGTGGCACCCTATTTAAAACATGACATGCAGTTAAAATTGCTTCACCCCAAAAATGTAAAGGTGCACCAGATTCAATTAACATGGCATTTGTTAACTCAATTAAAGTTCTATTTTTTCTTTCAGCCACACCATTAGAAGCAGGTGAATATGGTGCAGTAGTTTCATGAATAATTCCCAAAGACTGAACAAATGAGTTGAATGCACTTGATTCATACTCACGGCCTTTATCACTTCTTATTCTTTTTATTTTTCTACCGAATTGATTTTCAACTTCTTTTAAAAAATCTTGAAATTTTTCAAAAGCATCACTTTTATTTTTCAACAAATAAATAGTTGTATATTTAGAGAAATCATCAATAAAAGTGATAATATATTTATTTCCTCCACGAGTTAAAATTCCCTCAAATTCACATAAATCGGAGTGAATTAACTCAAGCAATTTGGTATTTCTTACAGCACTTTTATGAGGCCTTTTTGTAATCTTAGCTTGACTACAAGTTTCACATTTTTCAAAATCTTTTGACAGTCTTGGAATTAATCCTAAACTACTCATGATTCCCACATATCTACTATTTATATGACACAAACGAGCATGCCAAAAATTAATAGAAGAAAGCATATAAACTGAACTGGTAGATGCTTTATTATTCTCAACATTCAATTTAAACATTCCATCACAAGCATAACCCTTGCCCACAAATAATCCCTTTTTAGTGATTACATAATTATCAGATTCCATGGTTTGCTTGAAGCCAGCCTTGTTAAGCAAAAAACTTGACATCAAATTCTTCCTCATGGACGGAGTGTAAAGAACATCTTTCAATGTTAGCACACGTCCAGAAGTGAATTTCAATTCAACCTCACCACTCCCAAGAACCTTGGTTTTGCTAGAGTCACCAAGCATAACAGTTTTTTCTTCTTCAAAAAGAGTGTACAATTTGAACAAATTTTTGTCATAGCAGACATGCCTATTAGCACCAGAATCTGCCCACCACCCTTCAACATATTGCATCATATTGATGTCTGTAATCATAGCCACTAAAGGCTCTTCGGTTACGTTAGCCTGCGGGACAGATTCACGTTTCCGAAATTTGCAAAATCGAGCAATATGCCCACTCTTGCCACAGACAAAACAGGATCTATTAAATTGATCTTGTGAAGGGGGTCCTTGGTTCTTATTGTAATTTTTATTTGGGTTTCCCCTTTCTTGAGGTCTATTATTATTTTTAAAGGCTCTCTTTTTAGGCTTCAATTGACCATTTCTAGGAAAATGATTTTTGGGCATATTATTATTAGCTGAAGTAAGGTTTACCTTTGTGGTGGAATTACCATTGCTCTCTTGTGTCATGAGTGCATCTTGTCCTCTAGCCTCCTCCTCCACACGGATGCGTGTGATCAAAGTCTCCAAGGATGTCTCCTTTTGTTTGTGCCGCAAAGTCTTTTGGAACTCCCTCCAAGATTGTGGTAGTTTGTCAATTATGCCAGCTACCACCAAATTGTCTCCAATCTTTATGCTTTCGGATCTCAATTCTGCCACAATCATTTGGAAATCTTGTGCTTGATCCACCACCGATTTTCCATCCACCATTTGGTAACGGAAAAATTTGCTAGCAGCATACTTCTTTGCACCTGCCTCCTCGGTATCATACTTGCTTTGTAAAGCTTTCCAAATTTTCTTAGCAGAATTGTAAGTTGTATCATAATAATCATAGAAATGATCGGCAAGACAATTCAATAGATAAGAGCGACAATTATATTCATCTTTTGTATACTTATCTATTTTTTCTTGATGGAGAACATATTCCTCGTCACTCATCTCATCAGTAGGAACTTTTGATGGATTCTTTTCAGTAAGGATATAGGAGACTTTGAGAAGACTTAAGTAGAAAATGACCTTTCCTTTCCACCTCTTGAAGTGGGCTCCCTTAAAGCGAAAGGGCTTGTTAAGATCTCCAACAGGCTCATTTGGTTTCTCTTGTGTAGGCTCCATGTGTTGAATCTACTTAAAATTGTTGGTGCAAATACAATGATAATGGAAATAATACAAAGAGAAACTGAATAATACTACTGAATTTTATTACTTTAAAGAGAGAAATTACACAACACTATTTGGACTGAGGCGCGGCACTCGCTCTCTTTAAGGAGATTCAAGCCCTTGGTTGGCTAAACTTTGTAACCGGTGCAGACCTTCTTTGACTTGTCTCCCCCAGGATACAACAGCCCAACAAGTGTCGTATGGCTAGAACAACCTCTGCACAAAGTGTTCAAGCCCAAAACTCCACCAGAAAGAACACTCTTCCTTGCCAAGAACCTCTCTATTTTTTTAGTGTATTTTTTTTTTTTTTTTTTTTTTGTGAGTATTGTAGTTGCTTGGATTGAGTCTGAATGAGTCTATTTATAGGCTCAATGGGCCTCACGAAATTATTACCTAATTCACCTCCACTCTTCACCTAATTCACGAAATTTTGATACCTCCACTCTTCACCTCCCCCTTGCGCACGTATCTAGCCCAATATCTGAGTCAATACATTTTAGCCCATTAATCACCACAATTAAAAAGAATAAAAAAGTCTCTCTCCTTTTCAATGTGGGATTAAGCATTTTCACTAATTCCTCATCTCCCATATTTACTCCCACATCTTTACATTTATGTTATTACATTTATTCATTTTTATTTATTTAAAATTAAAATGCTCCAACACCCCCCAAACAAAATTTCTGGAACAGCCACCAGTACCATTAATGGTTTGGTTGGCATCCCATTTATGTTACCAGATTTTTACAGTAGCTTTTCTAGGCAGATAGAAACAAGTAATGATAGGAATGTTGTCAAATAGTTATCAACTTTTGTTGGACCCCTATCATTACTCAAGCTAGAATATTTTAAATCCCTACTTATAAATTTAAGAACTAACTACAAAGTAAAGCTTAGTATCCTTAACATCATCTTACTTGATTATATGCTAGGGGTCCGTTTGGATAACACTTATTTTGCTGAAAACTGAAAACACTGTATCAAAATAATTTTTAAATGTGTGAATAGTATCGTAGGATCCATTTTTAATATTTTTGTCTGAATAAAGTGGCTGTGTGTCCTATAAACAGTGCGTGAACAGTATCAAAATAGTGCGTGAACAGTGTTTTTTGTCTCTGCACAGTAACTTCTGTCTCCTTGAACCACGTGAAAGCAAAAAAAAAAAAAAAAAAAAAAAAAAAACCTGAAAGCACAACACAGGAAAATACAATGCAAAAAAACTTTGTATCCAAACGGGTAGTAGGTTTAATTTCCATTTTGGCTTCTAACATTTATCCAACATGTCTAAATGTTCTCTAACATATTAAATGTATCAGTTTAGTTTCTAACATTTTGGTATTGTGTCACTATAAAAAACTGGGGCTATATCATTCATCATTAAGTAATGGTAGAAAAAGTTAACGTGAGTCTGTGATTAACGGGATAGTAAAAATTTAATTGTTATCAGTGGAGGTGCGGCAAACAGCTATGAAGATCTTGTAGGAGATGAATAGGAGGTCAAAATTGGTGAGTTGATGGGAAGCAAGTTTATCTGATCAGTGGGGATGAGAGATCGTTGAGTCATGGGTGTGGGTTTGGTAGGCATTGGATGAGAGTTGTCTCTCTCATGGAGTGCCTCGATAGCCATGAGTCTAATCAATTTATGTTTGGTTTTTGAGAAAACTAAGGAAAAGAAAGCTAGAGATTAAGTTGTGTGTGTGTGTTTTAATATTTTTATTTGAGGGAAAGAATCAGTGTTTATGTTAGGTTTTTAAGCATAAGAAAATCATAAGTAATTACATATTCTAGTTTACTTGAGCTTTTTTTTATTTTATATATATATAACTTTTATTTTTTAATTCAAGCCACGTGGAAGTCCATGTGGAAGTTTACATGGCATAAAAATTATTTTATTATCACCATTAGTTACTTTAATTTTTTCTATCCATCATTTAACAATATAGACTATTTTGACACAATACCAAAAAGTTAGAGACATGACTGACTCAATATAGTTGGGAGCCTAAGGTGATATTTTTAAGTGGGGCCTTTGTATTTAAATTTCAATTAAATAAATTTATTTAATACTAAAGAAACTAAGGTTGATTTGATGAATCAAAAAATAATTTTATGAATCAATACTAACCAAACAAAAATTAAATTTATATCAAGAATCAAATATCATGGCCCAGGAATAAAATTTAACAAAAAAATATTATTATTCTATTAGAATAGAAGTTTACCTTTCCTTAGATAAGACAATGGATCATAATAAATTTTGAATAGAGATTGTTTGGTATGTAGCCATGTGAAAGATTAGATGGGTAATGTTGACAATCTATCATGTAGAATATTGGCTTATAAAAACTAAAGCATCTAAACAATTCCCCCCCCCCCCCCCCCCCCAAAAGTTTGTAGTTTTCAATTGGGTTGAGTTTTTGTTGCTATAATATTTTGGAGACCTATTATGTATCTGGGTGTATGTGTGTGTGTGTATATATATATATATACCACTTATTATCATATAATCTTAGAAAATGTTAACATTACTACAAACTTTACTAAAACACACAAATTAATATAACAAAGAATGTGGTTTGATGTGGCAATGGATCTAATTGATGGACTTCAACCATCTAATAAAAAAATGTTTTGATTCTTTTGTAATTTGTAATATAAAAATTTATAACATCTCTAACATCATTCTACAATTTAGAAACTTGACAACATTTGGACCTTTTATATATATCATTGTTAATTTAGAAAAAAGGGAAAATTTTGGTTACTGTCTCTTAGGTACTATATCTTATGTCCCTCTATTAAATTATTTGAGATATGTAAAGTACGACAACTAAATTTACAGAATTCTTAAACTTTAGTAATCATGTGCAATAACAACAATTTTTTTTTTAATATGTCATTAGTATAATAGATAGTGGATGATCGCTTACACCAATAAGATTACAAATTCAATCAAACATTGAAGTTATGGTGTATGTGATGACTTTCACCGTCACGTGGCATGGAATCAATGAGCCATATTGAATACTTTTTTTATTCCTATTTCACAAAAAATATATTTAAAAAAAAAAAAGAAAAAAAAAAAAGAAAAAGCAAAAGCTGTGAATCATTGAGTGCGCTAGCTGTAGCCTGTAGGGAGGTTTTCTTTCTGATCTGTGCAAAAACTATTCTTGCATGACATAGGTAAGTGATTACGTCGTTCATCATAAAAAAGGTAAGTGATTACGTCAGTAATCAGCATAACTGCATAGGTAAACAATCTTACTAATTTTTTATACAAAGTAAACAGACTTAACTAATTGGATAATTGCTTTTACAGCAGTTAGTGCCTTGCATCATTTACTTTTACATCCAACTTCAACAGTTGACCGCGTACTAGCAGTACTCTAGCACTGAAGCCTTTTCACTGACGTGCCAAAACAAAAAGCCTTTCACACCTATTCATTTTTATGGTAACTAAACAAACAAAAGGTAATGTTAGTAACTTGTAAAAGTATTTCATGGTAGATTCATAATATGATAAGTCCTGGAAAAGCCTAATCTCTTTGACTCTGTCAATTAAAAACAAACCGAAAAAAGTTGGAAACTTATTAATGCTATATATACATACGTGTCTGAATTCATTTTGTTCACCTCAAATCCTTTCCTGCTACAAGTTTTTAGTGATAGAAGTCTCATCTCTATCTCTCATGGAGGGTGGTAAGCAACCACTTCTGTCCTCCGCTAGAGAAGATGGGCAAGAGCAAGAGCAAGAACACCAGCTACAGTCTCTTCCAGTAGCAAGACACACTTCCTCTGCTGCTACCTTTGTCCCCGATGCCTCTGACATCGCTCCCATCACAGGTCCTGTCGATTTCTACAGAGCGTTCCTTTCTGAATCAAAAAAGCTCTGGTACCTCGCCGGCCCCGCCATCTTCACCTCCATATGCCAGTACTCTCTCGGCGCCATCACTCAAGTCTTCGCCGGCCATGTCGGCTCTCTCGACCTCGCCGCCGTCTCCATCGAAAACTCCGTCATCGCAGGCTTCTCCTTCGGCGTCATGGTACACTCTGTTCTTAATATTACAATACAAACTTATTGAAATTGATTCTTTGTTTAAAAAGAAAAAAAAAAAAAAAAGGATTTGTTTTTGTGGCTCTAACAAAATTGAATTTCAATCAGCTTGGAATGGGAAGCGCACTCGAAACGCTATGTGGGCAAGCGGTTGGAGCAGGACAGATTGACATGCTAGGAATCTACATGCAAAGGTCATGGGTGATACTGGTCACCACATCTTTGCTTCTGAGTCTTTTATACATCTTCGCGGCGCCACTGTTGAAACTGATTGGACAGACCGAAGAAATATCTGAAGCAGCGGGAGTGTTCGCAATTTACATGATTCCGCAGCTATTTGCTTACGCTTTGAATTTCCCGATCGCCAAGTTTCTGCAATCGCAGAGCAAAATCATGGTGATGGCTTTGATTGCGGCCGTGGTATTGGTTCTGCACACACTGTTTAGCTGGCTTTTTATGTTGAAGTTAGGATGGGGTCTGGTGGGTGCGGCTGTAGTGTTGGATGCGTCCTGGTGGCTCATCGTGATAGCGCAGATGTTGTATATTGTCAGTGGGACTTGTGGTCGAGCTTGGTCTGGGTTCTCATTGAAGGCGTTTCAGAATCTTTGGGGTTTCGTTAAATTATCTCTGGCCTCTGCAGTAATGCTCTGGTAAGGAATCTCATCGTTCTTACATGCTTCGGAAGCCATGCTTTCTACTCTCACATGGGACCCTCCTCGTGAGCAGGGAGCATTATTCCGTGCATCTAATTTTTCCCATATCTGATATCACTGTTTATATTAATTTTTTTTAAAAATAATTTAATAGCAGGAGAATGAAAATATCTGAGTTAAGTTAATTAAGTTCTAAAGCTTTTAATGATATTAAGCTGTTTTGCTTATAAAAAATAATAGTAATGGTCTGCATTTTACATGTAGTGTGTGTATAATCTAGACTTGCTGTGGTTCCAATTTGTTTGTTTTTTATTCCATTTTAAAATGTCTCAAAATAAAGTATTTTTTCTAAAATTAATAACTAAAATGTCTATTTTATTATTTAATTTATTTAAAAAATTAATACTATTCTTTTTCTATAATTTAAATTAACGAGGATAGTTGTAAAAACTTATATATTTTTTATAAAATATATAAAATAATAAATAATATTTTTTTAAAAAGTTTGATTTTTAAAATAAGACAGAGACGGAGATAAAAATTTTTAGGTGACACAATAATGGTAATGGGGCTTATGATGGGTTTGGATCCATGTTTTGCTCTTAGCATTTGCGTTTTCAGCCCCTTTTTTGTTTTTTTGTTAAGCTGCAAAGGTTGACTTTTTAGCAATTTTTTTATTAAAAATAAGTTTCACAATACTATTCACACATTTAAAAATTATTTTGCTACAATATTTTTAGTTTTTAATTTTCAATTTTAGCAAAATAAGTTCTATCCAAATGGATATTTAGTCTGATACTTCTCTCCACTATCTTGCCAAGATGTTGGTCAGAAATATTTTAATTGTGTTCATGTTGTCTCAAAAGCATAAAAACACCATCCATCAAAAAAGCATAAAAACACCGAAGAAAACACAAACTTGTAGCCTACGTTAACAACAATAGTTGTCAGTAACTCCTTAGTTTGCAGGCTTCTTTTTTTTTTTTTTTTTTTTTTTTTTATAGAATTTACCCTTTTCCTTATAATGATTATTAAAAACGCTATTTAATATTATAATATATATATACTTGGAACTTAAGGCCTGTTTGTTATTGTTGTTTAAATAACACAGCGTGTATTTTTACAACATTTTTTACCTATACATATTTTCATTATAGTTAAATAATATTACTTGGACAATATTACTAAATAGATCCTAAATTTGTAGGACACTAGTTGACGAAGACAAATTGTTTTTAAAAGAAAAAAAAGTTGACGGAGACCATTTAAAATATTAATGGATAGAGCACCAGACTACCTACACCAGTTAATTACTTACTTTCGATCGTGCCCTCTGCGTCATCCTTGGCAGTATTGCAAGTTGATTTGTGGCTCCTATAAAAACGACCTTACAAATTCTGTATTTTTATAGATATGGATATCTTTAAAAACTGTGAGTGACTTTATAAATAGGAAAAAGTCAATAAATGCAGCAATAGTTTAAGAAATTTTTTATGAAAAAGAAAAAAAAGTAACTGACTTTATAGACTTTTTATTTTTATTTTTATTTTTATTTTTATGATAATGGTATTAAAACATTTTTAAAATAGTTTTTTAACAAATTTCTTAAGACTTAAGAGTACTCATTAATAAGAATTTCTTAAATATCACATTGTATCATTTTTTGGAAATAAATCAAAAATATTATTCTTTTATTTGAAAATTTCAACTTTTTGAGAAAATTTTAACTTATAGTGTCTACTCTTAATGATAGTACTTTATCATTAGATTAAGACACCAATCGATTTTGGTATAGATGGGGATTAAATCACAGATCTTTTATTTAATCATAAAAAGTTTTACCAGTTGAGTTATCTGAAACACATTTGAAAATTTCAATTTGTGTCGCTTTAAAGGAAAAGTAGGTGCATGTGTGTATCAACTCAATTAATATTCAACTCACCCAGAATACATATCCCTCTGTTTATTTATAATTATGATCAGTTATACTATAATTAAAATTAAATCCAAATTGGACCAAGAAAAGCATAAATACCTTGAATTTATTATCAAGTCCATTGGATACAAGTTAAATATATTTAATACTATATTAATTGTTTTTTTTTCCAAAAAATATTAAATAGTCAAACTGTACATAAATAAAAACCGGTACAATTATCTTGAATTTTTGCCCATAGATAATGCACAACCAAGATTAGTTCATTGTGAGTTCTAGTTAGTTCAACTGGTAAAATCTCTGATAATTGAATAAGAGATCTGGGGTTCAATCCTCGTTTACACCCAAAACCGATTGGTATCTTGATCTAATGATAAATTGCTATCATCAGGAGCGAATGCCATAAGTTGAAACTCTCTAATAAAAAAAATTAGTTTAATTTATACACTTTTTATTTTTTTATTTTTTATTTTTTTTATAAATGTTTTAAGTAGAAATATTCAGATTCAACTTATGTGCATCTCTCTCAAAAAAAAAAAAAAAAAAACTTATACTTTCTCTTCTTAAAAAAAAAAAAACTTATACTTGTGAGTTTAGTTAACTCAACTAGTAAAGTCTATTGTTATTGAATAATAGATCATGTGCGAATCTCACTGACATAAAACTTTGATCGATGTATTTGCTTAATGATAGAAATTATTATAAAGCTGACGTCATAAATTGAAATTCTACGATGTATATAAAAAAAGGGTCATGGTAACAGGTGCTTTTAGGGCAATGGTTAACAATTCATTTTAGAAAAGTTTTGACACCACTTTTATGAGAAATGGAAAAAATTGTTAAAATATTAATTGTTTTTTTTATTCTTTTCTCATAAAAATTTTCTTTAAATGAATTGTTAACCATACCCTAAAGGTATAATGCATTTCCCTAAAAAAAAAAAAAAAAATTTCAATTCTAATTATTAAATTATCAAGGAAAAAAAAATCATTATAAGTAAATATTTTTAAAAGGACCACGTATGTATTGCAGTTGATAATTGCTTAAAAATTCTCTTAAAAAATTGTATGGAATCTTGATAATTATCAGTAGTATTAAATGCTTTGTTCTTTCTGGTCAACGGATTTTTATTTTATTTTTTATTTTTTTTATGTTGTTTTGGGGGGGGGGGGGGGGGGCGTTTGGGCACACTTTATTTCTTTATTTTTATTAATCACAGGTTTCCTCCCCCCACCAGGTATCGAGTTTTAGTTTACTGGTCTGGCCAATGAGAAATGATTACTAATGAATGCCTGCTATCACGCTCGTGAAAGTGGGTAGCATTAATAGTTGAGAATGAGAGATTTGATTTATTTCAACTATGAATATTTTTGAAAAAAAATAAGTGTCAACCAATTAAGTTATAAAAATTATTTTTCATTTTTAACAAGGAACAATATTTTTCATAATTATTAAAGTTATAAGTTGTTATGGGTCAATTTTAAAATAATGTCTGAAAATAATGTTATATTAATCCCAACATAATTTTTAATAAAATGTAAAAATTTTGTGAATTTGAAGCTTCTATAACATTTTTATTTTCTGAATAAGATTGAAGTTTAACCATTCATGGTTTTCTATCTTTGATGTCAAAAAAAAAAAAAAAAAAAATCATTCATGGTTAGAAGATAAATCGAATCTTCACCATAATTTATACTATTAAATGTTATATCCTTTTTGGTATAGGACTAGGATAGAATTAAACCCTTCTTTTTCCTTTCTCACCTAAAATTGAAACGAAAATGTCTATCACGGTCATGAAAGTTTGTATTAATTGAATAAAGTTGTTTTGTGTTTACCGTACATTATTATTAGGTTTAAAAAAAAAAAATTTTATGGGAACATTATTATATTTTATTACTATACTTTCCAAAAAGTATTAGAGTATTATTACTTAGCAGTGTATGATGGGTCACAACATGCACCCAAATAAGATCTCTCCTTTTTTCGATTGGTTCATACTAAAATATTGATTTGTGGGTTCACATAATCACATCATTCAACATTCAATTTTAAATCTAATCCTTAAATTGATGAATATATCTTCAAATTAATCTTGTGCAGCTTGGAAGTGTGGTATTTCATGGCTTTGATTCTCTTTGCTGGATATTTGAAAAATGCAGAGGTTTCAGTGGATGCCTTGTCCATATGGTAAGTTTCCTTTTCTCTCTCCACCGTACCATCCTCCAAATTACCTCAATCTTATAAAATTATTCAATACATTCATTATACATTTCTCTAATAATATAGAGGTGGATTCCACACATAAAACTTATAATTTTTTTTATGAACGACATAAATCCTATATTGGATGTACATGACCTTGGGGGAAGCTAGACATGTCATAACACCCACCACGGTAGGGGAAATTTTTTTTTTTATTTAAATTTTTTATAGGAAATTAAAAATCTTATTAATTAAGAAATAGAAATAATATCATGGATAAAAGTTTGTTCAAGAAAATAAGGATTTTCTTCTTTTCAATTCGTAATAGAAAAATCATCAATACCAAAAGCATGTTTTGTTAACAAATGTGTAAGAAAAAAGTTGGTGTCTATATATATATTTGGTTCTTGAAGTGTCCATACCATATGGTATCCACATTTATAGCCGCTAGCCACCACATTGGACCAAGAACCCAAATAATAATAGTAATAATAATAATAATAATAATAATCTTTTTGGTAAACATAATAATAATAATCTAAAAAGATAAGTTTCTAAACTGCGATATGGACCACGAGTGAGCCTCTGAATTCTAGTACGGCAACCTCGTGGCATTTTCAGTGACAAAAATTAGATTAGGATGAGGAAAACTCAGACTCAGTCACCCACGTTGAGGAAAAAAAAATAGTGTCTAATACTCTAATTAGTAATTTGAATACTCTCTCTATTCGCAAAAAGATGACTATCACATGTTATACAGTTGGATCTGTCTATGAGTTGTGCAAAACATGAATGTGTTTTTCTTAATTTTTTCCCCTAAAAGAATAAGAATCGCATACTTAGGTGGTAGCACTAACCATAATAATAGTAGCTAGCTAGAATGATCTACATTGCCTTTAAAAAGGAAAAAAAAAAAAAAGTCATGTAATTAAGTAGATCATTTACGGAAAATTATTGTGTACTCTCAGAGTATCATAAATATGTATTCTCTTCTCTCACATGAATAGTAGGTCTTACTAATTAAAGTTACGGTAGGACTCATCATTTATGTAAAATGGGAGACTACGCATTTATAGTACTCTAAGAATACCTAATAATTTTTCAGCATTCACCTAAGAGGTGCTAAAATAACTAGAATATTATGTTAACACCCAAAACAATACTGTTTGGTACTAAATTTTAAACAACAGTTTTCAATGTTTAAATATTAAAACATGTATTTTCACAACATTTAAACAACGATACTAAAAATCTCTTACCAAACGGACCATAAAAAATTCACTACATCAAAGGTATTATATCTATAATTTTTAACATTTAGCTATAGTAAATTGTTAGAGATAGCAGTGTATGGTAAACACACCAAAAAAAAAAAAAAAAACTTATTTAATGAAAGTTATAGAAAAAGACTTGAGTGGTAAAAAAAGGAATATTGTCAAGTGGAATGTTAAAATAGATAAAATAGTCTCTTAAGTTGTTAAAAATCAAATTTTCTAGCACATTTGATATCAAATGCTCTACTGTTATACTACCATGATGCAAATAGATATTCAATATTGGAATTCAAAAAGATCTTAAAGTACTGGTAGCAATTTAGAGCATCCACAGCCGGATTCTATATCCCATCTTATTTTACCATCTCAAAAAGTCACTTTTTCAATTATACAATACAATTTTACAATTCTCTAACATCCCAACTTTTATATCTCAATCCTACTCATTAAAATAATATTTTTACACAATAAAATAATATTTCTCACAATTACCATTATACATTACAACACATTGTTTATACATTATTTATTCTTTCTCTCTCTTTCCTTCTGGTCAGGAACCACAATCACCACCACCGTTGCACACCACCACCACCACCACCACCGGCAACCCAGAAACAACCGTCAACACCAAAAAAAAAAAAAAAAAAAAAAAAAAAAACCCAGAGAAAATCACAACAACAAATCACCGTGAACAAACCCAGCCACCCCAGCAAATCACAACAACAATCCCAAAACAAAAATTTGAAGAAAAACCCACCATCAACAATCCATGCAGATCTTTAAAGTGATCGGATTTGCCACTGCCACCGAACCCCAACAAACCACCAGTCACCACCACCATGCCACACGCCCACCGGAAAAATCCATTAAATCATAAACCAACAAACCCATTAAATCAGAAAACCAACAAACCCATTATTTCGGCACCCATGCAATCAAAATCCGATCTCCACAGAACCCACGATCAAAACCCCATCGGAACGGAACCCACGCGATCTCCTTCCACCGATCAAAACCCAATTTGAACCCACCCAAAATCAAAACCCACCTCGCCAAACCGATCTCCACGCACGACTCAGTCACCATGTCAACACCACCAAACGCCGATCTCCACCGCGCTGACCTCCAGCCACCACGCCCATCTCAGCCGCGCCACCAGCCTCACCACCACGCCGATCTAGAAATCCGATCCGGCGTGAGCTCCGATTTGGCACAGACAAAAGAGAGAAGGTTGACAATGGAGAGAGAGAGAGGGGATGAGAAAGAGAGAAGGAAGAGAGAAAAGAGATAAAATGAGAGAGGAGTGAGAAATTTGCCGGGTAAAAGCATTAAAAAATATTTTTTTTTATACCATTTTGCTACAGTACCATCTTACATTTGAGATGGTACTGTAGCAAAAGCTCAATTTTTTTTTTTTTGCATATGGGATATGGCCTTCCCATTGCTGATGGGTTTTGGGGCTTAAATGCCAAATATTCTTAACATTTGGCATATACAAGCCCAAATGCGGATGCTCTTAGTCTTACGCTCTTGGAATGGTTTTGCACTATTTGATTGGAAACTTTCTTAAAATTCAAAGGCTATCACTTTCCCACTGTCTTGCAGTGCATGATCTAATTTGTCTGTAGGACTAAGTCTCTGTTTAGAATTCCCTATGTTTCCTGTTGATTGTGGGTGTCGCATTCAGAATGTCTCGAATGAGCTAAAATTTACGAAGAATTTTCGGTTTTGAAAATCAATTGGCTAGTTGCGATTCATGTACTGATTATGAGATTGTTTATGCAAGATAACTTATTAAGGGGGACTTACTAGCAATTTGTTCAATCTATTTTCCTCCTCACGAGTATAATGTCGTTATATTCATTATTCTCTTAATAATGATAAATCTCATAAATTAAATATACGATACGATCCAACATATATATGAGATGAGAAACGTATTACTATTTTACATATTTCATGGAATTGCTCCTATTTTCTGTTGCAAATACAATTGAGCAACGAAGGAAATGGAATAACCGAATAAGTCACTCTTCCTTGGAGTCCAAAGGATCCCCAATTGTGCAATAATATATTGGGTAATTCTCATCTTTCATGCATGTAAGACCAAACACTAGGACTTCACATAGATGCAGAGTAATGTTGCATATATCTGTTATAAAGTCTAATAAAACTTTATTTGTATTTGGAATAAAGATTGCTTCAAGCAGAGAAAAAGTTAATTGTAATGAATTTTTTGTTTTCATCTTAAGAGCAGCCAAAATTCATATAAAATTCCATCCTCCATCACTTCTCATATATATCTTCATTTCATTAATCCTCGCAATATTATTTGTAAGAGTTTGCTAACAAATGTTCTATTTAAGAAAGACTTTTAGAAACTTTTAATGAGAAATGAAAAAAACCAACTGATTTTATTGACAACTTTTTATATTTTTTATAAAAGTAGTATCTAAATTTTTTAAAAATGGTTTACTAACAAATATTCTAATAATGCTTGTTAACCAAACCCTTAATTGTATGAACTGAATATTTTATGAAGACCATGGCAATCTGAGACCACACTCCCTCCTCACACAGGAGTGCATAAATTCTCGTGCAACGCATGAATCTAAAGCTAATTACCAATGTGCTTTGGATATAATTTATTTTTGATTGACCATTTCCTATTTTCTTGCTATGCCAATGATGTCACAGCATGAACATATTGGGCTGGACAATTATGGTAGCTCTTGGGATGAATGCAGCTATAAGGTTAGTGACAGAAACACACCTCCACCAAGCTATTTTTCTATTTCTTATAAGTTTCAAAAAGACTGAAAAATTAAAAACCGAAAATTTTTGCAGTGTGAGAGTGTCAAATGAATTGGGAGCAGCTCATCCAAGAACAGCCAAATTTTCATTAGTGGTAGCCGTGATAACCTCATTTTTGATCGGTCTTGTCCTCTCAGCTATTCTAATTGCGACACGAAACGAGTACCCATCTTTATTTTCGTCTGATACGAGTGTTGAAACGCTCGTTGAGGAGCTTACACCAATATTGGCTCTTTGCATTGTCATTAACAATATTCAACCTGTTCTCTCTGGTTAGATTTTTCTTTCCCTTACGAGTGTGTTTACTAACTTGAGTTAATTCTAGTAAAAAAATTTCGATCTTTTGTATATATTCCACACCCTCTTTAGTCTTTATATCATATAAGTGTGTAGTCCCATGCATATACACAATTATAAATTATACATAGTATTAGCTTTATACTTTTTTTTTTTAAACTATACATTTATAAAATATGTAATGGTTTCTCATTATATTTATATATATATTATCTTCTTCATAAAATACAATTCAGTTACTCAAAAAAAAAAAAAAAAAAACATATTCTTGAGGGACAAGGAAATATAGAATTTAATAATTGGATGAATAATATTTTTTACAGGAGTGGCCATTGGAGCAGGATGGCAAGCAGTTGTTGCTTATGTGAACATTGCTTGTTACTACCTTTTTGGGATCCCTTTGGGTCTCATATTGGGTTACAAGCTTGATTGGGGTGTCAGGGTAAGTCTTGCTCTACTTCCTTCCTATTTTTGTTTGTTTCATTTCTATTATCTAGTGAAAATAAGCTTCTTCTCTTCCCATTATTGCCTAACTCCTAGGAGATAAATGTTTAAAGTTTAATAATTATGAGATAAAATTATGAAAAGAGAAAACAATCACAAACGTGTAATTCTCAAGAGGATCTTATTGCATCAGATAAGCCATGTTAGTCACCATGTAAATGAACTTCTTGTCCCTTTTTTTAATGTGAAACATGAACTTTTGTGTCATTCTCAATTTTGCAGGGGATTTGGTACGGCATGATGACAGGAACAATTGTACAAACTTGTGTCCTCTTCTTTATAGTTTATAGGACCAATTGGAACAAAGAGGTAAACTTTTTTTCACATTTATTCTATGTATATGTGGCTTCTAATGAAATTCTTTTTACATCAAAAAAAAAAAAAAAAAAAAAAAAAAAAAAAAAAAAAAAAAAAACAGAAACGAAAACGAAAAGCTGTTGTCTTCAATCTTTCTAACTGAAGTGATAATCTTAAATCGGTAAAACCTATTACACATGCCATTTTGCGCATACGTCTGTACACAAGTGAATTTGAACTGAAATTGTCATGAACGTGCATGTGTGCAAAATGGTGTGTGTAATTAACACTACCCATATTAAATAGTTACATTATACAAACAATGCTCAACAATTAACCCGTGTTAAGAATGGAAGGATTGACTAAATTGGTGTGAAATGCAGGCATCAATTGCTGAAGACAGAATAAAGAAATGGGGTGGGGCTAAAGAGAATGATGTAGACAAAACAAACGACAATTGAGAGTTCAAGGAAACTATAGCTATGGATTTTTGCGGAAATTATTTACATTCTTCAATAAAAAATACTAAGCCATGGGCAGAGCCGGAGGGCGAGAAAACAAAATGCAGCCCAAGAAAACAGCTTTGACAAGGGATAAAAAGGGAGAAGAGTCGCACAACAATACGGCATTGAGAGATTCACCCCACTTTTTTTTTTTCAAGTTAACAACACTTATGTTTAGAAAGACTTTTATCTTGTGTCTTGTGATCTTGTTCCACAATTTTAGCATGTCACTGTTCATCGCATTTTGTATGTTTATCCTTTTTCTTTTTTTTTTTTTAATAAATTAATTTCAGTGAATTTCAATTGGCATGGGGCCTTATGTTTTATTCAAAAATATTAAGTAAAATTTTTTAATTGAATGCGAATTTTAATAAATTTAATGTTGGATTACATTATTTTCGTGCATTCTCCATGCTTGCAAAATTTTAAGATGATTAAATATCAATAATAATGTCATCAATCAATTGTTTAAATTTACTTTTTTTTAGTTTAAAATAATGAATAAAATGTGAGTCTATGGATCTAATAGTAAATAACAACTTATTGGCATTAATATTGGTATGCATGTTAAGAACATATAGAATATATAATCCAACGGTGAAATTTTTAAAATATGAATTTAGTAACAAGTTATTGAGTAGTGTAACATTGTTTAGAGTTATCCTAGATATAGCTTGAATCCAATTTAATATATTTACATATATATATATATATATATATTTGTATGCATCCAAATTTAAGTACTTTGAAGAATAGAGAACAAAAAGGTTAAATTCTAAATTTTCTTTATAGCAATCAACCTAGTGAGATGTGTATACAAGTATAGAGATATATCGCTATAATCTTAGTTCTTTAACACTTGTATATTAACTTATTTGCTCAATTTATTTTAAGGAATCAAAATAGATGTCTAAACTTTATGTATTTTTTTTTTTGTGGAGAAACTAAACTTTATGTATTTTGATTAATCTCTTGCTTTAATTGTTAGTAATTATGAATTGGTTATTTTTATTTCTTAATTATAACTGTGGGACCCAAATATTTGGCAACCTCGGCCCACTCCATATCGGGCCTAAGGTCCATGCCGAGGAGAGTGTAGAGTCCGAGGATAAGAGGGAGAGGCCCAAGTCATCAAGGGATCTCGTCGAGGATGCCATGTCCTCGGCAAACCGACATTGAAAGAAGGAAGCTGTCACTCACCCATTAATTGCACGCCACCAATACTCTGGCCGCATTAATGGTGAACTGACCAGCAAACAGTGATACCTTGGTTATTTCAACTAACAGAAAGCCTGCAAAGGCGGCTGATGGGACGAGCCCTCAGACAGAAGTTCAGACGGCTGACAAATGGATGGCAAAGATCAACTGAACAAGACTATATAATGGATAGAACCCCCAAGGTAAAGGGGGTTGAGAGATTGGACCCTTGAGTGGAAAAGTAAAGGGGTTTTTCAGGGTGTTTAAGGACAATCCTTGTATTCATCGGTTCTAAGGAAAGAGCCCCTCGGACTGGGCCGAGGACGAACTTTCCTCAAGAACACTTAGTTATAATCCTGTTATTATTCTTACAAACCTTTAGTCAAATTCTTGTTATTATTCTTATGAATCTCGCGTCGACTGTTGTCTTTCTTACTAGTGCCTAGTCCTTCTATCCACTCTCTACAAATTTATTATACGGGGGCCGCCCGAAAACGGGAACCTATAATTAGCGCCGTCTGTGGGGAGAACTTGTGCATTAGCAAGTGCGACGATTGGTGTGAAAAAGATCAAGAGCAACACTTCTTTCAAAAAAATATACACATAACCAAGGGCAACATATTCATTCAGAAAGCAACCATCACAAAAAGTTGAAAAGATGCAAGAAGTAAAAGAGATAAAACGAGGCTACTTCTTTATTAATTTTGAAGAGAAGTTACATTTTACATTAGATGCTCATGCAGGCTTGTTCTAAAGCTAACTACGAAGACAGACGCCCATGCAGGCTTGTTCTAAAGCTAACTACAAAGAAAAATACCTAAACAGGCTTATGCTGAAGCTAAAAGAAAAGGAAAGGGTGAGAGGTCTAGGCAGGCTTATTTTAAAGCCAGGCCAAACGAAGGAGGGAGAGGTGGAGACAGACCTATTTTAAGGCCGCCCACAGCTCCCCAACCACCACTTGCGGCGGAAGGAAGGAGAAGGAAGAAGAGGCCGCGGTACCTGACGGTTCCACCTGGTTTCCCTCCCAATCCCACAACAACTGGGAGCCAGCGAATCACTACCAGCCTGGAGGGCTGGTAGATCCAAATCCGGAGGAGAGACGTTACGTTCCTTTCGGATCCCCTTTCGAACTGCAAGGGGAGTCCCATCTCTGGCTAGGTTGAAAAAAAGGAAGATCTTCGGCCTCTGCCTACTCCGCCTCTATCGTGTTGTCCAGGATCGGAGTGGCATCCTCGGCTCCTAAAAGGGGCTCGACTTCCCTGTCGCCGCCCTTTCCTAAGGCCACTTCATCTTGTGAGGCACAAACTACTCTTCTGGCAAAGCGCTTGAGATGCCCAGAGGGTGGTGTGTTTGTGAGATTTGAACTCGAGTATTTGTCAAGTTTGAAGGAAAGATCACCCCAAAATGCCTTATATAGAAGGCAAAAAATGGAGAAAGCTAGCTTGCACAGAATCCTAAAGAGGAATTACCGGAGGAATTAACTCCACCAAATTTCTAAGAGGCTTATCAGCCGCTGGATCCTCGTAAATCTGCAAGGACATTAATGAGGAGGCGCCTCGCGCACCGAAGCGCCAAGCGTGTTACTCGAATAGCCCAAAAGACGCCTCGTTATCAGAAGTGGCACGCTAGACGAAGGGGCTAGACCAAAGAAGAGTCCTCCTTCGGCAGAACAGACTTGAGGCCGCTGTCAGTGCAAAGGCGGACTCCCCAATGTTGAAGATGAGCCCCCTAACTCCAAGCAGTCCAGAAGAACCAAGTGTTAGACAGAACCTAGGCCTTGCATGATCCTTGGACTCAAGCCTACGGGGAAACTAACTACTATTTCAAGAACTAGGTACTAGACAGAACCAAGGTCTTACATAGTCCTCGGATTCAAACCTATGAGGAAACTAACTACTTCAGAACCAAGTGTTAGACAGAACCTACGCCTTGCATGGTCCTCAGACTCAAGCCTACGGGGAAACTAACTACTATTTTAAGAACTAAGTGTTAGACAGAACCTAGGCCTTGCATGGTCCTCGAACTCAAGCCTATGGGGAAACTAACTACTATTTCAAGAATTAAGTACTAGACAGAACTAAGGTCTTGCATAGTTCTCGTATTCAAACCTATGGGGAAACTAACTACTTAAGAAGGACCAAGTGTTGGACAGAACCTAGGCCTTGCATGGTCCTCGGACTCAAGCCTACGGGGAAACTAACTACTATTTCAAGAATTAAGTACTAGACAGAACTAAGGTCTTGCATAGTTCTCGTACTCAAACATATGGGGAAACTAACTACTTAAGAAGGACCAAGTGTTGGACAGAACCAAGGCCTTGCATGGTTCTCGGACTCAAGCCTATGGGGAAACCAGTTACTAAAAGAAGAACTAAGTGCTGGACAGAACCAAAGCCTTGCATGGTCCTCGGACTCAAGCCTATGGGGAAACTAGTTACTAAAAGAAGAACTAAGTGTTAGGCAGAACCTAGGCCTTGCATGGTCCTCGGATTCAAGCCTATGGGGAAACCAGTTACTAAAAGAAGAACTAAGTGTTAGACAGAACCTAGGCCTTGCATGGTCCTCGGACTCAAGCCTATGGGGAAACTAGTTGCTTCAAGGGAATCCAAGTACTAGACAGAACCAAGTTCTTGTATAGTCCAAAGACTCAAACCTATGGGGAAACTAGTTACTTAAGGAGGATCTAAACACTAGACAGAACCAAGGTCTTGTACTGATCGCGGGCCCAAACCTACGGCGAGGCTGACCACTTTGGTACTAGCAATGGGCACTACAGGGGACGATGACCAATGTAGTTGGCGAAGGCGCAATTGAGGCCAGAATCATGCAAGTAAAAGAAAGATATACATATATGCATAATATAACACAAGCAAAACAAGTAAGAAAAGAGAAAAGCTGAATCTTTAGAGAAAAGTTGTATAAGACAAATGTGCCATTACAATGTTAAAAAAAAAAAAAGGGGAAAAACAAGGCAAAGGCGCACGCGGAGGATCATTTTTGCGGCTCCATCTCAACTCCCCCCTCAGGGGGCTGGGCAGAGGAGGTCTCAGAATCCTTGTGGCCCTCGCTCGGGGCCACAGCCTGGGAAGGGTCAGCTGGGTGGGATACCTCCTCAACAAGAAGAGCTTGGACACCAGCTAAGGGATCCGCAATCTCCCTAGGCGCATCAGCGAGGAGACCATTGCTTGCCTCAACGTTCCAAGGAAGATCAGCTTCCTTGGTGGGCTCGCACGAGGTGAGGGTAGCTGGGATGCCTTCCTCAGAAACAACCCCAACGCCCTCGGTAGCCACCTCAGTCTCAGAAGTTGGAGGGGCAGTCTCACGAATGGCAAAGGGATAAAATACGTTCTCCGCCCTCCACAGGTCGGACGTGGCTTTAACCCCAGCTTGTTTAAGGGTCTCGTTCCAAACATGAGTGCAGTAAAGTCTGCACACGCTAGGCACTTAGGCTCTAAGGTCGTCTTCTGTTTCAGTCGCCCCTGCCTCATATGCATCCTGCGCAGCCCTGTCTTTGGAGGCCTCAGCCTCAGCCCTGGCAGATTCAGCCTCGTCCTTGGCTTTCAAAGCCTCGTCCCTGGCAGACTCCGCAGCGCCTCTAGCCTTATCTGCCTCAAGCACCCTCTCCCTCAGGGTCGCGACCTCCTCTCTAGCTATCCTCAACTGATCCTCTACCTGGCGCAGGTTGTCGGTCTGAATCAGAGCCAGTTTTTCGTGGCAATGAAGGTCGACTCAGCCTTGTCTCGAGCCACCTTCATCCCCTCCAACTGATCCATTGCCTTTTTAAGATCATCCTTGGAAACGTTGAGGGTCCGCACGATTTCCAACAGCTTGGAATGCTCCGAGCCAGCAACCTTGCTTTGGCTACTGGCTATGTCCTCTAACCTGAAGGTAGCCTAGATAGCCTGCCAATTGCAACCAATATGCAGCAGATAAGGAGCCGAGGAACGGAAAGTCAAGAAAATCACAAATAATCAGAAAGTTTACCATGCCCAAATACTACTTAAGGCCGAGGAAGACCTCCTTGCTCCTCAAAGCCTCCAACTGGGCCATGTCCGCAGGGAGCCACAAGAACCTCCCCAACGCGTCAGTCACGAGCGCACCCTCGCCCCCTTGAGGGTTCCTGAGGGAGGCATCATCCGTCAGAGGTTTCCCATGGAGCATGGGGGTAAGAAGCCAAGCCTGGGCCCCGGCCTGGATAGAGGCCTGCTTCTCTTGGCCTTGACGCCCTATCCTCAGCTATTTTGATGGCGGCCGAGCATCACCACCACCTCGAGGAGGGTTAGACTCTTTGCCCCCCTAGGTCTCTTGCCTTTATCCTTCTTCTGTGGAGGGTTGGTGGGCTTGGACCTAGACGTCAAACTCTGTTGGGGTGGGGGAGGAGAAAGCTCGAACGGAGGAAGCTCAGAAAGAGGAAGCTCGGGAGGAGACTTCCTCGGCGCGTCCCTCCCCGACTGCCCCTCAATCAGTGCTAGCAAACTCTTCTAAGGCCGTTTCTTGAAGCTCATCTTTGACCGAGGAGTGGCTTCTTCGGGCAGAAAGTCCGCTTCAGTTAGACTGGGGTCACAAAGATCGCCGGAAGGGTCCTCGGGCGAATGGGGCTGGTCGAACACGCCAAACTCGTCCTCGGACGGACTTGAGTCAGCAACCTTCTCTTCTTCTTCAGCCTTGGCAACCTGAGCCGATGAAGAAGTACCTACCAACGGTACGCCCTCGGGAATGGGAGACTCTTCGGGGATCAAAAATCCGTGCTCGACTACTGTGATGCTACGCAGCCGAGGGTTTCCAGCTCGAATCACGTGCTTTGGAACCGAGAATGATTTTTGAAACGGGTCGTATCCTAGGACCACGTGGGTTGCTCTAATTTGGTTGTCGCCTTTATTCACAAAGATTTCCGACCTCAGCACCTTCTCCAAGTCTTTCTTATTAACCTGGCCGAAATGACGATCAAAAACTCGCGGATCTGCATAAAGAAAGCAAGTTCCTGTCAAAAAGCCAAGCGAAGCAGGACACTAAAGCACAAAGAGCTAAATGCTTTCCTAGTCTGGATGCCCCACCTGGTGTACCCTCCACTGTTGGGCAAGAAAGGCCCTCATGCCATTCCCCAGACACAATGAGGAAATCTTTGTTCAGACCTTTGCTGGACTCAGGGAGGCACTGGATGAGCTAAACCCTATCATCCATCGTCCTCATGTAATAGGACTTCTCCTTCAGGCGCTGGAGTTTGTAGCACTAGTTCACATCATGATGGGTTAGCCTTACCCTCATCTTCTCATTCAAGGCATCCACATAGCCTAAGATCCTAAATACGTTAGTGGCACACTGAGTGGGAGATAAATTGAAATGCCTAAGATAGTTCCTCATGACCGGCCCTATGGGGATCCTCATTCCACCCTCCAGAAAGGCGATTATAGGAATCGCCACCTCACCCTCTTTCCTCTTCGAACTCCATTCCCCGTCTTCGCAGTATCTCAAACCCACTGTATCGGGGATCCTATAATCAGCGACGAATTTGTCCATTGACTCCACTAACTTCTTAAGCCTACCCATCCTAAAGAACTAACAAGGAACTCAAGCGAACAGTACGAATTAGAGAGAAAAGAAGACTTACAGAAATGAGGGAAAGCTCTTCAGACAGGCTTTTTGTGCTAAGGGAAGTCGCTAGTACAGTTAGAGATGTGACCAAATTCGGAGTATTTGCGCAAGATCTCTTGAATGCAAAAGCGAAAGGACGAATCAGTTCAACCGAGTATATATACCCCAAATTAAAAGTAACTACACGAACTTTCCCGCCCAATGAGCCCGGAGCATCCCCATCGTCCATTTATCATCACACCGTTGAACGTGGAGGACACAGAGCCGCCGAAATTTAATGAAGGCACACTCCAGATACCGAAACGCTAGGAACGTCCCCTCGGCAGTTGAAAGGATTGTGACACTGACAGAAAGGCAAGGCTCGACAGGCCAGGACATAGGCCCAAGAATATCAAAATCCTCCTCCTCGTCCGAGAGGCCTGGCAGCAGAATTTTGAGGGGCTATTGTGGGGCCCAAATATTTGGCAACCCCGGCCCACTACATATCGGGCTCGAAGTCCATGCCAAGGAGAGTGCAGAGTTCGAGGATAAGAGGGAGAGGCCCAAGTCATCAAGGGACCTTGCCGAGGATGCCATATCCTCGGCAAACCGACATTGAAAGAAGGAAGCTGTCACGCACCCATTAAATGCATGCCACCAACACTTTGGCCGCATTAATGGTGAACTGACCAGCAAACAGTGATGCCTTGGTTATTTCAACTAACAGAAAGCCTACAAAGGCGGCTGATGGGACGAATCCTCAGACAGAAGTTTAGACGGCCGACAAGTGGACGGCAGAGATCAATTGAACAAGACTATATAATGGATAGAACCCCCAAAGTAAAGGGGGTTGGGAGATTGGACCCTTGAGTGGAAAAGTAAAAAGGTTTTTTAGGATGTCCAAGGACAACCCTTGTATTCATCGGTTCTAAGGAAAGAGCTCCTCGGACTGGGCCGAGGACGAACTTTCCTCAAGAACACTTAATTAAAATCCTGTTATTATTCTTACAAACCCTTAGTCAAATTCTTGTTATTGTTCTTATGAATCTCGCATCGACTTTTGTCTTTCTTGCTAGTGCCTAGTCCTTCTATCCACTCTCTACAAATTTATTGTGCGGGAGCAGTAGGGATGGCAATGGGGCGGGGTGGGGCCGAAGGATGTGATCTTCGTCCCCGCCCCGCATAGATTTTTCTTGCCCCATCCCCGCCCCGCCCCACATGACGGGAAAAATTTCTTACCCCATCCCCGCCCCTTAAGGCCCCGCAAAGCCCCACCCTACACCGCAAAACTTTATTTCTTGTTAATTTTCCCTACAACTATTACCATTTTTCCAAATAAAATGACATGTTTCAATAATAAAAATATACTTGAAATTATAAATAAATTTATCCTATCAAATCAAACTACTTTTTAGCAAAAACTAAATAATATTATCTAAATGTTTAACAAGACAATATCACAAGAAAAATCTCATAGTATGACACAATAAAATAATCCAAACTCCTAATACATGATTGATGTCATCATATCGGCAATCAAACCAATAGGGAAACATATTCCTCATCATCTCGTTCTCCATTCACCACTTCATATTTCTAACATGAAAATTCAAAAACAAAAACCCAGCTCGTAAAATAGATATGGATTTTGACAAGCATAAAGAAGCAATGTTGTTAAGCAAAGTGAAATCCCAATGGGAATTCCAAGTGTTAAGAGAAAAGGGGGTGTGTGATGGCGTACCTTATATTTTATAACAACCAATGAGCCAAATGCCCTCACAAAATTACAAAAACAATGACATAGACAAATATTTAGACCCTCAGACCCGTTCCTCATTAAAAAAAAAATTATATTATGTTCATGATGAAAAATAAGTTGAGAAAGATGTATGAATCATGAATGAAATCAGTAATTCAATAGTATATAAATTTGTTTCTAATAAAGAAAAAAAACACGTTAAAATTGGTACCTTATTTCCAACTTTGCTAGAGAGAAAAAAGAGGTAGAGCCACGTTAGGTAGAATAAAATAAGTTGATGATATTTTTGTTTAAATAGTACGGTTTTAGGGTATGAAAAAATTACAATTTAACCTTTATAATGCGAGGCGGGGTGGGTCGGGGTGGGTCTAAAAAGTGTAAACCCATCCCCGCCCCGCCCCGTGATGCGGGTCTAAAATCTCGCCCCATTCCCGCCCCACTACCTTTGCGGGGCGGGGAAAACCCGCACGGGGCGAAGCGGGGAGGGGCGGGTCTAGCGGGGCGGGGCAAAATTGCCATCCCTAGGGAGCAGCCCGAAAACGGGACCCTACAATAACTATATGGAATATAAATTGAGATGGTTCAAGTTACACATTTTTTAAACCATTGGATTTAAGTAGATCTAACAGTCAAAAAATGCACTCATTAATGCTGATATTCTAATAAGGATCTTATTTATTATCCTTATTTATAACATTTCATACCTATTTTGGGAATTAGAGATAGGTATGGAATGTTATAAATAAGGATAATAAATGAGATCCTTATCAGAAATATCAGCATTAATGAGTGCATTGTTTTGACCATTGGATCTACTTTTTTTTTTTTTTTTTTTTTTTTTTTTTTTTTTTTGAGAAACCAGCCTATAAGACTGGGCTATTATTGAATATGGAAAAACAACAGTTCAGTGAATATCAAACATAAGCAAGGATACTATGTCATCAGGTGGACAGTTCAACCAGACCTGAGCACTCCTAAAGGCTTTTGCTTTTTTAGCAATAGCATCAGCCACACAATTACAAACTCGTTTAATATGGGCAAAGGCACACGATTCAAACACCAAAGCTTGACTGCGGATGTCTTCTATGACAACACCGTAGGATGAAAGACCAGCATTGTTTTGGTTTAAAGCATTGATAACCATAGCTGAGTCCCCTTCAAAAATCACTCTCTGAACTCCAATTTCTGCAGCGAATTCAACCGCTTTCCGGCACGCTAGAGCTTCCATTTCAGCAACCGAGTTAGTCAGCGACATTGGGGAAGATAATGCACCAACAAACTCGCCTCTCCAGTCCCGAACCACAACGCCAATACCAGCCAAATGAGCCTCCCTGAACATTGCTGCATCGAAGTTGACTTTATGGTAGTGTAAGTCAGGTTTGGTCCAATGTTGCAATGTAGAGGATGGAGGGATGACCAATTCAATCTGTTGGGCTGCCAAGAAATCTTGCAGCAAGTTTCCTGCCGTTGATAGAATCTGTTCCATAGCTTGCACAGGTCTACCGAAGTGAATAGCATTTCGCCGATTCCACAGCAATGACGCTGCAATAGAGAACACCTCCTTTCTATAGTCTTCCGTGACCATTGGATCTACTTAAATTCAATAGTTTAGAAAAGATGTAACTTTTTAGAGTTACACCAGCTGTAATTTGAACCAAACTCATATAAATTTGTAGTTACTTAAAATTATGGAGAATCCTAAGCATAATAACTGAATCTAGATTTTACAAATCTTTCTACAATCCCTCTTTAGGAAGAAGAATTTCAGAAAATATGATCAAATTGTATCCCTTTTTTTTCTTCAAAAAAAATAAAAAAATTATGGCTGTTTTTGGCTCTTTAGGACGGTCTCTATCTTTCGTTTTGAAGTGACTCGGAAATTATTGACGACTGATAAGTGATAACTAACATTCTTTGAGGAAGTACGTGGCGAACCATTCAGCCAAAAAAAATACATATATAAAATAATACTTAGCGAACAAGAAGATGGGGTTGACTAGTAGATTTTAGCGTAATCTTCGAAGCTATCAAACATAAAATATTTGATGCAACGAGATTGCATCTACCAATCGTAATATCTACTTCACGCTGATTATTTTACACAAGTGCATACATGTTCCTAAAAAAAAAGAAAAAATAAAAATTTACATAAGTGTACACACAGTTTTGTTTTGCCCAAAAATCATAACTTAAAATCACAATTTTAATTCTTTCTCAAAAAAAGTCACAATTTTAATTTTAATTTATTTTTCTCTATAATGCAAAAAGAAAGTAAGTATATGATTGAGAAATACTTAGGTAGTTTCAAGATATAAAGAAATAATGTACATTCTTTTCACATTCATGATAAATCTTATCATAAATTTAATAAATAAATCATACTATGAACATGAGAGGAAAAAACATCATATAATAACTGCGTTGAGACTACTTAAAAATTACCCGATTGATTAATGGTGTGTAATAATTAATGAAATGTATTTACCTTTTATCAATTATCATCTGCCATCAGTCATGAGTCATGACAGAGCTCTTGAAAAGTACAAGTGAATAAGATTATTGAATATAAGGAAAAATAAATGCATTGACTAGTAGTTCTTCCGATAAGAATGTGTTTTAAAGTCCTAGCAAACCCGAAGTTTGAAGCTATAGAATATTTATTTACCCCAAAAAAAAAAAAAAAACTGTAGAATATTTTTGTCCATTAGCATTTAGCAGCTAACATATAAAAAATTGATTCCCCAGCAATTTTTTAGCAGTTATTATGATACTGAACAAATATTTATTTATTTATTTTCCCATGCCAAACCACCGACAAATCGTCGTAACTTCAATTGCCGGCATCATAAAACATTACAGTGCTTTAATTTTGTCCTCTGGATTCATTTTACAAGTATGCAAAAAGTTTGTTTTTTAATTTTTTTTTATTTTTTTTTAATTAAGAAAATGAGTAACTACTAAGATTTTATTTACTTATTTCCCTTCGTTTGGTCCGGGTATATCATATTCGTACGTGCGAATCATGAGTTCAATAAATACTAATGTTTTTTTGCTAGAGGAGTTCAATTTGAATGGGGACGAAATGAATGACGCCAAGATATATGAAAATAGATATGTTGCTTCATGTGTGATGCTATTGTTGTGTTATGAGCCTTATGACAGGCTAAAGTCCATATAACTTCTAGAGCCATGTATATTAACGATGGTTCTAGAATTTCTTGTACCATTCAGGGGCGGTGCTACAGCCTATTCAGGGTTCAAATGAACCCTTGACTTTTTTTAAAAAAAATTATATATATATATATATAAAATATTTTTTTTTAGTTTAATTAATACTTTAATTTATTTTTAAAAATATTTTTTTGCACCTCCTGCACACTCTTATTATAAGTATTTTTGACTCTAAGAGTAAAGAATAAGTGTTTGTGAATTGTAAGTGTAATTCTATTTTATAAATTTATATTATATGTGTGTGAGTGTGTCTAATATTGATTGTGTACATTACTTTTTATTATAATGTTATTTGTGTAAATTATGATGTGTGTGAATGTTTGTGTGTACAATATAAATATAATATAACTTTATATAATTTAATAATTAGGAAATAAAGAGGGTTTTTTTTTTTTTTTTTTACATGTGTGTGTATTGTTATCATATTATAATAACTTTTTGTTATAAAGTTAGTAAAATTTAAGAAAAAAAATTGTAAAGTTAGTGATTATTCAAGCATTTAATTGGTTAAGTAAACACACATTGTGTATAATTTTATATATGAATGAGTGTGATTGTATGCATTAATAATTAATACGGAGCCAATGAGTTGAGATTAGTCATTTAGTCTAAAATATTTTTATAAAAACATAGTCAAATAGATAATAATAACAGTAAAAAAATAAAAAAGTTAGACAAACTTAACAAAATAAAATGGTTATAGGCTCATAGTTACCCACATTGGCAATAGGTACTCATAATGAACTATCATTTAACATTCAAAATTTGAAAACTTGTAAAATAAAATTGTAAAACTTCACGTATTATTATTATTATTATTATTTTTGGTCGATAACTCGATATATTCAAGTTCTTTTTTTATTAAATTTTTTTAATGACCCTCCTAAACAAAATTTCTGAAGCAGCCACTGGTACCATTAATGGTTTGGTTGGCATCCCATTTATGGTACCAGATTTTTACAGTAGCTTTTCTGGGCAGATAGAAACAAGTAATGATAGGAATGTTGTCAAATAGTTATCAACTTTTGTTGAATCCCTATCATTACTCAAGCTAGAAGATTTTAAATCCCTACTTATAAATTTAAGAACTAACTACAAAGTAAAGCTTAGTATCCTTAACATCATCTTACTTGAATATATGCTAGGAGTCCGTTTGGATAGCACTTATTTTGCTGAAAACTGAAAACACTGTAGCAAAATAATTTTTAAATGTGTGAATAGTATTATAGGACCCATTTTTAATTTTTTTTTTCTAAATAAAGTGGTTGTGGGTCCCATAAACAGTGCGTGAACAGTACCAAAATAGTGCGTGAATAGTGTTTTTTGTCCCTGCACAGTAACTTCTGTCTCCTTGAACCGCGTGAAAGCAAAAAAAAAAAAAAAACTGAAAACACTATAGCAAAATAATTTTTAAATGTGTGAATAGTATCATAGGACCTATTTTTAATATTTTTTTCTGAATAAAGTGGTTGTGGGTCCCATAAACAGTGCGTGAATAGTGTTTTTTGTCCATGCACTGTAACTTCTGTCTCCTTGAACCGCGTGAAAGCAAAAAAAAAAAAAAAAAACTGAAAGCGCAACACAGGAAAATGCAACGCAACAAAACTTTGTATCCAAACGGGCAATAGGTTTAATTTCCATTTTGGCTTCTAACATTTATCCGACATGTCTAAATGTTCTCTAATGTATTAAATGTATCAGTTTAGTTTCTAACATTTTGGTATTGTGTCGCTATAAAAAACTGGGGCTATATCATTCATCATTAAGTAATGGTAGAAAAAGTTAAGGTGAGTCTGTGATAAACGGGATAGTAAAAATTTAATTGTTATCAATGGAGGTGCGGCAAACAGCTATGAAGATCTTGTAGGAGATGAATAGGAGGTCAAAATTGGTGAGTTGATGGGAAGCAAGTTTATCTGATCAGGGGGGATGAGAGATCGTTGAGTTATGGGTGTGGGTTTGGTAGGCATTGGTAGTGGAAGAGTTGCTCTCTCATGGAGTGCCTCGATAGCCATGAGTCTAATCAATTTATGTTTGGTTTTTGAGAAAACTAAGGAAAAGAAAGCTAGAGATTAAGTTGTGTCTGTGTGTTTTAATATTTTTATTTGAGGGAAAGAATCAGTGTTTATGTTAGGTTTTTAAGCATAAGAAAATCATAAGTAATTACATATTCTAGTTTACTTGAGCTTTTTTTATTTTTTATTTTTTATTTTATATATATAAATTTTATTTTTTAATTCAAGCCACGTGGAAGTCCATGCGGAATTAATGGCATAAAAATTATTTTATTATCACCATTAGTTACTTTAATTTTTTCTATCCATCATTTAACAATATAGACTATTTTGACACAATACCAAAAAGTTAGAGACATGACTGACTCAATATAGTTGGGATCCTAAGGTGATATTTTTAAGTGGGGCATTTGTATTTAAATTTCAATTAAATAAATTTATTTAATACTAAAGAAACTAAGGTTGATTTGATGAATCAAAAAATAATTTTATGAATCAATACTAACCAAACAAAAATTAAATTTATGTCAAGAATCAAATATCATGGCCCAGGAATAAAATTTAACAAAAAAATATTATTATTCTATTAGAATAGAAGTTTACCTTACCTTAGATAAGACAATGGATTATAATAAATTTTGAATAGAGATTGTTTGGTATGAGCCATGTGAAAGATTAGATGGGTAATGTTGACAATCTATTATGTAGAATATTGGCTTATAAAAACTAAAGCATCTAAACAATTTTTCCCCCCAAAAGTTTGTAGTTTTCAATTGGGTTGAATTTTTGTAGCTATAATATTTTGGAGACCTTTTATGTATCTGGGTGTATGTGTGTGTGTATATATATATATATACCACTTATTATCATATAATCTTAGAAAATGTTAACATTACTACAAACTCTACTAAAACACACAAATTAATATAACAAAGAATGTGGTTTGATGTGGCAATGGATTTAATTGGTGGACTTCAACCATCTAATAAAAAAATGTTTTGATTCTTTTGTAATTTGTAATATAAAAATTTATAATATTTTTAACATCATTCTACAATTTAGAAACTCGATAACATTTGGGCCTTTTATATATATCATTTTTAATTTAGAAAAAGGGAATATTTTGGTTACTTTAGGTACCAAATCTTATGTTCCTCTATTAAATTATTTGAGATATGTAAAGTACGACAATAAATTCACAGAAGTCTTAAACTTTAGTGTGGGGCCCTACAATTACAGTAGGCCCTACTACGCTAATCACATTCGGCCCACTACATATGGCCCAAGGCCCGCGCCGAGGACAATGTGAAGGCCGAGGACAACAGGAAAGGCCCATGTCATCCAAGGGCCGCGCCGAGGATGACCTGTCCTCGGCACGCCGACCTCATTAAAGGGGAAAATATCCCATATTCCTTGAATATATCTCACCAACATTCTGACCGCTTTAATGACAAAGTGACCTGAAAGCCCAAGGCATCAATCACTTCAACTAGCATAAAGCCTGCAAAGGCGGCTTTGACCTAACATAAAGCTTGTAAAATACAGATGATGTGACAAACTCCTGTACACGACGATCAGATAATTGACAAATGGATGGTCAAGATCAGCGAAAATAAGACTATATAACTAGTAAGATTCTAAAGGGAAAAGGGGATCCTCCGGAGAAGAAAAAAAAGAGATCCTCGGTCAGAGCCGAGGATCAATAAGCCTCACAAACACTTGGCCAAAATGACAACGGAGTGAGGATCTTTCTTACATAAACATCCAATTCCAGTTCGTATAGGGGGATCCGCCCCAGAATTCGTTTTCTGCCCGTTATATGCCTAGTCCTTCCTACCCATTCTCTACAAATTTTATTGTCGAGGGTCCACTACATTTTGAGCCCTTACATTTAGTAATCATGTGCAATAATAACAACAAAATTTTTAATATGTCATAAGTATAATATAGAGTGGATGATCGCTTCCACCAATAAGATTACAAATTCAATCAAACATTAAAGTTATGGTGTATATGGTGATTTTCACCGTCACATGGTATGGAGTTGACGACTCAATTCTCTGTTTCCATAACTCAATTCTCAAAACTAGTGGGACCCATAGCAAATACTTGTTTGGCTGCATTATTTTTTGTTTCCATAACTCTGTTTTCATTTCTCAATTCTCAACTTTTTGAGTTATGAGTTGTGGAAACTGAAAACAACTTTTGGTTATTTTAAGTTTTCAATTTTCTGTTCTCAATGGCAATCTTGTAAATATAATGCAAAACTCGGTCCCACCGTCTGACTTTTGCTCCCTTTTATCTTCTTTTCTCTTTTTTTATTTTCTTTTCCTTTTCTCTTTCACGGGTCTAGACACTGCTCCTCTTCTTCTTCTTCTTCTTCTTTTCTTTTCTTTTCACTTTCTGAGTTTAGTTCTTTTTTTTTTTTTTTTCTTCTTTTCTTTTCTATTCTCCTTTTCTTTTTTTCTTCTTTTCTTCTCTTTTCACTTTCTGGGTTTGGTTCTTTTTTTTTTTTTTTTCTTCTTTTCTTTTCTATTCTCCTTTCTTTTCTTTTTTCTTTTCTTTTCTTTTCTTTTCACGTTAGTTTTTGGGTTTGGTTTCTGGGCTTGGGTTCTTTTCTTTTTTTCTTCTTTTCTTTCCTTTTCACTGGGTTTCCATTCTTTTTTTTTTTCTTCTTCTTCTTTCATTGGGTTCGGTCTTCAGTTCTTCCTTTTTTTTTTTTTCCTTCTTCTTTCACTGGGTTCGGGTTTCTGGGTTTCTTTTTTTTTTTTTTTTTTTTGGTTCTTCATCACAAAATTTTTTGGTCTGAAGCTGCACTCCATGACCAGGTAAGGATGGAAACTGAAATTTGGATTTGGGTTTCAAAATACCCACATGAATGGATTTCAAAAAAACTGAGGAGGGGAAATGAGAATAGAAAAAATGGTGGGTTCGGTTTGGCCGCATTTTGTTGTTGCTGTTGTTGTTGTTGCTGGGTTCGGTTTGTGCTTTGGGAGAGTAACAGGGGTGAAGGAGGGGAAATGAGAATGGAAAAAATGGTGGGCCCACAAAACAGTTTTTTTCTGACCAAATGATAGGTATGGGACCCATAAATAGTGTGAAAAATATTGAGTAATGAAAATTGAGTAATTGTGCCAAACGGGTGTGGTATTTAGAGTGATGAGTGATGAGTAATGGATGATGAGTGATGAGTGATGGAAATTGAGTGACGAAAATTGAGTGAGAAAAAAAGTCATCCAAACAGGCTCTAAAGCTGTGAATCATTGAGTGCGCTGGCTGTAGCCTGTAGTGAGGTTTTCTTTCTGATCTGTGCAAAAACTATTCTTGCATGACATAGGTAAGTGATTACGTCGTTCATCCAAAAAAGGGTAAGTGATTACGTCAGTAATCAGCATAACTGCATAAGTAAATAACCTTACTAATTTTTTATACAAAGTAAACAGACTTAACTAATTGGATAATTGCTTTTACAGCAGTTAGTGCCTTGCATCATTTACTTTTACATCCAACTTCAACAGTTGACCGCGTACTAGCAGTACTCTAGCACTGAAGCCTTTTCACTGACGTGCCAAAACAAAAAGCCTTTCACACATTTTTATGGTAACTAAACAAACAAAAGTTAATGTTAGTAACTTGTAAAAGTATTTCATGGTAGATTCATAATATGATAAGTCCTGGAAAAGCCTAATCTCTTTTACTCTGTCAATTAAAAACAAACCCAAAAAACTTGGAAACTTATTAATGCTATATATACCTACGTGTCTGAATTCATTTTGTTCACCTCAAATCCTTTCCTGCTACAAGTTTTTAGTGATATAAGTCTCATCTCTAGCTCTCATGGAGGGTGGTAAGCAACCACTTTTGTCCTCCGCTAGAGAAGATGGGCAAGAGCAAGAGCAAGAACACCAGCTACAGTCTCTTCCAGTAGCAGGACACACTTCCTCTGCTGCTACCTTTGTCCCCGATGCCTCTGACATCTCTCCCATCACAGGTCCTGTCGATTTCTACAGAGCGTTCCTTTCTGAATCAAAAAAGCTCTGGTACCTCGCCGGCCCCGCCATCTTCACCTCCATATGCCAGTACTCTCTCGGCGCCATCACTCAAGTCTTCGCCGGCCACGTCGGCTCTCTCGACCTCGCCGCCGTCTCCGTCGAAAACTCCGTCATCGCTGGCTTCTCCTTCGGCGTCATGGTACACTCTGTTCTTAATATTACAATACAAACTTATTGAAATTGATTCTTTGTTTAAAAAGAAAAAAGAAAAAGGATTTGTTTTTGTGGCTTTAACAGATTGGAATGGGAAGCGCACTCGAAACGCTATGTGGGCAAGCGGTTGGAGCAGGACAGATTGATATGCTAGGAATCTACATGCAAAGGTCATGGGTGATACTGGTCACCACATCTCTGCTTCTAAGTCTTTTATACATCTTCGCGGCGCCACTGTTGAAACTGATTGGACAGACCGAAGAAATATCTGAAGCAGCGGGAGTGTTCGCAATTTACATGATTCCGCAGCTATTTGCTTACGCTTTGAATTTCCCGATCGTCAAGTTTCTGCAATCGCAGAGCAAAATCATGGTGATGGCTTTGATTGCGGCTGTGGTATTGGTTCTGCACACACTGTTTAGCTGGCTTTTTATGTTCAAGTTAGGATGGGGTCTGGTGGGTGCGGCTGTAGTGTTGAATGCGTCCTGGTGGCTCATCGTGATAGCGCAGCTGTTGTATATTTTCAGTGGGACTTGTGGTCGAGCTTGGTCTGGGTTCTCATTGAAGGCGTTTCAGAATCTTTGGGGTTTCGTTAAATTATCTCTGGCCTCCGCAGTAATGCTCTGGTGAGGAATCTCATCATTCTTAAATTAAAATTTTTTCTAAAATTAAAGTCTTTTTTCTAAAATTAATAATTAAAATGTCTGTTTTATTATTTAATTTATTTAAAAAGTGAATACTATTCTTTTTTTATAATTTAAATTAATGAAGATAGTTCAAGAAACTTATATATTTTTTAATAAAACATATAAAATAATAAATAATATTTTCTTTAAGAGTTTGATTTTTAAAATAAGATAGAGACGGAGATAAAAATTTTAAGGTGACACAATAATGGTAATGGGGCTTATGATGGGTTTGGATCCGTGTTTTGCTCTTAGCATTTGTGTTTTCAGCCCTTTTTTTTTTTTAAGCCACAATGGCTGACTTTTCAATTATAAACAGTGCATTCATGCGCTGTTCAAAGACTCACAAATATTACTTTTTAACAACTTTTTTATTAAAAATAAGTTTCAAAATACTATTCAATATTTATATATTTAAAAATTATTTTATTACAATATTTTAAATTTTAAAATTTTAGTTTTAAATAAATAAATTCTACCTAAATGAACCTTTAGTCTGATACTTCTCTCCACTATCTTGGCGAGATGTTGGTCAGAAATATTTTAATCGTGTTCATGTTGTCTCAAAAGCATAAAAACACCATCCATCAAAAAAGCATAAAACACCGAAGAAAACACAAACTTGTAGCCTACGTTAACAACAATAGTTGTCAACAACTCCTTAGTTTGCAGGCATTTTTTTTTTTTTTTTTTTTTTTTGGGTGTGTGTGTGTGTTAGTGTTAGTGTAGAATTTACCCTTTTCCTTATAATGATTATTAAAAACGTCATTTAATATTAATATATATACTTGGAACTTAAGGTCTATTTGTTAGTGTTCTTTAAATAACATAACCCGTATATTTATAACATTTTTTTATCCACACTTATTTTCATAATAGTTAAAAAAAAATATTATTAAACGGACCTTAAATTTTTAGGACACTAATTGACAAAGACAAATCATTTTAAAAGAAAAAAAGGTTGACGGAGACAATTTAAAATATTAATGGGTCGAGCACCAGAGCAATCTACACCAGTTAATTACTTACTTTCGATCGTGTCCTCTGCTTCATCCTTGGCAGTATTGCAAGTTGATTTGTGGCTCCTATAAAAACGACCGTACAAATTCTGTATTTTTATAGATTTGGATATCTTTAAAAACTGTGTGTGACTTTATAAATAGGAAAAAGTCAATAAATGCAGCAATAGTTTAAGAAATTTTTTATGAAAAAGAAAAAAAAGTAACTAATTTTATAAACTTTTTATTTTTATTTTTATTTTTATGAAAGTGGTATTAAAACATTTCTAAAATAGTTTTTTAACAAATTTCTTAAGACTTAAGAGCACTTATTAATAAAAATTTCTTAAATATCACATTGTATAATTTTTTGGAAATAAATCAAAAATATTATTCTTTTATTTGAAAATTTCAACTTTTTGAGAGAATTTTAACCTATAGTGTCTACTCTTAATAATAGCACTTTATCATTAAATTAAGACACCATTTGGTTTTGGTATAGATGGTGATTAAACTATAGATCTTTTATTTAACCATAAAAAGTTTTACCAGTTAAGTTAACTGAAACCCATTTGAAAATTTCAAGTTGTGTCGCTTTAAAGGAAAAGTAGGTGCATGTGTGTATCAACTCAATTAATATTCAACTCACCCAGAATACATATCCCTCTGTTTATTTATTAGTTATACTATAATTAAAATTAAATCCAAATTGGACCAAGAAAAGCATAAATACCTTGAATTTATTATCAAGTCCATTGGATACAAGTTAAATATATTTAATACTATATTAATTGTTTTTTTTTTTCCAAAAAATATTAAATAGTCAAACTGTACATAAATAAAAACTGGTACAATTATCTTGAATTTTTGCCCATAGATAATGCACAACCAAGATTAGTTCAATTTGTGGGTTCTAGTTAACTCAACTGGTAAAGTCTCTAATAATTGAATAAGAGATCTGGGGTTTAATCCTTGTTTACATCAAAAACCGATTGGTATCTTGATCTAATGATAAAGAGCCATCATCAATAGTGGATGCCATAAGTTGAAACTCTTTAAAAAAAATATTAGTTCAATTTATACCCTTTTTTTTTAATAAATGTTTTAAGTAGAAATATTCAGATTCAACTTATGTGCATCTCTCTCTCTCTCAAAAAAAAAAAAAAAAAACTTATACTTTCTCTTCTTAAAAAAAAAAAAAAACTTATACTTGTGAGTATAGTTAACTCAACCAATAAAGTCTATTGTTATTGAATAATAGATCAATGTGCAAATCTCACTTACATAAAACTTTGATCGATGTATTTGCTTGATGATAGAAATCATTATAAAGCAGACATCATAAGTTGAAATTCTACGATATATATACAAAAAAGGGTCACAGTAACATGTGCTTTTAGAGTAATGGTTAATAATTCATTTTAGGAAAGTTTTAATATCATTTTTATGGGAAATAGAAAAAGCAGTTAAAATAATAATTGTTTTTTTTTTTTTCATAAAAACTTTCTTTAAATGAATTGTTAACTATACCCTAAAAGTATAATGCATTTTCCTTAAAAAAAAAAAAAAAAAAAAAAAAAAAACTTTCAATTCTAATTATTAAATTATTGAGGAAAAAAAATCATTATAAGTAAATATTTTTAAAAGGACCACATATGCATTGTAGTTGATAATTACTTAAAAATTCTCTTAAAAAATTGTATGGAATCTTGATAATTATCAGTAGTATTAAATGCTTTGTTCTTTCGGGTCAATGGATTTTTTTTGGGGGGGGGGGGGGGCGTTTTGCACACTTTTGGCACGTTTGGTAGATTGTAATAGACACTGTAATGTAATAAATATTCCTATGGCATAACTATTCAGTTGTTTGGTTATGTTTTTATTATAATGAATAGTTATTTCTTATGAATAGCTATTCTTCAAAATGAGGAATAACTATTTCTTATCAAAAGTACTGAATATCTATTCCTTCACCTTATGTAATAACCTTTTTTAAAAATTTCCTAAAAAGCCATTAGTTGCCACATCTTCAAAAGGAAAGAAAATAAATTTTCCTTCTTGTTAATTATTAGCTCTATTTTGAACACCCTAAAATAAGTGTATTTTAGGAAATTTGATTTAAAAATGATTTAATTACACATTCTTTTTATACTTTATTAAATTGTTGATGCATATTCAGAAATTTATTCATAAATGGTCACCAAACTAATGAATAGTAATACTTATTACATTCCAACTTAATATATTCCTTGTAATACTTATTCCTATTTCAATGTAATAATCATTACAGTGTACCAAACATGGCCTTTATTTCTTTATTTTTATTAATCACAGGTTCCTCCCCCCACCAGGTATCGAGTTTTAGTTTACTTGTCTGGTCAATGAGAAATGATTACTAATGAATGCCTGCTATCACGCTCGTGAAAGTGGGTAGCATTAATAGTTAAGAACGAGAGATTTGATTTATTTCAACTATGACAATTTCTGAAAAAAAAATAAGTGTGAACCGATTAAGTTATAAAAATTATTTTTCATTTTTAATAAGAAACAATACTTTTCATAATTATTAAGGTTATAAGTTTTTATGGGTCAATTTTAAAATAATGTCTGAAAATAATGTTATACTAATCCCAACCTAATGTTTTAATAAAATGTAAAAATTTTGTGAATTTGAAGCTTCTATAACATTTTTATTTTCTGAATAAGATTGAAGTTTAACCATTCATGGTTTTCTATCTTTGATGTTTGATGTCAAAAAAATAAAATCGTTCATGGTTGGAAGATAAATCGAATCTTCACCATAATTTATACTATTAAATGTTATATCCTTTTTGGTATAGGACTAGGATAGAATTAAACCCTTCTTTTTCCTTTCTCACCTAAAATTGAAACGAAAATGTCTTTAGAAACAAAAATGTCTATCACCGCACGGTCATGAAAGTTTGTATTAATTGAATAAAGTTGTTTCGTGTTTACCATACATTATTATTAGGTTTTTAAAAAAAAAAAAAAATTATGGGAACATTATTATATTTTAGTACTATACTCCCTCCGTACCATTTTTTTTGTCCTGTTTGAAAAGTCAAACTTTTTAAGGGAACATCATTTATTGTCTTGTCTACCTTTTAAAAATGTATAAATTTCCAAAACAACCCTTAAAAAAAATTATCAAAAAATTGAATAAGTAAATTAATAAGGGTATAATAGGAACATTAGTAAATTAATGACTTTTATTTTTAGAAACACGACAATATTTTTGGACATCTCAAAATGGAATAGAGGACAAAAAAAATGGGACGGAGGGAGTACTTTCCAAAAAGTATTAGAGTATTATTACTTAGCAGTGTATGATGGGTCACAACATGCACCCAATTGACATCTCTCCTTTTTTCGATTGGTTCATACTAAAATATTGATTTGTGGGTTCACACCATTCAACATTCAATTTTAAATCTAATCCTTAAATTGATGAATATATCTTCAAATTAATCTTGTGCAGCTTGGAAGTGTGGTATTTCATGGCTTTGATTCTCTTTGCTGGATATTTGAAAAATGCAGAGGTTTCAGTGGATGCCTTGTCCATATGGTAAGTTTCCTTTTCTCTCTCCACCGTACCATCCTCCAAATTACCTCAATCTTATAAAATTATTCAATACATTCATTATACATTTCTCTAATAATATAGAGGTGGATTCCACACATAAAACTTATAATTTTTTTTATGAACGACATAAATCCTATATTGGATGTACATGACCTTGGTGGAAGCTAGACATGCCATAACACCCACCACGGTAGGGGAAATTTTTTTTATTTAAAATTTTTATAGGAAATTAAAAATTTTATTAATTAAGAAATAGAAATAATATCATGGATAAAAGTTTGTTCAAAATAATAAGGATTTTCTCCTTTTCAATTCGTAATAGAAAAATCATCAATACCAAAAGAATGTTTTGTTAACAAACGTGTAAGAAAAAAGTTGGTGTATATATATATATATATATATATTTGGTTCTTGAAGTGTCCATACTAGATGGTATCCACATTTATAGCCGCTAGCCACCACATTGGACCAAGAACCCAAAAATAATAATAATAATAATAATCTTTTTGGTAAACATAATAATAATAGTAATCTAAAAAGATAAGTTTCTAAACTGCGATATGGACCACGAGTGAGCCTCTGAATTCTAGTACGGCAACCTCGTGGCATTTTCAGTGATAAAAATTAGATTAGGATGAGGAAAACTCAGACTCGGTCACCCACGTTGAGGAAAAAAAAATAGTGTCTAATACTCTAATTAGTAATTTGAATACTCTCTCCATTCGCAAAAAGATGACTATCACATGTTATACAGTTGGATCTGTCTGTGAGTTGTGCAAAACATGAATGTGTTTTTCTTAATTTTTTCCCCTAAAAGAATAAGAATCGCATGCTTAGTTGGTAGCACTGACCATAATAATAGTAGCTAGCTAGAATGATCTACATTGCCTTTAAAAAGGAAAAAAAAAAAAAAAAAAGTCACGTAAGTAAAGCATTCACGGAAAATTATTGTGTACTCTCAGAGTATTATAAATATGTATTTTTTTCTCTTACATGAATAGTAGGTCTTATTAATTAAATTTATGATGAGACCTACCATTTATGTAAAAAGAGAGGATTATGTATTTATGGTACTCTAGAAATACCTAATAATTTTTCAGCATTTACCTAAGATGTGCTAAAATAACTAGAATATTATGTTAACACCCAAAACAATACTGTTTGGTACTAAATTTTAAACTACAGTTTTCAATGTTTAAATACTAAAACATGTATTTCCATAACATTTAAACAACAATACTAAAAATTTCTTACCAAACGGACCATAAAAAATTCACTACATCAAAGGTGTTATATCTATAATTTTTTAACATTTAGCTATTGTAAATTGTTAGAGATAGCAATGTATGGTAAACACACCCAAAAAAAAAAACTTATTTAATGAAAATTATAGAAAAAGACTTGAGTGGTAAAAAAAAGAATATTGTCAAGTGAGATGTTAAAATAGATAAAATAGTCTCTTAAGTTGTTAAAAATTAAATTTTGTAGCACATTTGATATCAAATGCTCTACTGTTATACTACCATGATGCAAATAGATATTCAATATTGGAAATTCAAAAAGATCTTAAAGTTCTGGTAGCAATTTAGTCTTACGCTCTTGGAATAGTTTTGCACTATTTGATTGGCAACTTTCTTAAAATTCAAAAGCTATCACTTTCCCACTGTCTTGTGGTGGATGATCTAATTTGTCTGTAGGACTAAGTCTCTGTTTAGAATTCCCTATGTTTCCCGTTGATTGTGGGTGTCGCATTCAAAATGTCTCAAATAAGCTAATATTTACGAAGAATTTTCGGTTTTGAAAATCAATTGGCTAGTTGCAATTCATGTACTGATTATGAAATTGTTTGTGCAAGATAACTTATTAGTGGGGACTTACTAGCAATTTGTTCAATCTATTTTCCTCCTCATGAGTATAATGTCGTTATAATCATTATTCTCTTAATAATAATAAATCTCATTAATTAAATATACGATAAGATTCACCATATATATGAGATGAGAAACGTACTACTATTTTACATTTTTCATGGAATTGCTTCTATTTTCTGTTGCAAATACAATTGAACAACGAAGGAAATGGAATAAGTCACTCTTCCTTCGAGTCCAAAGGATCCCCAGTTGTGCAATAAAATATATTGGGTAATTCTCATCTTTCATGCATGTAAGACCAAACACTAGGACTTCACATAGATGCAGAGTAATGTTGCATATATCTGTTATAAAGTCTAATAAACTTTATTTGTATTTGGAATAAAGATTGCTTCAAGCAGAGAAAAAGTTAATTGTTATGAATTTTTTGTTTTCATCTTAAGAGCCAAAATTCATATAAAATTCCATCCTCCATCACTTCTCATATATATATCTTCATTTCATTAGTCCTCGTAATATTATTTGTAAGAGTTTGCTAACAAATGTTCTATTTAAGAAAGACTTTTAGAAACTTTTAATGAGAAATGAAAAAAACCAACTGATTTTATTGACAACTTTTTATATTTTTCATAAAAGTAGTATCTAAATTTTTTAAAAATGGTTTACTATCAAATATTCTAATAATGCTTGTTAACCAAACCCTTAATTGTATGAACTGCATATTTTATGAAGACCATGGCAATCTGAGACCACACTCCCTCCTCACACAGGAGTGCATAAATTCTCGTGCAACGCATGAATCTAAAGCTAATTACCAATGTGCTTTGGATATAATTTATTTTTGATTGACCATTTCCTATTTTCTTGCTATGCCAATGATGTCGCAGCATGAACATATTGGGCTGGACATTTATGGTAGCTCTTGGGATGAATGCAGCTATAAGGTTAGTGACAGAAACACACCTCCACCAAGCTATTTTTCTATTTCTTGTAAGTTTCAAAAAGACTGAAAAATTAAAAACCGAAATATTTTGCAGTGTGAGAGTGTCAAATGAATTGGGAGCAGCTCATCCAAGAACAGCCAAATTTTCATTAGTGGTAGCCGTGATAGCCTCATTTTTGATCGGTATTGTCCTCTCAGCTATTCTAATTGCGACACGAAACGAGTACCCATCCTTATTTTCGTCTGATACAAGTGTTGAAACGCTCGTTGAGGAGCTTACACCAATATTGGCTCTTTGCATTGTCATTAACAATATTCAACCTGTTCTCTCTGGTTAGATTTTTCTTTCCCTTACGAGTGTTTCTACTAACTTGAGTTAATTCTAGTAAAAATTTTTCGATCTTTTGTATTTATTCCATACCCTCTTTAGTCTCTATATCATACAAGTGTATAGCCCCATGCATATACACAATTATAAATTATATATAGTATTAGTTTTATACTTTTTTTTTTTAAACTATACATTTATAAAATATGTAATGGTTTCTCACTATATATATATATATATATATAATTGATTTTAGACTCTTCGGTTTTTATACCCAATAATTCACTTGCTACAAAAATAAAAAATTTAAATAAACACGTGGCAGAAAATTGAACTTCAATTGAAATCCAATTTAGTATATAATTAGATTTGGACTTTTCAATTTTTAGACTCAATAATTTACTTAGTACAAAATTAAAAATTAAATGGGACACATGGCGCAAATTTGAGAATTTAGTTAAAATATAATTTTCTCTAAATTTTGGCAATTATATATATATATATATATATATATATATATATATATATATTATCTTCTTCATAAAATACAATTCAGTTACTCCAAAAAAAAAAAAAAACATATTCTTGAGGGACAAGGAAATATATAATTTAATAATTGGATGAATAATATTTTTTACAGGAGTGGCCATTGGAGCAGGATGGCAAGCAGTTGTTGCTTATGTGAACATTGCTTGTTACTACCTTTTTGGGATCCCTTTGGGTCTCATATTGGGTTTCAAGCTTGATTGGGGTGTCAGCGTAAGTCTTGCTCTACTTCCTTCCTATTTTTGTTTGTTTCATTTCTATTGTCTAGTGAAAATAAGCTTCTTCTCTTCCCATTATTGCCTAACTCCTAGGAGATAAATGTTTAAAGTTTAATAATTATGAGATAAAATTATGAAAAGAGAAAACAATCACAAACGTGTAATTCTCAAGAGGATCTTATTGCATCAGATAAGCCATGTTAGTCACCATGTAAATGAACTTCTTGTCCCTTTTTTTAATGTGAAACATGAACTTTTGTGTCATTCTCAATTTTGCAGGGGATTTGGTACGGCATGATGACAGGAACAATTGTACAAACTTGTGTCCTCTTCTTTATAGTTTATAGGACCAACTGGAACAAAGAGGTAAACTTTTTTTCACATTTATTCTATGTATATGTGGCTTCTAATGAAATTCTTTTTACATCAAAAAAAAAAAAAAAAAAAAAAAAGAAACGAAAACGAAAAACAGTTGTCTTCAATCTTTCTAACTGAAGTGATAATCTTAAATCGGTAAAACCTATTACACATGCCATTTTGCGCATACGTCTATACACAAGTGAATTTGAACTGAAATTGTCATGAACGTACATGTGTGCAAAATGGTGTGTGTAATTAACACTACCCATATTAAATAGTTACATTATACAAACAATGCTCAACAATTAACCCGTGTTAAGAATGGAAGGATTGACTAAATTGGTGTGAAATGCAGGCATCAATTGCTGAAGACAGAATAAAGAAATGGGGTGGGGCTAAAGAGAATGATGTAGACAAAACAAACGACAATTGAGAGTTCAAGGAAACTATTGCTATGGATTTTTGCGGAAATTATTTACATTCTTCAATAAAAAATACTAAGCCATGGGCAGAGCCGGGGGGGCGAGAAAACAAAATGCAGCCCAAGAAAACAGCTTTGACAAGGGATAAAAAGGGAGAAGAGTTGCACAACAATACGGCATTGAGAGATTCACCCCACTGTTTTTTTTTTCAAGTTAATAACACTTATGTTTAGAAAGACTTTTATCTTGTGTCTTGTGATCTTGTTCCACAATTTTAGCATGTCACTGTTCATCGCATTTTGTATGTTTATCCTTTTTTTTTTTTTAATAAATTAATTTCAGTGAATTTCAATTGGCATGGGGCCTTATGTTTTATTCAAAAATATTAAGTGATGTAACATTGTTTAAAGTTACATCAAGTGTAACTTTAAACAATGTTACATCACTTAAAAATTTTTAATTGAATGCGAATTTTAATAAATTTAATGTTGGATTACATTATCTTCGTGCATTCTTCATGCTTGCGAAATTTTAAGATGATTAAATATCAATAATATTGTCATCAATCAATTGTTCAAATTCAATTTTGTTTTTAGTTTAAAATAATGAATAAAATGTGAGTTTATGGATCTAATGGTAAATAACAATTGATTGGCATTAATATTGGTATGCATGTTAAGAACATATAGAATATATAATCCAACGGTGAAATTTTTAAAATATGAATTTAGTAACAAGTTATTGGGTAGTGTAACATTGTTTAAAGTTATACTAGAAGTAACTTGAATCTAATCTAATATATTTGCATATATATATATATATATATATATATATATATTTGTATGCATCCAAATTTAAGTACTTTGAAGAATAGAGAACAAAAAGGTTAAATTCTAAATTTTCTTTAAAGCAATCAACCTAGTGAGATGTGTATACAAGTATAGAGATATATCGCTATAATCTTAGTTCTTTAACACTTGTATATTAATTTATTTGCTCAATTTATTTTAAGGAATCAAAATAGATGTCTAAACTTTATGTTTTTTTTTTTTTTTTTTTTTTTTTTTTTTTTGAGAAACTTAACTTTATGTATTTTGATTAATCTCTTGCTTTAATTGTTAGTAGTTATGAATTGATTATTTTTATTTCTTAATTATAACTATATGGAATATAAATTGAGATGGTTCAAGTTACACCTGGTGTAATTCTAAAGAGTTACATATTTTCTAAACCATTGGATTTAAGTAGATCTAACGGTCAAAAAATGCACTCATTAATGCTGATATTCTAATAAGGATCTCATTTATTATCCTTATTTATAACATTTCATACCTATTTTTGGAATTAGAGATAGGTATGGAATGTTATAAATAAGGATAATAAATGAGATCCTTATTAGAAATATCAGCATTAATGAGTGCATTGTTTTGACTGTTAGATCTACTTAAATCTGATGGTTTAGAAAAGATGTAACTCTTTAGAGTTACACTAGCTGTAATTTGAACTCAGCTCATATAAATTTGTAGTTAATTAAAATTATGGAGAATCCTAAGCATAATAACTGAATCTAGATTTTACAAATCTTTCTACAATCCCTCTTTAGGAAGAAGAATTTCAGAAAATATGAAAAAGAAATCGAGGGCTATTGATAAAGTTAAACTAAATATAAACAAATAAATTATAGTTCACGTTTATAATTTTATACAGTATTATACTCCCTCCGTCCCACTTTTTTTGTCCTCTATTCCATTTTGAGATGTCCCAAAATATTGTCCTGTTTCTAAAAATAAAAGTCATTAATTTACTAATGTTCCTATTATATCCCTATTAATTTACTAATTCAATTTTTTGATAAATTTTTTTAAGGGTAGTTTTGGAAATTTATACATTTTTGAAAGGTAGACAAGACAATTAATGATGTTCCCTTAAAAAGTTTGACTTTTCAAACAGGACAAAAAAAATGGGACAGAGGGAGTAGTTTTTTTTTTTAGTAAACAATAATACCTATTAAAACACACACAAAAATAGTAATATTAGTGTTTTAACCAAGATTATAATACACTACATAACTGGCTTTGTATATTTTGTGTTAATATTGATAATGTTTTTAATTAGGTTATTTATTTTTTATATTAACCTTAAATCTTGCTCCCTTAATTAAAATCCTGACTCAGTCATTGACCTAAGTGGCTAAGCAGTAAATACCACAACAAAACCAGCCTCCTTGATCTTCTTCACCGTGATTCGATGCGAGCTTGGCTATAACAACACAGGGAGAACACTCCTGCCCAAAACCTTGAATTACCAAACTGAGTAACATCGATAAAGCGGAAAGTTGTCGTTTGAAGCCTTGTCCAAAAATCAAAATTAAAAAATTAAAAAAAAATTGTAGCTGTTTGGCTCTTTTGGTCTCTCTCTCTTACCTTTGATAATTGATTGATAACCAACATTCTTGAGGAAGCAGTACAGTGGATAAGTAGATGGGTTTGAATTATAGACTTGCCGACATAAAGGTTATTAAGTCCCTTTTTACCCTTCAAAGCTAGCAAACACAAAAAGTTGGAAGCATATGGTATCTACTCAGAAGCCAAAAAAAATTGGTACAACGTCCAATATCGTGGCATCAATCATAAGTCATAACACAGTTCTTCAGAAAGTACAAGTGAGGTTCATAGGGAATTGTCCTATTTGCTTTTGTTATTATATTTTAATTTTGGTAGAGGCTGGTCATTCTGTGTAAGATCAACACTTCAAAAATCAAGTTTATTTGAGTGTGTATTGTTATTTTTTTAATAATTGTGAATAGTAAGTTCTCAAATATACCATTTATTATTCATGGGTTGTAAACATTTAAAAATATATATATATATATATTGGAGAGAGAGAAAGAGAGAAGTGTTTTTTCTGTTTTCTGCCTTTTTTGACCTTTTGGCTTGAATAAGGGGAAAAAAAACAGATTTTGTTAGGACAAAGTGTTTATAAAAGTTTCTCACTCTCTAAAAATGCTAGCAAACCAAAAGTTTGAAGTTAAACAATATTTTGTATTTATCTTTTAGCAGCTAACGTAAAAAATAGATCCCCTGACAATTTTTTTTTGTAATGACAACCACCTAACTTTCCGTTGTGACATAAAAAATGTCCGAATCATCCACGAGGCGGATTTTTTTTTTTTTTTTTTGGGAACTTTTTTTTCAACCAAGAAAATGAGAGTTTAATAAGATTTTTTTTATTAAAAAAAAATCCGGAGCTGGTCCAGGAAAATCATATCTACTATTGCTAATAATGAGTTCAATTTGAATGGAGACAATATGGCATGCACGCTGTGGCTGACTTGCCCTTGTTGCTTTTGTTATAAATTAATCTTAACTTTGGATACTGAATGTAGATCTTTTAATTAAGTTTATGGTGCATATCATAAACTATGTATTAAGTTATAATAGATAGTTACAAACAATTGATCCTTAAATATCATGTAATGCACGAATTGATCCTTAATTAATCGTGCATTGCATAGATAATGGATTGAGTTAGTAGAGTAATAGTTATTTCAAGACCGGAACTTTTATCACGCTCTTTTCAACAACTATCTTATGTGGTAGATTGTGATTGATTGTCTATTACTTTTATATGAACTAACCATTTTTTTTTCATCACTCATAGTTTGTCAAATAGAATAGTTGTGAGAAAGATAGTGATCATAGCCTTTTTTAAAAAGCAAACAATCTTAATAATTTTTTTTATATAAGTAAACAACCTCATACCAATTCCTTTTACGATATATCTAAACAAAAGCTATCTCACAATAAATTCACGTTCCAATAAATCTTATCTCTGTCAATAAAAACAAACTAAAATGGTATGACTCAATAATATGAGTCCTTATAACGCTTCACATGATGCTTAATAGTAGTTGAGCAGTTTGAGTAGTAGCACTTCAACGAATTTGTTGTGTGCATAATGAAAAGCCCATATAGAACCCTTAAAAAAATAAAAAATAAAAAAAAAAACCCATAAATGTATGGAGCTTAAATTCTATATATACTTGTCTGAAATCTGAATTCGTGCTCAAATCATTTCCTATAAGTAAGTCCTTCTCTCCCACTTATAAGTCCTACCTTCTCTCGTTCATTAAAAAAAAAGAGAGTCCTATCCCTCTCTCTCTCTATCTATCTCAACTATGGAGAATGGTAATCAGCCACTTCTCTCGTCTGCCAGAGAAGGGGACCAAGAGCAAGAACACCAGCTAAACTCCCTTCCAGTAGCAACACGCCCTTCCTCTACTGCTACCTTTAGCGCCGACACTGCTGACATCCCTCCCATCAAGAGTCCAGTCGATTTCTACAGAGCGTTCCTTACTGAATCAAAGAAGCTCTGGTACCTCGCCGGCCCGGCCATCTTCACCTCCCTATGCCAATACTCTCTCGGTGCCATCCCTCAAGTCTTTATGGGCCAGGTCGGCACACTCGAACTCGCCGCTTTCTCCGTCGAAAATTCTGTCATCGCCGGCTTCTCACTGGGCATCATGGTATCCTCTACTGTTAATTTTACAATACACAGTTAACAATATTGATTCTTTGTATCTCAATTGGTTTTCTTTGTGTATCTACTCTAACAAAATTGAATTTCAATAGCTCGGAATGGGAAGCGCACTCGAAACACTATGTGGGCAGGCGTTTGGAGCAGGACAGATTGATATGCTAGGAATTTACATGCAAAGGTCATGGGTGATCCTGACCTGCACAGGTTTGATTCTCAGTCTTTTGTACTTCTTCGCGGCGCCGCTGTTGAAACTGCTTGGACAGACTGAAGCAATATCGGACACAGCGGGAGTGTTCGCACTTTATATGCTTCCGCAGCTATTTGCCTACGCTCTAAATTTTCCGATGATCAAGTTTTTGCAATCACAGAGCAAGATCTTTGTGATAGCTTTGATTGCGGCTGTGTCATTGGCTCTGAACGCACTGTTTAGCTGGCTTTTCATCTTGAAGTTAGGTTGGGGTCTGGTGGGTGCGGCGGTGGTGTTGAACTCGTCCTGGTGGTTCATAGTGATAGTGCAGATGTTGTATATTGTAAGTGGGACTTGTGGTCGAGCTTGGTCTGGGTTCTCATTGAAGGCGTTTCATAACCTTTGGGGATTTGTTAGGTTATCTCTGGCCTCCGCAGTAATGCTCTGGTAAGAAACTCATGTACATGTCACTGTCAACACTATTTTGTTTAGGAAAATTATTACGTCCCATTTTTTTTTTTTTTTTTGAGAAGGTATTACGTCCCATTTAGACATCCTAGTATCAACATTTTACATAGGTAACTTAGGAATTACAAATACTTTATTTAAAATGCATACTCGTATTATATTTGTGTCATACTCATGTCATATCGGTATCGTACCAGCTGTTTTATGTTATAATTTTTCAAAAATTGTTTATGTTACCATATCATATTTATATTCGTACGTTTCCTCACATATAACATATAGTATGTCCAGTATACATAGGCTAGATTTTTTTGATGTGAAATAGTTATGGTTATGGGTTTCATCTAATACTCCTATGCATTGGACGAGAGGATAGGCACAACTATTTTAGGACTTTATATCTTTAAAAAAATGGTCATGCTAACGAGTGTCCTTAAAACACTCATTAATAATTCATTTTAGGAAAGTTTTCATACTACTTTTATGGAAAATGAAAAAATCTGTCAAAATATTAATTACTGCCTCTGTCTTATTTTTTTTGTCCTGTTTGAAAAATCAAACTTTTTAAGGGAATATCATTTATTGTCTTGTCTACATTTTAAAAATGTATAAGTTTCTAAAACTATCCTTAAAAAAATTTATCAAAAAATTGAATTAATAAATTAATAAGGGTATAATAAGAATATTAGTAAATTAATTACTTTTATTTTTAGAAACAGGACAATATTTTGAGACATCTCAAAATGGAATAGAGGACAAAAAAAGTGAGACAGAGGGAGTACTTTTTTTTTTTCATTTTCCATAAAAATTTTCTTTAAATAGATTATTAACCAATGCCCTAGAGCACTTATTAGCATTTCCTTTAAAAAAAAATTATGATAATTTTAATAATTTCTAACCTTCCCTAGCTTACTTTGAAAACATGAGTTGTTACTTGTCAATGACTCATTGGATTGCAATTAAGTTTTTCACGTGTTTTTTCCATACGTGTAGAACTTAATATAACTGAATTTTACCCCCAAAAAAACCTGAACTTATATGTGTAGGGCACTAGTTGACAAAGACAATTTAATGCGTGGGCTGTCCTTTCACGTTCATTACTTAAGTCTTGAGTTCTTATCTTTTTCCTTCAGTTTTCAACAATGGTATCATTGCACACTTTTTGTGCAACGATCACTTCACAAATGTAAGTGTTTATAAGATGTAGGGACAAAGGTCAGGGTACAAGTCTCAAGGAGGGAGATTCACACACATATATACTTAAATTAGGTTAAAGTAAAATTTTTATCTTGTATCAAAAAGTTTTCAACATTGATTATCTTCTTCTAATCATATTTGGATATCCTATAAAAATGGCCTTTACAAAATACTATGTTTTATTTGAGAAAATATACTATATGTTCAAAAATTGTGGGTGACCTTATAAGTAACACATTGCAGTATTTTGTGAAAATATTGTACCTTTGTCTGGAAAATTCTAACTTGTGTCGTATTACTCTTTTTCTCTTCTCTTTCTCTTTCTCCTTTCTATTATTTTAATGAAAGGTTAGAAATTATTTATTAGTGTATTACTGTACTTTCCAAAAAGAATTAGTATTATTACTTGGCATATAATCTTATCGGTAAACAATTATCCTATATGATTTTATTACTAAGAAAGGAGTATTCAGCCAAAAAAAAAATCCATGATGGGTGACACACACCCAAATGAGATCTCCCTTTTTCAATTGGTTCATATGATTTTACTTCGATTTGTGGGATTCACATATCATTCAACATTGATCAATTTTAAATCTAATCCTTAAAATGATGTATATATCTCTAAATTAATATCTTTGTGCAGCTTGGAAGTGTGGTACTTCATGGCGCTAATTCTCTTTGCTGGATATCTAAAAAATGCGGAAGTTTCCGTAGATGCCTTGTCCATATGGTATCTCTCTCTCTCTCTCTCTCTCCGAATCCCTAATTAATCATATAAAATTTTTCAATGCATCCAATGTATCATACATTCCTTTATATAGAGATAGAATCCACATGTGAATTCCACACATAAAATCTACATTTATGTGAGAAATATCTAAAATACCGAACATACAATTTTCACTTACCAAGCCATACATACCACACACAGTGCTATGCAGCCTAGACTCCTTTTTGTAATGGTTTTAGGGCTCTTTTCATCTCCAATATATCAATCCACATCTTGGAGGTATAGAATCGGGGACTGATCCCTTTTTTCCTTAATAAAATTTATTGTTTAGCCATTAATAAAGGAAAACAATACATACCACATCAACCATCACTGTAAATCTTATACTCTGTAGTTGATATTATTTTATGAGAAATGTTAACCAATGCTTTTATGGTATTGGTTTTTAGAAACATTTTATTGGGAGAATCAGAAAACAATAAATGTTATTGACAACTTTTTATATTTTTTATAAAAATTGTGTTAAAATTTTTCTATTATAATTTATTAATAATTACCTTAATGACATTTGTTAACATGACCTTTGTTTGATATACATCAAGGGTCCACGGGCAATCAGCATCAAATTTTAATATGTCAATGATCATTTTTTTTTTGATAATCAATATGTCAATGATCATATCGCTTGTGACATATGCAGTGACATAAATTAGAATAGGACGAATCTTGAACTTAGTCACTTCAAGTTGAGAAGACAAGAAAATACCGAAATAGTGTCTAATACTCTAAATTAATAATTTCAATACTCTCTCTATACGCAAAAAGATGACAACCACATTTTATGCAGTTGGATCTGTCTATGTCCTATAATTTGTGCTAATCATGCATGTCTTTTTTTTTTTTTTCCCCTTAATTTTCTTCCCCTCTAATAAGAATAGGAATAAGCAATGCTTTTACTTTCTAGAAGCCCTTGTGAGTTGTGACCATTATCATAAAATCTATCTATTCCCATTCTCCATAATATCTTCATCGTCAACTTCACCAAACAGTCAAAATAATAATAGATGGTCGTCGATAATCGATACCTGAAACCACAAACAATTAAGGCATAGGTTGTTGCAACAACACAATCTGACATGACCATAAAATGCCAAAATCAGAGGAATTCTCTTCTTTTATTTTTGCATACATCCCTCTTACCCATACATGTTTCTACCTAATTTGCTTGCAAGTATTTAGTTCGGTCTTCATCATTATTTCTTATACTTTCATCACGTTTCTCATGCTGTCCTTATTTTTTTGGTAAGAAATCATGCCACCAGTGGCTCTGTTTTTTTTTTTAGGGTACATTAGTAACTAGTAAGAACTCGTGCTAGCAACTTTCCTTTCCTTTTTCTTTTTTTTTTTTTTTTTGGTAAGTAATCATGCCAATTGTGGACAAGTTCTCGTGCTAACTGCACCTCAACACAATGAGAACAAAAAGGACAATAAGTCAGATCAAGGTACATGGCACAAACAAAATAATAAGCTGTGAAAGTCTAAAGAGCGGACCCATTTCCCTTTTTCTTGAAGAAACAAACTTACTGTTCAGCACCAAAAAAAAAAACGAATGAAAAACTTTCTTAACATTAAATTAAAAAAAAAAAAAAAAGGCACCTTCCTTTGGGAGTCGAAAACTCACTTATTTAAAAATTAAAATAAATAAATAATTCTTTCAAGTTGCAACCAATATTTGACAAACATAACATAAAGGGGAAAGTTAATGGGAAAAAAATTTATATTTTTTATTCTTGTGAGAAATACAACCCATAATTTCAAATGTGCCACTTCAAAGTCCACACTTTCATTATTGTCAAAAGCTTGAAAATTTTGAAACGCTTGGACCATATGCTATGTGGTTTTGTTTGGTACAATAATTAAAGTAGGAGGTTTAAAGTAACAAATTTAGAAGTATTATATTTAATTTTTTAAAAAGAATAAAATTATAGATTTTCATTAGATTGAAGCAAATAGTTGTGATTTTTCTTAGTTGAGAGAATTTTAACTTATAGCGTCCGCTCTTGAAGATAGTTCTTTATTATCAGACCAAGACAACAATTAGTTTTTGGTGTAGACAGGTATTGAACCCCAAATCTTTTATACAATCATTATATATTTTACTAGTTGAGCTAACTGTAACCCGCCTCAAGCATGTACAAATATAAGTAAATATATAAATCTATTTTTTTATTTAGTGTAAGGAAGGAAAACTTCAATTTTATTTTATATATATATATACACTTTTTTTAAAAAAAGAATTTTTTTGAGGCGTACTTTTCTGTTATGTTTTATGAGGTAATATATATTTTTGGGCAAATAACACTCCCCTTCTTTGAGGTTTAGAGAAATGACACTCACCCTCAAACTTGAAAGGAAAAAACACTCCCCCCCCTGAGATTTAAAAAAAATAACACTCTCCCCCCCCCCCCCCCCTTCTGTTAATATTAGTAACGGAATATAAAGCATATTATAAAACATGTTGCTTATATTGATTTTTTAGTCTCTTATAGCACCCTTCCAATTGATTTTTTAAAGTTTGATGATCCTCTTAGATTTTTTAATCGCTCCTCTCTCTAACACTTTGGATCAAAATTTATGAAATAAAACAATTTGTTGAAGCTTTCAAGCTTTTATTGTTTAAAAATGAGTTTGAAATTTTCAAAGTCACTAATCAATATAAAAAACTTTCAGAGTCAATTTTGGGAATTCATTATTAACCAAAGGGTACGTTAGTGCACAACATTTTTAACACCAATTTAACAGAGTTTAGATAAATAAATGTCAAAGGGGGGAAAATGTTTTCTTCCTTTAAGTTTGGGGGTGAATGTCATTTTCCCAAACCTCAAGGGAGGGGAGTGTTATTTGCCCTATATTTTTTATCAATTGGTGACGAAATTTCAATCTTTAATTCTTGCTCTTGGCATTTTCAAATATGTGCATTCAATGAGTAGAATGTCAGAGATTGTTTGATTTTTTTTTTTTTATTTAAACCAAATTTTATTTATGTTTTCTTAATGAGATCTTGTTCTAATTGTTTGTATCAACTTTATTAGTCCTTACAATATCATTTGTATAAAGTGTAAGAAAATATTAGTTACGTTTTCTTAATAGGATCTTTTTATTAAGTCTAAGAAATTAATTCTATCATTGTGCTTTGAATATAATTTATTCCAAGAAATTAATTCTATCACTGTGCTTTGAATATAATTTATTTTTGATTAACTATTTCCTGCTATGCCAATGTTTGTCGTAGCATGAACATATTGGGCTGGACAATTATGGAAGCTCTCGGAATGAATGCAGCTATAAGGTTAGTGACAGAGAAACACACCTCAACAAAGCTATATATATTTCTGTACTCGATCGCAAAATGTCTGTAAAATTAAAACCAAAATATATATTTTGCAGTGTGAGAGTGTCAAATGAATTGGGAGCATCTCATCCAAGGACAGCTAAATTTTCATTAGTGGTGGCCGTGACAACCTCATTCTTGATCGGTGTTATTATCTCAATCATTCTAATCCTGGCACGAAACGTGTACCCATCTTTGTTTTCGAGTGATGCAAGTGTTGAAACTGCAGTTAAAAATCTTACACCAGTATTGGCTCTTTGCATCGTTGTTAACAATGTTCAACCTGTTCTCTCTGGTTAGAAACTTAGAATTTTCTATTTAAAATTTTTTGATCTTTTGTTTTATAACACATCCGCGTCTTTAGTCTTTATATCATATTATCTTCTTCTTTTAAATAAAAATTCAGATTCTTGAGGGAAATGGAAATAGATTTTAATTAACTGGGTGAATAATGTTTTTTTCACAGGGGTGGCCATTGGAGCAGGATGGCAAGGTATTGTTGCTTATGTGAACATTGCATGTTACTACGTTCTTGGGATCCCTTTGGGTCTCATTCTGGGTTACAAGCTTGATTGGGGTGTCACGGTAAGTCTTGCTCTCCTATTTTTTGTTTATTTCATTTCTATTACCAAGTGAAAATGGTGGAAGTAGCAAGCAAGCATACTAGTAATGTTTAATAATTATGAGACAAAATGAAAAGAAAAAACAATCACAAACTTGTAATACTCAAAGAGGACCTCATATTGCTTCAGATAAAGCCATGTATCACCAAGTAAATGAATTTCTTACCCTTTCTTTTTTATGTGAAACATGAACTCCATTGTCATTCTCAATTTTGCAGGGGATTTGGTGCGGCATGATGATTGGAACGATCGTACAGACTGGTGTCCTTTTCATTATAGTTTATAGGACCAACTGGAGCAAAGAGGTAAACCTTTTTCTCACATAGCATACACTAGCAAAACCATCCTCAATGAAATTCATTTTACCAAAAATAAAAATGAAAGAAAGAAAACAATCATCTTCAATCTTAAATATATAGTTGCATAACACAAACAGTGTTCAACGATTAGCCCATGTTAAGAATGGAAGGATTGACTAAATTGGTGTGAAATGCAGGCATCAATTGCTGGAGACAGAATAAGGAAATGGGGAGGGCCGAAACAGAGTGATGAAGAGAAAACAAACAATAGCTGAGAGTTCAAGGAAACATGCCTGAGTTTTTTTTTTTTTTTTGCAGAATAATAAGATTATCATTGTTCAGCTAATGAGTATTTGACATCAGCATTTTGTAGCTAATTAACCTAATTTTATTCAACTTTTTTGGTCTGGCCGAAGAGCTCACGATTTTACTTTCCTTGCTAGAAGCAATAAAATTTCTTCATATTGCCTGACAATCTAGATCAATTTTAAGATCGGCTAATTTCTAGTGAAGCTAAGCTAAAAGGGGTTGGGTTTTTGTTAGCCTATACCTTTTTCCAACTGCTAGTGTTTGGTTAATCTGGGTTGCCAATTCAACCCCCTCCTCCTTCCTCTTTCTGGCAAACACAACAAAAGCAACATAAATTCATAACCATGTACTAAATTACAAAACTGGAGCATACTCATGCAAATATTCTTCAAATTAAATTTCCGTATTTAGCACCAGTCCAATTAGACTACAAATCAAAGATGTATTTAGCACTAATTAATCCAATTAGACTATAAATCATTAAATCAAGATGTAGAACAATGTCCCATTATTACTCATTCAACAAAATATATATTCTCAAAAACCAAACCACCCACCCACCACCCAGGAGTAATTCTAGTGCCACATAAAAAATCACAACTTTTGCCACAACTATCTTATGTGGTAGACTGTGACTAGCTACATAATGTCACTTTCACATGGTCCCACAAGTTTTTCTCTACCACTCACAATTTGTCATGTGGACAGTTATGACAAAGGTTTTAATTTATTATGTGGTTTTAGAATTTTTGATCACCCAATAACCAAATCACTATCATCAAAAACTTAAGTGATGTCTAGCTAGCTAAGGCAACAATCGACATTGCACACCACACTGAACTCAAATCCTATTGGCTACTGCTATGGAGACAATGAGATCAACAAAATACAAGGGAAAAAAAGAGAGAGAAAGAGAGAGCAACAAAATGCAAGAGCATTAGAAATAGATTAGACATCCTCCTAATCCAGGCAAATTACATCATACAACTAAAGAAAGGTCAACACTAAGAAAATTGTTACATACAGTGTTGGAAAAACTAGTTTTGCATCTCATACAAAATCCGTAGTGGAAGCAACACAAGGAACTACTTCAATCATAAGAAATAACATATAGCCTTAAATTCTAGAACAAAGAACAGAAAGCGTATCTTAATGCAATGAAATTCAAAAACACGACTTGAGAAGATCTTAAATCTTCACCCCAATTCCACATGGTGCCCAAGATGAATAGTCTTTCAATCAGTTTTTAAGTACGTTGAATTTCCTTTGGAAAAATGTATTCAAAAGATCTTGCAGAGAAAAACTATTTTTCTCTTCTTTTAATCATACGTACATTTTTAATTGCCTAGGCAGTTACTTTATTTAATAATTCTTATTAAATAAAAATTGATTATCTAATTGGGTTAGCCTTTTGGGCCAGCCCAATTGGGCTTTAGTATATGGCTTGGGATAGGACCAAATGGACAAATAAGGCTCTAGCTCTAATGGGCCTCAAGCTTATCTGTCAACTCTTGACAAGTCTAAAATTATCATTAATTATATAACAAGTACTACTATGGAAATATAATTGCACTCTAGGCCTTATTAATAAATTATATCTCAAGACTCTAATATGATATCATTTGACCCCTCTATAAAATATCTATAGTGAATAAAGTCATAATGAACTATCACTTTATAAACAACTATTTTATTCCTTGAGTCCCTGATTTAATCTTTTAGTTATTCATATTTATGAAATCTAATTTCATTAAATATAAACTTTAGAAACTTCTTACTAAAGTGGTAGGCCCTGAATAACTAGCTCCTATGAAACTTATCTCAAGGGGATACTTCGTATCTTTATAGAAAGAGATTATGGATTTTATCTTGAGAATATGTGTTCCCTCAACACTACATGCGGTTACCAAATATACTGAGGTTTTGACCGTTAAATTATATCTTACTCTTGATATATCAAAGTAACCTACACTTCATGATCGGGTTTACTATCCTCTTAGGGTTGAGAATCTATGAAATTGGAAGTCATGAGATTTATTATTCAGGTGACAATTGTTAATTGAATAATTAATCTCACAGCGGTCTAATTCAATATATCTTACACACTTAAGACACGTCAACATATCAACTAGAAGTCTTCACTTCCATGATCAAGACAAACCATCTTAGCTGATGTGTTATAATCTTCGCAAATGAAATGCCTAATTTTATCATCGACTACGAACTACATTTTGAGTTTATAAGGTACTTGTAATTTATATCTTCTGTAACTAAATCACATATAATACATCCCAAAGACTATGATAATGTCCAATTAGTTTATTTACAAATAGTTTTATATAATTAAACAATTTAATTATTTATAACATGCCAATAAATTGGATTTTAGGGCATAACCCCTAACATACAGCACATGGTCAAACCTAACTAGCACTGTATCTTCAACAAGATCTACACCAATTAACTTAATTTTGTGAGGTTAGGATTAGGGTTGGACTCAGATCAAGAGGGATAGGAATGTTGAGGAAAAAGGCAAGGAAACAAAATGATGCCTAGTTTGGCAGAGTTGATGAAGAAGAGGCACAAGAGTTTGTGAATAAAATATATATATATATTTTTTTTAAAAAAAGAAAAAAGAAAAAAAGAAAGTAGTACTTAAATAGAGTAGTAAAAAAAAGAGCTCAACGCAAATGGAAGTGAAAAACAAACTGCATTAAGTAGAAAAGTGATTTTTTCCGTTAAATTTGAATAAAATTTTGCTCAGGGCTAAGGTTGTAAACGAGCCAAGTTTTGTCGAGTAATGCGTGTTTGAGCTTAGCTTATCAATAAAAAACAAATTCTCAAGCTTGGCTCGAGCTTAAGACAAGCCTTAAAACAATATTTGAATTCGAACTTGTGAGAATGCCAAAAAATTTGAACTTGACTTGGCTTGGCTTAATGAATTAGCCAAGCCAAGCTTGAGCTTAATATCAAGCTTAAACTCGAGTTTAAGTCAAGCTTTTTAGCTTGGGATCCAAAAAATTTGTATCATCAAATGCTTATATAATCAAAAATCAAGTAAACAAAAATAATAATAATAATAATATACTCATTCTTTCATGCTTCTAATTTCACCCGTGATTAGAAATTGTTCAAATTACAACTTTACATAATTAAATCCATCCATTCATCATTCATTGTCTACAGCTTGAGTAATTGTTCAAATACAATTTTTACATCCACTATTGTCATCCGTGCAACTATAATCTTCAAAAATCTAAATAAATTAACATTTCAAAACATATATGAATTTTTTTTTCCTTTTTTCTTTTTTGAAAATCAATACTGTGCATTTTATTAATCAAGGCTTTATAAGTCAGCCTGAATTACATCAGCAAGTTTTGGTGGTACATCTTCCATCCAGACTTGTAAAAAAAGGGAAAGGATTGCTTGTCTCGCAAGTGAGTGAGCTACAGTATTGCATTGCCTACGTACATATGTATTAACTTACATCTAAAAAACTAGAGGCTAAATACCGTATATCCTGAACAATGTGTTCGAAGTGAGCTAGGGTGTGTGAACCAGTTTTAAGAGTAGTGATGAGGGTCTAAGAGTCTCCTTCCAACACTACTCAGGTGAAACTAGTTTCCTGCGCTAGGATTAATGCTTTTCGTGCTGCCAATGCTTCCACTTCAATGACTATCAAGGGAAGGGGAATTTGTTGAGAAAGGGACACCATAACCTGCCCACATTCATTCCAAATTACAACTCTTATTCCCGCACAGTTGTATGCCTGAAATAGAGCACCATCAAAGTTTATTTTGTAATGCTCATTATCCAGTGGTGTCCATCGTACTGGTGTTCTTTGCATAGCAGAGGTCATGGTGGTGTTGTGCAAATAAAATTCCTTCAATCTGTCTTTGGCCTATGAGAATAGCTGTCCAAGTGTACCATAAGCTTTCCCGAGCCGAAGGTCATTCCTCCTCTTCCACAATGCCTATACAACCATAAAGAAAAAAGTCGGATCTCTATTCTCTGTCAGAATACTGTCTATCAGATCAAGAAAGGAAGTTTTTTGTTTTAAGCTACTATGGTTCCATAACGGATTTAGGGACCATAGTTCTTCAAGCTTTGGGCAGCAATAAAGAGCATGGAGCACATCTTTTTGCTGCATCTGACAAATTTCACAGCAGTCATCTGCAATTATTTTTCTCCTCACCAAGTTCATCTTCGTAGGTAGTGAATTTTTGGATGCTTTCCATGCTAGATGCTTGACCTTACTCGAAAGCCAAATTAACTGCCAAAGCGGTTTCAAGTTCTCATAATCCGATTGCCCAGGTCTATTGTGTGCCTCTTCAAGTTGCAAAAATTTGTAACCCAATTTTACTGAATACTCTTCATTCGGGTTGTGTGGCCAAATTAATTCATCCGGTTGGTCTGTGTGGCAGAGGGGTATTGTGCTCACCATAGCTGCTTTAAACCCCATCAAATATGACTCTAACACATCCATCTTCCAGCACCTTTGGTTTTGATCAATGAGGCTTCAAACCTTTGTTGCTGGCCCCATGTTCCTCCTTGGTGACAGAATTTTTGGCGAGTGCTTGAGGGGTAGCCATCTATCTCCCTATATATCCACTAATTTCCCATCCCCTATTCTCCAAATCGCCCTTCTCCGGATTACCTCCCTCCTTCTAAGAATGCTTTTCCAAGCATAAGAAGCTGAACTTGGGGTGGCTGCTTCCATGATCGAATAGTTGGGGAAGAATTTGGCCTTGAACACTCGGTAAAACAGTGAAGTTTTGTCATGCAGCAAGCGCCACATTTGTTTTGCAAGCAACGCATCATTAAAGTGAGACAAATCTTTAAAGCCCAAACCACCCTGTGACTTCGGCTTACACAAATCTTCCCACCTTATCCAATGTACTTTACGTCCATCCCCCCTTTGTCCCCGAAAAAACCGTCAGATTAGAGCTTCAATATCATAACACAAACCACTTGGTAATTTGAAGCAAGACATGGTATACGTAGGGAGCGCTTGGGCCACTGCCTTGATCAAGATCTCCCTTTCTGGTTGAGATAAGAGCTTTTCGTCCCATCCTTGGAGTTTCTTCCATACCTGTTGCTTTATATTATCAAAACTTTCCTTCTTCTCTCTACCAATAAAACTTGGAAGACCCAAGTATTTCTCATATTGTTGGACAACGGGAACACCAAGAGCATCTTCGATAGCATCCTGCACTCCTTGAGATGTGGATTTGCTAAAGAATAGAGTTGTTTTATCTCTATTTATTTGTTGGCCTGATGCTCTTTCTTAAGTGGCAAGGAGCTCCAACAGCTTTGCACATTCCTCTGTCTTAGACCTACAAAAAATAACACTGTCATCTGCAAGAAGGAAGTGTGTTAGTTTAGGTTCGTTTTGGCAAATTGATACACCCCTTATATCTCCCTCATTTTTCTGCCTTTCTAAGTAGGCCATGAAAACCCTCAGTACATAGCAAGAATAAATATGGAGAAAGAGGATCGCCCTGGCGTAGACCCCTAGTTGGTGTGATTTTCCCATGTGGCTCACCATTAATCAACACCGAGTAAATGGCTGAGGAAATGCATTGCATCATGAGTTGGACCCAAGTATCACCAAACCCCTTTTTTTATCAGTTTCTCCATATATGGCCACTCCACCCTATCATAGGCTTTACTCATATCTAGTTTGAGTGCCATATAGCCTACCTCCCTCGAACTATGATTTCTCATGTAATGAAGTGTTTCAAAAGCCACCATTATATTATCTGAGATCAACCTATTCGTCATGAAGCGCTTTGTTGTTCGGAGACTATCTATGGTAAGATTTTTTTCAATCTGTTTGCCAACACTTTTGAGAAAATTCTATACAATACATTGCTAAGAAAAATAGGGCGCTATTGAGAGACAAATTCTAGATTTTTTCCTTTGGGGATTAAAGTAATAAAGGAATGACATAATAAATCAAGGAGGGTACCCGAATTTAGGTAGGACAAAATAGCTTCAATTACATCACTACCTACCAAGGACCAATAATTTTGGTAGAACAAAGACGGCATACTGTCCAGACCCAGTGATTTCAATGGAGCCATCTGTTTGAGAGCTATTTCAACCTTATTAGCCATGAACTCCTAAGTTAATTCTTGGTTCATATCTATGGATACCACCTGTGGAATCTACTCTAGAATTTCCTCAAATCCGTCTGGGTTGGAAGTAGTGAACAACTCTTGATAAAACTGCAAAATGGTGTCTACAATTCGGCCAAGATGTGTATTCCACTGTCCCTCATGATTATATAGCCCCTTGATGTAATTTTTTCGCCTTCATTGTGACGCCTTGCTGTGACAAAATGTAGTGTTTCAATCCCCATCCTCTCGAATTAAGCCAGTAACTTGCGCTTCTTCTCTAATTCCTTTCGGACATTCCCAAAGTTCTTCTTACTCTATTTAGTCAATTCCTTTCCACATGTTTCAATTTTCTTCAAGATTTTCCTCCCACTTGTTTCTAAGTATGACCCTTGCCACACCGCTTCAATGGTTTCCCCACATCCACTCTTACTCATCCACATTTGCTCAAATCTAAATGGCCTCTGTTGTTTGCATTCCTTTCCTTCCAGCACAATCTATAAAGGCTTATGATTAGAAGTGGTCACATCTAGGTGGTAGATCTTTGTATCCGAAAATTTTGAGAACCAATCATTTGTTGCCATTGCCCTGTCCAGCCTCTCCAAAACTGTATAATTGTCAAAATGTTTATGCCAAGTGAACCTCGACCCCACATAGCCTAAGTCCAAAAAACCACATTTGTTTATAACGTCACGGAAAGCTTGCATCTGCCCATGAGGTCTGATCCGACCCCCTAATTTTTCTGCTTGTTTTGCAATCTCATTAAAATCCCCCGCACAAATCCATAGGGCAACACTTCGATTTTTCAAACTCTGTAATTGCGCCCAAGCTTCATGTCGAAGTTGAGTATCTGGCTCCCCATAAAACCTGGTAAACCTCCATTCCTCAGTCTTATTTTTGTTAATTGTAGCATCTATGTGATTCTTTGAAAAAGTTTCTATTGTTAAATCAAACTCTTCCTTCCAGTAAATCACCAACCCCCTTGCCTTATGTCTTCTAGGTGCCACAAATTTATTTTTGAATTTCAAACGATCTTGAATTTGAGTTAGCCTTGCTTCATTCGTCCATGTTTCGGCTAAGAACACGACGAAGGGATCTTTTGCCCACACCATATTTGCGAGCTGGTCTTCTATTTGTTGGTTCCCAAGCCCTCGACAGTTCCAACATATTAGACTCATTGGTTCTGGCAGGGCTAAGATTCAGCCTCCGCCAATATCTTTGTGTTGTTCTTGCCCCCCTGAGAAACAGTTTTTCCTTTTTCTGTAACTTAGGTTGGCTCCCCATGTTGCTTGTACTTCTCTTTGACCCCATTGTGTCCTCCATAATAACATTTATCCATGTATTAATTCGGTTTGTTCATGACAGGTATATTTGATACATCGGGTACATGTTAAAGTGGTGTGCGAGCTAATTGGTGTAGTGGCTGACCACATGCTTGGGATCTGCCCAATTCAAAAATCTCGTTAATTGATAAAGATTCAAAATTATTCTCCTTACCCATGCATGATGTATTTTTGGTGATCATTTCTAGCGTTGGGTCATATTTGTGGATATCACGGTCTAATTCCTGGATTAACATTCCAAAACATATGTGTAATGTCATAATAATGAGTTTATTTAATAAACATCAAGCACTATTGTTCACAAGCTTGTTCACGAACAATATTTTTTGGTTGGGCTCAACTTGTTTATCAAACAAGCCTAAAACTAAAGCTCAACCTTAGCTTATTTATAAACAAATGAACATGAACGAGCTTTTTATCGAGTCAAGCCTGAGTCGTTCATGAATAGCTTAGTTTGTTTACAGCCCTACCTCAAGCCAACGTGAATGATCTAAATACCATGTTCAAGATAGCATCCCACCACGTGTTTGGTTCTATAATTTGACTAAAATTTTGCTTAGGCCAACTTAGGGTTGCTTGGTTCTTTTAGGCAGGTCATGTTATATCCTACATTACTTTTTCCCCACTTTTCTGATTGGACAACTCCACCCAAGCAACAAAAAATTACCAATGCTCTATTGCCTATTCCAACATCACAAACACAATAACTTCAAGAGTCCATGATCTAAAAGTACAGAACGATACCAATCCAAATCTAAAAATACAGAATGATATCAATCCAATCATGCCTCACCCCCGTGACATGATTTCTTAATATCACCAAGAACGCTAGAATAATGGTGGAAGAAGCCACAAGTAATTTTTCCAACTTTAAACAGTTGGAAAAATTACTTGTATAGTCACATGGTCACTGTTTACCAAATGCTAGTCATAAAACATCTTAAGCAGTGTTGGTAAAAAGGAGGGGCGCACTTGTGCAAGAATAGGAGCCAAAGCGTAATCAAACACTTGGTTGAAGTGAAGCGCATATTTTTATAAAATAATTTGAAAATTATTATTAATAAGAAATACAACAATCAAATTATTATATAAATTGAAATATAATTTTTTATATAATTCATATAACATTTAGATAAGCCCTACTTTTGCAATTTTAACACAAAAATTGCAAGTCAAGTCATTTTATTTTTTCAGATCAGCTAGATATGAGTCATATCCTTTCTTAAATCACCAATATCCATAATGCCCTATGACTAATTAGTAATATTACTTAATAATTTAATCACTTAATGATTATAAGTTTATAAGAATTAGTCTGATATGTTCAACATCAACCACTAAAGTAACTAAACAATTAGCACAAATATATTATATCATACTTTTTTTTTTCATGATTGAGCAAAGAATATGAGGACATAGCAATATGGTAATTGATTACCAGCAAATATCCAAAAGGGGAAAAATAGAATAAGAAGAAGCTGAGTGGGTTACAGTTTCAAGGAGAAAAAATCAAGAAAAAATAAAATTAAAAATAGAGAAGAACTCAGGTTGTGGGTTTCAAGACAAGTTACACTCAAATTTTTTTTTAAGTTGCACTAAAAGTATGTCAAATAAATGGTTTATAACAATAATGTCAAAATCCTATAGTTTTAATTCAGTTTTGGTTTTTTTTTTTTTTTTTTTTTGAAAAATATAAAAAAGCCCCAAAAAGTGCGCTTTGAGCTTTTTTGAAAAAGTGCCACAACAGCGTGCTTTAAATGAGCCAAGCTTTTGAGGCAAAAAGCATTCAAGCCTTGGGGCTTCACGCTTTGAACTTAAGCATACCAACAATGATCTTAAGTGAAGCACAGATTTTAGAATGAAAATGCCGAGAATGGCAATAAAAATCACTAGTTGAAAAAAGAAGCCCGTGGTTGATAGGCCTTGGTATACTGTGTAGGCAGACAATTTTTCATGGTAGGTTGACCTCATGGAAGCAAGTGGAAAAGGAGAAGTGAGAGGGATCAATGAAACTGGCGGACTAATCACTAAATAGATACAAATAGGTGCAAATTCTGGCTGATGGATTCAACTAAAGGCCACAAGAAAGCAGAGAATTCCTATTAAAGCAAAACTTAAAAATGGCCAAAAGAAAGCAGAGAGAAAAAAGTAATCCAAGGAAAAAAGCACAAAACAAAAGGTTGAGAATTGAATTTGAGTATGTAACTATGGCAACAATGAACTTCATATCTTTTAGCTCTATCCCACAAGCAATGCAATACAAAAAATTACAACCTTCAATAGCATGACAATGCATCAGAACTCACGTCACTACATGGAAAAATTGATGCAGGATATTGATCCCATCACATAACAGTATCACACCCTAATCCAAAAGAACTGTCAGCAAGTCAACATAACATGCCTTCTCCCATTGGAAAGTTACACAAATACCTAATTGGTTTTGAACCCGCAACCTCACCTCCCACTCACATTCTTGAGAAAAGGAGGTAACATTTAAGAAAGGGCTCATTGACAAAATGTAGTGAAGGTCTTTAAGAATGGCATGTTAATAAAATAAGAGTCAGAATACACAAATTGCACATGAGCAACAGATTCAGAGTAAAAACAAGACAAAAAAGATTGAAATGAGAATTTAAGACAGAGAAATAAAGAGACAAATAGGAACAATTCCCCCGAGTTATACAGAAGAAACAATTGAGTGGCTAAAAGAGCTTTCTATGGCTAAATGCAATATCATAAATCCATCATTCTAACAAAAAATGCAGCACAACACTTCTAGAACCACACTCATTACACACAACAATCCTTACAACTTTTTAAGTGCTCAATCCCAATTAAACAAACTCTATACTAATATATTTCTCCACAAATCTAATACACCATGACCCATGTACCCTAAAGCACATACTCTCACAGGAAAATAAAATCCCTACTCACCAAAGTGTCATCATCATCGCATCAATCAACCCGAATTAGATGTGAAACATTAAGAGCCCAACAAAATCCACCAGTACAATATCGCAAACCATCTTAATATCTCTACTCAGTACTCACACTCACCAAACCATCATCATCATCATCAACCTACCAAAATCAGATATGAAACATTAAAGAATCCTAAAAAAACTACCGTATTCATCCATTTCTAGCAACTCAAAACAGCTAATACAAAGCAAAATGAAAATAGCGCATAATATATCACGCATAATAAACCGATTGAATCTACCATTCCAAAAAACAAACATATAACAATAATCCCATGATTCAAAACTTTCATTAAACAGATAACAACAATAATACCAAACACGTCTCAAAAGGGTTCGCGAATAAACCAAAATTTTCATATAAGAACCTAAAAAAGTACCGAAACCTAAGCAGTGAGTACCACAGCACCACCGGCCTCCTTGATCTTCTTCTCTGCGATCTTCGAGATAAGCTTGGCTTTAACAACGACAGGCTTGTTCTCGGGAAGAACACCCTTGCCCAAAACCTTGAAGTACCCGAACTGAGTGACATCGATCACAGGAGCGCTGTCGTTGGAGGCCTTGTCCTTGACATCGTTGGGGAGGAGAGACCAGAGCTTGTCGACGTTAACGATTGGGCAGTAGAACTTGTTGCGAAGCTTGTGGAAATAGCGCATACCGACTTTGCCGAAGAACCCAGGATGGTACTTGTCGAACAAGATCCGGTGGTGGTGCATGCCTCCGGCGTTTCCGCGACCTCCAGGATGCTTCCTGTGCTTGCCGATACGGCCGTGTCCGGCGCTCACGTGTCCGCGCTTCTTCCTGTTCTTCTTGAAACGTGTCGCCATTGTTGGGATCTCTCGCCCTCGCTCTCGGTCTCTCTGTGTGTTAGGGTTTTCGGCGCGCCTCAGAGAGGAGTGAGAGAGGAAAGGGGGCTAGGGTTTGGGGATTTTATGTGAGAAATGAGGGGGTGGGTTTTTCGGGGTGACGGATTTGCCCTTAGGGTTTGGGGGTGAGTGGGGGTAGTGGTGGAATTTTGAATGGGTTGAAAATGGGGAGAGTGTTGGGTTGGGCCTGAGAATGGCCGCATTGGATATTTTTGGTTGGTCCAATTAATATAAGGCTCTGAGTTTCCCAGACCCAAGAAAAAGCCCAGAGAAAATGAAGGAAACTAGGCTAGCTTTTTGCTCATGTATATATACCATGGTTTTAAAAACCGGTACGGTTAAAGAACCGGAAAAGTGAGTGATTACTGGTTTTGTGGTCCGACCGGGGTCTAACCAGTGGTCGAACCGGTGATGTCATAAATATTTAATTAATAATTTTAAAATTATAAAAATAGTTAATAAAATATATAATAAGATTATTACATATAATATTATGTTAAAATATATATATAACATATTTTAAAAAAATTATGTGAGTTTTTACATCATACATGTAGAAAACAAACAATAACCAAATATAAATAAACAATAACCAAAAATTATTTTCAAAACATAACATTTAGTGACACCCTTCTTTTAGGTTTATTTTTTTCCCTCAAAATGGTCTATGTATTATGCATTTATTTTAAAGGAAAATTAAATAAATTTTAAAATTATTCGCTTAATTAATTATTAAAATCACCAATTTTTTATATCATAATTATCTTAACTAAATGTAAAAGGGGTGGGGCCCCAATCCACATGAGTTGCTCACGCTGCCCCTTTTAAGTACTAAAGGCAAAAGTAAAGTCTTAGGCTAAGGAAAATTAAAAAGTTGTGGCTGTCATTGATTCTCAAAAAACAATAAAAATAAAATGTGTGGCTCTCACTGTGTTAGGTTTATTTTTTTCCCTCAAAATGGTCTATGTATTATGCATTTATTTTAAAGGAAAATTAAATAAATTTTAAAATTATTCGCTTAATTAATTATTAAAATCACCAATTTTTTATATCATAATTATCTTAACTAAATGTAAAAGGGGTGGGGCCCCAATCCACATGAGTTGCTCACGCTGCCCCTTTTAAGTACTAAAGGCAAAAGTAAAGTCTTAGGCTAAGGAAAATTAAAAAGTTGTGGCTGTCATTGATTCTCAAAAAACAATAAAAATAAAATGTGTGGCTCTCACTGTGTTATAGACTATCGTGTGCAGTGTGCACACTGAACAAGTATTTGAGGCAGAGCACGGCACACCACAGTTTTACAAACTGTGCAAACCAGTCTCTCTCTTACAAACTAAGAAGAAGCTCTCATAAGAAAAATGGATCAATTTAATTTCGTGTGTATTGTGGTCCTCCTCTCGCACATCCAAACAAAGATTTTCAACCATCTCTTCTTTGCCTCTCTCTTTGTGAAGATGTGTGTTTTCAGGCAAGGTTAGGAATTTTGACTGCTCAAGAGGCTAGCTTTGATGCCATGTTCACCAAAGCCTCCAGTCATCACAGGTAGACGCCGATCTAAGGAAAAAAAGAAATAGATCTTTGCTGCAAAATGTTTGGTTTCAGATCTGTTTCACCCATTTTGCAGAACCGTTGCAAAACCGGTTCAACCATTTCGGTTCTCAGTTTTTCCGGTTAAACCTCCGGTTACCGGCTGTTTCCGGTTTTTTCTTCATTTTTGATTTTTATGAATAACCGGACCGGATTGGTGTCCGGTTCCCGGTTGAACCGGTTGAACCGGACGGTCCGGTCCGGTTTTTAAAACTATGATATATACTATAAAACCTACCTGGAGTTTGGGAGTATTTATGTTTTACATTTTAACATTTCAAAATTTAGATTTTACCCATTAAAATTTGGGAATGTTTGAATTTTACATCTCTAAATTCTGAAACTTTAAAGTGTAAAATCTAAATACCCCAAATTTTAGAGGGGAAAATCCAAACATTCCTTAAATTTATGAGTAAAATCCAAATTCTAAAACGTTAGAATGTAAAATTCAAACACTCCCAAATTGTAGGGGGTAAAAACCAAATGTTGAAATTTTAAGGTGTAAAATCTAAATACCCTCAAATTTTAGAGATGTAATTTGCAATTTACCCTAATTTATTTACGAAAAGTTAATGTTTAAATTATCTATATATACTATGAAACCGAAACCTTTAAATTTTTATTGATTTTCTTATATTGTGCCACTTAAGATTTAATTTTCTTTTTAAAAAAACAGTCAGACTATTTTATGATATCTCCACCTTTCAACCAAAGCCTCAATGTATGCACAATGATTTGCCTCTCTCTTTCTTTTATTTTCTTCTCACAAAACCGTCAAACTTCTAATCCACTTCTTCCTCCGGCAATGTCTCCGTCTGCTCCTCCTTCTCCTCACCTCTCTGACCGGCCTCCGCTCACCAAGTTGAGTTTTCTTTAGTGAACTTGTGGCTTTATGGGTTTAGTATTTAATTGGGTTTTGTGAGTTTTGTGTGTTTGTAGTGGAAATTTGAGGTTTTTAATTCATAGATTTACTGTGTTCGTGAAGGGAATTTGTTAGTGCACTTCCACTTTCATTTAAGTGCTTCTTGCTTATTTTCACCACTTAAGATTTACAGTGAATTATTTAATTGTTTGATTAGCTTAATTTTTACTTTAAATAATTGAACAATTATGCTTATCACCTTAAATAACCCCTAAATCCTAGATCTCTACAGTTGATTTGCATTTGACTTTTTAAATTGATTTGCATTGCATTTAGGTGGTTTGAATTAGAATTCAACTCACATTTTACATATAAAGCTATATTTATATGAAAACCATTTTACTAAATTTAGTTAGTTGTATTTTGATTCAGAATTCAGATAGTTCAAAACAATGTGTACATTTTTTTTATTATAAAATTTTGTTCTTCTTAAATGTTGTTAAACAATATATTTATATATTAATTGGCTGCTGCATCATTATGTCATAAAAGTCATTCCAATTGAATTTTTGGCAGCCATATCTATTGCCTTAATTTTGAATATCACATAATAACATGTTTAAGCTACAATTTCTATAATGTGTGAGTGGTGATTGAAGTCTGCAAGATTTTTTATAGTCATTACAAAGTTAACAAAAAAACTTTATAAAAAAAAAATTTGTTGACATTTGGTTAGATGTTGTGCAAACATGATTTTTTTGATATGGAAATTTGTTCAATTTGGTTTCTATTTAGAGGTTATGCAGATTTATTTAATTTTTTTTAGTACTAGGTTGTTGCCTGCTATAATAATCTGATGTTAAACAAGACTTTGTTGATGGTGGTTATGTAAGAAGGATTTGGTTCTAAGAAGACTGAAGCCGAAAATATGTAAAAGTATGGTAGGGGTGACATCTTATAGTAGAATCAATGGTGTGGATTGTGGAGTAATTGCAGATTTATTTGGAGGGTGTTTGCTTTTGTGGCCAAATGTCAATTGGACAAGAGGTTATGCAAAAGGCAACATAGCAAGGCTTCTATTGGATTATTTTCTCAATTAGCAATAAAGGTTGAGGGATATGTTTATATGTAAGAGGCTTTCTGTCATGCCCAAAACCCGATACCCGAATTTGTGACCATGACCGGCATGCTAATATCAAGCTTAAGCCTGATATTAACAAGAACCAACTTAACTTTTACAAAACTTTTACAACAGCTTCCCTCTTTCTTTTCATTCTTGTTTCTTTTTTTTCTTTATATAACTTTTCACTTGATATTTAGAGCATCTACACTGTACCCAAAGAATAACAAAATCCACCTATCATTCAATTCCCACACTTTCACATAATACATCTCTTAATGCTTTAAAGTACACAACTTTCATTAGATACTAAAATACACAATACTGCAAAACTAAACATCAAATTGCTAGTTTGGGATCTATACTTTTGAAACTAAAACTAGCTCATTCCAAAACTTGACTAAGGCTCCTTCTATTCCAAATTAAAACCTGTTGATTGAAAGAGTGGAAAGAGGTGAGTTACACAACTCAGTAAGAGTAAGATACATAAAAATTTAATAAGAATGCATATAAATCAATTCATTTCATTTTATAAATGTTCAGATAGGAGAACATCTTTTCATGCATAGTATTTTATATTATTTATAATAATAACAACTTATACGATTTTCGTAGGAAAATAATTATTCTCCTTTTTTTTATCAGGATAATTCTACCAAAACCTTTCGGATTGATTTTCTTTCATTTCTTACAAAGTCACCAAATATAATATTGATTGTTTAATATTCTCGTTACAAAATAATCATTTTAACTTAAATCAGATAATTGGTAATTTTGTCTTAACTAGAAACATCTTGACAAATAAGAAAACTTTTCTTTATAATCTTCTTCTCATAAAATATTATAACTTTCATAGTACTTAACGTTTGGTAAAGAACAAATATCTAATAACTTTTTAACATAACTTGTATTTTCATCAAAAGTTTTATCTTTACAGAACACTAAAACCGATTCGTCAAATTCGTTATCTTTAAAGCACAACAGAATTTCAGAAACTTTTACCTTTAAAGAACAGCTTTTCTTTTCATCAGAAATTTCTTCTTTTCATGAGAGCTTTCAACTTTTCATAATGCATTTAAACAAAATCATTCTCTCATGATTAATAATACAATATAGTTGTTCATAACATATTGGTTAGTTCATATCTGATAAGTTTGCACAGAGAAGGCCTCATCACATTTGGGTGCCCTCGTGTGTATGATATTGTCCTCTTTGAGAGGCCTGATGGCACATCCCTTCAAGGTTTTGTTCCTCCCCGCCATCCATACACATTGGGGAGAAGGCCTTGTTCAAAAATAAGAGTCTATAGTTGTTAACAAAATTGGAGAGATCAGGTATAGTGTCAAACTACATGTATGAGAATGTCATGTTAGTAGAAGTCTAAACCATCGCAACCCTTTACTAGTGAATTTGCATTTTAGGCTTGGCCACTAAAGTGTTTTTATGTTGGTAATATTTCTACAAGGGTTTTCACTTCATGGACAAATACTGCCTCTTGTGTGATTTTGATTATGCTTATTTGTTCATTATTTGATTATTTTGGAATGTGTGCTAATAACTACCTTGAGTCGAAATTTAACTAATTCATTAAAATTCATAAGTAAAATGTAATGGGTCTAAACAATGTTTTTTAAAAATGAAATGCATTTGACCAACAACATAAAGGGCTTGAGGTTCACCTACACTAATCATAGACCTACGCGATGCAAGAAAAATTTGACTATTTATTTTTTTGTTAGTAAAAAATAAAAATAATAGGTGAGACTTATAATGTTAGTTCTAAACCCATTCTTAAAATGATGGAATTACTTTATAACAAAGTATATAGTTGATACCATGTATTATTTTTTTTTCTCAAAAAAAAAAAAAATTATATGGCATAATGCAATAAGTTATTTTTAAAATGTAGTAAGTTTTTTTTTTTTTTTTTTTTTTAAGGAAACATAATTCATTTTACTTTTAATTATAATATTGATAAGTACCTATGTAATGTGTAATTGTGTAATTTTGTACTTGTGTGTAATTGTGTAATTGAATAGTGGTAATGCTTGACAGCTGGCTCGGTTTAGTCCGTTAGGTAGTTAGGGTAATTAGTTACGGATTGGTGTACTAAGATGGGTTGTATAAAGGGGGGCAAAGTTGTAATTGAAGGAAAGAAGCTTAATAAGATTGAATTACTCTCTTTCTCTCTCAATCTCTGTTCTTATCCCTATCTTCTTCTTAAGGAGGTCCAGATCCCCTCGAAGAGATCTACCATAATACATGAACCTTGCTAAATTCTCAAGGTGCTTATTATTTGGTATCAGAGCCTTTGATCCATCTTTCCCACCATGGCTGAAACTTGTGCCCAGTCTCAAAACTCAGAGAAGATTGCTGCTTTGTCTAAAGTTTCAGAACATCATGAACAAACTCTACAAGAAATTTAAAAGCAATTGCAAGCCATTAATGTGTTCATACAAAGAATGGTTGAAGCAAAAGAAAAGAAACAGTAGAGCCCTAATTCAAGCTCCAGAGCTCTTTTGATTAACAATAATTTGGGAAACTTTGAATCTTCTTGGATGAATTTGATCAAGAACCTGAAATTATAATTTCCATGATTTCAAGGGGAAGACCCAACTTGTTGGGTGTATCATGCAAGGCAGTTCTTCTCTTGCAACCATACCCTAGAATATCAACAAGTAATGATGGCTTCATACCACTTAGATGGAGAAGCTTTGATCTGGTTTTAGAATGTAGAGCAAGCTAGAGGGTTTACTAGTTGGGAAGTTTTTGTTCAAGCTTTACAAACTAGATTTGGAACCACGGCCTATGATGATCCTATGGAGGCATTGACTCGTCTCAAACAAACTTCCACATTGGTAGCATATAAAGGTAATTTCAAAATCCTTTCTAACAGAATTATAGGACTATCTGAAGCTCATAAATTGAGTTGTTTTCTGAGTAGCTTAAAGGATGAAATTAGGTTACCTGTAAGAATGTTAGTGCTTAAGATCCTTAATGAAGCATTTGGTTTAGCAAAGATTCAAGAAAAGTACTTGCTGAGTTGTAAGAAAGCGTTTAAGGCAGTAGTCGATAATGGGAGACCTTTAATCCTAGGTTTGCCTAAGTCTGAGGGTAAAGTTGCATCTAGGATTAAGCTTCCATTACAAAGATTGACTAGCTCTCAAATGGAAGAAAGAAGGAAATTAGGTCTCTGTTACAATTGTGATGAGAAGTGGTAGAGTGGTCATAGGTGCAAGGCAACTAAGTTGTTCTTGTTAAAAGAATTACCTATGGAAGTTGAGCAGAACCCTCATGGGGTGCAGTTGGTTGAAATAAAGGACGATGGAGTGTTGGTGGAATAGCATGAAGAAAACAATGGAGTTGCTGGTATCACCTTATATGCTTTGTGTGGTAATCCCTCTTCCACAACTATGAGGGTTAAGGGAAAAATTCTTAATCATGAGGTAGTTTCACTTTTGGATTTGGGTAGCACTCATAATTTCATTGATGCTGCTATCCTACCAATCTTGAAGTTGCCCCTTAATTCTTCTCAATTGTTGGATGTTAGGGTGGCTGATGGGAATGTCATAAAAACCTTGGGGCTTTGTCATGCAATGATTCTTTTGATGCAAGGGAATAGGTTTACTATTGATTTTAATGTCTTGCACTTAGGGGGCTGTGAGGTAGTGTTGGGGACTCAATGGTTGAGTACCTTGGGGGTAATTAGTTGGAACTTTCAGTTAATGACCATGGAGTTTTATCTTTTGGGTAAAAGGGTGTTTCTCCAAGGGTTAAAGCCTACTAGTTCTTCTTTTCAAAAAGTTAACAGGTTCTTTAATAGTTCAGCTAGGAAGGGACTGGTCCTTCAGATTACTGATGTCAAGACTGTTGCTGCTGACCAGTCACTACTTCCAACAGCTCTCTCTGACTTGCTGGATGAGTATTCTAAGGTTTTTGAGATGCCATCTGGTCTACCCCCTTTCCGAGGACATGAGTATGGCATTGTACTTAAGGAAGGTTCCCAGCCAGTATGTGAAAGACCCTACAAGTATCCCTACTTCCAAAAATCTGAAATTGAAAAGATAGTTGATGAATTGCTTAGTTTAGGGTCCATTCAACTTAGTCAGAGTCCCTACTCTTCACCAGTTCTTTTGGTTAGAAAAGCTTATGGTAGTTGAAGAATGTGTGTAGACTATAGGGCTTTTAATAAAGCTACTGTTAAAGACAAATTCTCAATTCCTATTGTGGATGAATTATTGGATGAATTAGTTGGTGCATCTATTTTTTCTTAGTTGGACCTTAGGTCTGGCTATCATCAAATCAAGATGAAGCCTGAGGATGTTCCTAAAACAGCTTTTAGGACACATAAGGGGCACTATGAATTTCTTGTAATGCCATTTAGGCTAACCAATGCCCCCTCTACATTCCAAGCCTTAATGAATGCTATTTTCAAACCTTATTTGAGGAAATTTGTTTTGGTTTTCTTTGACGACATTCTGGTTTATAGTTCTTCATTATTTGCCCATCTAATTCACTTAAGGACTGTGTTGGCTGCTTTACTCTCACACCAGTTGTTTGCTAAGAAGTCCAAATATGTGTTTGGATGCTCTGAGGTGGAGTACTTATGGCACATCATATCAAGCAAGGGTGTGCAAGTTAATCCTAAAAAGACTTCTGCCATGCAGCAGTGGCCTGTCTCTACTTCTGTCAAGGCCTTAAGGGGCTTCTTGGGTCTCACATGGTACTACAGGAAATTCATCAAAGGGTATGGTTTCATAGCTCAACCCTTGACTTATCTTCTTAAGAAAGATCCATTTCATTGGGATGATAAGGCTCAGCAAATATTCAACAGCCTCAAGGATGCAGTTTCTCATCCTCTAGTCTTGGCTTTGCCAGACTTCTCACAACCCTTTGTTATTGAATGTGATGCATCTAGGACTGGCCTGGAAGCTGTTTTGATGCAGCACAATAAGTCAATTGCATTTCATAGCCAAGCCTTGAAAGGGAAGCACTTACACTTGTTTACCTATGAAACTGAGTTGCTGGCTTTAGCAACTATAATAAGGAAATTGAGGCCTTATTTAGTGGGTAAATCCTTTGTGGTGAGGACTAGCCATCAAAGCTTGAAGTTCTTACTTGAGCAACGCATTGCAAAACCTGCTCAGCAGAAATGGTTGGCCAAGTTGTTAGGGTATTTGTTTGTGGTGGAGTACAAGAAAGATGTGGATAACAAGGTTACTGATGCCCTTTCTAGACAGTTTGAAGCTAGTTCTGACACTAGTTTTGACCATTTGTGTAGCAGTGGTGCTTCTGTGGGGTGTTTGTGTCTCTTATCAGTTCCAGATCCAACCTGGTTGCTCATTCTCAAGGATAGTTACTCCTCTGATGCTAAAATTCATCATATTTTCAGTTAATTCAGTCTAGAGCTCCTCCAAAAGGCTTCACTTTCCAAAGTGATTTACTGTTTTACAAAAGGAGGTTTTATTTGGGTTCTAATTGCCCTTTAAAGGTTCAAATTCTACAACATATGCATAGTAGTCCCTTGGCTGGACATTTTGGCTTCCTTAAGTCCTATCAAAGAGCTAAAAGGGAATTTTTTTGGCATGGCATGAAAAATGATTTCAAGTAGTTTATTAAAGAGTGTGATGTATGTCAAAGGGTGAAATCCGAGACTTCTGCTCTTGTTGGGTTGCTACAACCCTTACCCATTCCTACCACTCCTTGGACTGATGTCAGTCTTGATTTTGTGGAAGGCCTTCCTAAATCAAAGGGCTTTGAAGTCATTATGGTGGTGGTGGACAAGTTGACAAAATATATTCATTTTGTGCTTGTTTCACATTCCTACACTGCTGCTAAGATTGCATCTCTATACATGCACCACATCTTCAAGCTTCATGGTATGCCTGTGTCTTTGGTGAGTGATAGGAATGCCACCTTTACTACTCTCTTTTGGAATGAATTTTCAGGTTACAAGGTACTGATTTGGCCATGTCCACTGCCTACCATCCCTAATCTGATGGCCAAACTGAGGTGGTAAATAGGAGTTTGAAACAATACTTGAGGACTTTTACTTGTGACAAACCTCATCAATGGGCTGATTGGCTTCCCTTAGCAGAATTCTAGTTCAACGCCAACTTCCACACTAATCTTAAGCTCGAGAAATTATAAGATCCACATGGTGGACAAGTGATGTGGTCTACCATTCCGCTAAAAAACTGTCACTTGTTTAAAATTGTTAGTTAAAATTTCTTTTTAAACTGAAATTAATTACTAACTCAGCAATTTTAAACAAGTGGAAGTTTTTTAGTGGAATGGTGGACAAGTGACGTGGTCCACCAGAGGACTCTATAATTTCTCCTTAAGCTCACCCCCTTTGAAGTACTCTATAGGTTTCCACCTCCTAAATTGCAAGCCTACATACCTAGTACCACTAGGGTGGATGTTCTAGACTTTTTACTCAGTCAAAGGCAGGAAGTTTTGGCTATTCCAAGGGGTCACCTTTTGGTTGCACAAGAAAGGATGAAGATTCACGCTGATAAACATAGGGTTGCAAGATCTTTTCAGATTGGTGATTAAGTGTATCTCAGACTGCAACCATATAGGCAGCGGGCCCTTGCTTATAAGGGAAAGTGGAAGCTTTCACCTAGGTATTTTGGGCCTTTCCAGGTGATTCAATTGATTGGTCATGTGTCTTACAAATTAGCATTACCCCCTGACTCCAAAATCCATCCTGTTTTTCATGTTTCATGCTTAAAGTTGAAAGTAGGTAAGCATGTGACTCCTTTTCCTACACTACCACCAGTGGATGATATAGGACAGCTTTGCTCTGAGCCAATTGCAGTCCTTCAGACCAGAACAAAGACATTAAGGACTCGTGGTGTTACTGAAGTGTTGGTTCATTGGTCAAGCTCTACTACAGATGAAGCTACTTGGGAGTCCCTGCATCAGCTTCAGCTTTCTTTTCCTCACCTTGTGGGCAAGGTGCTTTAAATGGGGAGGGTAATGATAAGTACCTATGTAATGTGTAATTGTGTAATTTTGTACTTGTGTGTAATTATGTAATTGAATAGTGGCAATGCTTAACAGCTGGCTGGGTTTAGTCAGTTAGGTAGTTAGGGTAATTAGTTACGGATTGGGGTACTGAGATGGGTTGTATAAAGGGGGGCAAAGTTGTAATTGAAGGAAAGAAGCTTAATAAGATTGAATTACTCTCTTCCTCTCTCAATCTTTGTTCTTATCCCTATCTTCTTCTTAAGGAGGTCCAGATCCCCTCGAAGAGATCTACCATAATACATGAACCTTGCTAAATTCTCAAGGTGCTTATCATATATATGGCGAGATATTTTTATAAATAATGTAATGTGTGGTTGAAATTTGTTTCCAGTACTTCTTAAAATGATTCATCCTTTTTATAGATCTTGAATGACCTAAAGAGAGAGTTGATAACACAAGAAAATTGTAATTTTATTAAGAACAGGAATGGACCCAGGATTTTAAACTAGTGGGGACCGAAGTATAATAAAAAAATTAAAAACTCCATATGAACATCCATATAGTATTAAAAAATTATAAATACACAAAATTGTTGTTTTAAATACATTAAAATGCAATTATCTACCAAAAAAGATAAAAACAAAAACAAAATAATGTCTTTTTTAATATTAGGCTGGCTATGATTTTTTTTTTTTTTTTTAAAGTTAGAGCATTCACAATGGTAGTGCTAAAAATTTTAGCTTTTAATACCTCAAAAAGTTATTTTATCTATTTTATCACCTCACTTTACAATACACCAAATATCAAATGTTCTATTTTTTTATCACTTCATTTAAAATAATATAAACAACTCATTAAAATAATAAGGAAGAGAGAATTTGAGTTTTTAATTGAAGGAAGAAATATAATCTTAATAAAATATTTTATTTTATTTTTAACAACTTGCTACAGTCAACGGTATTTACACCAGTTTACTGTAGTTGCCAAAAAATTAACTTTAGCTTCTCCAATAACACATGATTTTTTTGTTCTTTGGTGGTAAAATTGGTTTTTTTTTTTTTTTTTTTTTTTTTTTTTTTGCTAAAATACAATCACCATTGTGAATATTTTTATTATTTTTGTAAGTTTTTGGGTTGAATAGTTGCTATTTGGGTTAGGCTAGCCAAACTAATTGGGGAGAAGGGGGCCCAACTACAAAAGTGAAATATAGAATGACTAAAAAAAAAAAAGATTGGAACTAGGGGGGCTCGAGCCCCCACCTGAGTCTGTTCCTGATTAAGAACCTACCAACATTAAGTTGAAAATGAGACATAATTGTCAATAAAGCAACTATTTTTTCTACACAAATCTCTCCTCCCAAAGCATCATCAAAGTGGACCATTGAACTAGACTAAATGACTGAAGTGGATCAAAATAGTCTGAATACATCAAACTAAATCGAAATGCTACGCTAATATGACTCATAAGGAGCGTGTCAATAATAAATTCTTTCTAAATATCAAATAGATGATTACAACATCTCACCTACACTTGATCTATAGGAAAAATGGCAAGCATTTCACCAAATGTAGAGTTTGTATAAGATCTTGTGTACAATTACAGGAATGACAACTAGGTACAATTTTTTATATGTTATATCTTACATTGCTACTTAATTAATAGTATAGCTAGTTTTCCCCCATCATTATTGTGGATTAATTATAGATGGTGAATGATAACATGGAAAGTATAATTACTTTCAGATGCTAGGCTCATAGATTAAGAATTATTATCAGTAAGAGTTGCTTTTACAATTTGAGTAATGAAATTACCGTTGGAATTTTTTTTTTTTTTGATAGTCAAGATTATAATATGCTCACAAATGTGCTAAAAATAATATAGGTTTGATTTGATTAGGTGTTTTGAGAGTTTAAAATAGCGTTTTAAAACCAATTTACACCTCAACAATGAGTAAGTCTAATTATATTTGACAATTATTGGCTAAGTTCCATTATGTAAAAAAATGGTTGAATTAGAGGGCTGATGTTCATTTATGGCCTATTTGGAAGTTTAGAAAGAGAGGAGAGTAGAGGGGAGTAGAAGGGAGTAGAGTAGTGAGGAGGAGAGTAGAGAGAAATAGTTCCCCTCCACATTGTTTGGATGTTTTTAAAATTAGTAAAAAGGAATGGAGTAATTAGCCCTTCCCCTTGTTTGGATGTTTTAAAAATTAGGATAGAGAGGAGAGGAAATGATTAAAATAAACAAATTTACCCCTATTTGAAAATGGACTTACAACATTGGTCTATGATTAATTTGTTAGAAATGGTAAATTAGGAAATTTACTTGGACAATAATTTATCTACTCTACTCTCCCTCCAAATCTCTCCAATTTTGGGGAATTAAAAATGAGGAATTAGAGGGAGTTGAAACCCCTCCAAACCCCTCTTCCTCATTCCTTAAAAAACTTCCAAACAAGGTAATTGGATTACTCTCTCTCCCTTTACTCTACTCCCCCTCCTTTTTTAAACATCCAAACATGCCATTAATCATCCACTATCCACGTACGTTAGCCATGCAACTAATTTTATTATGTATTAATACTTTTGAGATAATATGTAATATGTATAAATATTTTTTCACGTCGTTATTATTAATTCTAATATATTTAGTTGTCTGGTAAAAATCAATATTTAATTTTTTTTAATTAAAACATATTTTTAGTATTTACAGTTAGGAATAGGGCCAAAATGGCCAAGTACTACAATTTGGCAAAATATGTAGGGATCTATCACTATTTGCAAAATAATTAAGAATCTACCACTTTTTTAAAACTCGAGTTTGTGAAACTCGAGTTGCCGTGTAACTTGAGTTTCACAAAATCGAGTTCCATGACAAATAGCCACCAATTTTTTATGTAACTTGAGTTCTAGGAACTCGAGTTTCAGAAAAAATAGCACGGCAAACTTGAAAACTATTTTTCAAAGAACTTGAGTTTCTGGAACTCGAGTTACACAACAAACTCAAGTTCCAAAAATGTAGTACACCCATATATATTTTAAAAACAGTGATAGATCCCTAAATATTTTGCCAAATAGTGGTATTTGATAATTTTGGCCTTAGAAATAGTGTCAAACTACCATGTTGATTTAAATTTTGTTATCTTCTTTTCAATAAAACAATCAAATAGTAAACAAAACCCTATTAAATTAGATTTGATATTCTTTTTAAAAATTCTGACAAAATTAGGTATGTTATTTTCAAAAAAAAAAAAAAAATCTTTAAATTGAATTTAACTTAATAATTAAATATGTAAGATATTTTTTTTTGAATTTATTTATGACTGCATGGATTTTAACGACCACAAAAAAATTATTTTAAAAATTATGTGATTGATTTTATTTTTGTTTAGAATAAGAAGTGAATTTGTCCATTTTTTTTGTTTGTTCGACTATCTATGACACTAAATAATACTAGTCTCATCACATACATTTTGTGCAATGAGGCTTTTTTGCTTTTTCTTTTTTAATATCATATTTTTTCATTCATTCATCTCTTTTCGTGAACTGAAATCTCTGTAGTGAATTTGAGTTTGCTAAATGCTTAAAAAATTTTCTGTTCAAAAAATAAAATGTAAAAGAAGCAAGAAAAAAAAAATAGGGTGTGTAAAAAAGATAAGAGATCCACGAGGAAAATAGAGTGTGCATATGAGTTTAGTAGTAGCTTTTAAATTATGGGCTTTTATTTAATATTTTATGTATTTAATATGATTGAGAGGGTGTTGACGGCCCAATATCCAATTAAACAGAAACAATTTAACCCATATAGGATTTCAGAGGAAGAATTGGGAGGAAAAAGAGTTCGTTCATGTTTTTCAATAGTGCCATGAAGAACACACTCTAATGACTGCGTCAGTGTTTTGGGTGGTTTAAAACTCTTTTTTTTTTTTTTTTGAGAAATTGTTACAGGTTCTTTATTCATTCGAGAGTCAGAAGAATATAGGACTATAATTCAGCAAAAAGAGGGGTTTCGGCTATACTGACTCAAATTCATTCTACTTAATTGAATGACACGTTTTTAATTTTTTAATTTTTTTTTTCTTAAGCTGATTAGTTTTTATTCCTAGTCCTACTCGAAAACTAAAGTTCGATTTTCTCACTCATAAATAATACTAGCCTAATCAGTTAATAAAAAAATTAAATAATTATTTAAAAAGTTATTTTTTTTAAACTAAGTTTTAATCACTTTTAACCGCCCTTTATCCCAACCGCCCTAAGTTGCTATATACATATGATATATCTTTTTCTAACGTAGTTCTTGTTTGAGACTTTCTGCGCAAGGCAAGAATTCAAGAAGAGGGTTTTGTTTATTTTATCAGTGAAAAGAAGGTTTCTTTGGTTTCTTGAAATTTTCTTTTGTTTTGGTGGAAAGATGGGTGTGGGTTTTAGATTTGATCCTAAGGATGTGGAGTTGATAAACATTTTGAATAGCAAGGTAGACGGTACAGAACACCGTCGCCTAAATCATTGTGTTGTCAATGATTGTGAGGTATACGGCAAAATTCCTCCATGGGAAATATATGATTCTCATTCGTACTATCATTTACACACCTTCCAACGCAAGCTCTACGTGTTCACCAACCTCAAAACAACCGGCAATCGTGTGTGCAGGGCTGCCTCTTGTGGAACCTGGCTTGCAAAAGGCAAGCCCAAAAGAATCCATGATTCTAAGGGCGATCTTATTGGGATCGACAGGCTGCTCTCTTTTAAGGCCAAGGATGTTGGTTCGGGAAAATTCAACAAGACTAATTGGATAATGCATGAGTTCTCCCTTGCTGGCAAAACAGCAGTTCAACGATCTGCAAGACTCAACACGGTCCTTTGCGTCATCTATAAACAAAATAAAGGGTCGGTTTGTGAGGAGGACTACGGAGCAACTGCTATGATGTCACTTGATGAACATGAAGAAGCTCAAACCCAAGAACATAGAAAAATACGGCCTGAAATGCCAAGTTGTGAAAAATTTGTTGCATGGAATATTGCTGATCAACAAAATAAAGGTTCAGTTTGTGAGGAGGCCAAAGGAAGAGGATTCAAAAGATGTTTTTATTCTGCTGCTGCTACGGCTGCTGAAGAGGCCTCAAGCTTGAATACAATTGCCGTGATATCACATGAACAAGTAGATGCCCAAGCCCAAGAACACAGAAAAAGGCTGTGCCTTGAGCCTGAGATGCCAAGTTTGGATGCTGGTGTTGATGATGACGAGTTTGCTGGATGGACTGCTGATCTTCCATCCCCAGATGAAACATTGAGTCAAATATTTTCTGATCTAACACCCATGGTTGAAGTATGTCATCAATCAAAATCTGACCTTGCTCTTGATGCTGACATTGATAAAGAGCTTGATGCATGGATGGCTAATCTCCCACCCCTAGATGAAGCATTGAGTCAAATGTTTTCTGATCTACCACCCATGGTTGAAGTATGTCATCAATCAAAATCTGACCTTGCTCTTGATGCTGACATTGATAAAGAGCTTGATGCATGGATGGCTAATCTCCCACCCCTAGATGAAGCATTGAGTCAAATGTTTTCTGATCTAACACCCATGGTTGAAGTATGTCATCAATCAAAATCTGACCTTGCTCTTGATGCTGACATTGATAAAGAGCTTGATGCATGGATGGCTAATCTCCCACCCCTAGATGAAGCATTGAGTCAAATATTTTCTGATCTACCACCCATGGTTGAAGTATGTCATCAATCAAAATCTGACCTTGCTCTTGATGCTGACATTGATAAAGAGCTTGATGCATGGATGGTTAATCTCCCACCCCTAGATGAAGCATTGAGTCAAATATTTTCTGATCTACCACCCATGGTTGAAGTATGTCATCAATCAAAATCTGACCATGTTCTTGATGCTGACATTGATGAAGATTTTGATGCATGGATTGCTAATCTCACACCCCCAGATGAAGCATTGACTCAAATATTTTCTGATCTACTGCCCCTGGTTGAAGTATGCAATCAATCCAAATCTGACCCTGTTGCTAATGCTGATACTGATGAACGACTTGCTGCATGGTTTGCTGATCTCAAATCCCTGATGAAGCATTGAGTTGATTATTTTCTTTATGAGTTGTTATGGCCTTGGACAGGTTCTTTTTTTGGTCTTGCACAGATTCTTTGTTCTTCTCAGTTTTAATTCTTTATTTTTTTTCTTTCCATCATTGATGTAACCAGATGATCCATCTTTGGAACTCTGGCATATTTGTCAAGGAGTCAATAGTTAGCATGTCGATTTATCTTCATGAAATTTAAACATTCTCAATGAAATTTTCTCTTTTTAAGAATGCTTTCATGAAATTAACAAATTCTTAATGATACACACCCATCTTAGCTGGGTCTTGGCATGGAGTTAAGAGAGAAGAAGCCTGTGAAAATATATTGATATATCTAAAATGCGTATTAAACTCAGAAATATATAGTTACATGAAACTGTAGAAGAAGAGTATTTTTGTTTTAGAAAACAAAGGTAAGCCACTTTAAACACAAAATCAGTTGCCTCTAAAAATACAATAATCTGTTTATTGACAATTGTATTGAGTATACTTTAGTTGGCTAATTAGCATGATGGAATTATTACCGCAATAAATTTATATTTTGAGGCCACTCTTTTGCAACTGGTTTTCTGTTATATATATATATATATGTTTTTTTTTTTATTGATAGTCAACATTATAGTATGTCGCATTTTTTGTATACATCCATATATATTTGCACCATTAATGCATCATTGTTAACAAGGTCTTATAAAACCAATTACATGCTCTGTGCCTCTCTGGAAACAAAGGGCTCAGCCGTGAGCCTTGAATGCATGAATAAGAGGACAACTAGTATAAGTATTTCCATAAAAAAACCTAAAATCTAGAGCAGAAAGAAAACAATCCCAAAATATCAATCATTTTTTCCCCATAAAGTTTGTCGCAGCTTATGCTTGAAGATGGTGTCCTCTAATACTCCACTTTTTTCATAGCCTACCAAATCATTCATCAAGCTCCAAGGGCTTGAAATATTTCCCGTCTATGAGATACGTACCAATGGTAAGACGAACTGCCCATACATCTTTAGGCTTTCTTGACACAATCCTGCAAAAGTCTTACCTGAATAAGAATGTAATAATATGTAGTGTGCATCATATTCACACATTGATGTAGTTTTTTCACATTCATGTTGAAAAAACTTAAACTATGAACCACAATGCTAGCCCACAAGACAACACAAAAAAAAAAGCCAACAATTCACACATTGAAGAGATAGATATAAGAGTACCTTCCCACATCACCAGGCTTGACTAAACCAGAATTCACCCTAAGGCATGGAACTGATGCAAAAGTCTTTATCATTTTGGGAGCCTCAATGACAATAACAGGTGACCCTATTTCAAGTTTTGAATTTCTTCCCGGCAACCCTGCCTCAGCTGGTGGCTCTTTCGATTCACACACTGTTGTAAATGTAACCACACTTGGACGACGAATCTGACTGTTTAAGCTATCAAATTGTGATGTTGAACAACTACGAAACTTAGAGCATGGAATAGAGGTAGTAAATGATAGAGATAATGCTGCCATGAGCAGGAAATCTATCTGTCAAAGAAATAGGATATTTTGTATGTGGTTGTCAAAAGAAGCTAATGTTTCAACTTTTTATACCGCTCATACCAGAGTCTTATAATATCTGCAGTGAACAACACATTTTACAGTCTTTTATATTGCAAATTTGGCTAATTTGTCTAATTTCTTTATTTTAGTTATATATTTAAATCCTACTTTGAACTTTGAATAATCGAACCAGAAAGAAATTTTTAACACTTTTTGGTATGGAATCACTTTTACTCCGATTATAAAACAATTGAATTTTCAGTTAAAACTCAAAATGTTTTTTGGTTTTCTTGGTGAAATGTCATTTTTTATGACACCCAATAGTATGAAATAGTTTAAGAAAATTAGAGCTTAAAAATAGGGTGATGACAAAAGGGACTTGGCCATCTTTAACCAAAAGGAGTGATTTTTGATTTTCTAGCCTGATCAGTTGAACTGATAAATTACTGTTTTATTCAATAATACAAATATATATAACAAATAATATTTTTTTACTGAAAATTATCTAATAACAAATTTAAACAACTTCCACTAAGTTTTCATATCTTATATCCAAAAATAAAAACAAACAATAAATCATAACTAAAAATATTAGCACTCCAAAAATAATAATCAATTAAACAAGATGTAACAAAAACTCTCTTCAATTTGCTATTAATTTGGCATTATTAAATTTTTTATTATTTTTTTTTATGAGAGGCAATATTTAAATTGAAAGGGAGCTATTTAGAATTTTAAGCAATCACTTAAGGTTAATTGAAAGTGAATCATTCACTGACTGGTCTGGGTTGGAAGGAGGCCAGGTTAAGGGACCATACTACCAAGTTGTGCCAAACAATGATTTGTGCATAAGCAGTTAAGGAAAAAGTGTGTTCATGAGTCTTAGGCTGATCAATGCATCATGTGCTAAGGGTATTGAAGAGTGAAGACATTGAACTTGCTGCCTAATGTCATGTTGGTTCGGAAATTTTCCTTAGTGAGGAGCCAGAGAATGAATTTGAGTCTTTTAATTATTTTGAGGCTCCAAATTTGGATGATCCATGGGAAAGGGCAAAAGAGGCAACGAAGGGGATCCATGGGGATGGGGCTTTTTACATATTTTTATGGTGATACCATACCTAACCAATTGCATTATAAATTCTCATTTTTAATGGTTAAGAGAAGAAAAAATCATTAGTATAAATAAATTTTGAGGGAAAAAAACATTACAAAAATATATATTGAGCTACAGCACCTTGCCCGATGGAGCGATAGACTGTAAATTTCACAAATTTTGGGTTTGGGATTTGGAGTCTGTTGTGAATGCCCTAAGCATTCCTTCACAAAATTGGACAGTCTCTTTGAAGAAGTTCAGCCGTGCATCAATAAAGGTTTCAGCGATGCTAGTGTTAGTAAAGAAGGAACTTATTAGAGTAGATGAAAAGAATACATACGTTATAAGAAAACTAAGATATAAACAATCTTTCTATTTCAGACATACAACTTTTTCACAAAGACTTGGGCATAAAATTACACAAAGAACTTAAGAACAACTACTATAATTTTGATTGGACACATACGATGAATTGACAAATGCAAATGACATATGTAAGTATGATCTATCTCTGAAGAAAGATGACAGCTCCAACCAAGCCCAACCATAATGTCAAAGCTGCCCAGAAAGCTCCATTTTTCTCCAATCCAATAGGAGGTCGCCAAACCAGAAAGTCACCTAGATAATCTCTAGATGATGGAAGCTGATTGGTTGTTGACCCAATTCTCCTTTCATCCTTGTTCTTGTATTTATCAGTCCATGTTCCAGCGTAGCTAAAATAATCACACAAAAGAACATATCCAATTAATTTGGAATGTACTCGAAGTCACAAAAATCAGTATCTGAAATATGTCCGGTCAGTGAACGTGCATTCAAATACTTATCAGATGTAAAAAGTACAAGGACAAAGTCATGGATGGCATTAATCGAGGCCAATGTCATTCAATTTATGAACAAGCAAAAGAACTGATGAAAAGTATTTGCAAAAGGTAATATACACAGATTCTCTATTTAATAAATAAACTCACCCAAAAAGAAAATAATGTTTAAGTTCAGTAATCTTACAGCAACTTTGATCACCAGTCACCAGGACAACCCCCACCCCATTCCACAGAGAAATAAAACTCATACACAAAGTAACTTAGAAGTCATCGCCATTTGCTCCTCCTGTTCCCAGTAAATAATCCAAGAACGTCGTATTCACTTATTCATCACATGTCTTAACGTTTGATATAAATTGCAGATGGTCCATAAAAATGAATTTGTTTTTCACTAGAAGGCATTATAGTATCCAAGTAACTGGGTAACCCTAAGATGAGTTTATATCATTTTTGGAGCCACTTGAAGTCCTTGTTTTTTAATTTTCATGCTCCATTTTTGTTCAATACTTCCATGCTTTCACAAAAAGTACACTTTCTTTATTCAAATTTTCATTAAATTTTGATTCTTTTTGTGGGTTTTTGTCTAGGTTTTAAATGATTTATGAAATTCATCTCAAAGCATTAGCATAGGATAATTACAGTTTAAGTGTTTGATGAAGTTTCCCAAAGAAGCCTGGGATAAAAACACACACACACACACACACATATATATGTGTGTGTATATATTCTTTTATAAGTTGCTTGGATAAAACACATGGTTGTCTTTGGGTTATAACAAATTTTTTAAGCATTTGGGTTTGAGTGTATCTTGTCTCCCCTCATTCGAAATCCTAGCTTCGTCCCTGGTTATGGTGGCTGCCTACAAACACTGTTCAAGTCAAGTAAACACATATCATATACAGCATATCTTCTCACAAAATAATACCAACAAGGAACAGCATCTCTCGTAAGAAATTCTAGAATTGATGGAGCAAGCCTCTGAAATAAACTGGTTACATATTAAGTACTTTGACTGGTCAAGGACCTACATACTATAAGAGTCAATCGAGACAAGATGGGCATGTCAATTCAGTTAGCTATTTTAGCACCACAAAATTTCTGTTTCATGCTTGCCGATTGACAGGTTGATCAACGACAATGCTATTGACAGACAAATGAGAGCACACTAGGGAATTTTGGGTAAGACAAGCAACCTTCAGTAGGCAACTAAGGCACAGCCATAGCCCAAAAATATGGAACAAAATACAGAACCTAACTTACCTGTCATAACTAGAACCAACAATAGTATCATACAGTGCATGTGAACATTTTGGTATTATAGAGGGTGATCACACCGTAAAAAGATTGCACCCCTCTCACACTAGATGTCCAACTCTCTCCTAAAGAAATGGTGATAATTCCCATGCAGTGAGTTTCTTTAGTAAATGGATGACCCTTACAATGGGTTTTATTTGTTCCTAGAGTTGCAACCTCTTTAAGGGTTGCAACTCTTAATGAAAGGGTACAAGGGTGTCTATAAATAGACCCCACGTCTTCAGGAAATTTTATTCTTACCCCTCTCATTTATAAAGAAACTCATTGCATGTGATTTCCACCCTCACAAGACTTCCATTTCTCTAGGATCAACAGTGGACTTAGAGTATCAGGTTTCAGATACAAGGTCTTTAACAAGAATTGTGGCAACCATGAATTTGTCACCATGACTGTGCATGTGTTGGTAATGCCATCAAGCATGTGTAGTGAAAAAGTGGATGAGAGGGGCAATTAGAAGAAGATATCATAAACCTCAACCGCAAAACTTTTGCATGGTACTCACGACAGCACTGTATGACGGAGAACATGTGAATAACAGCTGTCCTAATCTGTGAATTCAAAAGGCACCATAAATCCATGGGGTTGATGGGCATTGGTGGAAGTACAACAGCCCTTGACTCAAAGTGCCGCCTGCGGTTCAAGTCCGGTGAGACAGAGAAAGGAAAGAAGTGGACCACAACCAATGGAACCTATGGACCGTCTAAAACAATGTCACGATGGTGTTGTGTGATGATAATGTTTGGAGAAGATGATGAAGAAGAGGGTTGAAAAATGAGGAACAAGTATGGAAGCAACCATTTCAAATGCTGAAAACTACAATCATGTAGGTTGAAGTGTTTGTGACAAATCCTGCGTGGCACTCGCAAAGGCCAAGAAGAACACCACAATGGAGAAGGGCATAACAGTCGCTTACATAGTGATGGTGAAGACACGACAATGCTTGAGAACTGGTGACCAACAAAAAACCGGTCTTGAATTATGCTGGACTGATGAAGTAGAAAGGCCAGTTAAAGATGAAGAAAGGAGGCAAGCGTGGGGAGCAGGATGGTAATACTGACTGATGGCAAAGATGTATTGGCGATGAACGACATAATAGTACATACATAAGAAAAGAAGAAAATGCTCAAGTGTACACAACCAAATTGGTTGGATGCTTTGATGAACTGATATGCCATTTTGATTCATGGGTCAACATTTAAGTCATTGGGCCATGTTTGTGAAGTCTTACAAAATTGGATCCAATCAATATTGATAAAGGGGCCACATTTGACTCTGAATATGGAAGTTCTTTCTAAGCCCAAACTTTTTATTTTAATTGGCAAGAAAGATTTTATTAACACGCTGAAACCAGAAACAAACAAACAGTTACAAACAAGTTCTCATTAGATATCCTGTGAGGAACAAACACAGCTACAAAGGCTATCTTCCATTTCTTACATAACAAATGCAGCAAGCCCATTTACAACAAACAATCCTATTATAATGAGACTCTGGCTAAGGACCACTTCCCTCTATCTTTGCCTATACTTCCTGCTTAAATAGCAGCTACCTCCCTCTCTTCAGAACACATAAACCCTTGATAGTTAATAGTGCTTCTCTGTTTCCAGACAATAGAAATGACAGCACCTAATCTCAACCTGCAGACCAAAGATCTCAAGTGTTTTCCCTTCCAGGTGTTAACACCCCACTCAACAAGTTTCTCCCAATCAACCTTAGGGTCCTCATGAAGGCATAGATGCATAACTGCCTTCTGAATTCTCTTAGAAAAAGGTCACTCAAAAAGAAGAGATGGTTTCTATTTTCCATCTTTAATCTGTAAAATACACACAGCAAGTCACCCTTATAGCCCCAGGCTGCCAATCTACCCTTTGTTATAAATTTTTTCCTCACTGCAAGCCAACAGCTAAACACATGCCTTGGTATTGTTTTGGAAATTTAGATCATCTTCCACCAATTAACCACAGGGGCTTTAAAAGGAATCTGCTCCCAACCTTCTGCAAAAGAAAAATCTCCTGTTTTGGAAGTCATACAAATCGTCCTATCAGATTCCCCGATTGGCACCATTGGGAGCTTGCTTTGGATCATTACTAATGCTTCTGAACTTACTAGCCTCCACATCCAAGCTCAGTTCTGCAGGACACTTGACAACTTAGCATTAAAACTGCTAGCCGCATCATAGATCACCTAATGGTCATATCTGAAATGTAGGACACCATTTGGTGCCAGTGATCATGCCAGAGGGATATGTTGGCCCCATCACCAACCTGATACATTAGGAAGGACCTAGGTCCTAACCTACTCCCTGAGATTTTAGAATTTTCCTCCCAACCCCATGACAGTTCTGTGGTAACACACCAGAAATTTGGTTTTCTAACAACCAAATTTTAACCTAGACAATTCAAATAGATTCAGGCTCCAGCTTGTGCAAACAAATGTGTGTCATGATGGCCACCTTGTTCCAATCCCCCAATCATTATAAACCTAAACCACTTCCTTCTTTGGGCAACAAACCGCACTCCCAGCCACCTTAACACTAGTGGTCATGCCATCTGAGCATTCAAAAGAAAAATACAAAAATTCTGCTCCATGTCTTTAACAACCAGCTTTGGGAGACCCATCATGGTGCAGCCTAGTAGTTGGAGGCTTAGAATGAGCTATAGACCCAAACATCCTGACTTTGATCCCCACTAAGAGTTTCCTTAGATTACCTGATACACAGTTATAGCGGATGGGGTCGTGTGTGTGGTTTAGTCCCCAAGGGTGGGTCCAAAGGGCCCTGCCTTGGTGAGGTTCCACAGCATCAAAAAAGACCCTCTTTGAGAGCAGAAAGACTCTGATCTAATAGAGTTGCATACAATTCAGTAATAAACAAAAACAATAGACTTGAATACTAAATAGAACAGATCGAATCTGATGCAGGAGTATAATGCATAACATGTTTAATGATGAAGTGGCATGGTGACATGGCACAAGGGAGTGAGGGCTGAATTTTACATGTTCCATATGATTAATGGATGGTTGCATAGTTGGAGGGATCCAAGGATGCTTGGATGAACGATTGTATGCATCTTATACGGGGGGACGTAATTGGCCAGTTAAAGGCAGAAGGACACTAAAGGAGTACAGATTTCACAGATCACATGGATTTAAAGTCCACTAATTAAATTATGATGATACTGGATGATATCTAAGCCGAAGCTGTGCCAAAGTCATTGATAAGGTATTCAAGGAAAACTTTTGTCAATTGGGCATTAGAGGAAGTACTTGAAAAACAGAAATAGACACATAGCTTGGTGTGTATGACTAACATTTTTTTATTCTTGTAGGAGTGTGGACTGTGTTCTGTTGTGGTCTTATTATAGGTGCAGTAATCGGTTGCATGCCTTTAATAGGACTGAAAACCGATGTTGATCGCTTGAATGATAGTGAATTGTAAGACATCCAAAGTATGCTATTAGTAAAATAAGTATATTAGAAAGGTTGCAATCAAAACTGATAACAGTATGCGCATGTATGGCCTCTGTCACTATCCAATGCCGATCTATGATGAGTCATATATAAGAGTTAGAATTTTCACCTAACTGGTATCAATGTATTCATGCCAACCAAATATAGTTTATCACCTATTGTTATAGTGTGATCAAGTGAGAGATGTTTGTATTATAGGGGTGATCAGCAATCACACCGTAATAATAGTGGACCCCCTCACACTAGATTTCCTGCTCTGTCTCGTAAAGAAGTGGTGATAACTTCTATTGTAGTTTATTTCTCTACTGAATGGGGGTGACCTTTACAAAGGGTTGACTTGTTCCTAAAGTTGCAACCCTTCATGAGAATAAAACTCTTCGTGAAAGGTTACAAGGGGACCAATTCATTCTTATCCCTCTCATTTATAGAAAAACTCTCGAACGTGACTTCTAGCCTCACATGATCCATTTCTCTAGCACCAACAAAGCAAAAACACTAGAACAAATCCTAACAATTAGCCCAACAAAAAAAAAAAAAAAAAAAAAAAAAACCAAACAAACCTGTCATAAGTAGAACCAATCAGAGGAATGGTAACCATCTCCTCTTGAGTTATCTTAAGCTTTGGTGCCTGCAAAATGTAGCGAAGGTCTGAAGCTTGGCGTCGGATGCTGACACTGGGGTGCTGCCTCTCCAATTGCTTGTAAAGAGCAATGCAATCCGCGTGGCGATTATTGGCCTCATAAGCCATAGCAAGCCATATCTGAATCTGCAAAATGGAGAAACACGAAAAAAAACCGCAATCGAAACACATCTTTCGGTTATCAGTAAGGTGATCATCAAACATCTCGAAACCCAAAAAAAAAAAAAAATCCGTAGTGGGTATCAAATTATTCAAACCAACCTCACCACCTAATAGTGTGGGCCTAGGGATAATAGTGAGGGCACCTTCAAGAAACTCAATTGCCCGTCCGTACATCCCTTTCCCATAAGCCTTTTGGCCCAATTCGAACATCAACTGTGCCGTTGCTCTCCTCTCTGCCTGCTCCTTAGCCACCTGCAAAGAAAATACATAAAAAATAAAAATAAAATAAAAAAAAGACACTGAATTTTACTTTCTTTTCTTTTTTCTCGCAATTTTTTTCTGAGGAACCAATCAAAGCGTAAAGAGGAATTTAATTTACAAGCTACCTAACCTTTTCGAGCTCTTTTCTCACTCTCTCTCTCTTCTCTTCCTCGGTCTCTTCCTTACCTTCACCGCCCTCCTGCTCCATTCGACTCTGCAACTCCTCGGCTTTCTTCTCCAACTCCTTCCTCTCCTCGATCTCCTTCACTCTCCTCCGCATTTCCTTCTCCCAATCGAAACTCTCCTCGTCTCCCTCCCCGTTTCCATTCCCTTCCTCGTCGCTCGAGCTCGCGTCGAAGTCCACGCCGTTCACCTTCGAGTTCGACTTCCCACGCGCCACCACTCGCTGGTGCCGAGCTTCGCCGTCCGAGTCGAAGCTCTTGGAAGCAATTGAAGCGTAGTAAGCTTGGTGGTGGTGAGGGTCTCTCTTCGGCAAATTCAAAACGACGTCGAGCGACACCGGACGAGTCTTACGGTCTAGTATTACGGTACGTGGCGAAATCACGTCTAGTAACAGAGCTAGATTTCCGATAACCACGGCCATGGATTGAGAAGAGAGAGAGAGAGAGTGAGAGAGAGTGAAGGGAGAGAGATGGGGGTTTCCCGCTGAAAAGACAGTTGGGGTAGATATTTGGGCAGTTGATGAAGTTTGAAATGACTAAAAGGTACCTTTTTGGCTTACAATGGCTTTGGAAATTGTGGAATTGATAAGGGTATTATTGTCTTGAAAAAAATGTGAACGTGGCGTTATATAGGCGAGACTAGAGAGAGCCGTGTGGCAAGTGGGAACTGTTGCGGCCTTTGAGCTTTTGTGTTTACGGAAACGGAAGCTTATACTATTACGTTGAATTGAACACGTCACTGTGGAAGTGCGAGTCGGACAAAGCGACACCGTTTTAGTCAGCGATGCATCGACGTCGTTCAAGTGTCATGAAATGAATAGTCTAACGATCAAGTTTGACGCGCCAATTACTTGTGTGTGCGCCGTCCCGTGATTGATGATCCAGTCCCTCCTGTGTTTGATTATTCCTCACATTCCCAATTTTACTGGATGCTCACAGAGAGACTATTTTTTAAACAGGAAAGAGGGACAGGGGGCGGCTCCACTTGGAGCCCGGGGGTTCAAAACTTCAAATGAACCCCCGAATCGGACCCAAAAAAATTCATTATAATATTTTTTATCTTATTTTTCCTGTTTTGACACTTCAGATAAAAATTTGAACACGCTAACCTGAGGCCCGATTAAAATAAACTTAAATATAATCATCTTAATTCTTTACAATATCTTAACATTTTTAAACATAAAGAAAAATCTCAATAACAAACTAAGTTGATCTAAAATCTAGAAAAAAAAAATTTAATTAGCCCAACAATAAAACTAGAATTTGCTAATCTTAAATCTTAGAAAAAGTTCATTTAGATCTTAACAAATTTTAAATAAATCAATCAAATAGGAAATTAGTAGATGAATGATTGATTGACTATGTACATTGAAACAGATATAACTAGTAGGATTGATAATGAAGATATCATGTAACAATTTTAGAATACAAAACATCGTATAAGACAGTTGTAAAACTTTATGTATTAAGATTTTTTTTTTTTTTTGGTGATGTCGATATATTTAATTTATCTTTTATTTGAAATTTTGTACAATTTATGTTTCTTATCGAACCCCCTAGAAAATAATCCTGGAGCCGCTACTAAAGAGTGACCTCTCTCTTTATGCTAGTAATATATGTTAACATGTATTTGATCACACTCGATAAGGAAAGATTGCATTGAAAGGTTGTAAAAGTTCACCAAAAAAAAACATTTTTAACTGAAATTAAAAGTGAAATTTCTCCATGCTTACCAAAAAAAAAAAGTTCATAAAAAAAAAAAAAAACCTTTTTAACTGAAAGTTGCTCGACATTCACTATCCGGATTCAAATATAAAAATTTGATTCGTAAATGAGTAGCTTGTGGTTTAAAATTTTTTTGTATATAAAGAGGGACTTTTGTCTTGGATATGATTAGTAGATTATAAATGTTGAAAATTGAAAAACTCTTAAACCGTAATATCCCTGAATCCAAAGTCCAAACTATAATGGCCTGTTTGGAAGTTTAGAGAGGGAGGAGAGTAGAGGAAAGTAGAGGAGAGGAGTGTAGTGGAGAGGAGAGTAGAGGGGAATGGTTATCCTTTACCTTGTTTGGATGTTTTTAAAATTAGTAAGGAGGAATGAAGTAATTAGCCCTTCCTCTTGTTTGGATGTTCTAAAAATTCGGATGGGAAGAAGATGAAATGATTTAAATAGACAAATTTACCCTTATTTAAAAATAAACTTGCAACATTAGTCTATTATTAATTTGTTAGATTAAATAATTATTTAATCATCATTCTCATTCCATCAAATACCATTAATAAAATATTCTCAAAAAAAAATTTACCATTAATAAAAGTATAAAATTACTATTAATTATTATAAAATAATTTTTATTACCTCCAAAAAAATAAATTTATAATAAGCATTCTGATTAATTAGTTAGGCTGAGATAGTGAAAATTTCAAAAAAAAATTTTTTTTTTTTTTTGATAACCAATCAGAAAGAAAATTTCAGAATTAACGTTAATAGAAACGTGAATAAACGTTAAGTTCCTTTTCCCTCTCTTTCTCAGCTAATTTTCTCGGGAACCAAACGAAATACAACAAAATATACAAAGAAATGGAACCTGTTTCTGGAGATCCTCTTCGGAGACGATGGCAAAAGTTGTTCCCTGACACTGATCGGGAGTTCTAGCTGTCCTCGGAGTGTTGGGCGCCGATTTCTTCTTCTGAAGATAATGAAGCTCATCGATCGTCTGAGCTCTCACCGGCGGCGTACTGCGGCGTACTGTCATCGTGGCACACCGTCGCCGTCTCCGCCACCGACTTCCTTTGCATTTCGATCCTCAGTCATGCACGTCCTTTGCTCGCCAACCTAGCCTCTCCGTTTTCGTCCTCCATGATTTCTAGCCTCTTCGTTTTCGGCCTTCCTCTGCGTTTGGTTGCCCAGAAAGTTGGTGCAATAAAATTCAAAAATTTCAAGTTATTAGTTGATTTTTTATTATTTATTTTTTCATTCGTGGTCTTTCAATGGTTTTTAGCGAAAATGACATGGTTAAGTGTGTAAAAAAATGGGTTGTTTAGCTTCAGTGCAAGTGAAACAGTGAGAAAATTCAAAAATTTTCTCAGAAAACAAATAAAGATTATTTATATAATTAGATTGTAATTTTGTTAATTTAGAAAGGGTAAATTAGGAAATTCATTTGGTCAATAATTTAACTACTCTACTCTTCCTCCAAATCTCTCTAATTTGGGGGAATTAAAAATGAGGGGTTAGAGGTAGTTGAAACCCCTCCAAACTCCTCCCCCTCCTTCCTTAAAAAACTTCCAAACATGGTAATTGAATTACTTTCCCTCCCTTTACTCTACTCCCCCTCCTTTTTTTTTACTTCCAAACAGGCCATAAATAGTAGCATGTTTTGAAATCGGAGGAGATAGTGAGAAAAAGGAGTTGAGAGGAATCTTGTTAGAATATGATGGTGTAATAAAAATGAAGCCCTATTCCGTCCTTATGGGTCATCCAAAGAAAAATAATGGAGAGATAGGGCGCGACAAAGAGCCGTCCCCAGTGAACCTCGTCCGTCCCTAATAACTGACGGACGAGCATTTTGAATTTAGACAGATATAGTTCTTACCTGTGAACCAAGGCCTCCACTAACCGCGATGAAGCACCGGTCCAGATAAAGTAACTTCCATGGAAGTTATGGAAGTTACCTCTGACTTTGCCGAATTCCTCGACAATAGGAACGGTTTGCAAGTAACTGTTCCATGTGCACTATAAAAACATTTTTCTACGAAGAGGTAAGGGATTCAGACATTTTCTAAAAAAAAGAGTAAAGTCCTAGAAGTATTTTCTCTCTATTCCAACCCACTGACTTTACCATCGGAGGACCCTAGACCGGCCTCCACCGGTCTTCTCTGATTGTATTTGGTTTTTCAGGACTTAGCCTTCAAGATCATTAAAGCTTGGAGACTTTCAGCCCACTGATTTTCAAGGATTCATCAGTTGGCGCTGTCTATGGGAAAGTTATCTGTTACGCTTGAACTTCATTTGTTGGGTTCCGTGATTTCTTTCTCCGACAAAAGGCTGAAATGTTTAGGACCAAATCAAGGGCTACCAGTCCAGGCCCTCAAGAGAGTAGAGACGCTTCAAGCAACCCCCATTATGCCCAACAATCGACACCAGCCATGCAACCCTCTCCTGTCTAACACGTGCAAGCAATGGCCGCCACAATGGCAGAGTTGACTCGCCAGAATCAAGAATTGAGAAGGGAGATTAATCTTAAAAGGCAATTGCACGAGGCCTATGGAGAAGACCTCGGACAGAGTCAAGGAGATGGAAGACATGCAGAACCGGAGAGTCAATCAAGGGGTACTATTCCTAGAAGGGTACCATATTTGGAAAGGGAAATGGATCAGATGAGGAAAGTTATGGATGAGATGAAGAAGAACTAACCCTATAGAAGACCTAGTTTACCGAACAGACTCTCCCTTCACAGCCTCTATCAATGGCCATCCTCTGCCTCCGAAATTCAAGATGTCTTCCTTGGATTCGTATGATGGAACGCGAGACCGTTTTGACCATATTGCCACTTTCAAGACTACCATGCACCTTCAAGGGGTTCCTGATGAGATAATGTGTAGAACCTTCCCCACCACCCTCAAAGGGCCTGCGCGAGTCTGGTTTAGTAAAATACCCCAAAACTCAGTAAGTTCTTTTGGGGAGTTAAGCAAATTGTTCGTTAATAATTTCATTGAGGGGCAGAGATACAAGCGTTCCTCATCCAGTCTATGGGAAAGCTATCTGTTACGCTTGAACTTCATTTGTTGGGTTCCGTGATTTCTTTCTCCGACAAAAGGCTGAAATGTTTCGGACCAAATCAAGGGCTACCAATCCAGGCCCTCAAGAGAGTAGAGACGCTTCAAGCAACCCCCATTATGCCCAACAATCGACACCAGCCATGCAACCCTCTCCTGTCCAACACGTGCAAGCAATGGCCGCCACTATGGCAGAGTTGACTCGCCAGAATCAAGAATTGAGAAGGGAGATTAATCTTAAAAGGCAATGGCACGAGGCCTATGGAGAAGACCTCGGACAGAGTCAAGGAGATGGAAGACATGCAGAACCAGAGAGTCAATCAAGGGGTACTATTCCTAGAAGGGTACCATATTTGGAAAGGGAAATGGATCAGATGAGGAAAGTTATAGATGAGATGAAAAAGAACTAACCCTGTAGAAGACCTAGTTTACCGAACAGACTCTCCCTTCACAGCCTCTATCAATGGCCATCCTCTGCCTCCGAAATTCAAGATGTCTTCCTTGGATTCGTATGATGGAATGAGAGACCGTTTTGACCATATTGCCACTTTCAAGACTACCATGCACCTTCAAGGGGTTCCTGATGAGATAATGTGTAGAACCTTCCCCACCACCCTCAAAGGGCCTGCGCGAGTCTGGTTTAGTAAAATACCCCAAAACTCAGTAAGTTCTTTTGAGGAGTTAAGTAAATTGTTCGTTAATAATTTCATTGGGGGGCAGAGATACAAGCGTTCCTCGTCCAGCTTGTTAACTATAGAGCAAGGAGAGAATGAAAGCCTGCGTTCCTTCATTACATGCTTCAACAGGGAAGCTTTGACTATAGACGAGGTAGATGACAAGCTACTGTTGACAGCCTTCCATAACGGGGTTAATTCTAATTTATTCATACATAAACTTTATGAAAAAGAGCCTCAGTCCATGGCCGAACTCATCCATTCAGCCCAAAATTTTATGAACGCAGAAGACGCGATCATAGCTAAGAAGAGGAAGAGAGCTGAGAGAACGGAAGCAAACCCCGCTCGTCACTCCGAACAAGCTCCTCGTCCAAAGAAGGGACGAACGGAAGAAAAGAGAAACCGAAATAATAAGAAGCCAGGCTCTTCAGCGCGGAATCAACAATATACCCCTTTGAATGTGCCACTTGAGTAAATCCTTATGCAAATTAAAGACGAGCCTTCCTTGAAATGGCCGAAAAAGATGAAGGGAGATCCTAATAAGCGCAATAGGAATAAATATTGTCGCTTTCGTAGAGATCACGGGCATGACACGGACGAGTGCTTTGATTTAAAGCAGCAGATTGAAAATCTCATAAAGCAAGGGAAGCTGAGAAATTTCATTGGACGAGAACACAAGGACGAGAAATTAAGAGGGAAGGTAGAAGAATCATCGCAACCACCACTTGGAGAGATAAGAGTCATCGTTGGGGGAAGTTCAACTGGACAATCGTCCAAAACAAAGAAAGCATACCTGAAGGAAGTGCAAAGCATCCAACTTTTTGGACGATCACCAAGGGCAAAGTCCACGGACGAGCAGATGATTACCTTCACGGATAAGGAAGCTGAGAGAATCCACCATCCTCACGATGACGCTATTGTCGTCGCCCTGCTTATTGCTGATTACACAACCAGAAGAGTGCTGATAGACAATGGAAGTTCAGCGGACATTCTGTATTATCCAGCCTTTCAGTAGATGAGGGTCGGACGAGACCAGCTTCGCCCAGTACACTCATCTCTAGTAGGTTTCGGAGGAACGAAAGTACAGCTTGTAGGTATTGTTACATTACTAGTGGTGGTGGGAGCATACCCACAACAGTTGACTACCAATGTGAATTTCCTAGTAGTAGATTGCTCGTCCTCTTACAATGCCATAATTGGAAGGCCGACCCTAAATAGGTGGAAGGCAGTTACATCTACCTACCACCTATCAGTCAAGTTTCTGATGGAACATGGGGTAGGGCAAGTACAGGGAGACCAATTAGCAGCAAGAGAGTGTTATCTGGCCATGCTGGCTACAGACGAGCAAATTCAAGCAATGAATATTGAAGAAAAGAGAGTTGTGGCAGAACCCATTAAAGCGTTGGAAGATATTCCCCTAGAAGAAAATAACCCTGAAAGGTGTACCAGGGTTGAAGCAGACCTGGAAGCAAAGGTTAAGAAGGACCTCATTTTCTTTTTAAAGAAAAACAGAGATATGTTTGCTTGGAATCATGAAGATATGCTGGGTATAGATCCTAGTATCATTACCCACCGTCTGAGTGTATGTCCTTCCTCCAAGTTAGTGCGACAAAAGAAGAAGGTGTTCGCCCCTGAGAGAGATAATGCTATTAAGGAGGAAGTTCAAAAGTTAATTATGGTGAAGTTCATTCGAAAAGTATACTATCCTGACTGGTTAGCCAATGTGGTAATGGTCAAGAAGGCGAACGGTAAATGGAGAATGTGTGTTGATTTCACTGATCTAAACAAGGCTTGCCCCAAGGATAGTTACCCGTTGCCACGCATTGATCAGTTGGTAGATTCTATTGCGGGCCACAAGTTGCTCAGCTTCCTGGATGCTTTCTCTGGATATAATCAGATTAGGATGGATAAAGCAAACCAAGAGAAAACGTCCTTTATTACCAGTCAGGGATTATTCTGTTATGAAGTAATGTCTTTCGGTTTGAAAAATGCTGGAGCAATATACCAACGACTGGTCAATCACATGTTTCGTCCATAGATCGGGCGGAATATGGAAGTCTACATAAATGACATGCTGGTGAAAACTCAGGACAAGGAGAGGCATCTGGACGACTTGCAGGAGACGTTTGACACACTGAGGCAGTACCACATGAAGTTGAACCCTAGCAAATGTGCTTTTGGAGTATCATCAGGGAAATTCCTAGGATTTATGGTCTCCTACAGAGGAATCGAAGCAAACCCTGATAAAATTCAAGCAATATTGGATATGAAACCTCCGAGCAATGTTAAAGAAGTTCAGTCCCTCACTGGACGAGTTGTCGCCCTCAACAGGTTTATTTCTAAAGCTACTGAAAAATGTTTACCATTTTTTAAGGTTCTTAAAAAAGCATTTGAATGGACCGACGAGTGTCAGAAAGCTTTCGAAGATTTGAAGACATATCTCACTATGGCTCATTTATTAAGCCCATCCATTCAAGGAGAAGAGTTGTATTTATATTTGGTAGTCACCCCACATGCAGTGAGTTCAGCATTAATGAGAGAAGAAGACAAGGTACAAAGACCTGTATACTGTACAAGCAAAGCACTGAGGGGAGCAGAAGGACGATATCCATTAATGGAAAAATTGGCTTTTGCATTAATAACAGCCTCCAGGAAACTAAGGCGTTATTTCCAGGCTCATGTCATCAACGTCATGACGGATCACCCACTCAAGAAGGCAATGAACAAGTTAGAGGCTGCAGGACGTTTGATTCAATGGACCGTCGAGCTCAGTGAGTTTGACATAAAGTACCAACCAAGGCATGCCATAAAAGCTTAAGCTCTGGCAGACTTCATTGCAGAGTTTACCCTAAATTGTGATGATGTAGGTGAGATGGAAGACAGCAAGAAGTGGATCGTCCATGTGGATGGTTCGTTTACACAGTACGCAGGAGGAATATGTGTGGTTTTGCAATCTCCAGAGGGGGACAAACTAAAACACAAAGTTCGTTTGCAGTACCAAGCAACTAATAATGAAGTTGAGTACGAAACTCTTCTCAAAGGGCTGGAATTGGCTAAGTTTGTAGAAGCAAAGTCACTCCTCGTCTTGGGAGATTCTCAATTAATTATAGGCCAAGTGAATGGAATGTATGAAGCTAAGGAAGAACGAATGAGGAAGTATCTTAACAAGGTGATTCGCCTTATAAAAAAGTTTAAGGAAGTTAACTTCGTTCAAATCCCAAGGGAGGAGAACGTGGAAGCTGATACCTTAGCAAAAGAAGCCTTAGCGAATGAAGCTGTGGATAAGTTTGATGAGATTCAATACATACCGAATATAGACATCCCAAAAGTACAACAGGTGGAAAGTAGAGGAAATTGGATGGCTCCAATTGTGTCATACTTAAAAGACGGACGACTTCCAGAGGAAAAAGATGAGGCTAGGAAGTTGAGGGTAAGAGCAGCCAGGTACATTCTTATGGACGAGGTTCTCTATAAAAGAGGCTTTTCCCAGCCTTATCTTAGGTGTTTGGCTCCAGACGAAGCGAACTACATATTAAGAGAAATTCATGAAGGAGTATGTGGCAATCACTCAGGAGGCAGGTCACTCGTCCACAAAGTCATCCGTGTAGGATATTACTGGCCAAACATGCAAGCTGATGCTAAGGCCTATGTCAAGGTTTGCGATCAATGCCAAAGGTTTAGCAACGTCCCCAAACAACCATCAGAATACTTAACTCCAATGATGGCCCCATGGTCCTTTGCGCAATGGGGACTAGACATCCTGGGTCTTTTTCCACTAGGTGTAAGGCAAATGAAGTTTCTCGTGGTTGGTATTGATTATTTTACCAAGTGGGTAAAAGCAGAACCCTTAGCTAACATCACATAACAAAATATCAAGAACTTCGTATGGAAGAACATTGTGTGCAGATTTGGAGTGCCCAGGGTGCTGATATCTGACAACGGACGACAATTTGACAATGCACTCTTCAAAGATTTTTGCATACACTTTGGAATTCAAAATCACTACTCCTCGCCAGCCCACCCACAAGCTAATGGCCAGGCTGAAATTGCAAATTGATCCTTGTTAAAAATAATCAAGACTCGGCTTGAGGGAGTAAAGGGAGTATGGCCAGATGAGCTACCAGGTGTTCTGTGGGCATATAGGACGACAGTGAGAACTCCTACAGGAGAAACTCCTTTTAAACTAGCTTATGGAACTGAAGCAGTCATACCTGTGGAAGTGCACATGGCCAATCATAGGGTGGCAACCTATCAGGATGAAGCTAATGAGGAGCAACTCCGTTTGAACCTCGATTTAATAAACGAGGTAAGGATGGACGCTAAGCAAAGGATGGGAAGGTATAAAAACCTTTTGGCTAGGCAATATGATGCAATGGTAAAGTCAAGGCAATTCAACATAGGAGACTTCGTCCTAAAAAGGGTTTCCTTAGCAACAAAGAACCTAGCTCATGGGAAGTTGAGACCTAATTGGGAAGGCCCCTACAAAGTTGTCAACTGCAAAAGACAAGGATCCTATTACTTGGAAGCCCTTGATGGGAGGAAGCTGGAGCATTCTTGGAATGTGAAGCACTTGAGGAGGTACTATCAGTAAAATGCCAGCCTAGAGGAGTATGACTCTGGACGAGCCCAGAGATTACATAAAAACTTGTTTATTTATATATTTTTAGTGTGGCTTGTTATTATGTTAAATGTATGGACGAAATTATGTTTTGGCTTGTATTTGTTGTTCTAATAAAGGCATTAGCCTCTAAAGTGCATGTCTTGTCTATGAATAATATCTATGTTATGAACAATGTTTGTAGCATAATGTTATGTAAATTTCTGATTTCTATACTATTGTTTAAATTAACCCCTGAGAAGGTTAAAAAACTCAAGACGAGAAAATTCGTTGGACGCGGAGATGTAATGTCAAGCTTTCCTAAGGGTAAAACAAAATTAAGGTACGCTCGTCCAAATAAAAGGATGAGGCAAAGCCTATCCCTAGAGCAAATAACAAAAAGCCTTAGGCATACTTGTCCGTATAATGGGCAAAATAATGTACAATATATCAAACCATGGACGAGGAAATGCACAGACGGGTATTTTGAACTCGTTAAGGCACCCACTAAAACAAAAGTCCATGGACGAACAAAATGCAAAACAACCTCATTAAATATGAAAATCAACCAAGTCTAAGGACGGGTAAGTTTAATTTTTGCCATTTCACAGACGAATTACACTTGAAAGTCCAATGAAATGGTAAAAGTATATATAAAATATGAATGAGTCAAGCAACTAGTATATGAAAATAAAATATCTCGTCCATGCACATAAAGAAAAACAGCATTCATTCAGTTGTTTGAGGGCGGATGACCAACGTCCAAACACCCTTTAAAATAACTGTTTAAAAACTCGTCCTGAAACCATGGACGAGATAATTGTTCTTGAGTTACATTAAAAAGGTCCTAAACAGTGGACCAAAGGGACATCAAAAAGGAAAAACAGGAAGGTAAACATTTGCTAAGCTGGGGGGGCGTCCACATTAGAGCCATCTTGAGGGGGCAGTGTACTTGCGTCGTCTTCAATGTTGACATCCTCAGAGTTGGTTTGGAGAAGAGAGCTTGTAGCAGCATTTAAGTTCAGTTTAATGGAGCTGAAGTCCACTTCAGGGAAGTTTTCAGCAGCGTCCATCCTGAAATCCTCAAAGCCCGTTGCTTAGTTGCTGTCCAATAAGTCCTTAAAGTCTTTGGACGACTTAAATTCAGCAACTGCATCTTCCTTTGCCTTGGAGAGAAGGGTACTAAACTCGTCGTTCTTCTTCTGCAATTGATCAAGACGAGCATCCTTCTCAATGGCACCAATCTTCAACTCCTTGACTTGGCTTTGCAACCCTTTAACCTCTCCTTTAGCCTTGGATGCCACCTCTGCCCACTTCTTACTCTCGTCCCTCACCTCTTAGATCCTCTTCTCCAGTAAGATCCTCGTCTTATCCAACTCCGTAGCCTGCCTGGACGCAACTATGAATTTTGACATTCCCTACAGAAATGAAAAACAAAAGCAATGGTTAGATGAGGGAAGCTTACAATAATAAAGATAAGCAAAAACAACATAACATACCTTGAAAAGATCATGAACAGCAGAACGTTCAAAGTCCTTCAAGGACATGTCATAACATACGGCTATATCCTCGTCAAGCACGGCCTTCTTAAAACATTCCCAAGCTATGTCTTCATTTTCAATAAGGTTCATGGGAATTCTTTGGGAAGGCTGAGACAAAGCTGGCATAGTAGACTTGGACGGAGGAGTCTTAGACGGAGTAACGTCAGCGGGAGTGGACGAGTCTACATCAAAGATTTGGGGGGACGGTTAAGATGTGGGAAGATTTTTCTGGACGACTCCCACGTTGGGCAACACCTGCTTAGCCTTCTTACCTTGATGAGTGGGAAGATTTCCCAAGTCAAGGTTCTTTGATAAAGATTTTCGTTTCTCCCCAGCAGTAGGATGGCTCCCCTCGTCCACAACTTCTTTACCTTTGTTTTCCTTTAAAGTTGCCATTCCTGAAAAGTAATTAAAGTTAAACATATACAAAAAATAGAAAGGAGAGAAAAGTATGACTGTTTTTGTTAAGTTTAAACTTACGACTGCGAACAGTGACCTCGTGAGCAATAGCCTCGTCAGATGGTTCAGGACCAAGTCTGCATTTGGCAAGACGTTTGAGGGTGACCAAAGAATGGAAATCCCTGTCAGCGTGTAGACGAGCCCTATGGACGCGGTCACGGTGAAACTTGCTCAAGGTAGGACGTCCCGCAGCTATAAAACAGTGAACAAGTAGAGGTTAACAAAAGGGGGTAAGTTACAAATGCTTGAGGTAACAGGCTACTGGGGCTCTGATACAACAAGAACTGGGACGGAAGCATGTATAGGTTACAGTTGATTGAGCCATGACTATGGCATTACAAGTGTAAACTAAGGAGGGGGAGGCTATCTGGTAGCAAAGAGAAGGAGGTGCAAGTGTATTTTTGGACCTATTTCGGGCCTGGGGAGGGAGCTGCCTTATATAGGAAAAGGGAGCTAGCAATCTGCTGAAGGAGCGCCTTGGATGCTGCTGGAATCACGGAAGGTAAAGTACTTTTACTTGGGTGAAAACTCTTTTCAGCCGAAAGTGTACAGTAACTTCATGATAAGTTGTCGGGCACTGTTGTGAATAGTAACTGTTACTGTTCATGAATAGTGACTTGTCCCTTGTCTGATCTGGAGTACTGTTCAATCATACTGTTGATGAATAGTAGTCCTGCTGGAATCTTCTGGAGTGGGTACTGTGCATGTACAGTTGATCTGGACTGTAGATGAATAGTAGCCGATGCAGAAACTGGAACTGTTTACATAGTGTCCTGAATAGTTGATCTGGACTATCCGGAACACTTAGTCTGTATCATAGTACTCGGAAGGAGGGCTATGATGATAATCATGTTCATGGAATGTGGCGAATTCATTGCAAACACCACACCAATTTAAGGCTTCATATTCTGGTGCTCTGGAAATGTATCTTCTTGGATCATTGTTGTAATTAATCCAACGAAGTTCCATTGCAGCAGTGGAATAGGGCTTGGTGGAAAAAACTGAGATTCTTCCTGTACTTCCAATGAAATGGTAATCTTTCCATAAATTTCGTGCAATAGCAGGAATTTCATTGGTGAAATAGTTTTTCCAACAGTCTGCAAGATCATGAGGATCTGTAAAGGAGAGATAAGAGTCACCCTCATACCAAGGTCCTTGGTGCGTGTAGCCATTAATAAGGACTAGGTGCTTAGAAGGGATGACATTCATCCAGTTGTTGCTGTCCCATTGTGGGAGAGTACTCCAGCATCTGATTGATACGAAAGGACTCTTGATTTTAGTAACAACCTGCTGTATGATTTGTGGGAACTGGCTAATCTGGCCATGATGAGTTAGTTTGATTAGTCTGATAAAACCATACTCAAACATCTGCGAGATCCAGCTAGAACTTCTGACCACTTCATCTTCATCATCATACCCATCTTCATAATTTACTATGAGGCCGGGAAAGGGATGATGCTTTTCATAGACCCTTTGACTGCTTCCAAAATATTGTTCCCAGAGAGATTGTGCGAGGGCACGATCAACTTCAGTGTCAACACTGCTATCGGTTTCACCAAAAACGGGGAAATGGGTGGTGACTAAGATTTTGAAGTGTTCATTCCATTGGGAAAAAGATTCGAACATAGCCTTGCAAAACAGAATTCTATTTTGAATATCTGTTGGCAAGTTGGCAACAGCACTTCTTATGGTAGTTTGAGCCTTAAGGCTAAACTTTGCATAATCTGTGCCCATAATAGTCATTTTATCTATGGAATAGATATCCTCTTTGCCAAAGAGTTGACTAGCGAATGCATTTCCATCTTCAAGGTTTACCAGGTGGATTTCTAGGGCTTGAAGGGTTCGTTGGAAACGGTTGTTTCTATTTAGGTTCCAAGCTGCTTGAAGGTTATCAAGGATAAGCTTAATGGGGGGTGACAGATATTGGTAAGCACCATTTTTCCATTGATGTTTATCTGATAAAACTTCCTGTAAATGGATCATGTGGCTACCACTAGAGTATGTCACTTTTGTGGGGACACAATCCTGAAGGGATGTTGATCCTCTTAGGTTTCCCTTAGAAGATACACCTTCATGCTTTTGAGGAGATTGATCCTCTGTTGGGGTTTGCTGAGGGTAGCACTGGGCTTTCCCTTTGTCTCTTGAAGGGGCTGATTTCCTCCACATTCTGTGGGGTTTGCTTTTAAAAGATATTTGCTGTTTTTCCTGCCAAAATTGGTTTAAACAAATAGTTTGAAAAATGCTATTGTTTAAAACATGCTGTGGCTTAGAACAAATACTTTTATGATGTATGCATGGAATGGGATCCTTTGATGAGTTTGGGATTTGATCATCATTGGTGAATAAGGTGGGATATTAGTTTGTGAGCTGATTTGGGCTAACAAAATCATCTTTTATGAAAGGAATGAGAGATACAAATGAATCAAGGTTCTTTGCTTGATTAAATGGATCAGTATTGGATGGGGTTGTGGGTACAAATGAATCAAGGTTCTGGGCTTGATTGTAAGTAACCATGAATGGAAAAACTTTGGTATGGATAAGGTTAAGGGTCTTGGAGACTGCAATTTCCTGGAGAGTACTGATATCTCGAGGCTCTGGGCTCCTAAGAAACTTAAACTTAACTGGCTGACCAAATGGATGGGTAGTGATTCCTTCACTATCCGTGGTGAATGGATATAACAGACACATGAAAGGGTTTCCTAAGATAACCTTATCTGTCATATTCTTGACAAGAACAAATGTGGTTTTAAAACACATATTATCTTGACAAACATGAGCTTTGGGGATTTTGAATTCAATCTGCATTTTTCCTCCACTTGCAGAAGTTAACCTTTCTTTGGTTTTTCTGAAGTACTTAGAGGGAATGATTCCTTCTTGAATGCAGTTAAGATCAGCGCCTGAATCTATTAAGGCAATAACCTCGAATTCATAATCTTTGGCTATGACAATCCTGACTTTGGAATGCCATTTCTGGAAGTTAATCCTATTGATGGCATTTAAGAACGGTTCTGGTTGTTCTTGTACCATATCTGCAGTAGGGTTAACTGTATCTTCTACTTCATCATTATCAGAAGGTTCTTGTAATGAGGTTCTTTCCTCATTGTCTTCTTTAGAAGTATTTTCTAAATTCCTAATCCTTTGATCATGGAGATTCTGGTCTACTCTAAGGATAGTCAATTCTTGCCTAAGGGTTCTGACCTCAGACTTGGTATCTTTGATTTCCTTTTGAAGGTCGTTAATCGTAACTTCCTTCTTTGACTTGGTAAACCTATCATAGATTTTTTCCAGATCAACTCTAGGATGTTGCAACTTAGGTTTGGGATCACTGGGTTCCCTAACTAAGATTCTTTTGAACTCTCTGAGTCTCTGGGCTTTAACAACTGGGTCTTCGATCTGTTCTATGAGATCTAAGAGCAGCTCTTCTTGCTTAGAGAGAACATTGATAGTCTTGTTTCTACAACAACTGTCAATGCATGGAATGGGTTCATCTGGGCCACTAGAGGAACTAGAGGAGGTCCTATAGGGTTCCGAAGATGACTGGTAGATCTGACGAATCTCACTGCTAGAGGTTTCACTATCTGAGTGGTTTAACTCTAGGAGCTTAAAGATTTCGTCTTTGCTGGATTGGTCACTAATGAGGGTATTGATAAGGGATTTGGCCTTAGCTCTACACTCTTTGCTGAAATGACCTTTCTTTCCACATTTGTAACATTTTCCTGATTCCTTGGAAATATGTTTTCCTGTGGATTTGGATCTTCCTTTCTTATAGAAATTGTCCTTGCTGAATTTCTGCTTTCTATAGTACTTGGATGCAGTTTTCTTCCTATGGTAATCCTTAGAGGTTTCCTTGCCTCTGTACTTGGACTTTCTCTTGGGAAGAACTGAAGGTAAGCCATACTGTACACAGAAGTCTCCTACTTCGTGTTTGGCTTTGCCTTTGTTGGCTCTGCTATGGATCTTGAGATCTCTGCACATCTTCATTCCTTCACTTCGAATGGTGCTAGAGATATCTCCATAGGTTAGGTTATCATAATCTATGACACCTAAGGGGTTACATAGGGTTTCTTTAACCTTTTGTTCGAAAAGTGTAGGTAAACCATTGATGAACTTCTCCTTCCAATATGGAGAGTTGCAATCACTTCTGTGCATGACTCGGGTGGTGAACACATCTTCGTACCACCGGAATTCTCCGAGGGTTTTACATTTAAGGTTACTTAGCTGATCGTAAATCCTAGATGTAATATTGCTGGGTTTTCCTACGAAGTGTTTCATGATCGTATAGATCAGGGTATTGACTTCGTCGAGGGTACCTCTTCCTAGTATGGTGTCGAAGATGGGGAGTCCTTCCTCTTCTTTTAGGACAGCATGTCTGATATCTTCCTTAGATTCTTTGTAAGGCAATTGTTCCACCATTGTAGAAGTTTACCTGTGAATCCTAGGGATATGAGTTCTATGACTTCAGTATGGAGATGTCCTTCACTGATGTAGTTGTTGGCTACCATGGTCATATGTTGGATTTTGTTCAGGATTTCCTGTTCCGATAAACCATCTATGTTCCATTCATAGAGCTTACCAGAAGAGACAGCGAACTGGTTGCTAACATTCCTTTCTTCATATTGAAGATCAGGAGGGGTAGGTTTGGGGTACCAATTCTTGGTTAAGCTAGTGGGGTTTACCTTTGGTTGGTAAAGCCTTTTAACATTCAAACCTTTAAACTGGTTTTCTAGTTGTTCTATCTCCTTTTCATTATCTGAGGAGGTTCTGCTAGAACTACTAGATGCTGTGTGGATGTCTAAGACACTAAGCTTTGGATTCTTTTTAGGAGAAGGGGAGATGACTGGGCTCTGCTTCTTGCTAAGTTCCTTGGGCTTGGTCAAAGCTTTCTTAGATGAAGGGGGAATCTGTTCCTGCTTCGTGCTAAGGTTCTTAAGCTTTTGTTCTACGATGTCTAAGGCTGTTGGGTCCTTAGGAATATCTAATATATTTAGACGGGGGTCAACTGCTGGGGTTGAAGTGCTAACTGGTGAAGGGGTTACTGGTTCCTTTTTCACGAGTTCTTCAAGCTTCTGGTTGACTGCTTCTAAGGCTGTTATGTCCTTAGGTCTAAGGCTGGGTTGCCTATTGGTTGGGAGCTTGACTAGAGGTTTCTCTAGGGTTTTGACAGGTTTACTAGGGTTTCCTGGTTGGGGGATAACCTTGTTGTCGATCCTGTCTTCTATCCTATCGAGCTGTTTTCCTATGACTCCTAAACACTGGTTAGTGTAGTTGTTCTGCTCTATAACTTTGTTGACTTCTCTTTCTGTAGAGGTCTTAAAGGGAGAGGCAACTACATTACTTCCACGGTGTTCAAAAAGGATGGCTTCTTGGGGAGGATGGTGAGATCTAACAACTTCTGGTGGTTGACTAGAACTACTAGCATCCTTGGTGGGAAGTTTGTTCCAATTGGTTTTTGTAAGGACACAAGACTGTTTGTGCCATTCAAAATGATTCTCAAAATATTCAAAGAAAGGGACATTGCTAGATATCTCCTTCATGAATATTTTCCAATTTTCATAAACTTCTTTCTTCTGTTCAAGGGTATGGTTGGCTCTATAGGTTTCTCTTTTGAGTCGGTTCTCTTCAGACTCAAATTCTTTTCCTAGAGCAGCTATATCTGGGGTGAATTCTTTCCTAATAACCAAGAGTTGCTGATCAATTCCAGATTCTTGCTGGAAGGGATCTTGGGGTTCTTGGGGATAAGGATTCAACATATCTGTTTCTGTTGGGGATGTATTCTTTTGACCTTCTTGGTCTTCTTCTTGGTCCACAACAGATTCTTGTCTGGCTGTATAGCATGGTGTGCTAACTTGGGACTTGGTCTAGACACCTTGGAGATCTAATCCTAAATCTCTTCTAGATCTGGGAAAAGGTTGAAATGGTCTAGACAAACTATGTTGGGATGCAGGTCTATCACTAAGAGGGATAGGGGGCTGCCTGAGGGGAAGGTTTAGATCAGATCGAGATCTAAAGCTATGTTCACTATATGGTGAAGGTGGGGTGACTGGTGTTCTAAACCTAGATTGGTCGAAACTCATCCTAACCGATCCATCGGCTAGTTGTTGGACAAAATCTAGATCTGGATTTTGGGTCTGGTGTTGGATTTGTAGATGATGATTTTCATTATCTAAGATCCAATCTGTAGGAAATGTAACCTCTGACCATTTAAGGGTCCTGGGAACCTTAATCTTTGATGTGGGGTCTTTGGTTTGGATGAGGGTGGTTTCTCCTGCCTTTCTCTTATCAAGTGCTTGAACATTCATGTTCGTTCTCATGCACTTATAATAAATCCTATAGATCAGGGCAACCTGTTGGACTCCTTCCAACATAAGGGTACCGTGGGTCTTTAGGTTGAGAGTAAGGGTCTTCATGACATGTGGGCAGGTAAGACCTACTGTAAAGTTGGGGAAACAGTCGAAATGGACTGGTCCGTTGCTAAGACTGGTTTCCATGGTGCCTAGAAGACTGCCATCAAACCTGATATGACGAGTGTCTCTAAGGGCCATAAGGATTGAACAGTTTAGACCTTCTCTAAACAATGGTTTAATACCAACCTGGACTAAACCTATATGGAGGAATTTGTGTCCTTCTTTCCTGTGTGCTTTCAGGGTTTTTGAGGGTAACAAGTAGCATTTCTCATACTCCTTGCTAATGCTATAAACTTGCTCTATTGTCCTAACATGGTAATCTGTCTTGAAAGCCTTTTTCAAGGACCATGAAGAGAGCTTGTAGATTTGTTCAGTGGGGACTCTAGGGATATTCCAATCTCCTAGTCTTAGATCTGTATCTGATAACGAATACTCTTCAGAGTTAATGACTCCATCTTCCTCCTGGGGAATTGGTTCAGGGAGTGATGAACTACTGGATCTGTAACTAGTAGAAGAGTTACTTCTAAACAATCTATTCATCATATTGGATTAAAGATTCAAATTAAACGATCAAAACCTAATCACCTTTAACCTCAATCTTCTGGATCTATCCTTAGATCTGGAACAGAGTGTACAATGGGACAACTGCCTAATCTAGTGCACGCAACCTCTTAGTGCCCTAATCCTTTATCTCACAGTGGGGACCACCCTAAACGCCTGTCCGTCGGCTTAACACGGGCTGACCAAACCTCTGAACAGAGACTAGATCCTGGGTCTTACTGGACTTATATATCTCAACAGCACACATGAGTAACAGATTTTCTGGATATAAACAAAGTCAAGAAGAAAAGGGTAACTGGGAAACAATTGATTAATAAGAATGGATAATCACAACAAGATAAATGGAAAGGTAAAGAAGGAGGCTCAGCCTACCAATTATACCAGAAAACATCAAGATACCAATAACAACAGATGGAAAAGATATAAACGGAGATGAATGTAATGAATGGTAATGGAAGTGTTATCAGAAAATAGATGTAAAACATAATTAAATGTGTAGGAGAAAACATTTGGAATATATTCATAATGCAAGAAAATAAAGGATAACTATGGCTGTCAGTGACGCCAACTTGATTGAAAATAAAAGTAACTTACAAACACAATATCGGCCAACTTGGCTCTGATACCAAAAGGGGGTAAGTTACAAATGCTTGAGGTAACAGGCTACTGGGGCTCTGATACCAAAAGGGGGTAAGTTACAAATGCTTGAGGTAACAGGCTACTGGGGCTCTGATACAACAAGAACTGGGACGGAAGCATGTATAGGTTACAGTTGATTGAGCCATGACTATGGCATTACAAGTGTAAACTAAGGAGGGGGAGGCTATCTGGTAGCAAAGAGAAGGAGGTGCAAGTGTATTTTTGGACCTTTTTCTGAAGTACTTAGAGGGAATGATTCCTTCTTGAATGCAGTTAAGATCAGCGCCTGAATCTATTAAGGCAATAACCTCGAATTCATAATCTTTGGCTATGACAATCCTGACTTTGGAATGCCATTTCTGGAAGTTAATCCTATTGATGGCATTTAAGAACGGTTATATATATATATATATATATATATATATATAAAGAGAGAAATAAGAGAAGAAGAAAGATAAAGGCATACCTTCAGGACGAAGGTTCCCTAAGTTCCCAACATAAGGGGGAAAAGGATCTCTACCCACGTCCACATGATCTCCAGCCCAAAAACCAGAGACGAAGATAAACTCCGTCTTCCAGTTTCTGTCAGACGAGGCTAAAGACCTTATTAACCTACAGTTTGCACCCCTAGCTGTAAATTGGTAAAAACCTAAGGATTGACTAATTTCCGAGGGTTTATAGCAGAAGAGAAACTCGTCCACAGTGAGAGGACGATTCTCTCCAAATACTTCCCTCCACAAAATCTGCATAAAGATGACCAATCTCCATGCATTGGGATTGAATTAACACACAGCTAGACCTAACTTCATAAGCAGCTCCCTAGTAAAAGCATTTAAAGGTAATCTCAGCCCACCTAAAAAATAGGCTTCATAGACACCTATCCCAAAATGAGGATTGCAACACCATTCTCCACGGACGGCCAACATGGGGTTAAGCTCGTCTGGAATTTGGTACCACTTCCTTAGATTATTTAGTCTTTGTTCATCAGTTTTCGAGTTGACACCAACTGCACAACTGTAAACAGTTTCTTCCTCGTCCAAAGGGTTAGACGAGGGAACACTCGTTGAGGTGCCAGCTTGAAACCCAGAGGCTGCCCTCTCCCTAAGTTGTTCTTGTATAACATCTACAGGAAATCTAGGGATGCCAAAAACATATTTTTCATCTGTGGTATTCCCCTCACTACTATTATCAGTGCTGTTGCTAGAACCACTATAACTAATGGTGTCATGGTATTCGTCTATAGCCTAATCTAAGCTATTACTAGACAAGGAAATAGTATTCTCAGACATTCTAAGGAAAGCTTTAAGGAAAGCCTAAAGACGAGAAGGAAGAGAATACCTGGCTCTAGACGAAAGAAGACTAAAGACGTAGAAGACTTCTAGACGAGGCTCTAGACGAGGAGGGTCAGAGAAAATTTCAGAAATGTAAAGGGTATCAGAGAGATTCCACTATTTATAGGGAGTGGACTTAGACATCGGAAACGATGCAGCCAACCAAAGGTTGACACGTGACAGGTGTCTCGAAAAAATAAATCGACGTGACTAGTCACTAATGAAACTATGATGCGTGGCACCTCTGATTATATAGAAAAATACGTCTGTTCAAAGGACAATATCAAACCCCATTTTTCTTTGGATGATCCATGAACAAAGGGGCAACTGATGGTGTAATAAAAATGAAACCCTATTCCATCCTTATGGGTCGTCCAAAGAAAAATAATGGAGAGATTAGGCGCGACAGAGAGCCGTCCCCAGCGAACCTCGTTCGTCCCTAATAATTGACGGACGAGCATTTTGAACTTAGACAGATATAGTTCTTACCTGTGAACCAAGGCCTCCATTAACCGCGATGAAGCACCGGTCCAGATAAAGTAACTTCCATGGAAGTTATGGAAGTTACCTCTGACTTTGCTGAATTCCTCGACAATAGGAACGGTTATTAGAGCAAGTAACCGTTCCATGTGCACTATAAAAACATTTTTCTACGAAGAGGTAAGGGATTCAGACATTTTCTAAAAAAAAGAGTAAAGTCCTAGAAGTATTTTCTCTCTATTCCAACCCACTGACTTTACCATCGGAGGACCCTAGACCGGCCTCCACCGGTCTTCTTTGATTGTATTTGGTTTTTCAGGACTCAGCCTTCAAGATCATCAAAGCTCGTAAACTTTTAGCCCACTGATTTTCAAGGATTCATTAGAATATATTAAAATTTAATACTCTAGTCATTTTTCATTCTCTTCTTATCTACACTCCTTTCATCTCTTTCCATCCAAACAAAGGCTAAATCTCATTTTTAAAAATTATAAAAATGCCATGCCATTATTAATTAAAAAGAAATTAAAAAATTGGCATTTTTTCGAGTTAAACAAACAAAAAGTATTTTAGATGAACATATAAGATGTTTATGTTTTTGTAGGGGCATTGGCCTTGGAGTCCATTATTAATGTATATAATGGACCTAAGGCCTAAGTCAAGGACTAAAGGCATCCAAGGGGGGTAAATGCTGTCAAAAGAGCCCAAGTTGGCAAACGGAGAAGTCAATTTAGACCATAACGGCCCAGGGGGTTGTGCCGAAGATAAGAGCCTCCTCGGCTAACCAAGGCCGAGGTTCGTAGAAGTGGTTTGCCGTCTGGGGGGATGTCACAAAAACACTCAGTAAATACGAATAAGCACTATGAGAGCTTAGGATAGGGAAGTGTCCTAAAATATCTAAGGAGAAAGTTGTTACCTCAGCAATAAATGCACTGCAGCTAACTTTCTGACTGCATTAACGTGGAAGTGATACCTAAACAATGTATTTCAGCCTTACAGTTACTACATGAAGACTTATGGGAGGTGCTGATGGGACAATTATTAACACCAACCATCTGACATGCACTTGGAAGGTAAGGATGAAAAGGAAAGACAGTATAAAAGAAAGAGGGGACAATGAGACTTAGAGATCACGAAATGAAAAGAAAAACACTGTAACAATCTAGAATCAGACTTGTAAATTGGGGAGCATTATACAAAAACCAGTATTCTCAGACTTTGTCGAGGACATTTTTTCTTTAGTTCAAACCTGTCTATTTTCACTCTTTTGTCTCCAGCCTACTAAACTTGTTGTTTGATTAACTAAAGTCTAGTTTTCTAATTCATTCTCTATAAAATCATTATTTTGGGCTTTTTGAGCCTAAGTCCATTCATATTTTTGGGCTGAGAATTCAAATCTGGTCCTTATAGTTTTAATATTAAACGTGGTGTTTTAAATGGTCCACTTTAGACCACATAGTTTGCAACTTATTTAACATAGTAGGAACAGTAAGTGCATTGTGTGTTTAACTTGCATATGGGAGAGAAATCCTTGGAGCATTTATTATTAAAATGGCTTTTCTCAAGAGCAACATGGTGGGATCTGATTTAGCATTAAGGATTGATATGTTCCACTATGGATCCTTAAATTCATGGTTGGAAAACTAGTTGGGCAGATAAAATTTGACTGGCCAGGATTACACTCACACAGCAAAACATTCTGATACGTATGTGGGTTTTAACTTTTATGGTTTAATAGAAACCAAGTTGTCCACAAGAGAAAAATGTGTTCAACTATAGAAACGTTATTAATGGCCAAATCTTTGATGGATAGGTACTCATCGGCATATATAGAAGTTGAAATGGATAATATTATGCGCACAGATCCAACAAAATATGCAAGGTTATGAAATAATGGCAAGCATTCACTATGGCAGGAGTTTTGGAAGGATGGATGCTTATGAAATGGGATTGGTTTGTTGCTTTCTCCGTTGGTGGGAACTAGGAAGACAATTGAAACGTAAAATTTGGTCATTTTGACTTTTGAGGTCTAAAAATTGAAAAATTATTGTTTCACATCTAAAGCTGTGTATAGTTCGATTGAAAAGGTTTTACGAAAAACATTTTTACACATTTACAGGTGTTTGGTTGGACTGAAAATCTAGTCAACTTAAAAACATTTTTTCTTTGACTGTAAAATAGAGTAAGTTTTGGTGTAAAATGAATTACACTTTTATTTTCCTACATTTCATTTTCAACCTCACTTATTACACTCACGCTCTTACACACCCGAAACAAAGAGAGAGAGAGAGAGCAGAGAGGAGAGCTTGAACCAACACCCACCTCCACGCCAAACGTTACTCTCATCCTCACCACCAAACATTGCCCTCATCCTCATTGCCAAAATTTTCCAACTCACTTTCTCTCATTTTCTTTCTCTTTTCCTCTCTTTCTCTTGAACCTACAAAGCCCCAAATCTTGATTTGTGCAAATCAAACTAGCAAGTATCAAAACTGAAGTTCTCTCTTGCCGATTTGTTGAGCTATGTCACTTGTGAGTGCCCAAGGATCGAGGATGAAGTTGAAGGGTTGCAGCATTGGTGTGGGAATGCCCCGGGCCATGGGCCCGATGAAGAAAGCCGCTCGAGGAAAGGAAGAAATAAATCAAGGTACTCTATAGTGTTTTAAATGGGAGCTGGAATCAAAAGAGAGAGGAAGTCAGTGGACATTAGGGAAGCTTCTAGTCTGGTGTAGCCTGTTGCATCCGCATTAAATGATAGGCAACAGTTTTATCAGCCACAGTTATGAGGAAGTGACCTGAACAGTGTAAGTTACAGCTAAGCAGATTCCTTCTACTATCTTCTTCAGATGTTAAAAGCAACAAGTGTCATGAAAGGAGGGAGGTTAGGTAAGAATGGATGGTTAAGATATGATAGAGGTAGGAGTATACAAGGGAAAGAAGGAACATTGAGAAAGGGATCAAAACACAGGTATCAAAAAGAGATAAGCATAAAGGAGAAGAAGAAAGGAAGGAAAAAGGAGTGAACAATGTAACTATTTGTACAAACTTAGCCTCCTCGGGCGAGTTTGTAGAGGGAGATTTACCCCTTTATTTTATAAGATTAACCTTGTCTTCTCTATCTTGATCCTCGGGCAGAGTCCCCTCTTGTTGTTCGTTTTTCTCTCTTACAAATTCTATTGATTTTGGCCAAAGTTTAACTGTGTAACTCACTGTTTTAAGTGGGCCTGAGCCGTTAGATTTTTTGGTCCTTACATCACCAATCTAGTATTTTTTTTGTGCTCTCTCTCTCTCACAGAGGCTTTGAAACCTCACCTCAAATCTCCATAGGTTTCTCACAACATTAGTCCAAAAAATAAATTTTCCTAAATTAAATAGTAAACGGGTCCAAGTAGGCCACGTATTTCTCTTTTTAAAAAAACCAAAAAAAGGGAGTCCACTGAACCTTTCCGCCTTGGGAAAATCTTTCTGGAAACAAAAGTAAGCGCAAACAAACAAACGTTCCTGAAAAAAATTGTAAAAAAAACCTCAAAAAAGTCACTCCATCTTCCCTTCGTCAAATAACACGCTGTATATTGGCCCAGAATATAGGACCGACCAAATCCCCGGGTCCCCCACTCTTGCCCCTCTTCTCTTCTTTTGTAGCTACTGTCGCGTGAAAATAGTAGCAACTAGCAACCAAACTAGCAATTCTTGCACGCCAGAAATTCCTCAACCCAATTTTCTTCTTCTTCTTCTTCTTGCGTCTCCGCCACGCTTGCACCAATATCTCCCCTATTCTATATCTCACTTTTCTTCGCTCGCTCTCTTCACCTTAACTTCCATTTCTATTGCTTTACATTTCACCGGCTATGGCTCTGCTTCTCTGCAATATACACCTCGCCGCCCCTTATTCTTCTCTTCCTATCTTCAAAACTCACCACAAACGCCACCGTTTTAAAACCACCAACAACCTAAAACCCCGTCTCTCTCTTCCCAGCCCCAATTCCTCTGCTCCAAAACGCGTTCTCCTGCCTCCTCTCAAATCGGCTTCTTCAATCAACGGATTCCCCATCCAGAACGCTCCGGAAGTCTCCAGAGACCGCCGGAATGCCGAGCTATTCGAGCGAGTTCGGCGGTGGATTGGCTCCGTGCGGACATTCCTCCCCGGCGGCGGCTGGTGGAGCTTCTCCGACGACGTCGACGTCAAGTTATTGGCCAAACCGGTCACCGTGTTGCAAGCTCTTATTCGAATGTGGCACCTCGTTGCGCAAGACCGTTGGGTTATTTTTACAGCTTTTGCTACCCTGATTGTCGCAGCGGTGCGTGGTTTCATACTTTTTTGGTTTTTGTAAATCGTTAACATTTCTATTAGAAAAAAATGCTTGGAATTGAATTAGTATAATTTGTGTGGTGGTTCAGCTTTCGGAGATTTCGATACCGCATTACTTGACTGCCTCAATATTTACGGCACAGAGTCGTGAAATCGCGGTGTTCCATCGGAATGTGCGTCTCTTGATTGTGCTGTGTATCACTTCAGGAATATGCAGGTCAAAATCTTGTATGGTCAAAGTACCCCTCTTCCTTGTTTGGTCAAACTACTGTTTTTTTTTTTTTTTTTCATAAACCTTACTTTTTTTTTTGAGTTGTGGTGGATGCTGTATTATTTTATTTAATTTCATTGTGAACTTAGCTTGTCGTGAAAATGTAGCTAAACAAATATGAATAAGTTTTCTTTTTGCCAAACCCAAGTTGTTTATGAATAGCTCACTTCATTTACAACCTAGGAAGCATGGACACAGATAAGGGTATGATAACACAAGCAATTTCTAAAAAATTATAACATGAAATGACCGGTACGACACCGGTATGACACTGGTATGATATGAATACCACATCTGAATTAAGTGTACGTGCTTCTTAGTTTACACCCTACTAATGATTTGATTTGATGCATGGGAATATTCTTTATGTCATCATTCTATGGTACACTTTTTTTTTTTAACATGAAGTTATATACCATACCTACCTATTCTTATCTGTTAATTTCTTTTATAATATAAAAAATATATATTAAATAAGAAATTTTAGTATGTTAACGGTTAAGATTAGGTCAGTATGATTCAAAAAAAAAAAAAAAGTGTGTACCGAAGAACATTTCTGCAGTTTTTTTGATAAGTACATTTCTGCAGTTTTTTTGGATTTTGAACATGAATATACGCTCTATGATGGGCTATTTATTGATATTATTTTATGTTGTTTGCTTTGAACTTGTGCTGTGTATAATAATACTTATCACTCTCAATGCTTGAAATTTGAGCCATCTTGATGAACGATGTGACTGAGCTGCTGACCCCATACTCTATTTATTTGAACTTCAGTGGTGTCCGAGGTTGCTGCTTTGGCATTGCAAATATGATTCTTGTGAGTCTACTATAACCAAAATTACCATATTTTTTTTTATTTATCCTAGAAATATTCAACATTGTACATTGCTATGCCATTTATTTGTTCTTAGTGTAGTCATGTATAAGGTGATGTGAAATGAATGAAGTTTCTGTTTTGTTTCACTTTCTGTCTTACCATCGCTTGCTACTTGTGTTCAAACATTAATTTTCGATTATTGGCTCGATAGTGACCAGAGTTTTTATAAATTCCACAGGTCAAGCGAATGAGGGAAACATTATATTCTTCCCTTCTCCTACAGGTTCTCAAATATGCTGTCATTTGCATCTATCAAGCAAGTTAGATCTGTTTAGAGTTGGCGTAGTTTAACTTATTTTGGCAGTATCTTTGTTGTAGGATATATCCTTTTTTGACAATGAAACCGTTGGTGATTTGACAAGTAGGCTTGGGGCAGATTGCCAGCAAGTGTCACGGGTTATTGGGAATGATCTTAATATGATATTACGCAATCTCTTACAGGTTTTTCTCGCTGATCAAAAAGTTAATGCCTTTTAGATTTTGCATTCAATTTGAGGATTAATTTTTTGTTTCTCATTATTCTGTTTTAGGGAATGGGTGCATTGATTTACTTGATAATTCTGTCTTGGCCACTTGGTTTATGTACATTGTTGATATGCTCTACTTTAGCAGCAATTATGCTGCTCTATGGCAGGTAAGGTTTTATTTTGTCTTTTGAGATTTTCTAAGTTGAATGTGACCTTACCTTAAAGAATGTACTTGTAAATAACATGGTGTGATCTGAATGAGTTAGGTGGGAGCATGTCAAGATAAGAAAATCCAAAATTAGAAATGACCTATGTGTGTAAAGGACACTAGAATGTTCCAGTTTAAGGTGTAAATTTTCTACAAATTATAGGATTCCCAAAGAGATGGGAAGGGAAGGCTTAAGAGAAAAAGATTCCCATTGACTTTATGGAAGATATTGATTGAACAGGCTGAGACACAAAACACCCTCACACACTTATCTGTTGTTTATTTCCTTCAATGTCTCTCTCTCTCTCTCTTTTTGTTTTTGTTTCTGTTTCTGCGGAAATTTTGTTGACTTTTCATGTGTCCTTTTTGTAGTTACCAGAAGAAGGCAGCAAAGTTAACCCAAGAATGTACTGCTTCTGCTAATGAAGTAGAATAAGACTCCTTGTCTATAGTTTGTTATTGAAAATTCTGCTTCCTCAAGGATTTCTATAAAAGCCGCATTTCATTATCTATTTCAGGTTGCTCAAGAGACATTCTCTCTAATGAGAACTGTTCGCGTTTATGGAACGGAGGAAGATGAACTTGGAAGGTAAAATTGCTATTAGCGGTCATGTCTTTCTTCCATAGTGATTCCAAACTTAATTTTCTGTACCACAATGCACTTAAACGTTTTAATTGGAAACATATGGAAACATGCATGTGCTGTATTGTTAACTGATTTTGACAGATAATTATCCAAACACATGTATAGGTACAAGCATTGGCTGGGGAAGGTAGCTGATATAAGCTTGCGACAAAGTGTTGCATATGGTTTTTGGAACCTGAGCTTCAATACTCTTTATCACTCAACACAGGTCTTGCTTTCTGAGTGATTTTCAAAATTAAAAGATTTTTAGTGTTTCAGATAATCACTTCTGCATGTTTTTCCTGCTCAAATTTTTCAAAATTCTTGAATGAAAAGTTTCAATTGACACTCAATAATCTATGTGATTTAAATGTAAGTCTTTGCTTTCTGCTCTGAATTTTGGCTTCAGGTCAGATTTTCTTATTGGTACAGATAGAGCTATGTTGCAGTATTTACCAGCTAATATGTTTTTGTTTTTATTGTCTCTAATCGTGTTTTACGAAAAGTGTTTCTTGGATCCAAGAAATAATTTTCTGCTGCAATCTTTTGGACTTAAAAAGAAGCATGCGTAATTCGCCATTAGTGCATAAAAAATCAAATATTATGAATGAATGGATAGTTTGATGGATAAATGCTAAAGCTTTAGCAACTTTGGAATATTACTTATTATAAAAATCAGATGACTCAGATGAGAATTTTATTTTCTATGTGTTTTTGGGTCCATTTTAAGTTTTGGTACTTAAATTTTCATTTGCGAATTTGATTTATAGGTTATTGCTGTTCTGTTAGGAGGAACATCTATTCTAGCTGGTCATATAACAGCAGAGCAACTTACAAAGTTTATATTGTATAGCGAATGGCTAATTTATTCAACATGGTGGGTGGGGGACAATTTATCATCATTGATGCAATCGGTTGGGGCAAGTGAAAAAGTCTTCCAATTGATGGATCTCTTGCCCAGTAATCAATTCGTATCAGAAGGTAAGGATTTTATGGAGTTAAATGGAAGGTCTCACATAATTAAATTGTTTTTTGTTGAATTAGTCCATTTTCCATGCTTTCTTTAATTCATTTATTGACCTATTTTTTATGAATTGTAGTGTTAAACTGCACATGCATTCTTAATTCTTCCTTTAACTTTTGTATCGCAATGGTTTTTCAAATTGAGGAACAAATGTGCTGTTGATGCATTCGTTTAACATGTTTCTTAACGACCACTGTGAAAGAAGTATTGGTGATTGAAGTATTTTCCAACTAGGAATATGTAATTATTATGTAACTGTCAATTATATTTAAGTTTTCAGTTTAAACAGTCATTTTTTTTTTCATGGTCAAAAAGTTGTTTCTTCTGAAGTTCTTCAAGTATTTAAATGTAGACTATCACGTAATAGTCCTGCCTTAGTTAAATGCCATTATAGCCTTATCCTATATATTTTGGATTGGAATATTCCTTTTGCATTTTTTGTTTTTCCGCTGGAATGTGTACATCTTATGAAATATTTCCTCATTGCATGTTCCTTGGCAACATAATTTCTTGAACATCAAAAACTCAAAGATGGAAGGCAGCCCTACGGCTATAGGTCCCAAGATTGCCTAAGGCAGGACATGATAAAGGCGCAATATTGCCTAAGGCAGGACATGATAAAGGCGCTTGCATGAACGAAGCAGGGAACTAATATTTAAAAATAATTGATAAAAGATATAAGAAGGAAGAAGATAACATGTGAATTCAAACAATATAAGCTTACTAATCAAAATTATTCTTTTTATTTTATTTTAAGTTTCATGTTCAAAAAGCTCCATTTCTCTAATTGACCTAGTGCACTGAGCAACATTAACTTTATTTATTTATTTAATTATATAACTGTATTTAAACAAAATAATTTTTCTGCCATTTAGACATGATGCTAACATATAATGGGATGTTTGAGGTGACTATACTTCATTTGATGTTTGCGCATGATGCTTTAAGATTACAATTTGAATATTTATCTCAGTAAGATGATTCCAGTAAGAAGACTTATTTGTAGGGTGCTTAATATCTTGGTAACAGGAAATTGAGGCATAAATATGGGAAAAAAAGAGGCATCAAAATTTTAATTTAATCAATTGAAAGAAATCCTTATTTTGTACTTATAAGTTTTTTTTTTTTAATAGTGAAATTGTGGATTTTAATGTCATTGTTTTACAGGGTTGAAGTTGCATAGGATATTGGGACATATTGAGTTCGTAAATGTTTCTTTTCATTATCCTTCAAGGCCAACGGTACTTTTCCCATGCTCAATATTATAAATACTCCATCTAGGTTATGATTTTCAAAACCCCTGTTTTCAATAACATTTCTTATGCTCTACAACATCTTTGAGTTTGAGGTGCTAGAGTAGAAAAGAATACTTGCATTCAGAAGATGTTTCCTAGCCTATGGTGCAGGAAAAACTTTAGTCAAATGGTAGAGTATCTCAATGTGTTGGTTGTCTTAGGAACATGCATTTATAGCCAACATCAAGAGGACTATTTAATTATCTAGGAGCTAATTAGCTTTTCATGTAGCTTGTAAGGCATTTCCAATAGTGCTTTAGCATGCTATGTCATTACTTCTCGTTGCAATGCATTTAGTGGGAAGAATTCCTATCATAACAGTACATAGTTCATCTGGCACTAGCCTAGTTCAAACTAGCTGATGGTTAAATCCAATAATTCAGGCTATTAGAGTCTTCCACTGGCACTTCTGATGCTTCTTGCTTAATTTGATTAGGCTACCTGATCCTAATTGGATATATGATTGGACTTTTGCTCAAAATTGCTAGTGTGGCTATTTCAGAATGAACTAATAATTAGACATCTGTACAGGTACCTGTGCTGCGACATGTAAACATTTCAGTGCATCCTAGTGAAGTAGTTGCAATTGTAAGAAAGTGCTTCTATTTGCATTATTTGATCCTTCGTGTCCCACAATGATCATAAGAAATAAACTTATACTTGTTTTAATATTGATTAGGTTGGTCTTAGTGGTAGTGGGAAAAGCACACTGGTGAATCTTTTGCTCCGTCTTTATGAGCCAACAAATGGTCAGGTAATTTCTTTAGCCATAGTAATATTTATCACTAGCATATATATATATATATATATATATATTTTTTGTTTTTTTGTTTTTGTTTTGATAGTTATTTATCACTAGCATATTTGATGAATTACGGATTGTTCTAAAAGTTTTAGGGTCTGTTTGGTACATGTGTATAAACACATGTTTTCAGTTTTTAAACAGCATTACATGTATTTCCACACACTTTTTCACCCACACGTATTTCCAAATAATACAAACAACATTACCAAACGGCCCCTTAACTGTTAGGAAATAATGGAGATTTAATCACTTAACCATAATTCTAGCCATTTCCTCAAGAGTGAATTTAGACTCCCCTTAATAAGTGGGGCCCAAGCAAGGTAGTCAAAAGCGAAAAGCGAGCTTAAGGCTCCAAGGCCTTTTATTGCCCGAGGCGTGAGGCGACAAAAAGGTGTTAGCCTGAGTAAAGTGAGACACCAAATTCTAAATATATTTATTATACATATACAACTCCTATTTATTGAAATATTATAATAAAGTGTTTTTGAATATGTTGCGTGAAAAATTATGTCTATCAAATGATTTCAAAGTAGGACTAAATAGTCTAAGCTCTATTAGTTATTCTAACAGTAGGTTTTACAACAAGCTTCTACTAGAAATTAATTAATCTAACAATAAGTTTTACAACAAACTCTTGTAAATTAATTTATCTATCAATAGGTTTTATAACATGCTTTTTAAAATTAATAATCTAATGATAGGTTTTACGACAACCTTCTATTAAAAATTTAAAACTAAAAATAAAAAATAAAAAACAACATTGAGGCTCTTGCCTTAGCACCTTTTTAATGGCTTAAGGCAGTCGCCTTGCTCGCCTAGGCTGAAAAGGCGAGGGCCTCATTAAAGGAGCCTCACCTTAGAGCCTTTAAGGCTCCTTAGTGGCGCCTTGCCTCACCCAGGCATCTAGGCTAGCACTCGGCTTGCCTTTGACTACACTGCGCCCAACATGTGGGATTTTTTTTTTTTTTGAACTCAAGATCACCTAATCTGATATCATGATAAATTACTAATTATCCCAAAAACTTAAATTATTGTGAAATGGTGAATTTAATCACTTGACCACAATTCTAATAATATCAAATTGGAAGGATTTTGTGTTTAAACAATTGCTTTGTGTTTTTAGGAAAAGGTCTAAAAAGAAAACAAATAATTACCTGAGGATATGGTATTTATGCTAAATATTACTTCTTGAATCATTTAAGAGTAAGTTGTTGAGGATTACCCGTGGCCACAAACATATTAACGTCAGCTTCTCAACTAAGTCATTATTTATAAAATTTTTGGACCTAACTTCAGCAATGAAGAACAGGTTTCTAAGTATTTCCTATTGTATGTAATTGCGCTTGGCTCTTTTGCATATGATGGTCTTTTTTATTTATTTATTTATTAATTTATTTTATTATATATTGGTTAGAAATGTCCTACTATTACATGAACCCTTTAGTCCCCAAGCACTTAGTACTTGGGGAGGTACCACTTGAACTAAAGAGTTCAGTAGTTTCATCACAGGTCTTTGCTTTAATCAGGTTTGTAACAATGCTTTTTTGTCTATTCTTTTTGAATGAGAGAGTAACATTGGGTGTACTGGGGTTTTGGGATTGTGAGTATCTTTTTTGTGAGATTGTTAGTTGGTATGGATAGTTTGGTTTCAGTGAATAGGGATTTGGATTGTGTTTGTGAGTTTTGAGTGTGTTTAAGTTTATGAGGTCTATGAGTATTGTTTGTGAGTATAGCTTCTGAGGTTTGGTTGAGTGTAATTTTAATCCGTAAAGTTGATAGTTGTTTTTTTTGTTAGTATTGCCTGTGGATTTAGACGTGGATGAACTGTGTTAAACTTTTTTGTTTTATGTGGATGTTATAATTTCTTATTGGTGAATACACCTCCGCTAGTCCCAAATTCCAACATTTCTTTGTTTTTACTTACACTCAAGTAACCAGGGTGTGGATGTCCATCAGTTGAACCTCTAATTACCAGTTACTAGTAATTCTAGATTTTGATTGCTGCTCTACTTGGAGGGTTTTAGGATATAATCGTTGGTAGCCATTTATTAATCTTTCTTTATAATAGTTGGTGTCCAGATGTCCATCAGTTGATTCTTTCATTTGTAATTGTGATTTTAATTGCAGATTTTGATAGATGGTTTCCCTCTTAAAGAGTTGGATGTCATGTGGTGGAGGGAAAGAATTGGATTTGTGGGACAGGTTCTGATCTAATTTCAACACAAATAAATTCAGTTAATTTTAGATATTTTCTTCTTACTAAAAATTTTGAACAGGAACCCAGACTTTTCCGTATGGATATTAGTTCAAATATCAGATATGGATGTACTCGAGATATAAAGCAGGAGGATATTGAGTGGGCTGCCAAGCAGGCATATGCCCATGACTTTATCTCGTCACTGCCTAATGGTTACCAAACACTCGTTGACGATGATTTGCTAAGTGGGGGACAAAAGCAGCGAATCGCTATTGCTCGGGCCATTCTTAGGGACCCTACCATATTGATCCTTGATGAAGCCACTAGTGCATTAGATGCAGAGAGTGAGCACAATGTCAAGGTAGCTGCATCTAGCAATAACTCCATGTCAACACATGCACACACTCAGATTCTCACATGGAGGAAAAATAAAGAGAGATATTTCTGTATCATTACCTATGAAAAAATGGAGCAAGATATTGATGTATCATTTACCTTTGTGTCTAGGGTGTTCTTCGTGCTGTCAGAAGTGACTTATCGACAAAGAGAAGTATTATAGTTATTGCACACAGGTGCGTTCTCAAAAGTGCTCATTTCAAGTGTTTTAATTTTGAACCTGAATTTTTTATTACCCATTTTGTACAGGCTTTCTACAATTCAAGCCGCTGACCGGATTGTGGTAATGGATGGTGGTCAAGTTGTTGAGGTTGGTTTTCTGTCCATTTATTTTGAATCCCTAAAACAAAGCAGAGCTCACCCAAGGGAAACCTTGCTTAAAGGGTATCACTACCGTCCATTGAGGCTCAAAAAGCCTTATTGGGAATTGATCCTGCACTCCCCTGTTCCTAAACATGAGACAGATATAACTGGACAATGAAGCCAATAATTTGTGTCATGGTCCTTTTTCAGTGGATATAGAACTCATATTAGGGTTGCCCTCTTATAATATAATAAGATTGTGGAAAGAGTTATAAGCGTGAGCTACATGGCTTTACTGTGAGATAACTGAAAAACTGTGATGGCTTGTCTTTTGTGCACATTCTATTCTGTTCTGTAGTGTAAGCTTTAAATTTAATGTGCCCCTGTCATTCTCTCCCCCAAACCCACCTAAAAAAAGTAAGCTGTGAATGTAACTTCTACCTCTATTCCAATGCTCAGATGGGCAGTCACAGGGATCTTCTCCTCCAAGATGGCATATATGCTAGACTGACTAGAAGACAGGCTGATGCCGTGGCATGATCTTGGACTGTGTTAGATGTTCCCTTTTTATTTCTACACAGGCTTCTTTGATGTGGCATAGGGTTCAAGTATTATTTTCACTGTTGACATATATTCATAATATTCCGAAAGAAAAAACTCGGCATGGTTTGGAAAAGAGGAAAGGAGTGTATACAAATGTATTACTGAAGCAGTTGCAGCTATGCATTTTTTGCCTCCATAGATTATGGGAGGCAGCTTCAACAGAATATGCAGTATCATATTCTCAATTCATTATTTATGATGCCAAGGTAAGAAAGCCAGGCAAGACAAGTGTGACAGTCAAATCTTGATTAGCAGCATATCTATCAGGCGTACGGGTGCTGATAAATGTAATTTGGTCCCTGGATCATGCTTTCATTGATTTTATTGCACTGTCATTTTTTGTTGTAATTGTATAATCATACTTTCGACTTCCATTTGGCTTTGTACAAAGACTCACTAGTCACTGTGGAAGCTTGTCTGAGTAATTAACGTAGTCATTATACAAATGCTAAAAGTTCATATGATTCGCTGATTGTGGCAATGTGGTTTTGGCTTATGGTCTCTTTCTTTCAGATATTTTTATCAGTTTTAATTTGAAATGATTTGATAATTTTGTGGACTCAAGTTTTTTGGTCAGATATTCCAGAATCAGCACACTATGATTCTTTGCCATATTTTGATAAATTTTTTAATTAGCTATTACAACTTGTGATAAATTATGAAATTTCGTGTAGATACACTTGGAATAGATCAGTTGCTTCTTTACCCATAGCACGAACATTTTCTCTTCCTTTACAACAGCCAAAATTACCAAATGAATCGGCGAGCGTGCGTAAGAAATTATTTGTGGAATCATCCCATCAATAGTCAAGTTTGTGAAAGTGTGAAACTAGTGATCCGGAAATGTGGTTGCACATATTATTTGTAGTTTTTTTTTTTTTGGGATGAAAAGACTGATATCTTGATTAAGATGAAGATAAATTCAATCCATTCTGAGCCAAAGCCGACTCAATGACAATTTAATCCTCCTCTACCCAAGTTAAAAAACTACTAATGGCTTTGGCATTTTGAGCTAAAATATGCGCGGGTTTATTACCGCTATGCCTAACATGGGAAACAAGCACAGATCTAAAAACTTGCTGTCTATGACAAATCCTAGTGACAACATTAGAGATGGCTACTGGTGGATTACACAGACCTTGAATAGCATTAGAGAGCATAAGTGAGTCGCTCTCAAAGTGCGCATCTTGAATACCAACATCCTAGGCAAACTCCACAACTTCCTCCATTGCTTTCGCTTCAGCTTCTAAAGGCCCCAGAGGGTAACGAAGCTTCTTTTTTAACGCCGCCTCCACCCTGCCTTCATGATCACGAATAACTAAGCCCACACACGTTGCATGCTGCTGAAGAAAAACCTCTCCGTCTATGTTGATTTTATACCATGGAGGTTTTGGGTTGATCCACAGCTCCACTTTTTTCACAGATGATCCTAAAGGCCGAAAGTTTGCCACTTGAAATTCCTCAATCACTGATCTGACTTTGCGAATAATCATACTAGCCGATTGATCAGCTTTCCCTTGCCAAACTTGATTCCGATTGAACCAAATGCTCCAAGCAATAGTGATGACTAATTCCAGGATTTCATCGGCAACATGCTGCACAAACTTTAAATGCCATAAGAGATGAACGAATTCATTGAAATGTACTCCACTTGAGTCAATCGGAATTCCAAAGGTTGTCTATATTTCTCGAGCTTTGTCACACGACCAAAAATAGGTGCCCATTGCTTTCTGCTTCCATTCCGCAAGCCTTACATGTTGGATTGTCTAAGACTTCATGACAAAGGTTGGCTTTGGTTGGAAGTATATTACGGCTTGCATGCCATGCAAAGTTTTTAATCTTGTTTGGAACATTAAGGCCCCCAAAGATTTCCAGAACGCTCCACTGTTCAGCCTATTAGAAGGTCTAGGAACCTTGTATGCACTGTGAACCGTGAAATTTTCTTTGGTGGAATAAGCCCATACTAATCGATCAGCTGATAATCTAGCACTCAAGGGGATGCCTAAGATTGAGGTGGCATCATCAGGAGAGAGTTTGTCTAACCATGTTTGTATGCCAGCATTTATCCAAAGGGTCAACGAGGGAGCTCACCCATGCATCAAAAGGTAGTCCAATCGTTGGTGAAGTGAGCTTGAAAGTGGATGGATTTGGAAGCCATCTATCATGCCAAACCCTAATAGATTCCCCATTCCCCACCTGCCACCGGTGACCATTACGGACAACTGATTGAGCCGAGAAAATGCTTCTCCAAGCATATGATGGGTGGTGACCTAATTCAGCAGATAGGAAGTCACCATGAGGGAAGTATCTAGCTTTAAACACTCGATGAACCAAAGAATTTGTGCATGTTTGTAAACAACAGCCTTGCTTTGCCAATAAGGCCGTATTGAATGCCCTTAAATCTCGAAACCCCAAACCTCCTTCTTCCTTAGGTAGACACATCTTGTCCTATCTTAGCCATGCCATTTTAGACCGCTCCTAATTTTGCCCCCACCAAAATTTATGAACCATTGAAATCATCTCATCACATAGTGCAATTGGTAACGTGAACACGCTTGTTTGTAGGGATATATATGTGCGCTTTTGTTAGACTTGTAATTTTTTTTTTATGGAAAACATGAACTATTCATTCAGCTGAAAAGAGATACAACAAGGAAAGCAAACAAATAACTGAGAGAATACACCACAGACAACTACAACCCGCCCCCTCTAATGAACCCAAGAGCCCAGAAGTATTCTTGTGCTTGCCTATTAAAATTTTGGAATTTCTTTTCCTGGGCTCTAGCGACCCTTTTTAAAATCCTTCTCATTGAAAGGGATACTGATGGGCTCATATTTAGGGGAGGGCTTACTTGTGGGTTTCGGTCTTGATAATATTTGGGCCACAGGGAATAGCATTTGACAGCCCATACCCATCATTGAGAATCTTTGGGAAACACAAGAGTGCACAATAGAGGAGGGCACTGGGCTCAAGGGGCGAACCATTGACAGCACCTCTGACCAGCCACCTAGCCCCCGGTGATTTGATGAAGCAATTGAGTGCTCCGTACCTAGACTTGCCAGACAAGCGCCCATTGGAGCGTGTTGGACATCGGCGACTTCTTCCTTTCTTTTCTCCACCGACCCCCACCTCTGCAATCAGCTCCATGTTTCTCTAAAACCCTCAAAAGACCATTATTTTCACCGGTCCAGTCCCCAAAATGCAGTGACAATCAAACTTACCTTTGATCCTAGCACAATGATTCACACCAAGACCCAAAGCACCACAAATAAAGCAAAAGAAAGGAAGCCACTCCATTTGAAAACAAAAACATAATTTAAAATGGAAGACCCTTATTCTTAAATCTACAAACCTTAAAACCGAACTCATCTTCCATACAGTTCTTAGAGATGGCTTGCAAGCTCGTATGCACTCCTCTGAAAGGTCCGATCTCCTGATTGAAATGGAGATTTTAACTTCCTCCACTGAAGTGAGTTGAAAATGCAAAAAACCACCAGTATCTGCTTGATCCATGTTGCTAAGAGGATTTAACCAAACCTTTGTAGGCTACTAAGACTTAGAGAGACTTGAAAATGGAAGAGGGAGAAGGACTTGCACAAAGCAAGAGAGAAAAACTCCTACTGAGGGCGAGATAAAATTTTTTCTCTCTCCTCCAAAGGGTCTCTCATTACATTATGGTGTACCTGTAAGACTTGTAATTGAGGTGATAAATTGATGAAAACATCATTTGGCTTTAGTGAGTCATGTTTTTACTAAGACAAAGAGGGGTAAATTTTATTTTTAATTTTTATGGGAAAAGAGGGGTAATTTGGTTTCTCGATACTAAATCGTGTTAGATTTAACATCAATTGTGTTAGATTTAACATAAAAATAAAAATGTAGGGAACATTAAAATAGAGTTAAAACTTCAATTCTATAAATTTTATTTTTTATTTTATTTTTAAAAGATATAATTTTGACTTATGTTGCACTTGATGATTGCTTTTTATTATCACATCAAGACACTTGGTTTTGGTGTAAGTGGGGATCCAATCACAAATCTCTTATTGAATAACAAGATACTTTACTAGTTAAACTAATTAGAACCCACGTAATTCTAGAAAGTTAAGTGCAATGAGTTAAAACTTTAATTCTATAAATTTTATTTTTTATTTTATTTTTAAAAGATATAATTTTGACTTATGTTGCTCTTGATGATTGCTTTCTATCATCACATCAAGACACTTAGTTTTGGTGTAAATGGGGATCCAATCACAAATCTCTTATTGAATAACAAGATACTTTATTAGTTAAATTAATCAGAACCCATATAATTCTAGAAAGTTAAGTGCAATGAGGTAAAAAAATATCGTGGATTTTTTTTTTTTGTGCTGAATTGTGGATAATTCTAGAAAGTTAAGGGTTTGTTTAGACAACTTATTTAACTGAAATTAAAATTTTTTTACTAAAAGTATCATAGATAAAAGTAAAAGTTAGTTGAAATAGTACAATAAAACCCATGAATAATATCAAAAAGTGTAACAAAAGTTATGAATAATAACAAAAATAAACTGATTAGTAAAATAAGCTGACTTTAAACTCTAAGCGCAAACGCAACTTAAGTGCAATTGGGTGAAAGATTATCACGGAAAAAAGTAATTTGACTTAATTCAATCAATCAATCCTAACTCCAAGAGGTGATTATTCGATTCCAAAAAACAGTCCATTGACCTAGTAGGCCTAAAAGTCTGTAAAAGAGTAGTAATTCCAAACTGTAAACCTTACTGAAAACTTCCCTACTCCCTCACCCCCTAATATCCCTTTTGCCTTAACCTTCGTTGTTTCATTCATCCATTCACCACCTGCACTACCACTCCTGTAAAAACCCTTTCCCTCCAAGCCATCCCATCCCAGTATAAAAAAAAAAACTTGAAACCGCATGGACGCGTACCAACAGTCTCAGATGTACATGAATATGAGGCCGCCACAGCCACCACTTCCGCCTTCCACGTCGGATCCCCACCACCAACACCACCACCAACACCAACAATTCCAGCCGCAAAGGCCACAAGCCCCGTGGTTTCCCAACCAATTTCAGTACCACCACCCTTCCCAGTCCCCCTCGCCTCCGCCACAGTGGCCTCCGCCTCCTCCTCCTCCTCCTCCTCACTCCGACCACCTCCCTCCTCCTCCTTCTTATCCTCCACCTCCACCTAACCCTTATGCTACGCACCCCCCCGTCCACCACAGCCAGTTCCCTCCTCCTCCTCCTCCTCCTCGTCCACACCTCCCTCCTCCTCCTCTTCCTCCGCCACCTCATTCCCAGGTTCCTCAGTCTTATCCTCAGGCCAATCAGGTACTTCCTGCTTTCTCTTTTATAGTCTTTTTGTCGTTTAGCCTTTGGTTTTGGTTTTATTCTAATCTTGCCTTTGTGATTCTCTTTCTAGGGTTTTTAGTTTTCTTTACCAGTTTTCTTTTTTCTTTTCTTTTCTTTTCATAATGCTATGTATGTTAAGGACTCTGGTGTTGACTTGAGTCTGTCATTTTTATCTATCAATCTCTATACTTTCATGTTAGGTAAATTGATTTTGAACTTTATTGAGCTGTTATTAGTTGCCATTTTTTTTAATGGTAGTTTTTATAGTTGAATCGTAAGTAATTTCGCGCATTGACTGGTTTTTAACTCATAATCTTCTTTTGTAGGAATGGGGCACTTCAAATTGGGGTCAACAACAAAGTTATAATTATCCTGGTAAGTTGTTGTATACAAGTTTATTCGTCATTTTCACATGGAAATGTATTGCTTTTTTTATTGTTTGTCATGTTTTCCTTTGACCAAAAATTGTGGAATTATCCTGGTAATTTGTTGTATACAAGTTGTTTCGCCATGTTCACATGGAAATGCATTGCTTTGTTATTGTTCACCATGTATTTCTTTGACCAACTTGCAAGTTAATGGAAAACATAAATTTTGGTGTCAAATTTGGGCCCTTTGAGTAACTTTGCTATTGGATTGTCTCAAGTCTTAACTCTGCGTCTAGACTGATGTGTCGGTAGCTTGTTCTGAAATGACTGAATGATAGTTGTTCTGTTTTGAATGAAATTGAGAAGGTGATGGCTGCATCATTTGAGATGAGTGTTGGTGATGTATAAAACATGCGTGACTGCTAAATTGGCATCTCTTTAGTTGGGTTGATATCTGTGGTTTTTAAATTTGTAATTGGTTATGTAGAAATGAATGATTGACATATTCTGGTACCCCTTCTTTTCTTAGTTTTAGGGGTATGCAATGTGTTTAAGGTGTTGATGGTGAGCATATGCACTGCACCAATGTTATCAGAATTTCTAGATGTCCCTGATTTGATGTAGGCCAAATAGGGAAAGGGAAATTTGTCTTTGTGTGCTTGGGGGTGGAATTAGGGTTAGGAGAACTTGTGGGTCTAAAGTTTAGTATTGTGAAAGATTGTGTTTTTGTGGTTGTGTTAGGAATTAGTAAGTGGTTTGATGAGTTATTGGATGTTTATGTGGTAGAAGGAAGTATGTGGGGTTTTAGTTTTTTGATAGGTAAAAGAGAGGGCTTGATTATTAAAGTGGTGATGGTCATCATACACGTTACTTTCTATAGGTTCTCACAGTGAGAATCCTCTTTATCAAAAAAGAATTTCTAATCACAATAACCAATACATATAAGTGGTTTGACCTGCAATTTGTTAGACTCTTAATGTGAAACAATTATCTAGTTCTGCTAGTTATGGTTTGAGGGTGAGCCATATCTTACCTTTTAAGTAATACTTTTATTAGGTTTATCTCAAATTGAGCATCCCCTTCTGTGTGTCAATGAAATTGGCTTTAACTTTTCATGATCTTTATAATGACAGTCCATAGCAATGAAGAAGATTGGGCTGCTAGGGCTAGAGCGTGGGCAGATGCTAAAACTGCAATGGAGAATCAGCATTCACAGTCTCAATTTACACCAGCTGGCAGGATAGAAGACCAAAGTCATTATTATGACCAGTACCCACAATCTGTTGATTCTCATTATTCGGATATTCAAAATCAATCTCATCCTGCATCAAGCTATCAACAGTTTCCAGTATCAGGTGCGCCTCTACTCTGGCCATCAGTACTTCATACCCAGGAGAATGCATTCAGTTCTGAACCATTTTCTCATGTTCCAGATGCACATCTGCCTTACAATGTTAGAGATGGGACTTTGGCTGGAGATTCGAGTGCTATGTTTCACCAACAAGGAAATATGCCCGCAAGTTCATCTGTTCATCAGCAGGAGGTACCTTCTAGTTATTCCTCTATTACAGGTAATAATTCACTAGCATATTGAGCTTGCATGTGAAACTTGTTTTGAAGAAATGTTGCTATTACTAATTAATTCTATATTTCCAATTCTGTCATTAATCCATAATTGGGGACTTTCATAGAGCAATCACTGAAGCGCATGAATTTTTTGACTTTCAAGACTCTTATCTGCATGTATGTTATATTTAATTGGAATTTCCTTTCACCTTTACTTTTGGTCGTATTTGGAGATGGGGTGATGTTGGTTCTCCTGCTGTAGTTCCTTCTATCACCCTGTCCCTTATTTAATATGGTTATTGGCAAGTGATTGTTTAGCAGATATCTAAGCTGTGGTATGAAGTGTTTCTTTCTCAAAGTTTGTTTGAAATAATAGTTCTCTGTTACTGTCCTAAAAACTTGTGACACTTTCTTTTATTGAATGATTTGCATTAATTTTAGTTCTCTTTGTGCTCTTTGTATGATTCATGCTCTCTTCTTAAATGCAGTTTTACAATTGGAAATTTTTGTAGAATAATTTATACCAGTGATATCATGTTATCCAGTGCACTGTGATGTTTTACGTTGACATACTCTTCTGCAGGTCTACGTCCCATATGTGGATTCCTTTTTGTTACAATAATTTAATAATTTTACTTATAAAAAAAAACAATAATTTAATAATTTTACTTATAAAAAAAAAAACAATAATTTAATAATTTGACAATTTTTATTTTGTAACAAGCATTGAGTTTGTTAACTGGCATTATATTAGAACATCCAAAGTTGTGAAGACTGATCTTTGTTTCTAGAAAAAAATTATCCATGTGGAATTGACTTTTAGCTAGTGCGGTGCATTAGGTTTTTTTATTTTATTTTTATGTTTTATAAATGGAAAATTGCTGTATTTGATGCATGGCAATGTAAATGGGTTATACAGATTATAGAGACCTGCCTTCTTTTATAATTATTTTATGTTTGTGAGGCCTGCTCAAGTTTTGGAAGTGGATTTGTGCCAATTTCTTTTAGGTGTTGTATTCAGCTTGTGCAAGAATAGAGAGGGTAGATATGTGGTGAAAGTTGAGCAAAATTGGCTGTTTTAGTGTTTGATCATAGTATGAGGTGCTTAGAGGGTCTGACCCTATTAGATTTTCCATGGAAGGCAATATGGTGCGTGAAGGTTCCTTCGAGGGTAGCTTTGTGGACTGCTTCATTGGGGGAAGATTTTAACTATAAACAAGCTTGTCCAATGGGTTATGCCTTTAGTGAATCATAATTAAAAAAAAAAGTGAATCATAGTTGTATGTGTAAGTAATGTGGTGAGATTGTTGATCATTTGTTGTTGCATTGCTCAATAGCAAGGGAGCTATGAGCCTTTGTCTTTGTAGTTTTTGGAGTGAAATGGGTTATGCTGAAGACTGGTTTGTGAATTGCTTCATTGCTTTTGTTGTAGTCCTAAATCTTTCAGTAGTCGAGTATACAATGTGTTGCCATTGTGCTTGATGTGGCATATTTGGAGGAAGAGGAAAATGAGGATTTTTGAGGGGCAAGAGTTGTCTGTAGAGAGATTGAAATCTCAGTTTTTTTGGTCTCTTTCTTTTGGATATCTTTGGATGGGGGTAGGCTTCCAACTTTGTATGATTTTATTGACTCTTTTGTACTCTTGACTACTAAGGGGATCTTCTGGGTATATATTTAATATATTCCATCTGTCCTCTTTTTTTTAATCTCTGACTTTACACTTATAAAAGAAATTATTTTTATGTTTCAACTTTAATTACAACTTTTGCTTTAATTATGATGAGAAGCTTCTATTGGCCTACATCAGAGAATTTCATTAGAGGATGGTTACTTCACTCGTCTTTCAATCACATCAAAATTTGAAGTCTAAAAAAGCCAAGATTTGTCTGCATTACCCTTAAGTTTGTGATTCTTGATAGCCGTTTGAACTTCAATCCCCCATAACTCCACCCAATACAGGCACGTGCACACACTGACACTTTTTCTTGTTTGCTTTTTGACTACTCACTTAATTGGCAGGTAAAGAAGATACTGCAGATCAAAATCAGCAGTCATACAAACTATTGCCTCCTCCAAATTCCTCAGCTCAGGAGGGACAGCACCATGTGCACCCACTGCCTGCACCCTTCATGTATGGCAATCAGTTGGCTGATTCCACAGTTAATCCTGCTGATCAGCCTTTGGATTTTGCGCCTAGGTTTAACCATGATTATGATTCACACATGCAATCCAGTTATGCTCATCATGATTCAGTTGGACCTGTAAGAGGTGTTGACCCTGTTGCAGCAGGGCAATTAAATAATTGGACTCCCCCTGTTACACCTGGTTTGGTTTATCCTTCAATTTCTCCAGATATTGCATCAGGGGCACAGGTCTTATTCTGGCTTTCTGAGTTGTCCTTCAATTCTAGACTCTAGACTCTAGAACCTTCATATCAAAGAATTTGCTGACATTTGTTTCATGTAGCAGCATGATCCTTCCATAGCCATGCATTCCTCCATTCCTGCACATGCTGCACCACCATTTGGAAGATTCCCTGGACCAGGTCAGCCTACAATTCCATCTGGTGGTGCACCCTTTGCCCTAAGTGCTGGAACTGTACTTCATCCTACAACAGCCTTCTCTGCAGATGCATATGGAATTTCAACTATTCCTGAACGCCCTAAAAAGGTAATTTTGTCAGTGTTAATACTTTAAAAGTGGCATAGCTGTTGTTGAATTTATCTCACTATTTAAAATGTTTTGGAATTGTTGCCAGCCGTCAGTGCCTAATTGGATTAAAGAGGAAATAAAGAAAGCAGTCATTACAACTTCTGTAGACCATCTTAAGGAGGAAACACAATCCAATGAGGATGAAGGCATTGATAAATCTTTTGGGAAGGCTGATCAGGCGGATAGTAAAAGCATTGATTCTTCTAGGTCAACCGAAGAAGATGATGATGATGAGGTTTTATTTTACCTGTTTTGCCTTGTGACTCTCTGTTGTTTATTATATTAAAAAGGACTCCCTTGCTTCCCCCCTCCCCCCTCTTTGGTTTAGGGTTTTTTTTTTTTTTTTTTTTCCCCTTTATAATAAAGTTATTGGTTGCACTCATTAGTCTTTTGTTATTGATTTGCCATAATTGCTCTGCAGGATTATGTGGAAGCAGCAAGAACTGCAGCAATTAACCAGGAAATAAAACGCGTTCTAACTGAAGTTCTTTTAAAGGTTGCAGCTGCTGAGAGTGATGTTTGTCTTTTTTAATTTTTTTCTACCCTAGTGTAACTTTAATGTTTTTTGATAGGTTACTGACGAGCTGTTTGATGAAATTGCAACTAAAGTTCTTAGTGAAGATGATCTAACAGCTGATGGTAATTGTATCATGACCTCTAATTTATCTGTCAGTTTCTATATATCTTTGATGCTGGATTTGAAGTTCTCTAACTCTGCCATTTAAAAAAGAATAATGACTATGATGTGATTTTTTGTTGTTATAGTTGACCAGAACACTGTCACTTCCAATCATAAGGTATCACCATCATCTCACCCAGCAGTCCCAGCTCCTAAGCCGTCTGCAAAAGTTCTAATTCCCACCCTAGCAAAGGATTCTGACACTAAAAGTGTCAGTGAAAAATCTAGTACCAGTTCCCCAGGAAATATTTTAGGTCTTGCAAATTATGCTTCTGATGATGATGATGGAGATGATGAAATCAAGAGCTCCAGTGTACCAAATTCTAATCCTGTTCTTCAGCAGTCAAGCATTGAAAAACTTTCAGAAGATGCACATGGTGCCGCTGCGAATGGAATTTCCAAGGTAGAACTGAAAGAGGACAATAGAAGTCACAAAACAAAGGAGAGCAACAATGGTGATACTATTAGTGAGATGAATAATAATAGGGTGGATAGAGATATGGGACACTCATATTCTTCCAAAGTGGTTTCTGAAGATACTGATGACGGAATTAATGTTAGTGGAAAAATGCTAGATGGAACCAATTCCTCTAGATTGAAGAACACTGCAGGAGTAATGGAATCTGAACATCCTGAAGAGTATGTCAATGTTAAGAGAGCATCAACAGATGATCCCCACCACAGTGAAACGAGAAGGAAGTTAGATAAAAGTGATCGACACGAGAGTAAAAAGAGTTCTGGGAAAGATGGTAGTAAGATAAGGGCAGAGGAGAATGGAGATGAACGCAGGAGACAAGATGAAAGGCATTCAAGGAGGGAAAAAGAAGATGATGGGTCAAAGGAGAGAAAGAAAGATCAAAGTTCTAAGCCTGGGGAAAAAACAAAGGATTCTGAGTCAAGAAAAAGGTCTGACCGTCTTGAGGTCAAGGATGACAGAAGAGAAGCAGAGAGGCTCCATAGAGCTAGTGCTAAAGAAGATGCCAAAAGAAAACAAGAACGCAGAAAGGATGAGGAGGAAGATAGATCAAGACATAAAAATGCAAGCGATTCAAGCAGGCACAAAAGAAGGCGTTCTTCTTCCATCAGCAGTAAGGGTAGAAACAGTAAAGACAACTCAGTTAGTCATGCCAATGATTCAAGTGATGACACGTCAGACAATTCTAAAAGGTTCACCATTAAAATCTTCTGATTCTGCCTCTCTTCTTTCTGTTTTGTTATATGGTCCTTATACACGATCATATACTGCAGGAAGCTGCAATCGAGAAAACGTAACTTATCACCATCACCTGTCAGGTCTAGGAGAAGGTATGTATTTATTAAGATCTCTTTACTTTTTATCTAGGTTTGCATTGTGAAACATCAAGGGAGTGTTTGGACATCCTATGAATATCAAATTGAGCCCATATTTTAAGTAGCACTAAAAACAAAAACTTGATTGTATTACATGGAGCTATTATCATAGTTACCAAGTTAATTTAGGATGAATAGCTTTATTATTTGGTATTTTTCAAGGAACCAAAAATGCAATGGTCTAGTTCAACATTTGTTCAATGTTTAAATCCAGCATATTACTTAATTTATGCACAAATTCTTTTGTGGTTTCAAATTGGGAAGTTAACTGATTTGGTACATTTATTAGTGGTAATACACATTCAATTTTCAGTAAAGGTTTATTTTTTAAATTCTATTTAAAGGCAGATTTATCATTAAATTTATGATATCAATCATGTTTTCTGTGGAGGCAGCTAGTGGTGCAATGTTACGTAGAGATACATTATAATAAAAACAGAATTATTGGTCTTTCAGTTTTTTGTTATCCAATTTGTACTTAAAAAAGAAGAATTTTTTGTTATTTGATTTGTGAGAGTTGTGAGGTTTTTGCTATAAGACTTTCTTTATGCCTAGTTTTAAATGAATAAGACCTAGTTGAGTTGACTTAACCATTTTCTTATATCTTATATCTTTGTTAATTCTGCATAAGGTGTTGTCAAATCTCTCTTTCCCATACATATTCCCTCCCCCCCACCTCTCTATTTTTATTTGGTTGCAAATAGTGACCCATGCCCTTCTGTTTATATATAAACACTCAACATTAATCTTGAAATTCTAATTATAGCTGTTCAATTATAGACCTGAAACTTTCATTATTCAAATCTTTATTTGAGTGGATGAACACTTCAGGGAAAATTTTCTTCTTCAATTTACTTGAAATGCTTGTTCTTTGTTAATTTTTTTCTTAGTTTCTGGTGTATATCTTGTATAGAGTGGACTGGTTTTAAAAACTGGACCGGACAAAGAACTGGAAAATGGAGTGGCTCTTGGTTTTCTGGTTCAACCAAGGTTGGTGATCGAACCGGTGATGTCATAAATAAAATAATTTAATTAATAATTAGTAAATAATTCTATATTAACTAAATAATAACTAATAATATTTACCAAAAAATTCAAAAACTTAAAAACAATTTGTAAGTGAATCTTAAATCTTATTAAATTAAGAAAGTGGAAATAACCAAACACTAACTATAAATAACCAAATTATCATTAGAAAAATAATATATATATTTTTAATTCAATACATATATTCTAACTGTCCAAATAAAGAAAATGTGGCAAACAATAAATCCTCATTTATTTTAACCAAAAACAAATATATAACAAACATATTTAAAAAATATTAAACAAATACAATATCATCCTAGTCTCCACCCTCCATTCCCACTTCGCTCCTATCCAACGGCCAATATAAAGCCACCCACAATAAGACTTTAGGTTAACTTCTTTTTAATTTCCAGAGATGCCACCATTGTTTCTTTGAACGTCACAGTGCACAAATGCACTCCACAAAGCATGCTGTTAAAGCCACCACCACTATGGAAGTTGTGGGATTGTCACCACTGAGAAAGGTGTTGCCAATTAACAGATCCAAGAAATCTCTAGTAATAGCAGTTAATTCTCCTCTGGATCGACTCTCCAAGTGATGGTAGTCTCCATGCAGTTGGGATTGACTGTGATTTTCTTGATAAGGAGGGCAAGACTTTACTGACTCTCCACTGGATCCTCACTTTAGGTTATCTGATATTTTCTTAGTTATCACTCTCCCTTGACAACCTGTTTGACCTGTCCAGTTTTTGGTTTTGATGATTCAACCATAAATTCTCCTGTTCTCAGCGATACTGAGATATTTCCGATTTTTATTGATAATCGGACTGGAATACTAGCTGGTTCACAGTTGAATGGGTCAAACTGGTGGGTCCAGTCCTCGAAACTATGGTTATGCCCCTTTTGCACTTTTTACTGAAATAATTTACTTAATATAAAAAAATTTCTCATTATAGGCATGAGGCCAGTTTCCCCCTCATCATTATAGAGGACACTCTTTATTTTTTGGTGAATTTGGGGTGTTTCTCTAATCAATTAATCTCTTATTATTATTATTATTATAATTTCTGCCACTTTTGGGGCTACTGATTATGGTTTTACCTTTTCACTGTGTTCTTCTACTTAAAAATTGATCATCATAAATTTAGTGATATGGTCAGGTATGGACAACATTATATCTACAGTTACGTCATTTCATTTTGATGCATCTGGCACATGCATATGGTTTATTCTGTCTGATAATAAATGGACAATTTTTTTTATTGGTAACAATACACGCATGTTTGAGTTTCAAACCTATGACGTCACCGTCACCTTGTTCTTACAAGGGAAGGAGGTGTCATTTGTGCTTGAGGTTAAAATATATGGAGAGTTGCAAGTGAGTGCAATTCTTAGTAAATGTGAAAGCTGGATTCTATGGAGCAAATTTCTCATGTTTTCATTTGATTGTTAAGCCAAAAATCCTCAGTAGGTGGATCTACAGTTGTCCAGGATTTGGCAGCATGCTCCCATTTTTTGTTTTGGTGTTTTAATTATATTTCTCCAGTTTTATATAGTTAGAAGCATAATATTTTTATGCTAACTGGAAGCTGCTTATCAAGTTTGACTATGCAAAAGGTTGAACATTTCTCCTCTGAATACATTTAACTCACCAAATCAGTATGATGGGTTTTTTCATTTCTAGACAAGTTTCGCGGTCCCCACATAGCAAGCATTCTCAGCGCAGGCATTCTCCCTACTCTTCTCTTGATAGCACCAGGTATGTTGTCTCTTAAATTAAGATTGTGATATTTTTGTGACACACACACCCATCATCATAACAATAAGCAAATCAGGTGAAAGTGTTAGGCTTCTGAATTTTAATTCTTAACATCATCTAGTCTATTTATGCTACGAATTTAAATGCAGGGGAAGAAGGTCAAGATCCAGATCACCTGTTCGACGGCATAGATAATTGAAGAAAAGGAAGATTATGGGCTTTGATTGGAATTTCTGGTGGAAATATTTTCTAGATCAGCCTTGAAGCTTGAGCTGCACGTAAATCTGGTGCGCATCAGGGGTTGAATGATGTACTTGGTTGACATCATGTGGGTGTATATGAGGGAACTTGAATGAGTCCTGGTATCCTGTAATCTTTAGTTGGTAGTATAATTGCATGAAAATTACATTTTAGACAGGTTAATGATGCATCAAGGGAGGCAGATGTCTTATCTCTTAGCTCTCCTACTTCTGGAGAAATTTGTATTCCAGTTTTGTGGTCTTTTAGGATTGCACTTTTTTTAGTGTTTTATCATTTGTAACTGTATCTACAGCGCGGAAGGCATTACCAGAGGTTTTTGGTTATTGTATTTCCATTTTATTTTGATTTGTTATGTTCTTAAAAATTGTTCTTGAAGGAGAAAACCAACATTATATGTGTGTGTGTGGGTGTGTGTGATTAGGACAGGACATTTTTTTAAGAACAAAACACAAAATTTGTTTTGATTCACAATCATAATAATCTTTTCATTCTCCCTTTTTTTTTTTTTTTTTTTTTTTTTTTTGGCTTCAAAAAATCTTTTCATTCAATTTCAATCGCGATTACTACGTCCATTTTTGCGACCCATGGTCCACGCCCTATCCAAAACCCCTCTGACCCAACTTCCCGGTACTTTCATTTCTCTCCAGTCTCCCCTCACCCACCTCTGCAACACTACAAGGCCTAAAGGGAAACTGCGAAATGAATGGAATGAAATGAGAAATAATTATTAGGAAATAGTTTACATATATTTCATTGTATGATAATTTTGTCGTTTCCCCCTCATTAATTGAGAGAAAGTAATCAAATTATACTTTTATCCTTGTATTTTTAAATCCAAATGTAAAGCCTCCATAAACACGAAAGGAGGGTGATCATAGGCAATAAAAGATTCTGGTTGCCTAAAATGAATTCTGGCAAGGGCATCAGCAGCCTCTAACTTCCCTCTAGCAGTGCTGGAGTTCTTCCTTAAAAACTTGGACAATGGCCTTGCAATCAGCCACAATAGACTGGGCTAGTAACTGTAACATTGGTAGCAGATACAAAGAACAATGACTTCAAAAGCATCCGCATTGACAATGACCATAATGGTAAAAGTATATACTTATTTACTTTCATCTCCTTTTATAAATTCCCTTACACATACAAAATTGAATATATCATCTCATTTCATTCTTCAATAATTTATTCATTCTATTCTTCTATGAAGATATTGTCTCAAAATTGCACATATTTTAGCATTCACCGAACACAAATTGCTGTGTTTCAATTAAAATTGTGTTTTTTTTTTAAACACAAGTTCAAAATTTCACAATTTTAAAATGATTTTACAAAAAGTGTAAGACAGTGTACAACAAGAAATGTGTAAAAAGATTATTATTATTATTTTTTTTTACAAGATAGAATTCTATTCTAGCCTAATCTAAGTGTATATGTGTGTGAAGCTCTCTCCTGGAGACTTGAACCTCGGCCCTTGCTCCCCACACTCCACAAGCATTTATACTTGTAAAATGACCATCACACCAAGAGTTTGCGGTGGTAAAAATCTTTTTTTTAGGAACTATGTAAAAAGATTTTATTTTTTGGGTGTAAAAAGATTTAGTATTAGTTTTTAGGTAAAGAAGATTTGAACACATTATTTTGTCAAAAACAGGAGCTATTTTGTCAAAAACAAGAGCCGTTACGAAACTTCAAACTCGCTTTACCTCTTAAACAAGAATAATGCTAAGATCACAATATAATACACAATTTTTCCATAATTCACCCATGCGGTAAATTTTGAGTGGAGTTATAGACCTATCAATTTTTTTTCATCACTCACAAGTCACAACTTGCCATGTGAGAGTTGCTATAAAAGTGTTATATTTTATACCATTTTTCCGTCGGCAAAAAAATCTGTGTCTCAAACTTTGTTCATGCAGTTCGATTATTCAATTGAAAAAAAAAAAAGGTTCACTTTTCAATGGAAAGTGGAAACTGACGTGTCCACAACGACAAAGCCCTCACATGGCTCATGGTCTTCCCGAACTTGGTGGCGCTGATAGTCATAGTACAGCAGTGGCAAGTTCGTTACTAGTGCATTTTGTTTCCTTCAGTTGAAGTTTCATTTCCGTCTCTCTCTCTCTCTCTCTCTCTCTCTCTCTCTCTCCCATTAACTCAGCACCGGCTTCATAAATAAACTAAACAAAACAAACCCATCACAAACTTCATTTCATTCTTCTCCATAATACAACAATGAAGGTTCTTTCTCTTTTCACTTCTCTCTGTGTGTTTTTTTTTTTTTTGGTTCATATGTATTGTTGCTAAGCAGTTTGTTTTTGTTTCACAGGTATTCCAAGTTGGACTATGCTCAATTTGGCTATCTGGGTTTGTGTTGATTGCTCTCTCCCTCTATGTTACTCAGAGGTTACCTTCTCTCAATGATCGGATCAAAGTGTCAAAACTCAATCTTGGTGATCTGGGAAAGCCCAGTATTACCATTTTCTCAGCTCCTAGCCCATTTAATGGCTCTGTTGGGGCTAGGCAGAGTCTAGCTATTCGGTCATGGCTTGCTCTGTCCCCACAAATTTCTGTTGTTCTCTTCAGCCAACACCCTTCTGTTGTTTCCTTCGCTGGTGATTTCGGTTCACGGGTTTTGGTTGAACCCAACATTGATTTCACGTAAGCAAATGAGTTAGTTTTTGATTTCTTTATCCATCAAGTTGATTGACTTCATTAATTTGAAGCCAATTGCTATATGTATAGAGCTTCAATTTGGTATCTTGTGCTGGGCTTCAGAACAACTAGATGAGTTTATATATGGATGTAGTTCCCTCTAGTTGCTAACGTAGCAGACTGCTGTCTGACTGGGAACAGTATAGTGTTAACATAATGGTGATTAAATTAACTACATCCTAACCGCTTAAGTTTTGGGGACAACCTGTAATTTGTTCTAGTATTATAAATGATTACATTTACCAATTCTTAACAGCTTACACTTTCTAGGATAATTGGTATTTTATAAACGGGAAAGTAATTTGTTTTACAGCACAAGATTTTGGATACCCTTTTTTTCTTTTTGTCAATGAATATAGAAGTTGATATTATGTACATCAGAAGATTCAAGATAAGATAAAAAGCCTTTATGTTTATTGTAATTCCTGGTGGAAATGGTATTAGACATGTGCTTGACTCAGATAGTCTGCTGTGGTTGCTTTAGGTTGTTTCTAAGGTTTCATTAAAGACAAAGCAGGCACAGCATCAATCTGTGGTCCAAATATGGGTAAACAAATATGTTTGATAGAAATTTCAGCTTTAGGATCTACATTCAAAGACCCTAGTATATACATAAAACAATTTGGTGTTGCTATAAGGATAAACAAATATGGGTATATAAGAATACTAGGGCAAAGTAGTCCATGAGAAGATGTCTGCAGGTAGCATGTTTAAAATAAACTTGATTTTGTTCAATATTATGACATTACTATAGAGTTATAATTTTAAAAGCCTGTTGGTGTTCAGATTCTATTGCACAATTAGTTTAACCTTGTGTCATTTTGAACTAAAATTCCCACCTGTTATGTAATCCACATACCAGAATTTTTTTTTTCTACAAATATATATTGTTTTAGGAAAGATTTTGTTATTGATTTAATTTGATTTCAAATACATGAAACGTCTAAAAACAATATATCCTGTGAGCAAGTCTACCAGGCGTATGAACTGAATGTCCAGATGCTTATATTATACAATCTTATAGACAATAATGAACAGCATCCTATGAGATTTTCTTTACAAAAAACATTTTTTTATTATTATTTTTTATTTTTATAATTAAACTTTACAAAAAACATTTTAAAGAAGATATGAGAGATAATGGTTATAATTTTGTACTCTTGCATGTTAGTGAACTGTTTCTTGCCTTATTTACAACGAAAAACATTGAATACAATGCCTTATGATCTGCCTGTACGTATCTATGTTTCTTGGTACTCCATTCTTCCATTCCATGATAATGGTTATGAGTTTGTACTCTTGCATGTTAGTGAACTGTTTCTTGCCTTATTTAGAAGGAAAAACGTTGAATACATTGCCTTATGATCTGCCTGTATGTATCTAGGTTTCTTGGTACTCCATTCTTCCATTCCATGATAGCAAGATCGCGGTCATTCACATCAGATATTTTTGTTCTCATCGATCCTGAGACCATTCTTCTCAATGACTTCATTTCCACTCTTAACTATGCTTATGAACTTGACCGTGATTGGCTCCTTGTTGCTTCTTCACGAAATATTTCCCACTTCCCATTCTACTTGGATGAGGCTGGGAAATGTTGGCGAAGAGGGGATGGCAAGTGGATGAGAACCCAGGAGGTACAAAAGAGCCTGTTCCAGATTGAAAGTTGCTGGGCCATATGAGACAACTCCATTTAATTTTACTCTGTTCATTCAGTTGCAGGAGATACTATGTCAAAGTTGGCAGTGGAATCATTGTAAAGGGAGAATGCTTATGGCATGGAACAGCGGGGATTTGCCCTTACATACTGGAGTTCTTCCTCCTTTCTTGTATGGGAAAGGGATTCACAACAATTGGCTTATTAATGAGGCCATGTCATCTGATTTCAGGTTTGTGTTTGACTCCAGTTGGACCATCTCAAGCTTCCACCTATATGATCCAGAGCCTTGGTCTAGTGGAGTAGTCGGAAATTCCAAAGTTTCAGGTATTGAGATGAGAAGCTGGGAGTATGTTGGAAATTCCCATATTGGGGCACTGTATGGATCCTCGTTGTATCATGAAGCTAATTATTCTAGCCTTGTAAAACTATTGAAGTGTGACAGAAAATATATTTTCTTCAACCCAACGGAAAACTTTGTTCATCCATATGGATACCAGAGTTCATTCAGATTATGGAAGGAAAGGATCTTGCATCCCTGGAGGAAAAGGAGGATCATGGCTTGTATTGATGGTATTAATTCACTGGAAAAAATACCGGATTGCTCTCTGAAGGATCAAATGAAGCTCTCAACACCATTAGAATTTTCATTCTCCCTGGAGTCGCTCCTTCCTTTTATTGCGGACAAGAACAAGACAGTTGTTCTTGCAGTTGCTGGATATAGTTACAAGGACATGTTAATGAGTTGGGTGTGCAGGTTACGCCGCCTCCTGATTACAAATTTTATGATTTGTGCTCTTGACCAGGAAACCTATCAGTTCTCTGTCTTGCAGGTATTTCTGCTTCACTGCTGTTCTTTTTATTTATTTATTTATGCACTTTTTTGATAATTAAATTTAATTATTTTGCTAATTGACTTTCTTTTTTATCTAACCAACTTCTTTTGTTGCATGTGTTTATGTACATGCATATGCACATGCAAATAAAATAAGGAATCTAGTGTATTCATCAAGCAGAGTGAGTTTGGTTAACAACACATTGCAGCCAAGTCTGGGGAAACTTGTGTACTATATTACTATGAACACTCTGCTTGATCTCACATCTTGAAGCTTGTTTGTGTTGTTGGGGCTTGGGACTAATCTCCATATGTTTTCATATTTTTAATAGAATCTGATGTTTGTAATCATTGTTAAAGCTGTTCTTACTTTAGTGCTGTATCTTCACGTGGTAATTGCTCTTCTTTTTCTTTTTTTTTTGGTGGGGGGGAGGTGGGTGTGGGGGTGGGGGGGGGGGGGGGGGGGGTGTGTGGAATAGCTTCTAATGGGTCCAAATGGAATAGCTGAGTTGTGCCTTGCATTCCATCATGCTGTTGGAAGATTGCCCCTAAGGTGTGTGAAATCTAAATTTAAGTACTTTGTATTTACTGATAGGGCCTGCCAGTTTTCAAGGATCCATTAGCTCCAAGTAACATCAGCTTCAATGATTGCCACTTCGGAACAAAATGCTTTCAAAGGGTGACCAAAGTGAAGTCCAGAATGGTTTTGACGATACTGAAGCTTGGTTACAATGTACTGCTTAGTGATGTGGATGTATATTGGTTTGAAAATCCATTGCCATTGCTTTACACTTTTGGCCCTGCTTTTCTTGTGGCACAGTCAGATGAATACAAAACAACAGGTATACTCTAAGCATCTCAAACTTAAAATAATCACTCCTTTTCTAATGGGTAAAAGGTACAGAATACAAATATACTGTTAAGGGAGGAAAATAATAATTGATTGGATAACTTGAATATCTGGTTGACATTGGTGTGATCACTTACAAATCAAATTTCTTATTTTTTTTCTTCTATTGTTTGGTAGGTTTACAGAAATAGATGGAGGTTTTTTTATTTATTTATTTTTATTTTTATTCTTCATTGTCCGAAATATTTTTTATTGGGATCACTTTTTAGTGATTCTTCCACTATGAGGATTAATTTATATTCAGTGTGACATGCTCATCCCTCTTTGCTAATATGCAGGACCAATAAACTTACCTAGGCGCTTAAACTCTGGTTTCTACTTTGCTCGTTGTGACGATTCAACAATTGCTGCTATGGAGAGGGTGGTGAAGCACGCAGCAACTTCTGGCCTCTCTGAGCAGCCAAGCTTCTATGACACGTTATGCGGGGAAGGTGGATCCTATCGTGTGGGTGACAATAGATGTGTGGAACCTGAAACAAATCTGACTGTTTATTTTTTGGACAGAGACCTCTTCCCCAATGGTGCTTACCTAGATCTGTGGAGGAAGAAAAATGTTAAAGCTGCCTGTGTGAAGAAGGGTTGTCTTGTTCTCCACAACAATTGGATTAGTGGGAGACTGAAGAAGCTGGAACGCCAGGTATTGTCAGGCTTATGGGATTATGAGTCTGGTACAAGGATGTGCTTGCAAAGTTGGCACAATTTCAAATTGACAAGCTAATGGGGCCTAGGTGATGCTTTATCATCCTTTACACAAGGCTCACTTTTGGTTTTCACTTCCAAGAAGAGATACAGATAAAGCCGTTCCTTCTTCCATGTTTTTGACTTTGCTGAGCCTTGGTTTCATCACTGCTGCCTATTGGAAATTATTAATTATAAGAGCCGGCCATGAAAAATAAAATAGAATATACATTTGTCAATGCTCATTGGTGCTAGTATACCTCTGGCAAATAAAAGTGCTCCGTATTCCCTGCCAGCGGAATATAATGAAACATTTGGATATACGACATTTGATTGCTGGCTATGATGAAGGGGTGTATTCAGTTGCTGGGGATGGGTCACAACAGAGAAACTAGAAGGAAGAAATACTTGGAAGGAGCTTCCAAGGATACAGAATTTAGAAGAATATTGGGAGTTTCCATATCATTGGACATTAGCCTACAATCAAAGAATATTTTTGTGAGGATAGTTCATGCAGGTGGGCGAGAGGAACGGTATCAAGATGCGGTTCCTGCATCTTGATTGATGGAAAAATATCCTGGGATGTTTCTTGCCTGGTCAGAAATATTATATAATCCCATCCAGGACTGTACAGAAACTGAAGCATAGATACCCAGAGAAGGCCCAAGTCAAAGAAATTTCCGAAGAAGAAGAGTGGGATTCAAAGATCATCATTGATGCAGGTGAAGTAAGTATGGAGGAATCTGTTCGTTCCGCAAAAGAATTTTATATCTCCAGGGAGAGGTGGTCAAAATGTTCAAAGAAAAAAGGTATAAGAAATAAAACACCTTTTGTACTCCCCCTCCCAAAGGCAAAATCATTCAGAGGATTTCCATGGGAGCCCAGCCTAACTTCTGTACAGGAGCTCTCTCCATGACTTGGTTCTATGAGATGCTTCTCCACATGTGGTACGTGGTCTTTCTGAGCAAGTGAATTGCTAATATAAATGTGTTGATTGCATGGAGAAGGTTACGAGAGCTTTCATATGTGGTTTGTGTACGTAAGGAGTCTCCTCTTTTGAATAAAATTCTGATTATTTATACAGATTTTAAAAAAAATGCATGGAGAAACCTGAGAGGGAAATGTACTCACTATGATGAATTGAAAGTTCACTATTTTCAGTGCTATAATATGCTTTAAGGTGCTGTACCCTAGATTATAGGACTCATCAGTATATTTCTAAACTCTTTTTTTATTTATTTATAATATTTATTACTATATTTCTAGACACTACGGATAAATTTTGTCAAAATCTTCTGGTATCCCAAAATTACACTGGATCTCTAAGTGTTTATTCTTTTTCTTTTTGTTTAATTTTCCTCTATTTGGTTTCATTTTGTTCCTATGATAGTTCTTATATAACACATGTTACTAGTGTTATTCCTTGTCTACTTATCCTGCTTGTCCCAAAAAATATAAAATGGAGTGTTTAACAAAAATTGTTATACAGTGAAATTCATCATTTCCTAATAGCTTAAACTTTTGAGATTAGTGGTATTTTATCCTAGTATTAAAGTAGGAGCTCAAATTTTTGGACCAAGAGGTAGTTTATCTAGTAAAATTAAATTTCTGCCTAGGATGAAAGCCTTGTGGCTATGGCTTGGCTTCCTAGTGTACTAGCTTCTACTAACTAGCTAATCTCATTTAGGAATTGTTCTCTTGTACCATAGTTTGAAATATGGTCCTGCAGCATGGCTCCAAGGTTGCCTATATTAATTTATCTGAGTTCAAGAAACGTAAAAGTAGTCCAAATATACGGAAATTTTGTTAAGAATTTAGATCATTATTTAATACCAAGCTTTACTGGATTTTAATGACATGCAGTTTAAAGATGCTTAGCAACAGTGATCACAATGGTTTCTCTTTGTGAATAAAGTAGGGTTTTAGCAATGATAACAATGTTGAGATAGTACTTATTTAACTGCTCCCAGTGTCTTCAAAATAAAACTTCAAAAACTACATTCTTAGCTCTACTGGCCATTGAACCCGCTTGCTCTGCACCGTTTATAGAGCATGAGCTAGCTGAAATCAACTTGTAGTTTAGAGATTACTACTGTCTCTGATAACAACAATTATCCGCAAAGCACCATACTGCTGCTGAAACCCTTTATGTGACTAGGTCATAGTTGTACATAAGTCGAAGAGAAAACAAAGAGGATTATCTAAACAGGAATGAATGAAACTTAGACGCTGTCTGACAGTCATTCCTCTTGACTTTAACACAGTAGTTGGAGGCTAAAACAGAAATAAATAGATACCTCATCTTACCTATCAGATACTTGAACACATTCCTTGCTAGATTGATAACATACCATGTAACATTTATGGATGTCATATCTTCTTAGTCCTTAATTTCCAACATATGTAATGTTTCGAATGATAATTTTAGACAGTTATAGCTATTATATATTGGTAGCTTTCATATATCTATGTGTGTGTGCGTGTGCGTGTGCGTGTGTGTGTGTGTGTGTGGTCCTTCAAAAGGTGCTCGATATATAGGTATATCACACAGTGTAGGATATTAAGAACGGTTTTTGAACACATTATATAAGAAAACCAAATTTGTTACTCAGTTCCAAATATATAGCGACACTTGACTTCCATATGGAGGAAAGCATGTTAGCTCAGACAAGGACATTATTCTACAAATCACTGGAAAAAAAAGTTTTTGTAATTTAATTAATCACAAAGGTAGCTTAAAATCTTTTGAATGTACGCTCACAATATATAAGACAAAAGCTTGGTCAAGATCCATGTATAGAGAACAGAAAGAGTAGCACCGACTGGAATTGTCACAGCCCAAGAAACCACAATCTCCCTCACTGTTTCCGCTCTAACACTGTTAAGTCCTCTTGCAAACCCCACCCCCATGACTGCACCCACTAGAGTATGGGTTGCTGAGATGGGTAGTCCCAGCTTTGACGCAAATAGAACCACAGAGGCTGCAGCAAACTCCGCTGCAAATCCCCTAGTTGGTGTGAGTTCTGTTATTTTCTTCCCAATTGTTGCAATCACTCTATAACCCCATATTGCAAGCCCTGCAACAATACCAAATCCTCCCCATGCAAGAACATCAAGTGGAATAACAATCTCAGTTCCACTGGCACCTCCTTGAAGTATGGATAATGCAGCAGCCAGAGGACCTATTGCATTGGAGACATCATTTCCTCCATGGGCAAATGACATGAAGCAGGCTGATAGTACCTGCATGTACCCAAAGACCCCATATACTATCTCTAGCTGGGTACCCTTTGGACCTGCAATATCAGAGAGAAACCCTATATTTTTACTGGGGACGGTTCCCTCTTTTGGCTCTGCTAGTGATGTAGTTGGCTGAAGAAGGAGATGACCTAGCTGTTTTCGGATAATCCTGTTTACAAGGACCGCCCCAGCAGTTCCAAAGGCTAAAGCCTGAGTCGTTGCCAAAGGCAAGCTCTTGCTAAGAGGGAAGGCTGCAAAAGAGATTCCAGTTACACCAGCAAACACAGCAACTGGTGCAGCTGCAGCTGCGGCTTGTCCTGGATTTGGAGCACTGTACACAAACTGGAAAAGAAATTAGGATTGTAAGAATGTAATTATTTTGTCAACAACTCATGTTTCAATGAAAGCTAATAGCTGCTTATACATACTTTATGATTAAGGAGTAGCTTCTTTATGTTTGGCTTGTGCCGCTTGTTGAAAGTTATAACGAGGAAGCATAAGGTACAACAAGTCACCCACAATGCTTATGGATTATGATTTTTTTTAGGAGTCTTAAGATTCAAGCCTCTTGTCATTTGATATATAATTTTTTTGTTGTTGACAAAGTATCTCCATACAATGCCTAAAATGACTCCAGGTTTCAAAGTCAGCAAACTAAGGAGCAGGATTTATGCTTCCTTACAGAAGCGCTGTAAGCAGGTTAGTCAAGGTAAATCCACATAGGGTGTAAGGAAGTGAGCTTTCTTATTATCTAAGTCCCAGAGATGGCGTGGATATCATGGGAAAATATGTGCACACCAAAGGGGGAGGGCAGAATGGGTTTTAAGGACTTGAAGGCCTTTAACTTGGCGCTTTTAGCAAAACAAGGGTGGAGAATTAGTCAAAATTCGGATTCCCTCACTCATAAGGTGTTTAAAGCAAGATACTTTGCGGAAGGCTCATTTATGGATGCACAAGTGGGAAAGAAGCCATCGTACGTGTGGAGGAGCATTATGGCAGCCAAGGAAACGATTGAGGTGGGATCAAAGTGGATAATTGGTAATGGGAGAAAAGTGAATATTTGGTGTGACAGATGGCTACCTTTGGTGGATTCGGCTAAGGTTCTCAGCCCCCAAGGACACAATACCGGAGTGGTGAAAGTGGCACAGCTCATAGATAGCGTAACAGGTACGTGGAAGGCTGAACTTATAAAGGAAACTTTCCTTCCCCATGAAGCAGACGGCATTCTCAGTATCCCCTTGAGCCCGCGGCTGCCAGAGGATTCAAGAGTTTGGGCGTGGTCTAAGAATGGCCTTTTCACGGTGAGAAGTGCTTATGGAGTGTCTTTCAAACTGTTGAAGACTAGCACGCATAGAACAAGTGGTGACAGCTCTGACAAAACCAAGGCAGCCCAGTTTTGGAAGGGGTTGTGGAAGATTGACTGCCCAAATAAAATAAAGCATTTCCTTTGGAGGGCGTGTAGAGAAATCTTACCAACAAACTATCGCTTGGCAGCTAGGAAGGTGAGTAGCAATGATAGGTGTGAATTTTGTGGGGAATGTGAGTCCTCGGGTCATACCCTCTGGGACTGCAAAGTTGCTGCTAAGGTATGGAGGGAGATGGCACTTGATCTCCCTGTGTTGCCCTAACCCACGGGGGACTTTGTGGATGTAGTCTGGGCGGTGAAGGAGAGGAAGGAGGACTTGGATTGGGTGTTGTTTGCTGTTACGGCGTGGAATATATGGAACAACAGAAACAAATTCAAGCATGAGGGTACAAGCAAAGAACCGAGTAGAATAGCCCGGGAGGTGCGAGAGTTTGGGCTGGAAATCAAAGGATCCCAGCTGCCCCGCACTCGCAACAAGGCCTCAGTCCGAAATCAATGGAAACCACCAAGGGAGGGGAGGTATAAAGTGAACGTGGACGGGGCGAATTTTGCAAACTTGGGATGTTGTGGGGTCGGGGTAGTCATTAGGAATGAAGAGGGGCTGATTATGGGGGCGATGAGCAAGAAAATACCCTGCCCTCTAGGTGCTACGGAGGTTGAGGCAAAGGCGCTGGAGGAGGGAATTCAACTTGCCTGGGATTTGGGCTTAAGGGACTTAGATTTCGAAAGTGATGCACAGGTTGTGGTAGGGGCAGTAGCTGGCCATGACCTGGGTCCTTGCTCAATTCAGAAAGTGGTGGAAGGCATCAAGGCAGGACTGTCAGCGTTTAGATCATGGAGTTGCTCACATGTCCGTCGACAAAGCAATATGGCAGCTCATATAATGGCTAGGGAGGCCTGGAATGTAAGTGATTCTGTTGTTTGGGTTGAGGATACCCCTTCTGTAATTGCAAACCAGATTGGTCTGGATGTAAGTGTAATGGACAATTGTCATGAGAATTGAATATAAGGCATGTTTTCACTATCAAAAAAAAAAAAAAGTCCCAGAGATTGAGAACATACCCTACGGATGCATTTGTAGACAAGAAATGACGCCAGTGCTCCCATTAGCGGTGAGATCACCCATGAAGAAATCACCCTTGCCAGTGAACTCCAGAAAACGGCACCAACTCCTCCATATGCAAGTCCAAATCCGACCATTGATCCTACTATACAATGTGTGGTAGAGACCGGCCATCCATAATATGATGCAACCTGCATAACACCCGATAAATAATTATAAATCAAAGACTAGAGTTCAACTGTAAAACTAAAGAGAAGTCGTATTTAGCATATCCCATGTGACCTGACAAGCAAGTAAACCTAAGAGTAAATTTTCTAATTTAGAGAAGTCTCTATGTTGATCTGGTGAGTAATGCTGAAATGTACAAATTTTATAATGTTTTGTGAGTCAGGAAGCGATTGACTATTATTGCAGTTCCAATAACTATTTATCATGAAATTTTAGGATGTTCATCCTCCTTCGGTACCATTAGTTCTGGATGTTCTATGGAAAAGGAACTATAGAATGGAAATACAAGTTTAATATAGAATTTAGTAGAATGTTATTCAAAGCCGGAGTCTCTGGTACAAATGCCAGTGTTGAATGTTGAAAAATATATTCTACTTTCATAAAGTTCAAAGATATATTTTCCTTTTTCTCCATTTCTTAAAGATATCATACATGCAGGTTTGGAGAAATCAATCTGCAATTCATATCCAAAATAGTGACTTGCAAGGCCACGATGAGATTATGAAACTCCTAGTTCCCTTGGAGGAATTTTGAATAGGGACATATCTTGCGAAGAAAAACATGCTGTACTAAGCAACTAGTTTAGATCATTTAACCAAATTTCATTGTTATTCCCGTCTGTCTTCAGATGTAGATCTCAAGGAATTTTTCATGCTGATGATTTCAAGGGAGGAAAAATGCATCTTAGTGTCAGGATGCTCCTTTCTATGGTCTTTGCCTATAAATATTAAATAGTATACTAAAAATAAATGCAAATGCCCTCAGATGAAAGAAATGTAAACTATTTTAGTCTGTTACTAAAGAAACTTTATATTCTAAAGATCCAAATATCTTTAAAAGGTAGATACATTTTTTTTTAATGGAAATTGAAAGGAAATGCTCATTTAAGGAATTTCAGACCTAGCTGGAAGACTAGCACCACATATTACCTTCACTATAATAAACTCCTGTGCGCACACATATAAATAGACACGAATTCCTAGTAGTTCAACTACTGTGTTTAATCCCATGGAGAACAGTTTTTATATAACAAAATGTTCTTAGTCACGCATAGTTTTTGTTCCCATTTAGTTCTGTGCCATATCCACAAAGACTTATTGATATTATATTATTAAATTCACTTTCTGTCTCGTTGAGTGATTAGTTAAATAAAGTTAAGAGCAAACGAAATGGCCTAGGACAGAGTCAACCTAACCAAACTGTGAATAAGTATCTAACGATTAACATAAACAACAACAATCTAGGGAAAAATACTATATATCATACAACAACAACATAAGTATCTAATGAACAAAATACTAATGTACGATAGAATTTCAACCACCTAATACTATATATCATACTAATTTGAACAAGATACTAATATGATATAGCATGACTGCACGTGTGCAAGCACTTTCAATGATTTCTACAAATATATTCTGATTACTAGGATAAAATTTAGGTTCATACATTAGATTTTTCAATTAAATTCAAATATAGTTGCATTGACCAATGAAACATGAAAAGTATTGCATTTTCAATAACAATTAAATTCAATGTAGTTATGTGTTTACAATCATATACTGTAGACATTAGACTCCCATAATCGTTTATAAGCATTTATAGCCTGAAAATATAGTATTGGATTAACTTAATTTCCATTGCTATGTCTGGTTGGTGATAGTCATGCATCATCCCAGAAAGAAAGTAATTAACAACCAACAGAACTTCAAAACTAAATTGCAAAACATCGTAACATACTTTAAAAAACCACAATATATATCGATGTACCTGTAACCAAGTACCAGCAGCAGCCAAAGAAGACAGCAAGCCAGCGAAAAGCAGAGTATCCTTTCCTTGAAACATAGTAGCAACAAGAATTCCTTTCTGCATTGTACTTGTCACATGTGTGCCCATCAACAATGCCCCAGAGAATTCCAACACCGCAGCTGTCAACACAGCCTGCCGAAGTGTCAATGCCCCTGAACCCACCGAGGTCCCCATAGCATTGGCCACATCATTGGCTCCAATGTTCCAAGCCATGTAAAACCCAGATAGCAGAGTTGCATAAGATAACAGCTTGGTCTTCAGGGACAAACCCTGCCCCAGAGACTTCATGAATAGTGGAAGACTTAGAGCCATAAATGCTATGCATATAGCTATAGCAGAAGCAGTGCTTGAAGATATATGAAAGGCCTGAGCCATTCCAGGCAAGTCATCCTCATCTTCCTTTGTACTTTTCGCAACTTCATGACGATGTTCGTTAACTTTGATTTCTTCTTTTTGTTCTTCTTCTCCTTCAGCTTCAGCAAAAGACGATATGCTTGCAAAAGGGTGTACGAATTTAGAGTTTTTTAGCCTCAAGGTGGGAAAACAAGACTTGGGTGATAGTACTTGAGGTTTGAGAAATAAAGTCTCCCTCTTGGGGAGTTGGGTTTCATTGGGAACCAAGAGAGACCGATATTTGGGAAGGTAGAGATGAGAATTATGCAGAAAGAATGCTGCTGCTCCAGATGTAGTAGTGTTTCTGGTTGAAGATAAGCAATAAGAGGGAGTCATTTCTCAAAAGATAAGTGGATGAGAGAGTGGAATATCATGGAAGGTTTTATTATTCGGGTAGATTCTTGGCCATGGAGTTTGGTGAAGGGTTAGGTGGTGGAATAGGAATGGAGGACTGTACATTTTGAATTGGATTTCTTTCTTTTTTCCATTTTGATTCTCTTTGTGTGTGTGTGTGTGTGGAATGGGAGGTAGTAGTGAGTGGATTTGGCTGCTTGCTTTTGGTCGATTAGAACGAGTGGTGGTTGTTTTTCTTGAGAGCCTCTCAACCAATCACCACCACAATCCACACGACCATATTCTCAAAAATTATAAAAGAAAATTGAGAACTGGATATTAGTCTATTAGATACCATAACCACTAGAGAAAAAAAAAAACTGCTTTATCCATAGTTACATACTATTTTCGTTACTTTTATTGCTTAAAATTAAGTGATTAATTGATTATTAATTAAAAGTTAAGAAAGTAAGATGATTTACATGAAAATATACTTTATATAGGTGTTTAAGCATGGTATAACTTTTGAGGGGAATCAAGGTTCGAATCTCTCATCTCCACTTAGTGTAACAATTGATTTATAAAAATATAAAATAAAAGTTTTGAGAAAAAAATAATTAACCAAAAAAAAAAAAAAAAACGCATGTGAACAATATAAAATATTTTAAAACTAAGTAAACTTTTGGCTTTTAAAGTTTGAAGTTATTTTCATTTTGGCTCTTTACGTTTCAATTTTTTTAGCCCTTTATATTTGATTCATTTTCAATTTAGCCATTTATGTTTCAAAATTTCCATTTTGGCTCTTTATATTCGGTTTAGTTTTATGTGTGACATTTTATGCTTTAAAATTTTTATTTTTGTGAATGAACAAACAAAAAAACTAAATCAAATGTAAAAGGCTAAAAAATGAAAAAAAATTTGAAACATAAAGGGCATATGAATATGAAATCAAACCTTAATTAAAATGAAAACATGAGATGTGAGACCAAACTTTTACTATTAACACAAAAACTTATGAAGATTAATAAAATAATTTAAATTGGAATAATCATTTTCAAACTTCTAGAAATTTGATAATAGAGTTTCATTTTGAAAAACAACTTTATTAATAATTTTAATGTATTTAAAACTTATATTCTTATAATGTACCGAATTTATTGTTTTCTATAAAATAAATATATAAATAAATAAATAATGTAAAAAAATGCTGAAAAATAGAAGAAGAATTGAGGTCTTTATAACACAATTATAATATAGAACATAAAATTTATTATATAATATTTCATTTTTATTATTAATTTTTTGATGAACTTTTTGAAAAATAAGCTCTTACTTCCTCAGAGAGAGTGAAATCATTGTCCAAGTGACATGATTGAGTTTGTTACATTGTTATTGGGCTAGATGCATGTATCCATGGGAAGCCTCATGCGCACACTCATTCCATTGAGTCTTATGTTGATGATCCTTTGCATTTGATTTCAATTCGTTTCAGGATCATGGTCGACCCCAAGAGATCTCAGACTAGTGCATCTTCTTCTCATTTCGATGGTAAGGTTTAGTGAATGCCAACATCGCCAAGGCACTTAGTGATTGTAATGGCTATCGCCGCATCACTCGCATGCACATTCTGCTAGAGAATTCATTGAGCCTGCCCCGTCCTTGTTTTAGAGTTCTTTTCCAATGTGCACCATGTTACAAAATCTACAAACTCTTTTTTTATTTTATTTTATTTTATTTTATTTTACCAAGAATAAGAATAAGTCTAACTAGTACATGGTCCAACATCAAAGTTAAACTATCATTTTCTCTCAAAAGTTAAAATTAATGAGAAATGGTAATTATGATTCATAATCTTTAAACTTTTTAAAATTTTTTTTAAGGGTGACATTGTATTTAAACTTTAATGGGACTTCAAATGAGAGGTGTGTTGTAACCCAATGTGAGAGGCCGCAACTTTGGTTTGGTGGTTCCTTTCTAGCCAAACTGCCCTGAATTGGTGAGATCATGTTGGTGCCCCTCAAAATAGCAGTTCAAATAATTATATTTTCCCCTAAATTGAGGGTTTTACATGGATTTATCACTTATTTTATTTAAATGCAAAGAAAAAAGAAAAAAAGAACACCATATGAAAAGAGTCATTATTGTTGATACGATATGTTAAGTTATAGTTTTTACATAACATTTATGTTAGCTTTATTTCGTGACCAAAAAAAGTTGTAATTTCATTAATTTATTTTCTTGTATTTTGTGGGATTTAATTGTAATGGGTCTAGTCTTAAGTGGAGAAAATTTGATTAAGAGAGTTGAAGGTCACATGGGGAGCACATATTAGAAGTTGAAGAGTTAGTGTATCTCACGAGTAATCTCGCAACTTGGCAAACTCGAGAGATGACCCGTGAGATGCACTGATAGCTGGGATTTTAAGTGTGACTCTTATACCCTTCACCCATTCTATATACCTCCTTATTACTCACAAAATTGTAAGGAGGTTATTCAAAAAAAAAAAAAAAAAAAAAAACCCTAGAGAGAGGGTTCTACAACACCCACCATTTTAAACAGAGCTACTTATCCTTAAGTGAGAATTCCTTAATAGTCTCTTCTTCTTCCTTTTTCCCATTGTTATACCTTGAGAGAAGATTTGTATCCAAACATAACACACACCCATTTAGAGTGTAGAGAGTGTTTTGGAGCTTGGGAAGCATTAGGTCTTTGCCAAAACAAGCTGGTGAGTCTTGGCGGTGCAATCGAGAGGTATTGTGGCCGTTATTGCGGGATCCGAGAAGTAAGTGAATACATGACTCAGTGAAGTCTGTTGGTAGCTAGAGTTTGAAGGGTTCAAGTACTTTTGGTAGATTAAGCTTGGAGGGTCTTTTTGGTATCATTGTACTCCAACTTGTTTACTAGTGGATCATTTCAGATTGGAGGGCTGCAGAGAGGTTTTTATGCCGAGTTTTTCGATTTTCCTCTTTGATAACACATTACCGTGCTATTTTGGGTTTGCTGTCCTTTTCCTTACTGCCTTTTACATATTTGCCTTGCACCTATTTGTTCTTCCCTGCAATTGTTGAATGCTTTGATTAATTAATTTGCTAATTATGTATATTTCACATTAAGGGTGTGTTTGTTTCGTGTAAAACATTTTCCGGAAAATACATATTTTCTGGAAATGTTATTTTCCGAAAAAGGAAAATATTTTTAAGTGTTTGGTTGTATTATGAAAATTGTTGTGGAAAATATTTTTATGTGTTTGGTTCTATTAGGAAAATGCTATTTTCCTACCGATCAACAATAAATTCCGGCAGCAAATTCCGGCAACAACACAACAACAACAACAACAACAAATTCCGGCGACAACAACACAACAACAACAACAATCAAACTTAAAAAAAACAAAACTGAGTCGTCGACGAGATCGAGGAAGAGAGAGCGATGGGTTGCTGTCTGGGTTTGGGTCGACGACGAGCTCTGGGTCGAAGGTCTGGGTCGTCGAAGGCGATGGTTCGAAGGTCGAAGGTCGAAGCCTTGTGGGTTCGACGGTGGGGTGCGATCTTCGGTGGATCGGTCTTCGATGGTGATCTGGGCTCTGGGTTCGCCGACGAAGTTGAAGATCGGTTCGTGGCGCGAAGGCGAAGTCGAAGATCGTGGGTTCGTCCGTTCGTGGCGTCGGCAAAGTCGAAGATCGTGGACGCCGGCGATGGGCTGTGGTGGTGGATCGGAGCTCGGGTTGGTTCGTTCTCTCTCTCGCTCTCTCTCTCTCTCGCTGGTGGTTCGTTCTCTCTACGTTTCTTCCTTCCTCTCTCTCTCTCTCTCTTCGTGCTCTGTTTCTCTTTTCCGGAAAATGTGGTTTGAAGTGAAAATAATGGGTGAAATCATTTTCACCCATCAGGACCTTATTTTCCGGTCAATCCGGAATTGCATTTCCGTTGACCGAATTTTACATACCAACCAAACACCCTAATTTTCCGGAAATGCATTTCCGGAAGTGGTTTGAAGCCAAGCCAAACACACCCTAAGTGTGTTTAGATTAAAATTAATCAAACTGTAATTAAACTTGGGGGTTTAAACAAGCTCTAGTAGTTTTACACTATCATTTAGACTATTGAGTTTTCATGATAAACATCTTGTTAAATATAACTATATAAAATTACATGCCTTTAGTCCTAAATACAATTTAATAAAAAAAATTACATGGCTTTGATCCTAGTTACATTTTAAAAAGACAAAAATTACATGGGTAGGAACTAATCTAAAACCCTTGATTTTTAAGTTTGAAGGTTAAGTAATAAGATGGGAAGGTGTTAAACAACCAACTTACTCGATAAAAACCAATATTTTGACTATGATAACCAATTGACATGTCACATCATCCAAACAATTAATATGTCATGAACAATCAAGAGCATGTCATTTTTTATTAAAATAGATTGAAACAGAAATTGAAAAAAAAAAAAAAAAAAACAGGTGATTGAGTGCGATTAGTGATGATCTTAGGTCTAACATGTAGTCATGTAATGAAAATTGAAATATAAACGTAGTGGTTGTGTGTGATTGGTCTTGGTCTTAAATCTAGCATATGAGCATGAAACTAACATGCATACAAATCCAAAAAAAGGGGAGGGGGTGTTTTTTCTAGAATCCTAAAGGAGAGGCAATGAAAACCTAGTTGCACTCCGAGACATAGGAAGACTGAATGCATGATGATTTTTCTTTGCTTCCTTTAGAGTTTTAAGGGAGTGAAGTGCTTTGGAATGAGGTTTTCAGCTCTATTTAGAGTGAAATGAAAAGGATCCAAGAGTGGGTTGGCATGATTACAAAGACTTATGATGTTATATTCAATTCTGTCTTGTTGAGTGATTAATTAATTCCATTAAATTAAATAGCCAACGAAATGTCCTAAGACAAAAGTAACCTAACCAAATTGGAAATAAGCATCTAACGATAAACCTAAACAACAACAGTCCAGGGAATTGTTATGAAAAAGATACTAAAATGATATAGCATGACTGCATGTGTGCAAGGCCGGCTCAAGATAATTTGAGGCCTAAGGTGAAAATTTTAAAGAGGTATTTTTATATCTGAATATCACTTAAATAATATTTACTTTACTTTTTTTTAAATTTCAAATCTATTATTAATTCTTACTTATTAATATGAATAATTCACCGAAAGTGAGCTAATGATACTTATTATATAGGTTTTACAAACTAGTTTTTAGATAATTACCCATTCATTAAAAGCTTAACAGACCTCTCTTTGACTTTTATCTAATTGCCCATTTATTGAAAGCTTATATGTGGAAGGCTCGTGGTCTCTGGAGAATTTAAAGACTTCTGCCCCTTTGCACAAGCTAAAGCATTTAGAGATAGTATAAACTGCGTCCATTTCAAACAGATTGAGATTCATGCTATAAATCTTGTTTCTTTCAAATATTTTGGGCATAAGACATTGAAGGCAGTTCTAGGTGATGTTCCCAATTTTGTTTCTCTGACTGTGATGTCTGACTATGCTCAGTATTTATTTAAAAATGATTGCTCAATTTCACGTTCTCTCTCAGCTGGAGACACTTGATATAAGCTACATTTTGCTTAGTCATAAATTTGATAATTCTTAACTGCATTCTATTTTTCTTTCCCATACATCAATGTTTGTTTATGAATGTGCTCTTATTTATATCTTGGTTCAATTGTACAGGAATGCCGGTTCCGCAGAATTCCAGAGTTAAGAAATCTTAGGCAACTGAAATTGGGTATATACAACCATTTCAGGAATGGCCTCCTAATTAATTGCACTTCCTTTCTAATGGCATCCCCTATGTTGCATAGATTTGTGCTCAAGGTAACTCTTATAAATTTAGAGTTGTGGGATTTATTTTGCTGACATTTTATTATCTACATTTTCAGTTAAGTTGTATATTCTATTAACTTAGTATGCATATGTATTCTTCTCAAAAAAGAAGAAGAAGAAAGTATGCATATGTATTATGTCACCAAATATTTGCCTTGCTATCAAGTATCAACTGTAGATAACTCACACGTGATGTTTTATTATTGTTTTGAAAAATATACACAAAAAAAAAAATCATTATAAAATTATTTTTATTAAACTCCTTTTGTTGTTCACTTGTACAATCCTTACCATGTTATTTTTATTATGTGTTTTTGGCTGTCTATAGAGGTTATTGGCTTGGTTTAAGTCACACTTAGTGTAACATTTAACATTGTAATATCACTAACATTTAAATGAATTAATATGTTTATTGACAAATTCATAATTTTTTTAGTAAGTAACAAATCGATAGTTAGATAATATTTATTTGATTAAATCATCTATGCTTGCATATCAAAGTAATTAGAGTTAACTAATTATAAAATTATGCTTAGAACATATCAAGAGCATTGTAACTCAATTAGTATCTTTTGGTATTTCCAATGGTGATGTCCAAGGTTCAAATATCACTTTCTCAAATTTCAAATTATAAAAAAAAAAAAAAAAAAAACCATAAAACATGTGTTTATGGTTTAGATAATAGATAAAAAGATGATTAACATGACATGCATAACATTGATAAAGAGATACATTCTATGTAACTTCGTTCTAGTGTGCTCCACCCTTATCATGTATTGTGAACCATGTCTTGTGGAAGAACAATTATCTAACTCAAGGTGTGAAATTTTTGAGGCTCTCACTCAACGGGTTTATTGTGTGAGATTTTTCATTCCTTTTTCGAAAGCAAGTATCATGTTTTAATGTTTTTTGAAAACTTTAACAGTATACAAAGAACTTGCAAGTTGTGGATCGTTCTCTCTTAAGATTTTTTTTAGTGACCCAGTGACCATTGCAAATAAGATCAGTCCATTCTTTATTGGACAGCATTCAATGTATAGGATAAAAATGATAAGCCTGTTTGAAGGGTTGTTTTGTTTTTAGTTTTTTGTAACTTTTGTTTGGTTGAATGTGGTATAGTTTCTAGCTCATAGATTAGGTAAGCTACCCTTGTTAATATTAATAGCAGTATGCTTATGTTTTCCTTCTGTTGTAATGATATTTTGATGTTCATTTGCAAATAAACCCGATTACAAGACTTATGGAACCTACTATGGTCTCAGTTGTCATTGCATGGGTGATGAAGTACTCATATTCAACAAATATATATATGGAAATATAATAAAGATATCGGCTGTTTTACTGACATGCAGCTTGCCTTGTATGTAATCAACAATTATTCATACGAAAAAGCTAAGTCTGGGAAAAATATTTTCTGAATGTACTCTTAATTTTTTTTTTTTTTTGAGGAAAAAAAAAAAAAAAAAAGAAGGGGGGGACTCGTGTGTGGCAGTCATTGTCCCACGCCCCACAGTACAGTTGGGTAAGCCCATGGGTACCACCAACTCGAACTAGAGCTTGGAAACTCCGAACCCACACACACCCTAGGCTCTATTGGTTTCTAGGACTTCTAGAAATTGCAATTACAGTCCTCGTGAGAACTCGAACCTGAGATGTGGTGAAGCCTCAGCAATCACCTACCAGTTGTACCACACTCGTTGGTGGTGAATGTACTCTTAATTTAACAGCTATAAATAGTGCGAAAGAAATAGGAACAAGATTAGCCCCAGGGGTGGAATTGGTGATACTATAAGAGATCGTTTATTTCGTTTTAATAAACATTACAAGATTGGATTAATAAGCCAAACTCAGGGTAAACATTAAGTCATGATAACTTTTAAAGAAGGAAAATGTAAGTTGTATTACAAAAACATGCACAATCTAAATACTTATTATTATTATTATTATTTTTTTTTTTGATGAGATCTAAATACTTATTAACATGGAATATGAGCTTAAACGAAATCAAATTTCAATAAGAGCCTAATTTGCGTAGCAATAATAAGCTAAAAATTGAGAACATAAAAATAAAGACAATAATTATATAGAAAAACATGTTGGAAAATCACATTTAAGACAATAGGAAAACTATATGCAAAGGATTCTAAACTTTGTAAATTTAGCTAGCTCAAAGGAAAAAACCTAAATTCAATTATGCAACAACAAATCTATATGCTTCATGTAGGGTTTGGTTAACAGGTACGCTTAAAACATTTGTTAAAACAATATTTTAAGAAAGTTCAGATACTACTTTTTTTAAAAAACAGAAAAAACTATTAAAAAATTCAGTTAGGTACGATTAACAGTATCATTAATGTAGGGTATGATTAACGGGTGCCCTTTGGGCATTTGTTAATTAAAGAACTATATTAAGAAAGTTTTGAAACTATTTTTATGGGAAATAAAAAAAAAAGTTATAAAAAAAGGGGACACAAATTTGGATATAGCTTAAGGTTACAACTTCCTTTAAAAATATTAACATTGCCATATATTTTGAAAATCAAATTGTTGGATTGCATGTTATATTATGCTCTTAACACACATATCAAATTTTATACCAATCAGATGTTATTAATTATACGATCAATAAACTTATTTTTTTATACACAATTTTAGATTATAAAAACTTGTAATTTAAACAATTGATTGATAATATGACTATTGATATTTGATTATCTAAAAATATTGTAAGTATGGAGAATATAAGAAGAAAATATAATCTAATGATACATTTTTCAAAATTTATACCCAATAAAAAGATATTGAATAAAGTTATAACGTTAATCTACAAACAAATTTGACGCCAGACTTGGTCTAAAAAAAAAAAAAATCATAAGTGAGGTTTGATATTACTGGCTTTCCAATGAGACTGTTTCTGAATTCAGCCGCAGAAAGTGTGCATTAGGCCTTGTATCATAATAGAGTTTGGACTTGAAATTTAGCCCATATTTTTACGTAGTGAGCAGAAATGCAGAAACTGAATTGGATTGGCACCGAATTAACGTTTGTCCACATTCAGATTTGCTTCACGTAGCCACCAGAGCAAATGTAATTCGATAAATTTCTAAGAATCAGTCAAAAGAAATATATATCTAAGTAATTTTACTAAAATTTATGATTTTTTTTTACTGAAAAGGGCTGATGCCTATTTTTTTTTTTTACTAAAATATAAAGGATCAAAGTGCTTATGCCTATTTTTTGACAAAAGGGCCCAATGGCAGATGGAGTCCAACAATATGAAAAAGGTGGAGAAAGAAAGCAATAAAATAAAACCATTAGGTCAGAAAGGTAGGAATAATAGTCCACAAGCTCACAAAATAATAAGTGGCTTCAAAGAAAGCAAATGGACCAAAGAAGCCCAAAAGAATGAAGTGATAAGTCCATGGGAATCGTAAGAAATGGAAAAAAAAGAAGCAAAAACTGGCCAAAGGAGCCCAAAGAAAGGAATTAGTAAATGGGATTGGTTTGGAGGCTAATAAACTCAAAGGCAAAGGACGTGGTAATTGGGCCAGGAAAGCCCAAAAGATTTAGGAAAAGCTTATGGGAATGAAAGAAGTAGGAAAGAATAAAATGGGCCAAGGATGGCCAAAGAATGAAACGGATCGAGAATGCCCAAAGAATGAAATTGACCGAGGAAGCTTGAGGTGTTGAATGGACTGGCCCAGCAGGAATGCTGGGCAGTAAAGACTAAAATAAGGAATAATATGAAAAATTGGTATGGCAAACACTTCAACTCGCAAGCTCAGAAGTAATGACAAGACAAAAAATGGGTGACATCACAGCAGGAACAATGCAGTGGCGTGGCAGGAGCACCAGCCAGCCCGCGGACAAAAGATAAAAAAAGAACATGGGTCAAACTAAAGAAGAGAAAGTCCACACCCAAGCAATGCCCAGCCCGAAGAAGAAATGAGATGTAGAGAATGAAAACCCAAAAACTCATTCACGTCGCAAGAGTTAAGCAAACACTAGAGCGTGCAGCAGAATCAGACAAACTTGGAGGTAATGGCAAACACGTGAGAGCCAGAAAGCAATGGACTTATATGGAAGTGGAGCACGCACACAAGGCTCAGGCACCACCTACCTGTTACTAGCCAATACAGGAGAGGTGGGCCACAGGTCAGAGATAAGACATGGTGTGGTCTGGCGGTGGGGAGAAATAAGGAGCCTATTTTGGGGTTTTTGCTCAAGCTCTTTTGGGGGAAATGTCCTGTTGGGATGATATCTCATCCAAAAGAGGTAAATATAAGCTGGAATCAATAGGTGCATGCTATAGAGGTTGGTAAGGGAGAAGTTTAACCCTTATCCGGATGAGAGTATCAAGGTTAAGTAAAAAAATAAAACAAAACCACTTTTTTCTGGGAATGAGGCATGGTACGGCCAACACAGTGTAGTGGTGGTGGCTAGACAGCTGACAGACTAGTGGACAGTCCTAGAAGGACACCCACAACAGGCCAAAAGCGGTTAAGGGGTAAAAATGACAAATCTTGTCATGACAGGCAGTATAAAAGGTCATAGACGTGCACAGTAAAGTGGAGGAAAAAAAAGGGGGAGAAGGAAAAGGAAGAAAATAGAGAAAACGAGTAAGAGGAAGAAAGAACACAGAAAACCAAGAGTAATGAAGAAAAACATAAGTGATAGGAGTAAAAGCATGGATTAATAGGCAACCCACTTCTCTCAATTTCAATAGCCCACTCTCTAATGAGTCAAGAATCTGAGATTAAGCCATCTAGGTCTATTTTCCAAAGTGAGTAACTTTTACAATAGGACTCCTCTCTGAGATTAACCACATTGGAAATTGGTTTCCTTTTTGGACTTAAATCTGCTAAAGAGCCAAGCCCATTCCTTTAGCAGACTAATCTTCTTTCCTTTGTCATGGTTGATTAATGACTAATCTGACATCTTGCCATTAATCTATTTTTGTCGTAATCACGTTGTGATATCTTTTTTTCTTTCATGGAACTGTTCATGTATTATTGTTGTTAGCAGAAAATATTTTAGTTTAAGTGTTTCAGATATCCTGCTGTATTGTGTTTTCCTGCTATAACACTTGTAACAATTTTTCCTCCCGTGAGCATGCAAATACGCTTGAGATTCCTACCAAGATGCGTCAACACAAAAAGACAAGCTGGCCTAAGGTGTGTCTTAGTTTGGCCAGTCCTAACTCCCCTACCCTAGAATCACAGGGCCGTGGTACAACAGGAGCAACTCAGCCTAATACACAAAAAGGCTCACCCCATAAAGTATGATTAACACTTAAAAGTCCAAAAAAGAAGAAGAAAAAGTTTAGCTACAAAATTAGTTAGTCTAAGGCTACAACCTTACTCAATATCATTAAAATTGCTACATATTTTGAAAATTTAATCATTGGATAACATGTTCTTTATGCTCTTAATATACATGTCAAATTTTGCGCTAGTTGAATATTATTTACCATATGATTTATAAGCTTATATTTTATGCATAATTTTAAACTATAAAAACCCGCAATTTAAAAAATTTATTAATGACATAGTTATTGATCTTTAATTTTCTAGAAATTTTGCAAGCATGGATAATATAAGAAGAAAATGTAATCTAATGGTGGATTTGATAAAATTCACCTCCAATAAAATAATATTAAATAAGATTGTAGGTTATAACCAATTTTGTGGTTAAACTTTATTTAAAAAAAAATTGAGACAATATACCTATGAAAACAACCATATAAAGGCAGATGGTTTTCAAAAGCCAATCCCCACCCACCCAAAATAAACACTCAGCCAATGAAGCCCATGGTTCAGTTTTACAAAATATTAATATTATTAGAATAAAATTCCTCCTATTTGAAAGCCACTGACAATTCAGTTAACTCTCTTATTAGATTGGATGAGGGTATTTTTTTATTTATTTTTTATGTGGGTTTGGAACACTCAATTAACTTGTAGTAGGAAACACCCTCATATATATATATATATATATATATATATATATATATTTGGCTGAGAAGGCTGAAGCATTTAAAAAAAAAAAAAAAATGAGGCTGAAGCATCTTTAAACATTAAACTTTGGAAAGAATGCATGTTCATACTTTAAAGTAAGTATGAACATGCCAATAAATTGTGCAAAAAGAAAATACCAAATAAACCCAATGGTTTTATACATTTATGGATAAATTGCAAAGTACACTCCTAACGTTTGGGGGTGATTAGATTTTACACCCAAACGTTTCGGAACTTTGATTTTACACCCCAACGTTTGGTCCCATTAGCAAATCACCCCCCGGTTAGTTTCTGGTGTTAAATGCCATGTAATCTTGCTGACGTGTTTTTTTTTTTTTTTTTTTTGCCAAATAAGCTCAAAATGACACAGTTGCAAGGAAATGAAGTGGTGACCTGGCAATTGCTAAATGGTGCCGTTTTGCCCAAAGAGAAAACAAACAAATTTTTGTTACGGCACTGTTATGAACTCAAAATCCTAAAACTAAACCCACATCCCAGCCGTTAGCTCCCTAACCCTTATGAACTCAGATCATCGCATCGGCTCTGCAACTAGCTCCTGCTCAAATTTCGGATTCAGCATTTGATAGGCACTCAAAGCACAAACGGTTACTGTAAAGTCAAACTCAAAACTCGAAAACACATCGTATTGGGAGACTTGAAAGACGATGACCCATCAACGACATCGTCAGAGGCACCCAAAGAAAGCGGCATCTGTATCAGACCAGACTCGCCGGCTCCAGCGTCGGCACCATGAGACATGAAGAGTTGCTACTGGAGCATGATGGCAGCTGCGGCGGAGGACTTAGTAGCGCTGAAAATCTGGTGGTTACGGAGCTTGGAAGCGAGGGTGGAAGAGTCACGGTCGAATTAGTAAGGAACATTATTGTCAGGGTTGGACGGTGGCGTTTCATTGGAGAGATCTTTGGGCTTGAGGTCCCAGGAGGTTTTGGCGTTGAGGGTAGGCCATGAACACGAAGGCTCCAAGAAGTCATCGTGGGTGTTGTTGGGGTCAAAGTGTGAGTTCTGGAGGATTGAATTTCGAAATTTGAGCAAGAGCTGGTTGCAGAGCCGATGCGGTGGTCTAAGTTCATAAGGGTTAGGGAGCTAATGGCTGGGTTGTGGGTTTAGTTTTAGGATTTTGAGTTCATAACAGTGCCGTAACAAAATTTTGTTTGTTTTCTCTTTGGGCAAAACGGCGCCGTTTAGCAATTGTCAAGTCACCACTTCATTTCCTTGCAACTGTGTCGTTTTAAGCTTATTTGGCAAAAAAAAAAAAAAAAAAAAAAAAACATGTCAGCAAGATTACATGGCATTTAACACCAGAAACTAACTTGGGGGGGGGGGTGATTTGCTAACGGGATCAAATATTGGGGTGTAAAATCAAAATTTTGAAATGTTGGGGTGTAAAATCCAATCACCCCCAAATGTTAAGGGTGTACTTTGCAATTTACCCTACTTTTATTCTATCCATTTCTTCAATCAAAGCGTTCTTTATCAACGCGTAGAAGCGTGGAAACTAAAACATTATAAAGTTTCACAAGGTCTTCTTGACTCTATTGCTTTCCTATCATTTTAATTCAAAACTTTGAGCCATGAAAGCTCAAATATTGACAAGTCCACTTGTAGCCAAATGGGAATGAAATGAGCAAAAAACCCACATATTTGTTTTAATCCTTTGTTAAGCAATTCAACGTGTTTAGCTAAGGTAGATATGACCATTTTATCTTGAATAACATTATTTATTTTTATGCAGCTGTCATTATCTATCTGTCATTGTTTTTATAAAATATTTAAACTGAATGATAAAACTCAACCCATGTGTATTGTTTTAATTATTGACCCAAAGAACCGCACTCATTCATACATATATAAATAATACACTATGTGTCTACTTAACCAATTAAATACTTAAAGAATCATTAACTTTACTAATTTTTTAATTACTAACTTTATATGTTATTATAACATGATAACTATACACACACTTATAATAAACCCTCCATATTTCTATATTTTTAAAAGTCAATTAAACTAATAAACTAATTTTTATACCTATATATAATGCTTTTTTATCAAGTCGTTGAACCCCCTGAAGCATGAGTAATGCTGATACAAATTTTTTTATCAAATATTTAGGTACAAGTGGTGCACGCATAATATTTCAACCACAAATTGATGTTCGACATCCCAAATTCACAAAAGTCAAATTTGAAGATAGAATAGTCAGTTATTGCCATTTCTTACATAATTTGCACGCCATTAGCTAGCCAAATGCGCTGTTAAATGTTATGGTTCATTCCTAACAAAAATGGTTATTTGAAAAAAGATGTTTAACTTGTTAGGGCAATTAATGTAGCCTCCAAACAAAAAAAGAAAGAGAAAAGTTAACCAAGGTTTAGAAACCATTTTTTAAAACATTTTATTGGGAGAATGATAAAACAATAAATATTGTTAACAGTTTTTTTATATTTCTCATGAAAGTGGTGTTAAAACTTTTCTATTATATTTTATTAATAATTGCTCTAAAAACATCTATTAATATGACCCAAAAAGAAATAGTAGTAGTCAGGGCCGGCCCTAGACTTACGCCATCGTCTAGGGCCTCCTACTAGAGAAAGGCTCCCAAATTTTGGGGTAAAATTTGATATATTTTAAAAAAATTAGGGGAGAGAGAGAGAGAGAGAGAGAGAGAGAGAGAGAGAGAGAGAGAGAGAGAGAGAGAGAGAGAGAGAGAGAGAGAGAGAGAGAGAGGCATTTTACTTAACCAAACTCATTATATAAACCAATACTGAATATTGAGACTCAAATTGCCTTTTGCTGCAAACTTTTCTGCTCATCTCTATCTGATAACATGGATGGGAAGAACAAGGAGGCATTAAAGGAGATTGAGAGACTTACTGCAAAGGCTGATGGAAGTACAAGAGAACATTTTGAAAGAGATCTTAACTCAAAATAGTGCAACCGAGTATCTTATTAAGTATATGAAAGGATCAAAAAATATGTTGGAGTTCAAGCAAAGTATCCCTGTCGTTACTTACAAGGCTATTCGCCCTTACATCCAAAGAATTGCTAATGGTGAAGATTCCTCTCTCATTACTAGCCACCCTATAACTGAAATGATAATGAGGTCTTACACTCTCTCTCATGAATTCCTCATTTTTTGTGGGTTTTCAATAGTATTTTGTTTTGTGAAGTAATTAATTTGTGTCATGGTACTTGCAGTACAGGGACTTCAGAAGGAAAGCCAAAGTTGATGCCCTCAATCGAAGAAGATCTTGATAGGATCATGTTTTTTGTTAGCCTCATCACGCCAATCATGAATCAGTTAGATAATTCCATCTCCATTTTTCACGGGGTCTCAATACATTTTTGGGAGAAATTATACAGTCTTCATGGTGGACCACATTATTTGTCTACCATTCCAATAAAAAACTCTTACCTATTTAAAATTATTGAGTCAGTATTTAATTTTTATTTAAAATTCCACAATTTTAAACAAGTGGGAGTTTTTTATTGGAATGGTAGACCACGTCACTTGTCCACCATGTGTACCTTATAATTTCTCCATTTTTGGGGCTAAGCCCAAAAATTTTAGTAGATTTTTAATGTTTAAATATACTTATTCGTGGGTTCCAGTTAGCTCAACTGGTAAAGTCTCTAATAGTTGTATAAGAGATCTGGGGTTCAATCCTCGCCTACACCAAAAACTGATTGGTGTCTTGGTCTGATGATAAAGAGCTATCATCATGAGCAGACGCCACAGGTTGAAATTCTCTAATATATATATATATATATACTTATTCAATTTTTTATATTTCTTTTGGTTAATAACCCTTTTTTCTTGCTTTTGAGATATAAAAATTGCTAATATAATTTTTGTTTGGTCATGTTAACCGATGCCTTTTAGGTAATTGTTAATAAACCATAATAGGAAAGTTTTGGCACCACTTTCGTAGAAAATATAAAAAGTTATCAACAACATTTATTGTTTTATCATTCTCCTAATAAAATGTTTCTAAGAATACCTCTTAAACTTTTTATGTTTTTATTAATGTTTCTTTTAAAAGTTGTTGAGAAAATTGACTTTCACTTACTATATACCTTGTAACCCGTGCTTACACATAAACATGTTCAATTATAATGGTATTATTGATCAATTATAATGGTACTATTGATGTTATATATATATATATATATATATATATCCACTTCATATTCATGTAGACAACATAACATTTTAAAGAATAAAAATAAGAGATGAAAAAATGAAAAAATACCTTAGAATTTTGCCAAGTAGTAATGAAATTGAAACATAGATCTAACTTTGGATTTGAAGCATGCACAACTATTAGGTGAAGATATAAAGTTAAAAGTAGACTAGCATCAATTAGAAGTATATAATGACAATTGGGTTATTCTTTAAAGAACTATTACTCCAGTTCATTTTCTTATGTAAAACATATATAAACAATGAATGGAATACAAAGAGATATCTATGAATAAGAAAGGATTTTGTTAACAAGTGCCGGCCAGCACTTGTTAATGAATCAGCTGTGATTCATTTATTACTTATCACAAATCCCACTTGCATAGGAAATTGGTAAAGTTTTACTTTTTAACTTTGATTTTGCAAAATAATTTGACTTTCTCCATCTAAACTGACACACATTTAATATATATTAAATTTTTTTCATATCCCTAAAAAAAGATGAATAATTTATTTTAAATTTTATCACATTAAGGGTGTTGTACAACATCCGTTAACAGCACCCAATAATAAATGTGACACATTTTTTAGGGTGCTCATCTCCAGAACAGTTGAGTAATAAGTATTGTATTGAGATTGAAGCAATGACATTATTGTGGTTCACCAAAATTTTAAAAGCTCAATTGGACACTTTTTTTTTTTTTTTTGGGTCAAAGAATTGGACACTAACAGTTAGCACAAAATTAAACTCCAATTAAAATCCGGTTAGATTTTTTCTAAGTTTTGACTTTAAATCATTACAATCATAAAACCACAATCACAAGCTTGCATTGAATTAGATTTCATAATAAGTTATTAGTTATAACCCACACAACTAATTAAGGTCAGGTTAGGCGTGGTTAGCTATACAAGAATACATCTTGTTTCTAATTAAGCATGTGTGACATTCTAATTCCAGGTATGTCCCTGGTGTTGACGAGGGCAAGGGCATGTACTTCTACTTTGTCAAGAAAGAAATATCCACTCCTTGTGGTTTACCAGCTCGGACTGCGATCACCAGGCTCTTAAAGAGCAAACACTTCAAACGCCTAGCACAAGACCCTTCCAGCAATGACAACAACACAAGCCCATACCAAGCCCTTTTGTGCAATGATATCAGTCAAAGCATGTATTGCCAAATTCTAGCTGGTCTAATCTACCGCCACCAAGTCCAAAGGCTAGGAGCTGCGTTTGCCTCAGTTCTCCTCCAAGTCATCTCTGTCCTTGAACGCAATTGGGTTCGTTTCTGCAATGATATCCGTACTGGCCAACTAGACCCCATCATCACAGACCTTGAGTGTCGTTCATGTATGTCTACCTTGCTTTCATCTCCTGACCCATGTCTTGCTAATGAGATTGAGGACATTTGTAGCCGTGTGCCATGGAAGGGAATTTTTTGCCAACTTTGGCCTAGGGCTAAGTTCATTGAGGCTGCGATCACTGGCTCGATGGCACAATATATACCGGCCCTAGAGTATTATAGTGATGGGAAATTGCCATTGGTGTCAACATGTATACCTCATCAGAATGTTTCTTTGGGGTTAACTTGAAGCCTTTATGTGACCCTTCTGATGTAGCATATACCCTCTTGCCCAATATGGGTTCTTTTGAATTTATACCCTTGGGAGAGAATGGGACAATGTTGATGAACGTAGGTGAAGAAGATGAAGTACCCAATGATAAACTTGTCGACCTTGTACAAGTTAGGCTTGGCTGTTATTATGAATTGGTGGTCACTCCATTTTTTTTCAGCCAAAAAAAAAAAAAAAAAAAGGAACTCGCAGATAAATTCACTTCTCTTGACTCACTTAAACCCTACTTATGAATAGTGTGGAACTATCATCATGACATGAAAGTCCTTTTCTTTAAATTAAAAAAAAAAAAAAAAGATTCAAATTCAAAGCTTCTCTTATTACCAATTTTGTTATTTATGCACTAATATATACATTGGTGTAGACCATTGGTGTCGTATTTTCATTAACACTAAGCTTTTTAATTTCAACATGTCTCATTAGGACTATATCGTCATCGTGTTGGCGACGTGCTACAAGTGATCGGATTCCACAATCGAGCCCCACAATTTCGATACATATGTAGGAGAGACGTCATTCTCAGCGTAGACGACGACAAAACCGACGAAGAGGATTTGCAAAAGAGCATCAATGTGGCCAAGAAATTGCTAGAGCCTTATAGTGCTCTACTCATGGACTACACTAGCTATGTGGATGCATCAACTATGCCAGGAGGCCTAGGACATTATGTATTGTATTGGGAAATTCGATTTCATGAATCATCGAAGGCAGATGATCAGTTGGCTAATATTGCAGCACTCGCTGACAAGGTGCTGCAAGAATGTTGCATTACTGTGGAAGAAGAGCTCGATTACACATATCGAATATGCCGTACACATAACAAGTCTGTAGGGCCCCTTGAGATTCGAGTGGTGGAGCCAGGCACGTTTGAAGAATTGATGGACTTTTTCATCAATCAAGGGGCCTCGATCAGCCAATATAAAACACCAAGGTGCATCAGGTCTGAAGGAGCTATTAAGTTACTTAATTCTCACGTGAAACTATCTTTTATTAGTCCTAGAGAACCAAAGTGACTCCTTATTTAAGGTAATTATAGGTTTACATTATATTTGCAATGTAAATCTTACATTGTAGACTCAACAAATTGTGTATAATATAATATTTACATTGCTAGTACAATTTAAACCTATAATTATTTCCTTAATTAATTATAATGTTTTGCCTTAGAAGAATCAAAACTTTGTTGGCTAATAAGTTTCCCTTTCTTAGTAGTCCTCCTTATGTTTTGAAGTTTAAAGGGAATGCCTTTGCATGTGGACTGATTTAATATGCTTTCTTTTTAAATAATGAATAATATATGCATTTTTGGAGAACTTGTATTAATTCATCATTTCAAATTTAATGGTGGAACAAGAATTTTGGATATGGTGTGATATTGTATTGTATAACAAGCAATTAGATAAATCTGTTTAGGAAAAGAGATCAACCATATTCACATGGAGAATAAAAATGATACTTTGGCGTGGCTAAATGCCGTAGCTAACTGTTGCATGCATGTGTCCAGCAATAAAGTAGTAAGAGTAAATCTAGTATTACAAGCTAAGCTACAACTTTTATGACAACTATTTTATGTGGCAAACTGTGATTAGTTGCTTGTCATTTTTTGATTTTCACATGAACACTATTTTTTCTCTACCGAACACACTATTTTATGTGCCAGCAGTTATGCAACATAGGAAACATGCCGGATAATCTGCTGCATCATTACTCAACATGTCTCATAGTCAAATTCAAGATCCATTTGATTTTTTTTTTTGATGGGAAAACTCAACGATATTTCATTCATAAGAGTTAAAAGAGATTACATCATGCCAACATGCACTCTCAAGGAGGCCTGGGCATTCCTCAATCCAGACTACACAGTCCTCCACGTTCGTAGCATGTTGCGCCAGTACATGGGCAGGGACATTTCCCTGCCTTTTAGTGTGAGAAAAGTCAAAAGTGCGGAAGCCTTGAACAAGTTTGAGAAAGCCTGTTACAATGTTCTGAACCGATGGTGCTAATGCTGACAGACCATGGACTGCGTTACAGACCGCTAGGGAGTCACCCTCAAATGTGACATCCCAAATCCCAACCTCCATGGCAAAGGAAATGCCTATCTCCATAGCCTTAGCCTTTGCCTCCAGTGCCCCCAACGGAGTGTCCAGCTTTTTACTGAGTGCTGCAGTCACCTGGCCTGCCTCATCCCTAATAACCACTCCCAGTCCGACCTGCTTCCTTTTAGCAAACACGGCACCGTCGACATTTACCTTGTAGCACCCCGACAGAGGAGGGACCCATTTAACAGCCACTTGGTTTCGTACTCCGATGGGCATTGATCTTGCATTTGCTACCTGGAAATCGTCCAACAACCGCATTGAGCTCTTCACCACTGCCAGACCACTTCGGCATTTACCTCCGTGTATTATCTCATTTCGCTCTTTCCAAATACCCCAGCAGATCATGACAGCCCGCGTTAAAAGGCCAGGCCGAGCCTCCTCCCATAATTGAAGGTGCCATACGACATCCATGAAGTCCCATGTGGGCTGAATTTCAAAGGGAAAAGAGAGCTTGCAAGAGGACCAAACATCCTTCGCGCGGCCACAGAACCAAAGCAAGTGGCATGTGGATTCCACGTGCACCCTACATGCATCACAATAACTATCCTTTGTAATATTTCTCCTTCGAAGATTTTCCTTTGTGGCAAGAATGTTTCTGCAAGCTTTCCAAGCAAAGTGTTTGACTTTATTCGACACATTCATCTGCCAAAGTCTCCTCCAGATCTTTTTCTGTGGCATAGAGTTTGAGCATTCGGCTCGCCTGCATACTCCTTGGTCCTCTGAAGCCAAACGATATGTACTCTTGACAGAAAACTTTCCATTTTTGTTTTCAGCCCATATTACCCTATCACGTACCCCGTTGGCACTCAAAGGGATGCTGAGAATTGCCTCTGTATCCTATGATAAAAGCATTGTCTAACAAGGTCTCCTTTCCATTCCTTACTATCCTCATTAATAAGGTCGCAAACCCATTGTATTTGCGATGGAGGTCTCTCGGGTGTCACCACCTTGTATGTACGAGGACTAGGAATCCATTTATCCTTCCAGACATTGATCCGCCTCCCGTCACCCACCTGCCATCTTATTCCACGTCTCACTAGGGTTTGGGCTGCCATGATACTCCTCAAAGCATAGGAAGGTTGGCACCCCATACCGGCATCTACAAACTCACAGTTCGGGAAATATTTGGCCTTATACACTCTGTAGAAGAGGGAGGACGGATTTGTTTGGAGTCTCCATCCCTGTTTTGCCAGAAGGGCGAGGTTGAATAGTCTCAAGTCCCGGAATCCCATCCCGCCCTTTTCCTTTGGCAGGCACATTTTCTCCAGCTCAACCATGCCAATTTCTTTTCATCCTTTACTTGACCCCACCAGAACTGCCTAACCATTTCGGTTAACTCCTCACACAAAGCATTAGGCAATTTAAAGCAGCTCATCGTGTAAGATGGCACTGCCTGGGCAACCGCCTTTATCAATACTTCCTTCCCGGCACTTGACAGTAGCTTCTCTTTCCACCCCGCCAGCTTGTTTGCCACCCTTTGTTATAACTGTGCAAAAGTGTTCCGCTTAGATTTTCCCACTAATGAAGGCAGACCCAAGTAGGACTTGTGTGGCTTGATGATCTGTGCACCAAACATTGCTTTGATTGTCTCCTTTGTAACATCGTCTGTGTTATGGCTGAAGAAAAGAGAGGTCTTGTTTCTGTTAAGTTGTTGGCCAGAGGACTCCTTATATACTTAAAGGACACGCTGTATTTTTGCACTTTCCCTGACAGTGGCCCTCCCAAAAATCAGGCTATCGTCCGCAAAAAATAGGTGTGAGAGTTTTGGTCCCCTAACTGAGACAACAATCCCTTTGAGCTTCTTGTTTTGGACAGCTTTGTGTAACAATGTAGACAAACCTTCTGCACAAATAAGAAATAGGTAGGGGGACAGTGGATCCCCTTGCCTAAGCCCTCTAGTTGGAATAATGAGGCCCCGAGGATGACCATTTATTCTCACTGCATAAGTCACCGAAGCTACACACCTCATGACTAGTTTAATCCACCTCTCATGAAAGCCCAACTTAGACATAATTTGTTGTAGACAACCCCACTCCACCCAGTCATAAGCTTTGCTCATATCTAGCTTTACTGCCATCTCCCCAATTTTTCCTTTCTTCCTGTTGATATGGTTCATTAGTTTATGAGCCACCAAAACATTGTCGGTGATAAGCCTCTCCAAAACGAAAGTGCTTTGGTTTTTACAAATAATATCTTGCAGGACCCCTTTCAACTAGTTTGCCACTGCCTTGGATGCCATCTTGTATGCCACATTACATAGACTTATCGATTTGTAATCCGACACCCTCTCTAGGTTCTTTGTCTTAGGGATAAGTACAATATGCGTTTCATGGAATTTAGGGGGAGCTACACCATGGTTAAGAAAATTTAAAACAGTTTTTATAACAGTAGCATTCACATTAGGCCAAAAATGCTGATAGAATAAAGGGGGCATACCGTCAAGACCTGGCGCCTTCAGCAGATGCATCTGTTTCAATGCTTTTTTCTACTTCTTGAGCTCTGAAGTCCTGTAGGAGAATTGAATTCATTCTATCTGTCACCTTACACTGGGTGGCCTCTAGCAGTTCTGCACTGACCTTCGACTGAAAAGAGGTGAATAGTTAATCAAAATACTCCACAAAGATTCTACCCACTGTTTCCTCATCCTCCTGCCAAACATCAACCGAATCCCTGATCCTTGAAATAGTGTTACATTGGTGTCTGTTAGAAGCCTTAGTATGAAAAAAGGAGGTATTATGATCCCCTGCTTTCAGCTAGCCATTCCTTGATCTCTGCTACCACATTTCCTCTTCCATCAATGACATTCGATTCAACTCCATCTTTGTTTCATGGATCACATCCATAAATTTGAAATTCTCTTTTCTTCCCTCCAGCCCTCGAAGCTTTTCCTGAAGGTTTGCTATCTTCCTGCCCACATTTCCAAAGGTGTTCTTGTTCCAGGAGGTCAGGGACCTTTGGCATTCTTCCATGCACTGAGAGAACGGGTGTTGCGCCCTCATATTTTGTGCACGTTCCCAAGCTTTAGTCACTACTTCCTTGCATCGCTCATCCCTCAACCACATGGACTCAAACCTAAAGAGCTTCGGTCGTCGAGGACCTCACTGTCTAACTCGAGGAGCCTTCAGGGCCAACATACAGTGATCCGACATGGACGCCACCTCGTGGAGTAGCCTCATATTTGGGAATAGAGTTGACTAGTTTATGGAAACCAAAGCTCTATCGAGTCTCTCTCTAACCCATCCTCGTGAACCTAGTTTCCGACACCAGGTAAAATCAGACCCGATATACCCTATATCTCTTAGGTTACACCGGTTAACCACCTTAGAAAAGTTCTTCATCGGCCACTTTGGTCATAGATTACCACCCTCTTTTTCCCTTGCATACATAATCTCATTGAAGTCACCCATACAAATCCATAGTAACTCACTTCTCTTACTTAGCTCTTCTAATAGTCTCCACGACTCCTCGCGTTTGTTAGTTTCCGGATGATCGTAGAAACCGGTGAACCTCCACTGTCTGCTACTTTGTGCCTCAGTACATTCGCATCAATATGTCGGGGGGAGAAGGTTTGAACATCCACTTTCATAGAGCTTTTCCATAAAAGAGCTAACCCCCCCCCCCCTCTCCCCAACGACGAATGCTAGGAACCACCAGACCCTGTTGCCGATCTAGCTTGCGCTTGACACGTGCCATTTCAGACACTATAAACTTGGTTTCCATAAGAGAAACCAAGGTGGGATCTTCCTCCAAAACCACCTTCTGGAGGGCATTCATTGTATAGGGGTTCCCAAGCCCCCGACAGTTCCAGCAAATCGCACTCATAGCTCTCAGCGTGGCTGTCCTGTAGCCAACGCCGATCCAAGATGTTGTGCCATGATTTTCCCCAGAGCCATGACTTCTCCTTCCATTTTCTGCTTCTTGCCAACCTTTTCATCGATTGAAATCTCCTCCAATGGTATTCATTCTTTCCGTTTTCCTCTAACAGCCTTTACTTCCACGTCCATTGAAGTATCACCCTCTGTTTTCTCCCCATGCACTTTACCTCATGCTCTTCCTGTGTTATTTTCCTTACCCACGTAGTCACATCCCACTTTGTTCTTTTTCTGAGTGGGACCCGTCTCCTTACTAATGTTTTTATTCCCCTGAACCTTGGAGGCCTACAGAACCAATACAAATAAGTCATCCATTGTACCATGGGCTTGGCCTGGATTAATATTTTGAGAATTAGAATTGTCTTGGCCTGAAAAATTGGAAGTAAGGCCCAAGCCCACTTTAAAACCAAGCCCATTCCCCAAGTTGTTTTCCCTCCTATCCCTTTCCTCGTTGACCTGTAACCTCTGCTCCTTCGACTGTAGCTCATCCGAGATATCCAGCACGCCGCTCTCTGCCATGGAGTCTTCCAAGACTGACATTTCTCCCATGATAGCTTTGTCAATCTCACTCAGCTGCTTTTCAAAGTTCGCAGGTTGCAGATTTTTCGGGATTTGACATGTACTTTGCTCTACTAGTGTGACAGAGTTTGCCACATCATCACTCACGTGAGCCCCATGAATTGTCACTTTCGTCGAGCCCCGAGCATCCTCTGCCACCGCAGCCGACATGTAAGTCCGGCGCCCTTCCTCGCCATGAGGCATCTCATGTTCCTGTGATGATCTTCCACCTCCGTCGCCGTTCTTCGCAACGACCAGTTGTGGTCTCTGAAGGTGTCCTTGAGTTACGCGTAACCAGGGCCCATATTGTTTCTCTTCCACCCTGAGTGTCTCGCTACTACGCATCCACAACATGCAGTCTCTCTCGTCGTGGTCCACCAATCCGCACCAGTAACAGAATATTGGTAGCCGTTCGTATTTGAACTCTACCCATGTCAGTGACGGACCACCGAGACGAACCATCCTTCCTCGGCATAGAGGAGAGGAAATGTCCAACGACACTCTAATCCGCAGAAAGCCACCCAAGCAAAAGCCTTTCTCATCCACGTCCACCTTTCCATTGTCCCCAACGTCCCACCAATCTTTATACCTGCCTCCTTCGTTTGGCTCATGGTGGGGAGACCGTGAATCTGCACCCAAAAGGATGCTCTGTTAAACTTGACTTTTTCACTGCTTCACCAACTTCGAGTTTATGGAGGATCAACAGATATTTGTCAAAAGACCACGGGCACAGCAAAAGCACCCTATCTAAGTCTTCCTTCGTCCCAAAATGGAAGAGGACCTTGTTATCTCCCATGTCGAAAACCTCAAAATTTTGTTCTGTTTTCCAGGCTATCTTTAGTACTCTCGCCACCGATTCCAGATTTACTTGTCTTTTTGTGCAAAATTTTCCTGCCAGAACTAGACTGTGGTCACATGCTGGTGGGGCCAGGTCCACTTCAAGTCCCTCTTTTTCTGATAATTTTAGCCCTGCCTATTGGTTCGTAATCTCCTCTATGTGGTCTGTATTGTGAAGGAATAGGAGTTCTAGCTGAGATCCATTTGATTTGATATTTAAAGGACGTTATAATCCATATATAGTGAGGCTTTTTAGAGAGATAAAAGTTCATTTGTGCAACTAAGGTTTGTGCAACTAAGTTTCTTTCAATTTCACCATACCACATCAAAACACAAACACAAACAGCAAACCCACCCAATAAAATCCAAATTACAAAACCACCAAATAAAAATCCCAACAAACTCATCCTCTCCCTTGTCGCCGTGACTTACCATAACACAAAACCCAAATCCAAAGACACCAAAGACAACCCCAACCTCCCTTTTAAGTTAAAGCAAGCGTTGGAGAAGTCCAGGTAGTTCAATGAAACGGTAAGGTGACAGTGGCAGTGTCAGCGAACGATGAATGAGCTGAGAGTCATGGTGGTTGGATTGGACAGTCTTTGGCTTTGTTGATGAAGCTCAACCCTTTCACCTTCAAGCTCGCCCTTAATACCATATTTGAGTTCTCTCTCTCTCTCTCTCCCATGAATGTTTTGTTCATAAAAAAGGAGTAATATATCATTTTAAAAAAATAATAATAATTCTAAGCTCTATTTTGTAAATCCTTTGATTATGTGCACTCTATTGAATATTGAAAGAGAACCCTTTATTGCTTAAATGTTGGTGGCCTACAAGTAGTGTCCAAGTTTTTTTTGTATTTATTTATTTTTATTAGAAAAGAGAGCGTCTGAGTGTGTGTTTTGGGGTAAGGGATGTGAGGGAGAAAACTACTATTTTTTTTTTTACAAAGTTTCAACCTATGACATCTGCTCTTGATGATAGCTCTTTATCATCAAACCAAGACACCAATTTCTTTTTGGTATTGATGAAGAGAGGGAGAGTAAGAGCATCAGTACTCGATCTTCTAATTTTAAAAAAATTTACAATTGTGCTATAGTACCATCATAAATTTATGATTGTATTGTAGCAACGTTCTAAAACCCAAATAATTTTTTTCATCCCCACCTACAAATATCTGCCTCTTCATTGTCTCATTTTCTCTATTTGTTTGTTTGTTTGTCTGTCTGTCTGTCTCTGTCTCTCTCTCTGTCTGTCTGTCTATCTGTCTCTCTCTCTCCAAAACATGGCTTCTCTCTCTCACATCTCTCTCATGGTGGTCGTTTTTTCTTGGTGTGGGTCGTGGTTCCGGCGTAGGTCTGGTGGTTTCGGCGACATGGTCTTGTGATGGAGGCAGTCAAGCTTGCCTCCGATGATGGGTTACTCAACCTTGCCTTCGATGATGGGTTCAACCTTGCCGATTATTGGATTTTGGGGTATGTATTTGAAGTTTATGATTTTTTTGCTTTACTTTTAATGGGTTTTTGTTTTTAAGTGTTTAATTTAGTTGTCGGAGTTTTTTGATTTTAAGATTGAGTTTTTGCCTAATGGGTTGAAGGGTTTTTGTTTAAGTGTTTAATTTAGTAGTAGCTTGTATGAGTTTTGGTAGCTTTTTTTGGGTTTGTTTATTGTTGTGGTGGTGGTAGCAGGTGGTTGCAGTGGCAGTTTAGGTTTTGAGATTTATTTGGGTATTGGTTTTGAGTTTCTGTTTGGCTAATTGAGTTTTTGTTTCGGGATTTATTTGGCTTTGTGTTTCTGTTATGGTTTGAATCGGTAGTTGTGCCGGTGGGTGGTGCTATGCTATTGGGTTGCTCGACGATGATATGTGGTCAAGAGAAAGAAAGAGAGAGACAGACAAAGAGAGACAAAAATTAGAAGAGGAGAGAAATGGGAGAAAATAGAGATGATTTTGGGTTATATTATTTTATTATGTAGATATATTATTTTAATACATTATATGGTAAAATAAAAGTTGAGATGTTAGATGTATTGTAAAATGATATTAAATAATAGATAAAATAGCTTTTGAGATCATAAAATGAGATATTTTCTAAAAATTAAATGCTATATGGTAATGATATTTTAATAGATAAAATAGCTTTTGAGATCATAAAATGAGATATTTTCTAAAAAGTAGATGCTATATTACTCTAACAATTTAAATGGACCGTCTAATATTTAGATTCAAATCTTCTAGATAAGTAACAATTTAAGTGGCTCATCCCATTATGGCCCAAAAGAAAAGAAACATAATTAAAGCCCGTCTTGACATATCCAGTCCACCAAGCATAAGCAAGTTCAGAAATAATCTATATATATATATATATATATAAAACCGAAACTTTTACTAGCACCACAATTTTCCACATCAGCACAACTTAATATTTCAATTTTCCACATCAGCACAACTTAATATTTAAAAAATTAAAAATAAAATTAAAAACACTATTTCCCTTCCCAAAACAAAACCCAATACTTATCTTTTTTTTTTTTTTTTTTTTTTTTTTAACCCAATACTTATCTTTAAAAATAAACAAAATTCAATTGACGCAAACGCAAACTCAGCCCGCAGGTTTGCTCCTCTCTTCACGCTGCCACTCATTCCTTTCTCAGAGCATCCCGCTTCTCTTATTCTGGCTCTCTCTGTTCATAGCCTTTGTTAGCTCAAGTCTTGACCTCTAAAACTTGGTACGTTTTTGTAATCCTATTTGGCTCAAGTCAAGCTATTTATAGATTACGAAAATTACAAAAAAGATTGCTTAGAGTTTTGGGTCTCACGGAATTACTAATTTTCTGCCCCAATTTTGTTTTAGGCCCTTTTGTTCTGTTAGGGTTTTTCAGCAGATAGCAATTCCCTTTTGTTCTGTTAGGGTTTTTCAGCAATTTAATTTTGATTTTTTGTTTGCTCTGTGATGAATATGTGTTTTTCATTCTGCTATGCATGTTTAATTTTCGTTTTGTTTTGTTTTGTTTTTTTTTTTTTTTTTTGGTTGGTTCGGTTATGGTTTTATGGTGAGATTTAAGTTTCGTTGTAATTGGTTTTGTTATGGTTTGATGTGTTGTTGAATCCATAAATCAGACTCATTAGACTTTGGTTCTCTGCCATTTGATTTGCAATCAACATTCGGCAAAAGGGTATATTACCTCTGTTTTACTGCTTAGGTATTACATGAAAGGACAAAGCTTTTTGGGTTTAACCATCTTTATTTTGCTTTATTCATATTACCTCTGTTTCTGTTATGTATTACCTCTGTTTGGATGATTAATTGGCAAAACATATTACCTCTGTTTGGACAAAATACAGTTAAGTGAAAACTCTCATATTACCTATGTTTCTTAAACTTTCATATTACAAAAAAAAAAAAGATGATTAATTGGCAAAACATATTGCCTCTGTTTCTGTTAAATATTGTCTATTTTCAAACAGAGCCACGTTTCTGTTTTGCTTGGGCTATTGGGGAAACACCACTTTTGGAACTTAAAAAGCTTTAACCAATGGGTTTAATTTTAGCCCCAAAAAGTAGTGGTTATTTTAGCATCTTCATTATAAATAGGATTAAGGTTCAACTTGAGTTGGTGATTTCCCATTACCCTTTTTAAACTTAAAATTTTCTATCTTAAATGGGGTACAAGTTTTCTTATTAAAAAAAAATGGTGTTGGGTAGGAAATAAAAGTCACAGCTTCCACCATTGTGGTGGTTTTGGTACAGGTATGCTTTCTTTTCATTGCTAGATGTTTTGGTCTTCCTCAATGATACAAGGTTGTTTATTTTGTTCTCTTATTGCTTTTGTCTCTCTTTAAATTCTGTTTGCATATGGTATATTTTATTAACTCATTTGGTTTATATATGATTAATGTTACTGATGTGGTAGATAGTTACTATTTAAATTAAAAAAAGGTTTGGGAGAGGTGGGTTAGTCTGATTTCAAGACTCAAACTTGGAACACATTGCTTGAGGTAGACATAACTTGCCATCGCAATGTCTTTTATTTTAATTTTCTTTATAATCTGTAGGACTGGCCTTTGATTCTATTGGTTCCTTGAACAAATTGAATTTGAGGATTTGTTACCCTTAAAACATATATTCTAATGCTTTCAATTGATAATGTTTGACAACCTACATAGTTATTAACCTTTTTGTCTCCTTCAACTTATAACTTGCATTTCCATTTGCATTTGTGTACAAAGAAGTTTTTGCGTCCACACCGATGCCAAATGGTGAAGTTTTAAAAAGAAAAGAAGGTATATTCTTGATGATGTGTTATTCTATTTAATGGTATTTTGTTGTATATTTGCTTCTCATTGGATATTGCATGATAGTGTCATTCCCTATTATAATGTTTTGAAGATAAAATGCTAAAGATAGTCTTTTTTTTTTTTTTTTGAAGAAAATATTATGCAGAGGGTTGTAATTTAGTGCTTGAGTTTTTTAATCACATTTATGATGAGTATTTTTGCTATATGTTATGTATGTTAAGCAAGTTTAGGGGTGCTATTGTCAAATTTACATCTTGAAATCTTTGTGAACAAGTAAATTTTTTGTTCTGCCTCCTATCCATGGCTGTGGCATGTTCTTTTTGATTTCAGGGTAAGGATTCTACAGATTTCTTAGAGCAATGTAGGATTGAGGTTGTCTAATCTTGGCTTTTGAGTAAAATTTGATTGTCAAAATTTCACCATATTTGTCTCAAATAAAAAAGATATATGTTGCAACTAACAATGGCAAAATTGCTGATTTATGTGCAATCATTAAATTGTTGAATTTTGGTTAAAAGTTTGATATAAACCTAATTTTTAGCATCTTTCACAATTTAAGTGAATACATGTAAATTTGTTTAAATGTTAATTTTTTTTGCCTTACAGGGCTTTGAGGAGTACATAAATTTGATTCTGGATGATACTGGAAAAGTCAACATTAAGAGGAAGAGCAAAAAACTTTAGGTGGGTTTATTTTCTCATTTTCCTTTACTTTTATCCTCCCAAATGTGCATACTCTAATTGTGGTACATCTATTTTGTCATGGGTCAATTACATATCAAAAAAAATGTACAAGGTAGATTCTTCTTAAGAGATGCAAATATTCAGTTTCAAAAAATATTCAGGTTCTTAAGAGATGCAACACAACCACCTCTCTCTCTCTCTCTCTCTCTCAATAGTGGAAAGTGATGATTTTAGCAATTGTGTAAATTGGCATTATGTTGCCTTTTCAATCCCATTGAGGTCTAGCATCTTTGTACTGCCAATGTTAGAATTTAGATGCATCTTGGACATCAAGAATGATTAATGTAATTTATGAAAGATATTTGATTGAACAAGTATGGAATTAACTATATTTGTGTAATTAATTGTATTGAATCAGTTATATATTTTCTAAATATGATCTCAAGCACTTGGTTATCACGATATCCCATTGTATGTGATAGATTTTATTATTTTGTAAATGATAAGTTTTATTAGTTATTGGGTATATAATTTATACCATGATATTGATTTTTTTTTTTTTAATTAAGAAAGTTATCAATAGCTTTCCCGTGCATCGCACGGGTTAGCGACTAGTAAATACTAAGAGCATTCACATCAAAGTGTTTAAAAATTTTAGCATTTAGCATCTCAAAAAACCGTTTTATCAATTTTAACAACTCATTCACAATACACACAATATCAAAAGTTCAATTTTTTTACCATTTCATTTAAAATAATATAAACTACTCATTAAAATAATAAAAAACAACTATACAAACCACCTTTTCCACCACAAGCATTAAAATAATAATTTTTTTTTAAAGATTGGAGCTACAGTGAGCTTTCAAAGATGAAAGCTCACTGTAGCTTAGTTGCTATACATATATATATATATATATATATATATATTTTTTTTTTTTTTTGGTGTAGCATGCGCTTTGGACCTTTTGGTGTTTTTTATAAATTTGATGTTAAAATTTAGCATTTATAACATTTAGCATCCTTAAAAGAGAATGCTCTAAAACCAAATAAAAAAAAAATTCACTCTTGTTGTTCAGCGCGGCACCTGCTCCAAGGCCGATAGACTCTCTCTCGCACTCAGCCATTTCCGGTGAGTGAGTCCCTATATATATTTTTTTCTTTTAGTTCTTTTTTTTTTTTTTTTTTTTTAATTTTGATTTTGGTCTTCTTTCTATCTGCTTGTATGTGAATCTAGGTTCCGAAATTGGTGTGTTTTGATTTTTTTCTTTTCTTTTTTTTTTTTAATTTCTATACCTTCTTTGTTCTTCTTATAACTTTCGTAGTTGTTAAAAATCCTGCCTTTTTATTTTCACTATTATATTTTGATAGATATTTTTTCATTACTTAATTTTAAACATTGGATGTGCTGACAGACTCTGGTCTCAGCCAATATCGACTAAAGTTTTTATCTTTTCTTTGCGCTGCAGTTTTTATTATATTTATTAAAGTCCTATACTAGATGGCGAAGAGACAGACTAACCTGCCAAAGATAGTTCATCCCAGCTCTAAAATTACAAACCAAAAGGTGATAAATTTCGTTACCCGAAGTCAAAATTTTATTCTTTTTTTTTTTTTTTTTTGTGGTTATTTGATTAAAAATTACAAAAATATTTTATATTCTTTGCTAATATTCCCTGCCTCTAATATTCAGAGAACCAATTTGTCCCATCGGTTAAGTGACTTGCCAGATGAAATTCTTGTCTCGATTCTGTCATTATTGAAGTTGGAAGAAAGGCAGAGAACAAGTATCCTGTCTAGAAGGTGGAGATATTTGTGGACATTTGTGACTTGTAACTTGGTTTTCGATAAATCAAGGTTGCAACCTGTGTGGGAGAAATACAAGTGTCATGAGATTTCTGTTGCTGACTTTAGGACGGCATTGTCTTCTGAAAGATCTAAGTTTATTGTTTGGGTGAATGATGTATTGCAATTGCATCAAGGTGATACTATAGATGAGTTCAGAGTTTTCTTTGACATGGATGGGACATTCTCGGCTGTACTTGACAATTGGATAAGATTTTCAATGACAAAAAAAGTTAAAAAGCTTTCATTGAATTTGTTGACGTTTGGGCATCATAAATATTCTCTTACTAGTCAGCCTCTTCAGAGTTACAGTCTTGAATCCTTAAAACAGACCTCTCTTTGACTTCTGTGGAAGTGACTGGGGAAGTTCTCGAATATATTTTATCTAATTGCCCATTCATTGAAATATTACATGTGGAGATATCAAGGTCTCTAATGAATTTAAAGGCTTCTTGCCCTTTGCCCAAGCTAAAGCATTTAAAGATAATATACTGCCAATATCTCAAACACATTCAGATTCATGCTATAAATCTGGTTTCTTTCGAATATTTTGGTCGTGGGACAACGAGGATCCTTCTAGGTGATGTTCCCAATTTTGTTTCTCTGTCTGTGATGGGTGGCTATGTTGGCTATTTATTTAAAAATGGTTGCCCAATTTCACATTATTTCTCTCAGCTGGAGACACTTGAATTAATGATTTTGGTTAGTCAAAAAAATTTCATGATTGTTAACTATATATATATAATTTTATTTTTCTCATACTGATAATGTTTGTTTATGAATGTGCTATTTTTTCTTGGTTCAATTTTTCAGAGATTTTTCAGGTTCCCCAAATTACCAAAGTTAAGAAATCTTAGGCTACTGAAATTGGATATACATTGACTTTTCATGGATGGCATTCTTTGTTGCACTTCCTTTCTTACGGCATCCCCTATGTTGCAAAGAATTGTGCTCAAGGTAACTCTTATAAATTTAGAGTTGTAGGTTTTGTTGTGCTGACATTTTTTTATCTACATCTTCACTTAAGCTGTATGTTTTATTATCTTAGTATGCATATATGTTATGTAACCACATATTTGCTTTGCTATCAAGTATCAATTGTAGATAAGTCCCATGTAATGTTGTATTGTTGTCTCAATTGCATATCAAACTCCTTTTGTCATTTACTTGTACAGCCCTTACCATGTCATTATTATTATGTGTTTTTTTGCTGTCTATAGAGGTTATTGGCTTGGTTTAAGTCACACCTGGTGTAACATTTATCATTGTAATATCACTAACTTTTAAATGAATGTGTTTGTTGACTAATCCATTGTTGGCATTGTTTGATTATATCATCATGCAGCATGCTTGCAATATCAAAGTGATTAGAGTTAACTAACTAAAAATTATGCCTAGAACATGCCAAGGGCATTGTAGCTCAATTATTACCTCATGGTCTTTCCAACAGTGATGTCCAAGGTTCAAATCCCTCATCCCTTAACTATCGATTATATATATATATATATATAAATGTAGAGAACATGTTTTAATGGATTAGATAATAAATAAAAGACAATTATCATGGCTTGCATAACATTGATAAAGGGTTACATTCTATGTTGCTTCGTCCTAATCATTTCTATGTTGGTGTATTTGTTCCACCCTTATTGTGTATTGTGAACCATGTCTAGTGGAAGTACAACTATCTAACTCATGTTTTGTTGGTTAGATTCAGTCATGAATCTGGTGTGGAATTGCTAAGGCTCTCACTCAACTTGTTTGTTGTGTGAGAATTTTTCTTTCCTTTATTGAAAGCAAATATTATGTTTTAATGTTTTTAGCAAATTGAATCAGTCCACAAGGAACTTGCAAGTTGTGGATCATTCTCTCTTAAGATTGTTGTTTTTTTTTTTTTTTAGTGTTCGTTGCAAATAAAATCAGTCCATTCTTTATTGCATAGCATTCAATGCATAGGATAAAAATGATACGCCTATTTCAAGTGGTTTTTTTTTATGTAGTTTTTTGCAACTTTTTTTTGGTTGAATGCAGTATAGTTTCTAGCCCATAGATTAGGAAAGTTACCTTGTTCATATTAATAGCTCTAGTACTTGGCTTTACGGATGGAAGCTGGAATTGGTTAGCACCTACATCCAAATTGCGTCAGCATAATGGGGTTTATTTTTTGTTGTAGTATGCTTATGTTTTCTTTCTATTGTAATGATATTTTGAAGATTTGTATTTTTTGTTGTATTATGCTTATGTTTCTTTCTATTGTAATGATATTTTGAAGTTTATTTGCAAATAGGACAGGGTTTTTGTAATTTATAAGACCATCCACTTGTATTAATTAAGCAATTCATGTGACTAAAAGTAATGTTGATAGTCTCTTTGACTGCCACGTAGTGGGCTGGAGAAAATTTCCCCAAAACTGGTTTGGTGGTAAAAATTTTCCTTGCAAATAAGCTTGATTTCTAGCCTTATGGAACACACAATGGTCTCAGTTGGCATTGCATAGGTGATGGCCTACTTATATTCAACAAGTATGAAAATATAATAAAGTAGACAGCCTATTAGTTGTGGCTGCGCAAAGTCTAAACTTAGTCTTTTGTTGATGACATTGTTAATAACAATGGTGTGCCTATCTTTTAACTAGCATTACACCTTTACTTCTTCCCTGTGACAGTTTGTTGGGCTAGATGATCCCCAAATGGATGGAGAAATAAATGTGTGGAGGGATACATGTCCACACCAATGCCTCAAGGTGGTTGAATTGATTGGTTTTGTTGGCTGTTTTGTTGACATGCAGCTTGCCTTGTATTTAATCAATAAAGCTACGTCATTGGAGAAGATAATTATTGATACACAAAGGCTAAGTCTGGGAGAAATATTACATGATTCTAGCGATATCAAGAAGAAATTAGCAGCAGCTACAGCTTGTGCAAAGAAATTAGAAACAAGCTTAGCCCCAGGGGTGGAATTGTTGATACTATAAGGGGCATTTATTTCGATGTAATATGGTAAGCTTTACAACACTGTAATTTGGAATTATTTTGTTTGTTTTGTTTATTTGTACATAACTTTAGACAGCGTTTGGTTTAGGGAATTGACATTACCCAATGACATTCAAATTTCTTGGAATGTGATCCCTAAAAATATAATTATCTCTATGTTTGGCTTGATTATGAATCTACTCATATTTCCAAGGATATGAGATTCATATGTTTGGGTTATTGGTAGGAATCTTATAGGATTTATTTATTTTGATAACATTAACATTAAATTTCATTATGCTAAAACAGCACAACACTCTTTACTCTCTTAACTTTATTCTCTTCATCTATAGGGGGTTTCAATTTTCTTTTTGTTTGAATCAAGAACTAAGTTGATTCATGCACTAGATGTTTAGATTTGTAACATTACTTAAAGTTGCACTATGTTTGGGTTATTGGTAGGAATCTTATAGGATTTATTTATTTTGATAACATTAACATTAAATTTCATTGTGCTAAAACAGCACAACACTCTTTACTCTCTTAACTTTATTCCCTTCATCTATAGGGGGTTTCAATTTTCTTTTTGTTTGAATCAAGAACTAAGTTGATTTATGCACTAGATGTTTAGATGTGTAATATTACTTAAAGTTGCACTAGGTGTAATTTGAACCTAATCCTCTATCCAAAATAAAAAATAAAAAACATAGGAACCAATTTTGTTGGGTTTGCTTTGACTGTGTGGGTGAGATGGAGATCTTGGTACCAGGTGTGGATTTGGAGTGAAGAGATGAGAGGAAGAGAGGAGACAGTAATTGAAAAAAAGCTGACCAGGTGGGCCCATAATAGTGTTTAACATAATTACTGAAGTGCCACTGAACATAGTGTTTGTTGTTTAAAAACAGGTCGGAGTATGTTTCAAAATCATCATTTTAAACATGGGCTTGTGAACAATGTTTTTCAAACATCAGCTGAACAGAAATGGCCCACCAAATGCATTTTTTTTTGTTTTTGGACACTAGTGTTCAGTGTTTAAATACTTAACACTATGTTTTAAAATGGGTGACCAAACTCCCTCTTAAAGTTTTTGAAAGACTCGTTGGGCCTTTAAGTTGTTTTCAAGGGAAGTTGCACTCTCAGGTTAAAATAAATATTTGGACTAGAAACCTTGGGCCCTTTAGTGGGTTCTCAAAATCCTTTCAAGGCCCAATTGAAAATTCTTTCCATGAGGATGAACTTTTTTCCATAAGATTGGAAGACTGGTTTTTCCAAAGAAGACTTTTCAAAAAAAGCCTTCAAACTAGGTACATCAGGTAAATGCTTGTTTCACCCTAAAATATTTTACAGAAAACATTTTTAGCTTTTTACAGTGTTTGTTTTATTGTAAAATTTGATCAAATTTAAAAACGTTTTCAGTTGATTGTAAAATCCTTTGTAAAATATTTTATCTTTGAAAACTTGGTAAAATATTTTCCAAAAACACATTGTGGCTCTCCCCACCCATTTGGGGTTTGTCGGTTTGGTGGGTTGTGTTTGAAAAATTACATATTACACAAAACATCTGAAAATATTTTAATGAAAATGTTTTACAACAAATCAAACGGAGTGTTAGGTACCGTATGGTATAGTGTATGGTAGTGAGGATGCTTCTGGATATCAGCTGTAAGACAATAATGCCAAATTCATAGACGTCCATAAGTACAAAAAATAATACCTTCCTCCTCAAATTCTAGAGCAAGATATGTACATGAAACCAAACCAAAAGGCTCCTTATGATTTTTTATTTAATAAACCTAAGATTGTAATTTCATAATGTTTAATATATAGTGGGAAGCTTAGAAACTCCTCACCCTAATGTGACTAGTATCTGTGCATGCATAGAATCAGTGGTTGTACTCCACTTGGTAAGGCAAAAGTAACCTACCTGTGTGTAGAAGAAATCATTCCATTAACTCTGCATAATTACCTCTAATGCTTTAAGTCTGTAGACATGACCAAAGGCTTTAGTGCCCAAGACAATCTGCAATGAGCAATATTCAAATAAAGACAATAATAGAGGCCGGTTTGCTAAATATGTTTTGAGAAAGCTAAATTGCTAATATAAAGGAATAATTTTAACATGAAAGGCCTTTTCGTTCAAAAAAAAAAAAAAAAAATCTAATTTAAAGCTTTCTTTAATACCAAATTTGTTATTTATGCACTAATATATACACTAGTGTAGAGTGTAGACCATTGGTGTCGTTCTTTCATTAACACTAACCTTTTTAATTTCAACATTTCTTATCAGGACTATATCGTTAACGAATTGGTGACATGCTACAAGTGATCGGATTCCACAATTTCGATACATTTGTAGGAGAAACGTCATTCTCAGCGTAGACGACGACAAAACTGATGAAGAGGATTTGCAAAAGAGCATCAATGTGACCAAGAAATTTCTAGAGCATTACAGTGCTCTACTCGTGGACTACACTAGCTATGCGGATGCATCAACTATGCCAGGACATTATGTATTGTATTGGGAAATTCTATTTCATGGATCATTGAAGGCAGATGATCAGTTGGCTAATATTGCAGCAATTGATGACAAAGTGCTACAAGAATGTTGCATTGCTGTGGAAGAAGAGCTAAATTACACATACCGAATATGCCGTACACATAATAAGCCTGGAGGGCCCCTTGAGATTCGAGTGGTGGAGCTAGGCACGTTTGAGGAATTGATGGACTTTTTCATCGATCAAGGGGCCTCGATCAACCAATATAAATCACCAAGGTGCATCAAGTCTGAAGGAGCTCTTAAGTTACTTAATTCTCACGTGAAAGCATCTTTTTAAGTCCTAGAGAACCAAAGTGACTCCTTATTTAGGGTAATTATAGGTTTACATTGTATTTTGCAATGTAAAGCTTACATTGTAGACTCAACAAATGTGTATAATGTAAGATTTACATTGATAGTACAATTTAAACCTATAATTACTCCCTTAATTAATTATAATGTTTTTCCATAAAAGAATCAAAACTTTGTTGGCTAATAAGTTTCCCTTTCTCTGTAGTCCTCCTAATGTTTTGAAGTTTAAAGGGTATGCATTGTGTAATTGCCGATGTCACTGCCTTTGCATGTGGACCGATTTAATATGCATTCTTTTTAAATAATGAATAATATATGCGTTTTTGGAGAACTTGTATTAATTTATCATTTCAAATTTAATGGGGGAACAAGACTAGCATGGCGCATCCTTAGTGTGATGATCACTTAACAAAATTCTTCTAAGGTGGGGGGTTGGGGGGAAGGGGCTGGTGTTCAAGTCTCAAAGAGAGAACTTTACACATATATACACTTAGATTAAACTAGAGCAGAATTCTATCTTGTATAAAAAAAAAATGGGGGAACAAGAATGTTTGGATATGGCGTGATCTTGTATAACAAGCAATTAGATAAATCTGTTTAGGAAAAGAGATCAACCATATTCACATGGTGAATAAAAATGATACTTTGGCATGGCTAGAGTAAATCTAGTATGACAAACTAAGCTACAAATTTTATCACAGTTGTTTTTTGTGGTAGATTGTGATTGGAAACATGTTGGATAACCTGCTGCTTCATTACTCAACATTTATCATAGTCTGACATGACAAAGCAAAAGCTCTAGCAAGAAAAAAGACAAAGCAAAAGTAGCTCCCAGTCTCAAGAGGGCTTGGGGGTTTTCCATAGTCTCACTAATTGGATCCCTAGGGTGGATTTGGGTTGAGGTTACTTTAGATATTCAAATTTCTAAACTAGCTCCAAAAAATTTATAAAAAAAATAACAAGAAAAGAGAGAGAGAGAGAGAGAGAGAGAGAGAGAGAGAGAGAGAGAGAGAGAGAGAGAGAGAGAAAAAAGAGGGAAGAAGGACAAAGCAAACAGCTCCTATTGCTATGGCTGATCCAACTCCTAGGCCCAAGGTCCCCATTACAAAAGTCTTTACCCTTCTATAAAAAAGGTCCATCCTAATTATAAAAATACCCAAATTTTAAAATAATCATTTTTAAATGTTGTGCATTATTTTCCTCATGAATGGTACTAGGAACCTTATCCAAAATTAAAATTGATAAAATCTTATTTAAGATGGACTATATCACATGAACAATTAAGTGAATTAACGATATTACCAACTGAAAAGAAAACTTTAATAAAACTTGAACACAAAAAAATAATTAACAGTAATAAATAAATAAATATATATATATATATATATATATATAATTGAATTACAATAGTTCTTGAGACTGTGTATTTGAAAAAAAATGTATGATTTATTAATGATTCATTTTGTGGTGGGTTTGTGCATTGACATTAGATTTTGGGAATTTCTCTACCAATTTGAAAATTTTCATTGAGAATAAGTTTGGGTATGATTTAGAGGTGGCTTGGTATTCTTGAATGTAAATTTGGAAATGAACGGTAGGTATGTGAATGTGAGGTCATACCTTGGAGATTTTTTGCTGATTTGTTTGACTATTAGTTGTGGGATTGGCATTGAACTTGGACTTAGTCCTTGCAATTTGGTGTTTAATTTTAGAAGACAATTTGAGGTATTGTGAATGAGAGGAATTCATGTAGGCGGTGTTTTTTTTAGTGACGTTTTTAAATCCGTTGCTATAAGTGGTATACTGTGACGTTTTTTTAAAAACACCGCTAAAGAGTGTGCTTTTAGCGACATCTTAAAAAATGTCGCTGTAACTCAAAACAATAGCTACGTTTCTTAAAACGCCGCAACAAATATAGTTTTAGCAGCGCATATTTGGTTTATAGCGACGTTTTCTTAAAACGTCACTATAGTGATGAAAGAAAATGTTGAAAAAACAAATACTCTATAGTGACGTTTTTGAAACATCACTATATGTTCTAATCTTTTAACATTCCGCCATTATTTTCGATTCCCACACTTTTTTCTTTTTTCTTTTTTTTCTTTCTTTTCTTTTATCCACTTCGTGTCCCACTTATTGTTCTTTTCTTTCTTAACTTCACTATTCATTTGTCTCCTTCTTCTTTTCTTTGTGTTCTTTGTTCATAGTCTTTTCTTTGTGACCCACTTTCTCCAACACCACCACACATCTTTTCCCTTCCACCCACTACCACTGCCATAGCCACCGTGGTCCTCGTCGACCTCCACTAAGACCCACTGCCACCACTATACTCTTTTCCCTCTTTTTTGTTGTTCAAGTTTCTTTAGAGTGTAAGTCTTTGTTCTTGGCTTATGGGTTTGCTTTGATTTGGTTTTTCTTTAATGGTTCATGGAGCTTTTGTGCTAATTTTTGCTATTTTTCAGTTTTGGTTGGAAAGTTTTTGTTGTTCAAGTTTCTTTAGAGTGTAAGTATTTGCTTTTGGCTTATGGATTTGCTTTGATTTGGTTTTTTTTTTTAATGGGTCATGGAGTTTTGTGCTAATTTTTAATCTTTTTCTATTTTGGTTGGAAATTGGTAGAGAAAGCTCTTATTCAGATTTGGCTTCTTGGGCAAAAGGACTTGAGGATCAAGGGTTGAATCATTATAAGTATTTCTTTAGAGTGTAAGCAGTTGTTTTTCAATATACCTTCTAGCAGTGGTAGGGGATGGATCCTTATCAATAGCTAGGATGCTTCTTTTTTTTCAATATCTGCAACAAAGTCCCTCCTATTAATACACATTAATGAAATGGAACTATTAAATTAGAAATTTTTTTTTTTTGATGATTCGGGTAGTATAGTGGGAGGGTTTTATATGTGGCTGACTACAAGTTAAGAAGTACTATGTAAATCTTGTATTTTTTTTTCCTACTTATTTTTTCTATAGTTTGTAGATTTCGATTTTTTTTTTTTTTTTTTTTTTTTGTTATTGGTTTTGTGTTTTAGCTAGCTTGAGATTAGTTTTTAAAAGAGCCTACTATCCTTAAATGTCTACAAGGAGATTCTTCCATTAGATGAGGATTTTTGCTTAAAAATTATTTCTTCAATGTGCTATCATTATTCAATATGTGTGTGTGTGTGTGTGTGTGTGTGTGTGCATGCTTTAGTTTTGATTTTTTAATTGAATGCAGTAAAAGGCTGTTTGTGACTATATATGGAGTTGATTTGGAGCACCTGTTTTAGTTTAGACATTTAGGCATAACAGGTAAGTTTTCTTATGTGTACCAAATGACAAAGTTTGGATACAACTAAACTTCAAATATTATTTGCAAAGTAGTCTTTAATTTTTTTGCCTGATTGTACCAAGTCCCGACTCATTAAAATTTTTTGCAGTGGCACCCTTATTTGCCTTCCACATCATTTAAGTGTCCTCTTTTATTTTGCAGGTTAACTACTCACTTATTGTGATAAGTTTGGAATTTTTTTTTGGAAAGGTGCTTGCTTAGCTTAAGCATAGTAAGTAACTTTTGCTTAAAAATTTGTACTTGAGATGTTGATAATTGTGTTGGGGTAGATTGTTGAATTGGAGCAAGCGGGTGGCTTGCATGGTGCTATAAGGCGGTTTACATTTATATTGGGAGTGTTTATTATTTTATGAAAATTTGGACTTCAATACTTTTAAGCATTCTATATTTGTGATTATGATAATTGTATTGGGCGGATTGTTGTGTTGGAGCAAGCGGTTGGTTTGCATGGTGTTATAAGGTTGTTGCAATTGATATTGGGAGTGTTTATTAAATTTGGAAATTTGGATGGATATTGTTGAGTTATATTTTTTTTAATTAATTTTTGGACTTAATACTTGTAAGCATTCTATATTTGTGATTATGATAATTGTGTTGGGGTGGATTGTTGTGATTATGATAATTGTACCATAGTACAAGTTTATTTGTAATCCTCTTTAGATGGTTGTTGCTTGTTTCTTAAGAGGTTAAAGACTTAGTCCATTTGTGTGAATGAGGATATTGATAGACTTGATATGATTTGTTTAGTATGTTTAAAATTATGTGTAATCCTATTTGCATGTTTATGAAACTATGTGATTTTGAATTTGTTGTGCACTATATTTAAGTGTATGTGTAATTCTACTTCCATGGTTTTTGCTTAAGTTTGTAGAGCTTTAAGACTTAGTTCATTTGTGTGAATAAGGATATTGATAGACTTGATATGATTTGTTTAGTATATTTAAGATTGTGTGTAATCCTATTTGCATGTTTATGAAACTATGTGGTTTTGAATATGTTGTGCACTATATTTAAGTGCATGTGTAATTCTACTTCCATGGTTTTTACTTGAGTTTGTAGAGTGACCCAAATATAGTGCATGTGTAATTCTACTTCCATGGTTTTTACTTAAGTTTGTAGAGTGACCCAATTGATGCAACTAGTGCAAAATTAGCAAAATCATTCTTCAAAAGCTAGTCGAGTATTAAATTTTAATGTTTTAAGAATGTATTTGGTGTTTAAGTTTTTTAAGTATAGCAACTATTATTTTGTTACTCGAAATGATTTCTTTATGAACTTATTAGATACTCTTAATTTGTATTCAGGGTTGTTTTGGTTTAGATCATCAATCTCCAACTCCTTATAGATCGCAGGCTGCATCCCATCAAGAAACTAGCATATAACGGTACATGCAGTGTCTTAAGGACTCCATGGGCTATTACATAGTTGTTTTGAACAACCACAATTATTTTGGAACTATTGTACTTTGTTTGGGTGGTTGGGTTTTTTTTTTTTTTTTTTTTTTTTTTTTTTTTTTTTTGTATAGGTAGACAAGTGTTTTGTTACAATCACATTTATTTTGGAAGTATTGTACTTTGTTTGATATTGTCATAGTTTAGGTGGTGGTTTTGTGTGTGTGTGTGTGTAGGTAAACAAGTGTTTTGTTCAATTCAAGATGATACATGTATTGGTATTAAACATATATATATATATATATATATTGAATCTATGGTTAATGTGCTATTGTATAATATTGATAATCAATAGTTATATTTCATCTATTACAAGCTTGTGTTAGTTATTGTTGAATTTTAAGTAGGTTTATATAGCATTTTTAATATATTTTTAAAAAAATGAGTAGGTTTTTGCAACGTTTTAAAAACATTGCTAAAAATATAAAGGAAATCCTTTTTAGCAATGCCATTAAAACACCGCAAATAATCAATCCTATAATGACGTTTTAAAAACGTCATTTAAAAGCAAGAGGACAAATGCCTTTGTGACTTTTTGAAACGTCGCTATAGGCGTGACTATTTGCGGTGTTTTAAAAACGTCGCTAAATGTATTTTTTACATTTTATATGAAAATGTTATATTCTTTAGTGACGTTTTAGAAAATGTCACTAAAAGTTTTTGAATGCCACTAAAGAGTCACATATGGCGACGTTTTTCAAAACGTTGCAATAGAGCTACAACAACCGCTCTATTGCGACGTTTTTGAATGTCGCAAAAGAAAAACATCACTGTAGACTATTTTTGTCTATGGCGATGCTTTTTGGGTTTTTAGTGACGTTTTTCAAACGTCGCCTAAACCCAGATTTCTTGTAGTGGTAGTAGAAAGGTGATGAATTGAATCACAATTATATCTGAGATTGTGAATTTGAAAGTTTTGGGAAAACTGAGAAATAGATCTTATTTGGTTATGATTTATTTCATGGTGGGCTTGTGCATTGAGATTAAAATTTGTGATTTTCTCAGCAAATTGAAATTTATTGTTGAGAGCAAATTATGGGTTCAATGAATTTGGGTCCGATTTAAAGGTTTTTTTTTTATGTTTTTCAATGTTTATTTGGAAAAGAATTGTGAGTTTGTGAATGTAAAGTCTCATACATTAGATATTTTTACTAATTTGGTAGCCCATTTGGTGGTGGGATTGGTATTGAACATTGACTTAGTCTTGGCATTTTAATTTCAACATTTTGCAATTGATAGGTGTTTATAAAGATTTTTAAAAATATATATTTGTGTAGGCACTACTCCATGAGTAGTTTCTCCAACAACCAAAATAATAATAATAATAATAATAATAATAATAATAATAATAATTCCAGTTGAAATGGAGGCACTACTCCACAAGCCTTTGAATTTTGGAGAAAAATTCGAAATTCGAAAGGAAGTTTTAGATTCTAATTTTTATTGGATTTCATTGGAGATTTCAGGTTGAAATTTGATCCAATTTTAATCATTTTTCATATTACATGTCCGAGCCTTTCAGATATATAATGTTTCTTTGGCATCTTTATGGATGCTAAAAACATGTTATATAAGCTTAAGATTACATGTTTCATAACAAAAGCTACTTATAGAGATAAACCCGTGCATACGAGTTAGCGAATAGTTGCTTAAATGATGGTGGCTGCAAGTCAGAGTGTGAGTGTGTGGGTATAGGAGAAGAGTAGCCCAAAATAAGGGGAATTAGCTTCACTCCAAAAGAAAAGAAAACATAATATGAGCCCACTTTCGCATCCTCTTCTTGTTCAGCACCGCAGTTGCCCTCCTTCTTTAGGTCGGTCTCTCTCATGCTTATATGTGAATCTTTGGTAACACTGAAATTGCTATGTTTGGGTTTGTTATTGATTTTTACTGTATTTGATTGCTGAAACTGTTGTCTGCTATGTTTGTTCTTCTCATAACTTCCGTAATTCTAAAAAAAAAATCTTGCCTTTTTCTTTTCTCTATCATACATTGGTAGATTTTTTTTTTTTTTGCTTAATTTTACACATTTGATGCACTGATAAGCTCTAATATCAACTAAAGTTTTGATCTTTTCTTTGTGTTGCAGTTTTTATTATATTTAAGTAGAGAGTGATATTTTCTACCAACAATAAGTTTCCACGTCAGACCACTATAATTCATGTAATACATTTAAAATGGCCACTTACAAGACGCCACGTACTATTTAGTGGGTTCCACTGTCATTATTCAGAGGCCAATGGCAATATTCCAAGTGTCAAAGAATAAAGATTACAAAGAAAACCTAAGAACGAATCAAATGTTAGCACATGTTAATTTAAATGACATAAGCAGTTTAATTAAAAGTTGCCATGTGTTATTTTAAATTAAACCACTATGGCTAATCAAATAATGCAATATGTCCCTTGGAGAACAAGACATAAAGTCCCGCCATTTAAATTATGACCCATGTCATTAATGATAGCCAATTACATGTCATCACACCTCCCCAAGACTCCTATAAATAGAGACCCTTCTCAGTCTTATAGGGGGGATTCACACACATTCAGAAGTCTAGAAGCTCTATCAAAATTAAGTTCCAAAACCTCCAGGAACATCAAGAACTTCAACCTTCGAATACGAAGAACATTTGAAGTCCTTCTAGATCTCAAAGCTCATTAGAATCAAGCTCAAAAGCCTCCATAAACACTAAGAAACTACAAATTAGTGAAGCTTTACGGATCCAAGCCTTCAAAACCCCAAAGAACTTTCACTACAAATCTTCGAAGGCGAAGAACATACATCCAAACCATTCTTCCAAGTCTCAAAGTTCTATTGGAATCAAACTTCAAAACCTCCAGAAACCTTGAAGACTTTGATCCATCAAAGCTTCATCGGATTCAAGCTCTAAGGCCCTGAAGAACTTCCACCACAAATCTTCGAAGATCAATAAAATTCGAAGAACCCACGAAGAACGCGAAGAATAAGAAATCCCTAACAAGCACACAACCAGATATTCATCGCAATTTCATTCCAAAGATCTTTCAATCCACTTTTCAATCCAAGTGGAGGACATCTTGCGTTCGAGTCAAGACTACAACAACGCAACACTTGATTTGAAGACTTTTCTAAAGAGATCAAATCAGAGAATTATTCTATTGTATTAGAATCTAAACATAGAGAATTGTACCTACAAATTCATCAATACAAATTTACACTTGTGAAACATTGTCAATTGTTTGATTTCCAAACTTGAAATTTTGTGTTTACAATTTATTAAGTCATACTAGATGGCGATGGCAAAGATAGTTCATCCTAACCCTAAAAAGGTGATAAATTTCATTCTATCCAAAATTAGATTTTTATGTGGGTTCCAGTTAACTCAATTGGTAAAGTTTCTTATGGTTGAATAACAGATCTGAGTTAAATTCTAGTCTATACCAAAAATTGGTTGGTGTCTTGGTCTGATAATAGAGAGTTATTATCAGGAGCGAACGCCATAAGTTGAAACTCTCTAAAAAAAATCGTATTTTTATTATCTAGTTTTTTTTGGTTATTTACTCAATTTTTGAATAGTTTTTTAAGATTTATTAAAAATTAGAAAAAAGATGTTATATTCTTTGGCTAATATTATATATTGTTAACTAGAGAAACAATTTTCCACCGGATCTATTAATTAGTGAATTGCCAGATGAAAATCTTGAATCCATTTTGTCATTATTGACGCTGAAAGAAATGTAAAGGACGAGTATACTCTCTAGAAGGTTGAGATATCTGTGGACATTTGTGGCTCATAACTTGGTTTTCGATGATCCAAGCTTGCTATAAATCTTTTCGAAAGAAACTGTTTGATGAGAAGTTTAAAGCTGAATTTGGATAAATTGATGTAGGTGTTTTGTAAAAGTGGGTGTGTAAAATAGAAAAAAGTATATTTTTCTTTTTATGCAAAATAGACAGAAATTTTACACCCACTGATGCAATTACTCTTATGTTTTATATGTACAATTCAGTTTCCAGGATCGAACTAGTAACTACCTCTCATTAAAATAACTAGTTGAATTCTCGTACGACGTGCGGTGTAGCTTATTATTAGTTTTCTTCAATATTTCAATAAGTTTACCAATAATCTTGTAGCTTAATTGGTTGGTACCTCAATTTTCAATAGAAACATTCATGATTCAAATCTCCCAACTATCGATGTATAAAAAAACAAAAAAAAATTTGAATAATTTTCTTTGTAAAAAATTGTAATCTTTAGTTATTTTATAGACAAAATAGAAATCACACTATATATATGTTCACAAATTGAAAATTGCATGATATCATGGTTAATATAGATAAGCATGTTTCATGCCTACTAAAAAATGTATGTATCCTTCAAAATTTTTTTTTTTTTTAAATTCTTGATTGTATGTTACTAATTTTTTTTTCATTTCTGTTGGACATTGCTTCAATTGTTGCATGATATAGTATTTCAATTGTTTCCCACATTAAAAAAAAAAGTTTCTCATATAAATCTTAAAAAAATTATATTAAAATTTCATTATGATATAACAAAATAAATATATTTATTCTATTACACACACACACACACACACACACACACACACACACACATATATATATATTACATGTGACTGAATGGAGTTAGGAAATTTAAAGGACTAAGATTTATTTTGCTGAATTCACAAATATTTAATTTTTTATGACTTTTGTGTCACTTGTTGTCAGACCAACTAAACATGCGCAAGAATGTCATATTCTAAATTTATTTTTATTATTCCAACTAAAAATTATCTCTTATATATAATTTATAAAAATAATCATATAAATTCATTTGATATAAATAATTAATACACAATTATAGATAAATAATATATGCATTTACTTTATTTGCTAATTTAATGAACTAATACTTTGATATAAATGCAAACTTTGTTGATTTAAAACCCTAAATAAAGAGAATTTCAAGGTATGCGCCACATGGCACAACCTCATACTCTCTAACATAAGGTCTCTGCTTTTATATATATACTAGTATTATGTCCATGCGATGCACGGCTTAATCAAGAATCATGTGTAAATTAATGAAAAAAAAATAGATAATAAAAATAAAGTAATCTTTTAGTCTATTTTTTTAAAACAAAGTAACATTTTACTTTAAATATATAATTAATGCATATTGTGTAAGATTAAGTTTTTATAAATAAAAAGAAATCATATATAAGTCCAAAATTAATTGAATGAAATATGGTAGATAACTAATCAACTAATATAAAAGGAGATGCTTAAAAAAATATAAAAGGAGTTTGCATAATTAAAGCTCAAGTGCATATTTAAATGAAAAACCTTGAATTCAATAATTAAAAATAATAATAATTGAAAGCATATTCCAGTGGTAACCTCAATGTAATAGTTAAGAATTATAAACAACAAAAATTACAAAACATTAACAAATAAAAGTGGATAAACTTACATAAGAATTGAATTTTTGTCTTTGAAAGTGAGATAGGAGGCACCGAATTTCACCCTATCAAAACAAAATGTGTAAATATAAACTTCAAAAAATTATTTTGAGAAAAACTCAATGCCAACAATATTTTTTGATCGAGTGCTTTGAAACCTCAAGGAAACTCCTTGAAGGAAAAAAAAAAGAATAATAAAAAAATATTAAACAAATAACAAATAACCCTACTGAGTAATAAAAAAAATGAATAATAAAAAAATCATGAAGCTCTCCTTATTATTTATAATGACTTGAAAATTTAAAGATGAGAGTCATGGTATAATAAAACTATTATCCATAATCATTCCTATATTTATCCAACAAAAAAAATTTCAACCACGATGAACTTCAACCAAAAATAAAAAGTTGATACGAAGTTGTTTCTATTTAAAACAATAATTTCAAGTTTTGAAGAAGTTGATATAAGCAAAAAAAAAAAAAAAAAAAAAAAAAGAGGGAATTTATTTAAAATCAAATACCATAAAAATCAAGTCGTTAACGTTAATTACAAATTTTTATTTTATGTTATACCATAAAAATTATGTTGCTAATTAACATTATTAGCTTTTTTTATCCAAAAATTTGATATTTATCCAAAAATATTAAATTAAAGCAAAATATATTTGAACAAAAAGTAGATAACAAATTTATTATCAATTCCTCCCCTTGTGTATATCCTCCCAATGAAGTGGTTTATATATATATATTAAAAAAAAAAAAAAAAAAAGGAAAGTTGCTACTTTTTTTATAATACACTATACGTTAAAAAAAAAAGAAAAAAGAAAAAGAAAAAGAGGATTAGATAAATTAGATGAAGAATTTGGATTGTAATCAAATTAAGATTTTTATCAACTTAGAAATTACAAGAGAAGAAAAATTATATATATATATATATATATATATATATATATTGTAGGGAAACAATTTGTAACCCAGGCCCAAATGAGGAATTGGGTCCCAGTCCAAAAAGCCCGATCCAATAGATTTTGTAGAGAGTGGATTGAAGAGCAAGGACTAGACAGGATTCACAACAGCTAAGACAGGATTTTTATTTAATACGTTCAAGTGTCCAGCATGAAAGTTCCTCAAGCTGAGTTTCAAACTCTCTCTCTCTCTTTCTTTTTTTTGTCCCCCCCCCCCATAGGAGAGGTCTCTTATATTTTATATACATTCCTATACTATCTTCACCGTCCACCTGTCGTCCATCAGGTTTGTCACTTGAGTGCTCGTCCCATCAGCTACCTTCCCAGGCCCTCTGTGAGTTGCTGTTGACACTGCAACACTGTTTAATGGTCCCTTCCACATAAATGCTGCCAGGAAAGTAGTTGGTGAGCATTTAATGCAGAGGGAGTAGCCTATCGATTGGACGTTTCTGGGCACTCCTTTTTTGCCTTTGTAGGGGTCTTTATTGTCAAGAGAAGTTTTCTAACTGATCATCAGTATTATGGGGAATGAGGCTAACTGGTATCAAACAGCATCCGAGGGGGCCCTTCCCCTCGGAACATGTATCTCTAAGATCCTTGGGAATGGAATCTCCCCTCAGACCATCCATGATTTTAGCTAGGGCCCAAGGCCCACCTAGCATTATGGGCCATTACCCCCCACAATAGCCCCTCAAAATTTCTGGCCTTTTCTTGCGTCCGAAGGAAAGAGATGAGATTTTGATGACCTTTGGAACTGACCAATGGGGGCGTCGAGAGCCTTCAAACTTACACGTGGAGGAGTAGCACTGAGCGCGTCATCATCACAATTAATGGCTTCGGAACTCGTAAGGCTCCATTAATTGCTCCAGGCGGCGCTGTCTCTCACATCCGTTGGTGGGGCGATGATCCAACGGTTGGCATTTTCCTTCAGATTTGGGCTGGATAACTCCCCCCAACTTTTCGCTTCCCATATATAAAGCATCAGAGCGGTTCGTCTCCCTTTTTTCTTTATCTTAAGAACTGACTCTCGAGCAACAACTAGCGTTTCAGACCATCAGACCGATTAGATCGTCACGCGTCTTGTTACTTTTACCCCAGGAGTCACTAAAATTCCTTTCCACTGGATCTCGTGAGTCCCTTCTTACCTTAGTCTGCGTAAGTTGAAAGGTCCCCTGATTTGTTGTTTCCCTGTCGTCAAGTTCACTCGGACCGTGGTTCTCCCTTTTTTAGTTTGTCAGTAATATGGGTAGATTTGAGAGCTTAGTTAACTCTCCTGTGAAAATAGAGGCCTTCAAGAGAAAATATCACATCCCTGAGGGGGTCAACCTGCGCTATTGTTCAGTGGAACAAATAGCAACCGATCGAGAAGTAGGAGAGGTGATCATCCCCATGATTGCCTTTATAGAGGGAGGGATGACCCTTCCTATGGGCTCAGTAACTAGGGAGTACCTGTTTAACCATAGATTGTGCCCTCACTAGTGCGCGCCCAACTTGTTCAAAGTCTTGGGTAGTGTCGATGCTCTAAACGAGCACCTGGGTTTGCAGTTAACCTGGCATGACGTGGTACATATGTACGAGTGTCATTCCCAAAAATCCGCTGGGTATTACCTGAGGTCTAGCTTGGACGTAGTAAGGATGATATCGTGTTTGCCCAAGTCAAATAAGGGCATGAAGGATGATTTCCTCATAGCTTCGGGAGCATGGCATGATGGCCTCCATTGTCCAGTCTGAGTAGGTGAACCAGGTGGGACGCTTAAGGCCATTTTAGAGAGATTTGAACTTCCTTTTCCTGACCTTGTGCCGTTCCCCACCCTCACAGAAAAATTGTTATCCCATTTCATTTCATTTATTTATATATATAAATACATATACCTCCCTTTTTTTTTGGTGCCTAACCGTTTTCTTCCACTTGGCGGTTTTTGCAGATAGGACGCACGTAGCACCCTGGCTAAGCTTGACGAACGTTCAGGCTCTCAATTATCTGTTGCGATCAGAGATCTTTGTGAGCGAGGACGGATAGCTGCGAGCGGTTCACCTGATTTTGGACTTCAAACCGCTCTCGGACACATTCTTGGACGTTGGTAACGCGATAAGGGCGAACGATCGTCGCATCCACCGTATTGAAGTATCTCGGCCGAACTTCCTAGCCGACCACGACCTCCTTCCGATTGCTTACCCCGTCCCCCAAGGTGTGCCTCTGGTCATCCAGCCGGCTCACCACATTCCCATTGGAGCCCCTGTAGTCGAAGAAGGGGTTGCCTCTTCAGATCGTACGCTAGACGAAGAGATGGACAAGTTCCAATTCGAAGAAGAAGGCCGAGGGAAGAAAGTGGTCACATTGTCGGATTCCGAGGACGAGCCGAACCAGCATTCCAGTATCCACGCTCCATTTCTTGTACTTTCTCGTCCAGAAGATTCCGAGGAGGTAGAAGAGATGTCGCCAAAGAAGGGTGGCACTGCTCTGTGGGCGTTGATGGCTGCGAGGGGCAAATGCTCATCCTCGAAGGACGCACCCAAGACCCAAACCATGAAGCTCCCTTCTCCCCCACCTCAAACGGCCTCAACCGTTCAGCAGACAGTTGCTGACATAAAAAAGAAGCGAAAGGAGACGGAGGTACAACAGGTGGAGGAGGGCGAGGTCGTTCCGCCGAGGGATGCTAAGAAGCCCAAACGAGCCAGGGACAGGAGGGATTCCTCTGTGGACAGCAGGGAGGAATCCCAAGGCGTCGACGTGCGTCAGCCACCCCAGGTCTGGGCCCCCTCATTAAAAGTGGATGGTGTTCCCATCCGCCCGGACGCCTCGATCTGGAGTTACCAGGGAGGGCAGGCAGGCTATATCACCGAAGCCCTAGAGCAGCCCCTCCTCTTGCCGACGGATATGGAGGCGTATAGGCGCTTCAGGTAGCCGGACCTCTTCTTATCCTTGAAGAAGGATCTAGCAATGGTAAGCTTAAGGTCAATTATACATTCATTCCTTAGCTGATTTGATTCTCACATCTGTTTTCTTCTTGGCTCTGCCTCGGACCCCTCAGATCTATTCGTGCAGATTACCCAACAGGTTTTCGTAGCCGAGGAATGGGTAAAGACCAAGAGCAACCAGGCTCGCGTCGTGGTCGAATCTCACGAAGAGATGGAGAAGGCTTTGGGGGCGCTCAAGGAGGAGCATAATGAGCTCAACAAGAAGCTCGTCATTTCGGAGAGGGAGCGGCTTAGAGCCACAGCTGCCCTGAAAGGCACCGAAACATAAGCCGAAGACTAGCGCAAGAAGTTGCACCTTGCTGAAATAGACCTGGCCACTGAAAAGCAACAAGTAGCTGATCTTGGGGCAGAGTTGAAGAAAGCACACGAGGCTGTGCAGTTGGCGAAAGAGGCCCTAAAGGCTGAGAAAAAGACCTCCTACGCGCTTGGGATAGAAGAGACACAGGCGAGGCTTACTGAAGAGTTCGCCGAGTTGTGTAGGGATTACTGCGCAATTTCGTGGGGTAAGGCTCTCGACATGGCGGGCGTCTCTGCAGATTCAACCTGGAGGCATCCTGGGAGTATTTATTATGACCCCAAGATTCGAGAGATTCCAGAGAGCACTCCTTCCATCGTGGATCCTGTCCAAGAAGGTGAACAGCCTTCGGAAGCCCCAGAAGCAGAAGGGAAAAAGAAGGCCGAGGGGGTGCCTGCTGAAAAGATTGCAGAGCCTAAGGATAGTGCAACCTCTCAGCCGAGCCAGAGTGCGAACCCTCTAGAAGGGGAATCGGCCAAAACGATTGCAAAGCCTAAGGATGGTGCTACCTCCCAGCCGAGCCAGAGCGCGAACCCTCCAGAGGCGAAAGCCTAGCTGATTGTTGCTCTCATGTGTAATTCATTTTGTTGTAGCTCATTTTGATGACGCTGTAACTCATCTTGTTGACTAATGAACGAGCCTTTCTTCTTTTTTGTATTATTTCCTTTCCATATGCATGTACACGCCTTGTTGCTTTCCTAGGAATAATAATGACAGAAAAAATACGTGCGTAATGATGACTTCGTTCAAAGATTTGAGATAATAGTTAAAAAGAATTTCGTGTTAACTTTTCCTTATCAGCTGGTCCGAGGGCTACAGGCCAGATGGGTAGCCATTTAAACACTTGGGATAATAATAATTGAAAAGAACTTCGTGCTAACTTTTCCACATCAGCTGGTCCGAGGACTCCAGGCCTAATGGGTAGTCGTTTAAACACTCAGGGCAATAATTGAAAAGAACTTCGTGCTAACTTTTCCACATCAGCTGGTCCGAGGACTACAGGCCTGATGGGTAGTCATTTAAACACTCGGGATAATAATAATTGAAAAGAACTTCGTGCTAACTTTTCCACGTCAGCTGGTCCGAGGACTACAGGCCTGCTGGGTAGTCGTTTAAACACTCGGGATAATAATAATTGAAAAGAACTTCGTGCTAACTTTTCCACATTAGCTGGTCCGAGGACTACAGGCCTGATGGGTAGTCGTTTAAACACTCGGGATAATAATAATTGAAAAGAACTTCGTGCTAACTTTTCCACATCAGCTGGTCCGAGGACTACAGGCCTGATGGGTAGTCGTTTAAACACTCGGGATAATAATAATTGAAAAGAATTTCGTGCTAACTTTTCCACATTAGCTGGATCGAGGACTACAGGCCTGATGGGTAGTCATTTAAACACTCGGGATAATAATAATTGAAAAGAACTTCGTGCTAACTTTTCCACATCAGCTGGTCCGAGGACTACAGGCCTGATGGGTAGTCATTTAAACACTTGGGATAATAATAATTGAAAAAAACTTCATGCTAACTTTTCCACATCAGCTGGTCCAAGGACTACAGGCCTGATGGGTAGTCGTTTAAACACTCGGGATAAACATCGATAAAAGTTCATTAATAATAGTATCTTTTCAAGTTGTTCACATTCCACGGACGTGGTATCACACGTTCGTCCAGATCAACCAAAAAATATGCACCTGTGCCGGCCACTAAGGTGATGCGATATGGTCCCTCCCAATTGGGTCCCAGCTTCCCCCAGGCAGGATCTTTCGCCGTGCCAACTACCTTCCTCAATACCAAGTCCCCAGGGGCTAGGGGTCTGGTTTTAACATTAACGTCATATCCTCTCTTGAGTTTGTGCTGATAGTAGGCTAGTTGGACCATCGCGTTCTCCTTCTTCTCTTCGATCAAGTCCAAGTTTTTCTCTAGCAGGCCATTGTTCGTGTCTGGACAAAATGAACTAGTTCTCATCGTCGGAAGGCCGGTTTCTAGTGGAATGACGGCTTCGGCTCCATACGTCATAGAGAATGGTGTCTCCCTAGTGGACCTGCGAGGTGTGGTGCAGTACGTCCAAAGGACGTGTGGCAGCTCTTCCACCCATTTGCCCTTCGCGTCATCTAATCTCTTTTTTAGTCCATTTACTATGACCTTGTTAACAGCTTCCGCTTGTCCGTTGCCCTGGGGGTAGGCAGGGTTGGAGTATCGGTTTGTAATTCCTAATTCTCCGCAATATCTCCTGAATTCCCTACTGTCAAACTGTAAACCATTGTCCGAGATTAGGGTCTGAGGGACCCCGAACCAAGTCACGATGTTCCTCCAGACAAATCTCTTGACGACTACGTCTCTGATGTTCGCCAAGGGCTCGGCTTCCACCCATTTGGTGAAATAATTCGTGCCGACCAGCAGATATCGTCTGTTACCAGTCGCTTTGGGGAAAGGGCCCACAATGTCCAACCCCCATTGAGCGAACGGCTAAAGGCTGAAGAGAGGGTTTATGGCTCCTCCGGGTTGGTGTATATTTGGGGCGAATCGCTAGCACTGATCGCATTTCTTCACGTATTCTTGGGCATCTCTCTACATATTTGGCCACTAATATCCCTGAGTGATAGCGCAGTGCGCCAGAGATCTGCCACCTGTATGACTCCCGCAAATTCCTTCATGGAGCTCTTCAAGTAGTGATTCGGTTGCTTCTGGGTGTACGCACAGTAAGTATGGCCCCGAAAAGGATCGTTTGTACAATTTCTGGTCCCCAGACAACCAGAACCGCGTTGCCTTCCTCCGTATTTTGTCAGCTTCGCATTTTTCTTCTGGCAACTTGTCCTCTTTCAGGAATAGTGCTACTTCGTCCATCCAACTGGGCTCAGCTCTCACTTGATGGACCTGAATTGCTTCTTTCATAGGCTCTTGGGGCTTGTTCAAATATTCGACCAGAATGACCCGAGGGAGGCCATGGGCCGAGGTGTTTGCTAGAGTGGCAAGGAAGTCAGCATTAGAATTACTGCTCCGGGAGATGTGTAGCAAATTGAAAGATTCGAACTCCGATTGCAAGCGCCTGACCTGCCCCAAGTACTCTCGCATTCTCCCATCTCCATTCTCTCGCCTCAAACTCTCCCTTCACTTGGTTGACCACCAATCTGGAATTCGAGAACAACTCTATCCTTCCCCCCCCCCCCTCATTTTCTTCATCGTGGCCATGCCCGCCAACAAAGCTTCGTACTCCGCCTCATTATTTGTTGCCGCAAAACCCAGCCTCAACGATTTTTCAATGACAATCCCCTCTTGGGACACCAGCACTAGCCCTACACCAAAGCCGTTGTGATTTGCTGCGCCATCAACGTAGACCTCCCAAGGTGTTGGGTCGCGCTGAGCAATCAGGCCAACCAATTTTCCATCCAAGCTGTGTTAAGGGATTATCTCTTCTATAGAGGGCTCTGTGAACTCGGCTACCAGGTCCACCAAGACCTGACCCCTGATTGAGGTGCGGGGCATGTATTTAATGTCGAAAGACCCTAAAATTGTTCCCCACTTGGCGATCCGTCCGGTGTAATCGGTGCTCTTGAGTATAGCTCTAAGTGGAAGTTGGGTGAGGACAATGACCGTATGAGCTTGAAAGTATTGAGGTAGCTTTTTTGTACCGTGCACCACGGCCAGGATAGCTTTCTCTAAGGGTAGGTATCGAATTTCAGCCTCGTGTAGTGACTTGCTTACATAGTAGACAGGTCGCTGTACTCCGTCATCGACCCGTATTAACACCAGGCTCACGGCATAAGGGGCAACGGCAATATAAGCGAATAGGACTTCGTCTCTCTCGGGGCTAGACATTATAGGCGGTTGTGAAAGGTATTCCTTTAGCCGTTGGAAGGCCAAGGCGCATTCCTCCGTCCATTCAAACCCCTTCCACTTATTCAGCAGCTGGAAGAATGGGCGACACCTATCTGCTGAGCGCGATATGAAGCGATTTAGGGCTGCGGCCATTCCAGTCAGCTTCTGGACCTCCTTGGGATTCTGAGGTGGTTTCAGGTCATTAATCGCTTTGATTTAATCAGGGTTCACCTCAATTCCTCTATGGGTTACCATGTAGCCTAGGAACTTGCTCGACCCCACCCCGAATGTGCATTTAGAGGCATTCAAACGCAGGTTACGCTCTCTGAGGATTTCGAAAACGCTTCCGAGGTCCCCAACATGTTCAGATATGACCTTACTCTTCACCACTATATCGTCGATGTACACCTCCACACTCTTCCCCAGTTGGAGTTCAAACAGCCTCGTCATCATCCTTTGGTAGGTTGCACCGGCATTCTTCAATCCGAACGGCATTACTTTATAGTGGTAATTCCCAATTGGCATGACGAAAGCGGTTTTCTCCTGGTCAATTTGGGCCAGCGGTATCTGGTGGTACCCTTGAAAGGCATCCAAGAAGCTCATCCGCGGATGGCCGATTGTTGCGTCTACTAATTGGTCAATTTTCGGCATGAGAAACGGATCCTTTGGGCAGGCCTTGTTCAGGTCGGTGAAATCCACACAAACCCGCCATTTTTCGGTCTTTTTCTTTACCACTACAATGTTAGCTAACCACTCCGGGTAGAAAACCTCCTTAATTGCTCCAGCTCGCTTGAGCTTGTCTACCTTCTCTCTGACTGCGTGTGCATGCTCCCTTGATGGGTGCCGGAGTGGTTGCTTCCTTGGGGTGACAGCTGGGTTGATGTTCAGGCGATGGCAAATGAACTCCGGGCTCACCCCGGGGGCCTCCGTGGGGTCCCACGCAAATACGTCAACGTTTGACCTAAGGAACTCCATTAGTTCTTCCTTCTCTTGGGAGGGTAGTTGGGAACCGATCTAAAAAAATTTCTCCGGATCGTCGCCATTCACGATTCGTGTCAAGCTTTCGCATTCTGTCCCCTCAGCTGGGTCCTCGGTCGCCAACGCCGAGGACTTTAATTGCTACAAGCTCCTTTCCTCAGGAATATAGTGCTCGGCCTCTGGTGTATGGCGAACCGCGGCCACCAAGCACTGCCTGGCCATCGATTAGTCTCCCAAAATCTCCTCGACTTAGCCCCCCGACGGGTATTTGATCTTCTGATGAAGGGTGGAGGAGACAGCCCCCAGTGCATGAAGCCAAGGTCTGGCTATGATGGCGGTGTAGGGTGAGTACGAGTCTACCATAATAAAATCTACTTCCACCACTTCCTGGCCGGTTTGCACAGGCAATCTAATTTGGCCCCTCGGAATGACCAATTTTCCATCGAAGCTCATCAATGGGGAGCTGTAGGGCGTCAAATCTTCGGGCGACAGGTTCAGCCCCTTGTAGAGGTCAGGGTACATTATCTCGACCCCGCTGCCTTGGTCTACCATCACTCTTCTTACATCATACCCCCCAATCCTCAGGGTAATCACCAAGGCGTCATCATGGGGTTGAATGGTTCCAATTTTGTCTTCGTCTGAGAAGCCCAGTATTGGCTGCGACTCATCTTTAGTCCTCTTAAGCCCCTGGTCATAGTCATCAGGCGACCGCCGCGCAACAGACATTACCCTTGATGGGCAGGACCCTGTCCTTCCTGGTACAGCGAGGATAACGTTTATTATGCCCAAGGGGGGTCTCGGGGCATCATCCCTCCGAGGTCCTGAGCTCGACTGACCCCCCCGACCGTCGGGGTGCAGGAATTGTTTCAGCTTTCCTTCACGGACAAGTTGCTCTAGATGATCACTCAGACTTCTGCAATCCTCGGTAGTGTGCCTATGGTCCTGGTGGTATTGACAGTAGAGGTTATGGTTGCGCCTCTCAGGGTTTCCCACCATCTTATTTGGGCGTTTGAAGAAGGGTTCATTCTTTATCATCTCTAGGACCCTTTGCACCGGTTCTCGGAACGCAGCGTGGACTGCCCGGACATCCGTCGACTCTGATTGCCAGGTCGAATCCCTTCGAAGTCTGCTGTTGCAGTATCGGTCCGACCTGAAATCCCTCATCTCTTGGGGGATAACCTTGTCCTTTCCCTTCTCCTGTTGCTGATCCTCTTCAACCCTTATGTACTTGTCGATTCTGTCCATCAACTGGCGCATGCTCGTGGCTGGTTTACCAGTCAGTGACTTTCTCAAATCGTGATCAGTTGGGAGGCTGAGCTTAAAAGAGCTAATGGCCACCTTGTCTGAGTTGCCTTCCATTTCATTGAATATTTCCCAATATTTATCCGAATGGGCCTTCAGGGTTCCCCCCTCTCGCATTTTCAGGGACAATAGGGAAGCCAAAAACTGAGGAGTTCTGCGGCACGTAACGAAACGAGAGCAGAATGCTTGAGTGAGGTCGTGAAAAGAACTGAGAGAGTCTGTCTCCAAGCTGTCAAACCATCTCATCGCGACCGGCCCTAGGCTAGAGGGGAAGATTCTACACATCAGAGCTTCATCCCTGGAATGGATGGCCATTCGTTGATTAAAGTGACTAACATGTTCTACAGGGTCGGTTTTGCCATGGTAGATGGTGAACGTCGGTTGATTGAAACGCCTGGGGAGCTTTACCCTGTCGATGTTGCTCGTGAAAGGCGATTTGGAGATTTGGCTCAAGGCCGTACTCATGGCGTCGCTTCCTGCTCTACGGTGCGACGGGCTTCGACTCCGACGCCGACGATGACTATCCTTTTTGTAAAAGAAAGACTCGTTGGGCGGGGTTCGAGACCTGTGCTGATAATTAGCGTCCTCGCTATTAGAGGAAGAAGCTGAGTATGGAGGAGCCTGCTTTCTCTTAGCATGGCGCAACTCCCTTTTCAGCCGATCGATTTCCAACTGCATGTCCTTTCTGTCGTTTGCATAGGAGGCATGGTTTTCTTCTCCAGGGTGATTCTCGTCAGGGTGCGCAGTGTGGGCATTTCTATCGCGGTCGCCCCTCCGCTCGAGGTTGAGGAAAGGGTCACCACGGTTAAAGCCCCCGGATTTTGTTGGACGCGGACCTCTGCCTGTCATGACTAGTCATTGTCTTGACTATCGCCCGAGCTCTTCCCACAGATGGCGCCAATTGTAGGGAAACAATTTGTAGACCAGGCCCAAATGAGAAATTGGGTCTCAGTCCAAAAAGCCCGATCCAATAGATTTTGTAGAGAGTGGATTGAAGAGCAAGGACTAGACAGGATTCACAACAGCTAAGACAGGATTTTTATTTAATACGTCCGAGTGTCCAGCATGAAAGTTCCTCAAGTTGAGTTTCAAACTCTCTCTCTCTCTCTTTCTTTTTTTTCGTCCCCCCCATAGGAGAGGTCTCTTACATTTTATATACATTCCTATGCTATCTTCACCGTCCACCTGTCGTCCATCAGGTTTGTCACTTGAGTGCTCGTCCCATCAGCCACCTTCCCAGGCCCTCTGTGAGTTGTTGTTGACACTGCAACACTGTTTAACGGTCCCTTCCACATAAATGCGGCCAGGAAAGTAGTTGGTGAGCATTTAATGCGGAGGGAGTAGCCTGTCGACTGGACGTTTCTGAGCACTCATTTTCTGCCTTTGTAGGGGTCTTTATTGTCAAGAGAAGTTTTCTAACTGATCATCAGTATTATGGGGAATAAGGCCGACTGGTATCAAACAGCATCTGAGGGGGCCCTTCCCCTCGGAACATGTATCTCTAAGATCCCTGAGAATGGAATCTCCCTTCGGACCATCCATGATTTTAGCTAGGGCCCAGGGCCCACCTAGCATTATGGGCCATTACCCCCCCCCCCCCATATATATATATATATATATATATATATCTGATACCAAAAGGGGGTAAGCTACTGACAAAGGCCGATTGAGGCCATGAGGGTGCGGAAACGTAAATAAGGTACAGTTGATAAAGCCATGACTATGGCGTTACAAGTGTAAACTGGAAAATAAATTGAGGTTGCCATCTGATTACAATTGCTGTAAGAGAGGGAGGTATCAGCCTTGAATTCAACCTGCTTCAGACTGGAGAGGGAGCTGCCTTATATAGGAAAAGGGAGCTAGCAATCTGCTGAAGGAGCGCCTTGGATGCTGCTGGAATCACGGAAGGTAAATCACTTTTACTGTGGGTGAAAAGTCTTTTCAGCCGAAAGTGAATAGTAACTTCATGATAGGTTGTCGGGCACTGTTGGTGAACAATAACTGTTACTGTTCATGAATAGTGACTTGTCCCTTGTCTGTTCTGGAGTACTGTTCAATCATACTGTTGATGAATAGTAGTCCTGTTGGAATCTTCTGGAATGGGTACTGTGCATGTACAGTTGGTCTGGACTGTAGATGAATAGTAGCCGGTGCAGAAACTTGAACTGCTCACATAGTGACCTGAATAGTTGATCTGGACTATCCGGGACACTTAGTCTTCATCCAGGTTGTAGCCATCATAAGGATCTTGTGAATCCTGGAATGGGTCAAGCTGGTATTTGTTGACTGAAGCTTCTGAAGAGGCAGGAGAGACTCTGTCTGCTGACTCTGAGCAGGAGGAGTGAAAACCTTGGTTGATGAAAGGATGATCGGATCCTTTATTTAGGGTTTCAACCCTTATTTTCTTGATCAAAAGGATAGCAGCATTTGTGTTCTAGATCTGAAGTATACGTATTGCAGAAACCACAATAGAGGAGTGGTTCAACAACTGGAGTTGTGGGAATAATAATCCTCCCTGGCTTGTTACATTCTGTCCTTTGAGATTGATTCATGGCATTTCCATATGTCCTGGGAACAAAGACTTGGATTCTGTCTGTGTTACCGAAATGGTCGTAGTGTTGCCATAAGTCATTGACTATCTCTGGGAACTGGTTGGTGAAGTATTGCCTCCAACAATTTGCAAGGTTGAGAGGACGTTGGTAAGAGAAGCGTGTTTTGCCTTCGAACCATGGTCCATGGTAAGTGTCCTCACCGACTAAAACCAAATGGTTGGCTGGTTGGACATTCATCCAATTATCTCTGTCCCACTGCGGTAGAGTACTCCAGCATCTGATTGCAATAAAAGGGCTATTGATTCTTGCAACGGCTCTTTGTATAATCTGTGGTAACTGGCTCACTTGAGTATGATTTGTAGTTTTGATGAGTCTGGCAAAACCATACTCGAACATTTGAGATAACCAGTTAGGATCACTGTCTACCTTTTCCGAATGTTCCTCAGGTTGATCTGAATAGTTGACAACAAGTCCTGGGAATGGGTGCCTGTTTTCATAAACTTTGAGACTGTCTCCAAAGTATTCTTCCCATTCTGCTTGTAACAAGGTGTCACCTAAATCATCAGAATCTGTCGGGTCAGGAACATTTATTGTGACCAATTTTTTGAAATGTAAGAACCATTGGTCAAATGATTCAGACATTGCCTTGCAGTCTAAAATACATTCCTGTATTTCAGGTGGCAAGTTGGCAACTGCACTTCTTAAGACAGTTTGAGCCTTAAGGCTAAACTTTGCATAGTCAGTGCTCATGATAGTCATTTTATCCGTTGAATGGATTTCCTCTTTGCCAAAGAGTTGACTAAGGTTTTTGATGCTGATAGAAGTCTCAATTCCTTCCTCAAGGTTGATTAAGTGGGTTTGAAGTCTGTTGAGGGTTTTTTGGAGGAGAGTTCTATTTTCTGGGGTAGAAATCCACTGAAGGTTGTCAAGAATAAACCTGATGGGACTTGGTAGTTCATTATGAACTCCGTTATAGAAATTCAGGGTTTTTGACAAGGTTTCATGGAGAATAAAATTTATTTCACAATTGGAGTATGTCACCTCTGTCGGGACACAATCCTGAAGGGATGTTGATCCTCTTAGGTTTCCCTTAGAAGATACGCCTTCATGCTTTTGAGGAGATTGGTCCTCTGTTGGGGTTTGCTGAGGGTAGCACTGTGCTTTCCCTTTATCCCTTGAAGGGGCTGATTTCCTCCACATTCTGTGGGGCTTGTTTTCAAAAGATATTTGGTTTATTTCCTGCCAAAATTGGTTTAAACAAATAGTTTGAATTTCTTTTTCAAAAATGCTATTGTTTAAAACATGTTGTGGCTTAAAACAAATAATTTTATAATGCATGAATGGAATGGGATCCTTTGATGAGTTTGGGATTCGATCAAAGTCATCATTGGTGAATGATATGGGATATTCTGATAAGTTTGTGAGCTGATTTGGGCTGACAAAATCATCATTTGTGAATGGAATGAGAAGTACAAATGAATCAAGGTTCTTGGCTTGATTGAAATGATCTTTATCAGATGGGATTGTGGGTACGAATGAATCAAGGTTCTTGGCTTGATTGTAAGTAACCATGAATGGAAGTTCTTTGGTATGGATAAGGTTAAGGGTCTTGGAGACAGCAATTTCCTGGAGAGTACTGATGTCTCTAGGTTCTGGGCTCCTAAGAAACCTAAACTTAACTGGCTGACCAAATGGATGGGTAGTGATTCCTTCACTATCCGTGGTGAATGGATATAACAGACACATGAAAGGGTTTCCTAAGATAACCTTATCTGTCATATTCTTGACAAGAACAAATGTGGTTTTAAAGCACGTATTGTCTTGGCAAACATGAGCTTTGGGTATTTTGAATTCAATCTGCATTTTACCTCCACTTGCAGAAGTTAACCTTTCCTTGGTTTTTCTGAAGTACTTAGAGGGAATGATTCCTTCCTGAATGCAGTTGAGATCTGCGCCTGAATCTATTAAGGCAACAACCTCAAATTCAAAATCTTTGTTGATGACAATCCTGACTTTGGAGTGCCATTTCTGAAAGTTAATCCTATTGATGGCATTTAAGAACGGTTCTGGTTGTTCTTGTACCATATCTGCAGTAGGATTGACTGATTCATCAACTTCTTCATCAGAAGGGTTCTGTAATGAGGTTCCTTCCTCATTTCTTTGATGAGAAGTATTTTCCAGATTCCTAACTCTTTGATCAAGGAGGTTCTGGTCAACTCTAAGAATAGTCAACTCACTCTTGAGGTTCCTAATCTCAGACTTGGTTTCCTTGATTTCCTTTTGAAGGTCGTTGACTGTAACTTCCTTCTTGGATTTGGTAAACCTATCGTAGATTTTCTCCAAATCAACTTTGGGTTCTTGGAGCTTAGGTTTGGGTTCACTGGGTTCCCTAACTAAGATTCTCTTGAACTCACTGAGTCTCTGGGCTTTAGCTACTGGGTCTTTGATCTGTTCTATGAGATCTAAGAGCAGCTCTTCTTGCTTAGAGAGGACATTGAGAGTCTTGTTCCTACAACAACTATCAATGCATGTAATGGGTTCATCTGGGCCACTAGAGGAGCTAGAGGAGGTCCTATAGGGTTCCGAGGATGACTGGTAAATCTGACGAATCTCACTGCTAGAGGTTTCACTATCTGAGTGGTTTAACTCTAGGAGTTTAAAGATTTCATCTTTACTAGTTTGGTCACTGATGAGGGTATTGATAAGGGATTTGGCCTTAGCTCTACACTCTTTGCTGAAATGACCTTTCTTTCCACATTTATAACATTTTCCTGATTCTTTGGGAATATGTTTTCCTGTGGATTTGGATCTTCCTTTCTTATAGAAACTGTCCTTGCTGAACTTCTGCTTTCTATAGTACTTGGTTGCTATTTTCTTCCTATGGTAATCCTTAGAGGTTTCTTTGCCTCTGTACTTGGACTTTCTTTTGGGAAGAACTGAAGGTAAGCCGTACTGTACACAGAAGTCTCCTACTTCGTGTTTGGCTTTGCCTTTGTTTGCTCTGCTATGGATCTTGAGATCTCTACACATCTTCATCCCTTCACTTCGAATGGTGCTAGAGATATCTCCATAGGTTAGGTTATCATAATCTATGATACCTAAGGGGTTACACAGGGTTTCTTTAACCTTTTGTCCAAAAAGGGTAGGTAAACCATTGATGAACTTCTCCTTCCAATATGGAGAGTTACAATCACTTCTGTGCATGACTCGGGTGGTAAACACATCTTCGTACCACCGGAATTCTCCGAGGGTTTTACATCTAAGGTTACTCAACTGATCGTAAATCCTAGATGTAATATTGCTGGGTTTTCCTACGAAGTGTTTCATGATCGTATAGATCAGGGTATTGACTCCGTCAGGGGTACCTCTTCCTAGTATGGGGTCAAAGATGGGGAGACCTTCCTCATCTTTAAGGACAGCATGCCTGATATCTTCCTTAGATTCTTCTGTAAGGCAATTGTTCCACCATTGTAGAAGTTTACCTGTGAATCCTAGGGATATGAGATCTATGACTTCAGTATGGGGATGTCCTTCACTGATGTAGTTGTTGGCTACCATGGTCATATGCTGGATCTTGTTCAAGATTTCTTGTTCTGATAAACCATCTATGTTCCATTCATAGAGTTTACCGGAAGAGACAGCAAACTGGTTGCTAACATTCCTTTCCTCAAACTGGAGGTCTGGAGGGGTAGGTTTGGGATACCAATTCTTGGTTAAGCTAGTGGGGTTTACCTTTGGTTGGTAAAGCCTTTTAACATTCAAACCTTTAAACTGGTCTTCTAGTTGTTCTATCTCCTTTTCATTATCTGAGGAGGTTCTGCTAGAACTGCTAGATGCTGTGTGGATGTCTAGGACACTAAGCTTGGGATTCTTCTGAGGAGAAGGGGAGATGACTGGTCTCTGCTTCTTGCTAAGTTCCTTGGGCTTGGTCAAAGCTTTCTTAGGCGAAGGGGGAATTTGTTCCTGCTTCGTGCTAAGGTACTTAAGCTTTTGTTCTACGATGTCTAAGGCTGTTGGTTCCTTAGGTTCATTTAAAACATTTAGACGGGGGTCAACTGTTGGGGTTGAAGTGCTAACTGGTGAAGTGGTTACTGGTTCCTTCTTCACAAGTTCTTCAAGCTTCTGGTTGACTGCTTCTAAGGCTGTTATGTCCTTAGGTCTGAGGCATGGTTGCCTATTAGTTGGGAGCTTGACTAAAGGTTTCTCTAGGTTTCTGACAGGGTTTTTAGGGCTTCCTGATTGGAGGATGACCTTGTTATCGATCCTGTCTTCTATCCTATCAAGCTGTTTTCCTATGACTCCTAAACACTGGTTGGTGTAATTGTTTTGCTCTATAACTTTGTTGACTTCTCTTTCTGTAGAGGTCTTAAAGGGAGAGGCAACTACATTACTTCCAAGGTGTTCAAAAAGGATGGCTTCTTGGGGAGGATGGTGAGATCTAACAACTTCTGGTGGTTGACTAGAACTACTAGCATCCTTGGTGGGAAGTTTGTTCCAATTGGTTTTTGTAAGGACACAAGACTGTTTGTGCCATTCAAAATGATTCTCAAAATATTCAAAGAAAGGGACATTGCTGGATATCTCCTTCATGAATATTTTCCAATTTTCGTAAACTTCTTTCTTTTGTTCCAGAGTATGGTTGGCTCTATAGGCTTCTCTTTTGAGTCTGTTTTCTTCAGATTCAAACTCTTTGCCTAGGGCAACTAAATCTGGAGTGAACTCTTTTCTAATTGTCATGAGCTGTGGATCTATCATGGATTCCTGCCGGAAAGGATCCTGAGGGTCATGAGGATAAGGGTTGAACATATCCGTTCCTGTTGGGGAAGGGTTCTTTTGCTCATTGTTGTCATCCTGATCAACAAGTGAGTCTGGCTTGGCTGTGTAGCATGGTGTGCTAACCTGTGACTTGGTCTGGACACCTTGGAGGTCTAATCCTAAATCTCTTCTAGATCTGGGAAAAGGTTGAAAGGGTCTAGACAAACTATGCTGGGATGCAGGTCTATCACTAAAAGGGATAGGGGACTGCCTAAGGGGAAGGTTTAGATCGGATCGAGATCTAAAGCTATGTTCACTATATGGTGAAGGTGGGGTGACTGGTGTTCTAAACCTAGATTGGTCGAAACTTAACCTAACCGATCCATCGGCTAGTTGTTGGACAAAATCTAGATCTGGATTTTGGGTCTGGTGTTGGATTTGTAGATGATGATTTTCATTATCTAGCATCCAATCTGTGGGGAATGTGACCTCTGACCATTTAAGGGTCCTGGGAACCTTAATCTTTGATGTGGGGTCTTTGGTCTGGATGAGGGTGGTTTCTCCTGCCTTTCTCTTATCAAGTGCTTGAACATTCATGTTCGTTCTCATGCACTTATAATAAATCCTATAGATCAAGGCAACCTGTTGGACTCCTTCCAACATAAAGGTACCGTGAGTCTTTAGGTTGAGGGTAAGGGTCTTCATGACATGTGGGCAGGTAAGACCTACTGTAAAGTTGGGGAAACAGTCGAAATGGACTGGTCCGTTACTAAGACTGGTTTCCATGGTGCCTAGAAGACTGTCATCAAACCTGATATGACGAGTGTCTCTAAGGGCCATAAGGATTGAACAGTTCAAACCTTCTCTAAACAATGGTTTAATGCCGACCTGGACTAAACCTATGTGAAGGAATTTGTGTCCTTCTTTCCTGTGTGCTTTCAGGGTTTTTGAAGGCAACAAGTAGCATTTCTCATACTCCTTGCTGATACTATAAACTTGCTCTATTGTCCTAACATGGTAATCTGTCTTGAAAGCCTTTTTCAAGGACCATGAAGAGAGCTTGTAGATCTGTTCAGTGGGGACTCTAGGGATATTCCAATCTCCTAGTCTTAGATCTGTATCTGATAACGAATACTCTTCAGAGTTAATAACTCCATCATCCTCCTGGGGAATTGGTTCAGGGAGTGATGAACTTCTGTAACTAGTAGAAGAGTTACTTCTAAACAACCTATTCATCATCTTGTATTAAAAGCCTAGTTAAACAACTATAACCTCAATTCTTTTAACTTCTAATTTCTGGATCTATCCTTAGACCTAGAACAGAGTGAAACAATGAGAAACTGCCTAACCTTGTACACTATAACCTCTTAATGCCTTTCTCTCCAGTATTTCCACAGTGGGACCACCCTAAACGCCTGTCCGTCGGCTAACACGGGCTGACCAACACTTTTCAGGAACTCTCGGATTGTCTGGTCTTACTGGGCTATAAACAGTACAGGTCACGGTCTTATAACTCTCAACAGTACACATCTGCAACAGATTTTCTGGGTAAACACAGAAACAAGAAGAAGCAAGTATCTGGGAAATAATTGAACAACAGGGACAATTAAACACAGAATGATAAACAGAGAGTTAGAAGGAGGCTCAGCCTACCATAAACAGATAATCACTGGTGAAAAGAATAAGGAATGGATGAATGATAATGTTATCAGAAAATAGATAATAAACATAATCAAAATAATCAAAATAATTTGATAATGCTCAAAGTAATTTGATAACTATGGAGGTATAACAACACTCCAACTTGATGAGAATTACTTTCTAAGTTCCTAATCCTTTGATCATGGAGGTTCTGGTCAACTCTAAGAATAGTCAACTCACTCTTGAGGTTCCTAATCTCAGACTTGGTTTCCTTGATTTCTTTCTGAAGGTCGTTGACTGTAACTTCCTTCTTGGATTTGGTAAACCTATCGTAGATTTTCTCCAAATCAACTTTGGGTTCTTGGAGCTTAGGTTTGGGTTCACTGGGTTCCCTAACTAAGATTCTCTTGAACTCACTGAGTCTCTGGGCTTTAGCTACTGGGTCTTTGATCTGTTCTATGAGATCTAAGAGCAGCTCTTCTTGCTTAGAGAGGACATTGAGAGTCTTGTTCCTACAACAACTATCTCTTACCCCCTTTTGGTATCAGAGCCAAGTTGGCCGATCAGAGTTTGTAAGTTACTTTAATATCAATCAAGTTGGAGTGTTGTTATACCTCCATAGTTATCAAATTACTTTGAGCATTATCAAATTATTTTGATTATTTTCATTATGTTTATTATCTATTTTCTGATAACATTATCATTCATCCATTCCTTATTCTTTTCACCAGTGATTATCTGTTTATGGTAGGCTGAGCCTCCTTCTAATCCTCTGTTTATCATTCTGTGTTTAATTGTCCCTGTTGTTCAATTATTTCCCAGATACTTGCTTCTTCTTGTTTCTGTGTTTACCCAGAAAATCTGTTGCAGATGTGTACTGTTGAGAGTTATAAGACCGTGACCTGTACTGTTTATAGCCCAGTAAGACCAGACAATCCGAGAGTTCCTGAAAAGTGTTGGTCAGCCCGTGTTAGCCGACGGACAGGCGTTTAGGGTGGTCCCACTGTGGAAATACTGGAGAGAAAGGCATTAAGAGGTTATAGTGTACAAGGTTAGGCAGTTTCTCATTGTTTCACTCTGTTCTAGGTCTAAGGATAGATCCAGAAATTAGAAGTTAAAAGAATTGAGGTTATAGTTGTTTAACTAGGCTTTTAATACAAGATGATGAATAGGTTGTTTAGAAGTAACTCTTCTACTAGTTACAGAAGTTCATCACTCCCTGAACCAATTCCCCAGGAGGATGATGGAGTTATTAACTCTGAAGAGTATTCGTTATCAGATACAGATCTAAGACTAGGAGATTGGAATATCCCTAGAGTCCCCACTGAACAGATCTACAAGCTCTCTTCATGGTCCTTGAAAAAGGCTTTCAAGACAGATTACCATGTTAGGACAATAGAGCAAGTTTATAGTATCAGCAAGGAGTATGAGAAATGCTACTTGTTGCCTTCAAAAACCCTGAAAGCACACAGGAAAGAAGGACACAAATTCCTTCACATAGGTTTAGTCCAGGTCGGCATTAAACCATTGTTTAGAGAAGGTTTGAACTGTTCAATCCTTATGGCCCTTAGAGACACTCGTCATATCAGGTTTGATGACAGTCTTCTAGGCACCATGGAAACCAGTCTTAGTAACGGACCAGTCCATTTCGACTGTTTCCCCAACTTTACAGTAGGTCTTACCTGCCCACATGTCATGAAGACCCTTACCCTCAACCTAAAGACTCACGGTACCTTTATGTTGGAAGGAGTCCAACAGGTTGCCTTGATCTATAGGATTTATTATAAGTGCATGAGAACGAACATGAATGTTCAAGCACTTGATAAGAGAAAGGCAGGAGAAACCACCCTCATCCAGACCAAAGACCCCACATCAAAGATTAAGGTTCCCAGGACCCTTAAATGGTCAGAGGTCACATTCCCCACAGATTGGATGCTAGATAATGAAAATCATCATCTACAAATCCAACACCAGACCCAAAATCCAGATCTAGATTTTGTCCAACAACTAGCCGATGGATCGGTTAGGTTAAGTTTCGACCAATCTAGGTTTAGAACACCAGTCACCCCACCTTCACCATATAGTGAACATAGCTTTAGATCTCGATCCGATCTAAACCTTCCCCTTAGGCAGTCCCCTATCCCTTTTAGTGATAGACCTGCATCCCAGCATAGTTTGTCTAGACCCTTTCAACCTTTTCCCAGATCTAGAAGAGATTTAGGATTAGACCTCCAAGGTGTCCAGACCAAGTCACAGGTTAGCACACCATGCTACACAGCCAAGCCAGACTCACTTGTTGATCAAGATGACAACAATGAGCAAAAGAACCCTTCCCCAACAGGAACGGATATGTTCAACCCTTATCCTCATGACCCTCAGGATCCTTTCCAGCAGGAATCCATGATAGATCCACAGCTCATGACGATTAGAAAAGACTTCACCCCAGATTTAGTTGCCCTAGGCAAAGAGTTTGAATCTGAAGAAAACAGACTCAAAAGAGAAGCCTATAGAGCCAACCATACTCTGGAACAAAAGAAAGAAGTTTTGGCAAATTGGAAAGAATTCATGAAGGAGATATCCAGCAATGTCCCTTTCTTTGAATACTTTGAAAACCACTTTGAATGGCATAAAAAGTCTTGTGTCATTACCAAAACAAATTGGACCAAAGTTCCAGATAAGGATGCCCCAAGTTCTAGCAAACCAGAAATTGTTAGATCCAGTCATCCACCTCAAGAAGCTATTTCTTTTGAACACCGTGGTACAAGTTTAGTTGCCTCACCCTTCAAGATCCAGACTAGTCCTGAAGAACAGGTAGTCAAGAAGGTTCTAGAGCAGAACAACTACACCAACCAGTGTTTAGGAGTCATAGGAAAACAGCTTGATAGGATAGAAGACAGGATCGATAACAAGGTCATCCTCCAATCAGGAAGCCCTAAAAACCCTGTCAGAAACCTAGAGAAACCTTTAGTCAAGCTCCCAACTAATAGGCAACCATGCCTCAGACCTAAGGACATAACAGCCTTAGAAGCAGTCAACCAGAAGCTTGAAGAACTTGTGAAGAAGGAACCAGTAACCACTTCACCAGTTAGCACTTCAACCCCAACAGTTGACCCCCGTCTAAATGTTTTAAATGAACCTAAGGAACCAACAGCCTTAGACATCATAGAACAAAAGCTTAAGGAACTTAGCATGAAGAAAGAACCTTCGCCTAAGAAAGCTTTAGCCAAACCCAAGCAACTTAGCAAGAAGCAGAGACCAGTCATCTCCCCTTCTCCTAAGAAGAATCCCAAGCTTAGTGTCCTAGACATCCACACAGCATCTAGCAGTTCTAGCAGAACCTCCTCAGATAATGAAAAGGAGATAGAACAACTAGAAGACCAGTTTAAAGGTTTGAATGTTAAAAGGCTTTACCAACCAAAGGTAAACCCCACTAGCTTAACCAAGAATTGGTATCCCAAACCTACCCCTCCAGACCTCCAGTTTGAGGAAAGGAATGTTAGCAACCAGTTTGCTGTCTCTTCCGGTAAACTCTATGAATGGAACATAGATGGTTTATCAGAACAAGAAATCTTGAACAAGATCCAGCATATGACCATGGTAGCCAACAACTACATCAGTGAAGGACATCCCCATACTGAAGTCATAGATCTCATATCCCTAGGATTCACAGGTAAACTTCTACAATGGTGGAACAATTGCCTTACAGAAGAATCTAAGGAAGATATCAGGCATGCTGTCCTTAAAGATGAGGAAGGTCTCCCCATCTTTGACCCCATACTAGGAAGAGGTACCCCTGACGGAGTCAATACCCTGATCTATACGATCATGAAACACTTCGTAGGAAAACCCAGCAATATTACATCTAGGATTTACGATCAGTTGAGTAACCTTAGATGTAAAACCCTCGGAGAATTCCGGTGGTACGAAGATGTGTTTACCACCCGAGTCATGCACAGAAGTGATTGTAACTCTCCATATTGGAAGGAGAAGTTCATCAATGGTTTACCTACCCTTTTTGGACAAAAGGTTAAAGAAACCCTGTGTAACCCCTTAGGTATCATAGATTATGATAACCTAACCTATGGAGATATCTCTAGCACCATTCGAAGTGAAGGGATGAAGATGTGTAGAGATCTCAAGATCCATAGCAGAGCAAACAAAGGCAAAGCCAAACACGAAGTAGGAGACTTCTGTGTACAGTACGGCTTACCTTCAGTTCTTCCCAAAAGAAAGTCCAAGTACAGAGGCAAGGAAACCTCTAAGGATTACCATAGGAAGAAAATAGCAACCAAGTACTATAGAAAGCAGAAGTTCAGCAAGGACAGTTTCTATAAGAAAGGAAGATCCAAATCCACAGGAAAACATATTCCCAAAGAATCAGGAAAATGTTATAAATGTGGAAAGAAAGGTCATTTCAGCAAAGAGTGTAGAGCTAAGGCCAAATCCCTTATCAATACCCTCATCAGTGACCAAACTAGTAAAGATGAAATCTTTAAACTCCTAGAGTTAAACCACTCAGATAGTGAAACCTCTAGCAGTGAGATTCGTCAGATTTACCAGTCATCCTCGGAACCCTATAGGACCTCCTCTAGCTCCTCTAGTGGCCCTGATGAACCCATTACATGCATTGATAGTTGTTGTAGGAACAAGACTCTCAATGTCCTCTCTAAGCAAGAAGAGCTGCTCTTAGATCTCATAGAACAGATCGAAGACCCAGTAGCTAAAGCCCAGAGACTCAGTGAGTTCAAGAGAATCTTAGTTAGGGAACCCAGTGAACCCAAACCTAAGCTCCAAGAACCCAAAGTTGATTTGGAGAAAATCTACGATAGGTTTACCAAATCCAAGAAGGAAGTTACAGTCAACGACCTTCAGAAAGAAATCAAGGAAACCAAGTCTGAGATTAGGAACCTCAAGAGTGAGTTGACTATTCTTAGAGTTGACCAGAACCTCCTTGATCAAAGAGTTAGGAATCTGGAAAATAATTCTCATCAAGGAAATGAGGAAGGAACCTCATTACAGAACCCTTCTGATGAAGAAGTTGATGAATCAGTCAATCCTACTGCAGATATGGTACAAGAACAACCAGAACCGTTCTTAAATGCCATCAATAGGATTAACTTTCAGAAATGGCACTCCAAAGTCAGGATTGTCATCAACAAAGATTTTGAATTTGAGGTTGTTGCCTTAATAGATTCAGGCGCAGATCTCAACTGCATTCAGGAAGGAATCATTCCCTCTAAGTACTTCAGAAAAACCAAGGAAAGGTTAACTTCTGCAAGTGGAGGAAAAATGCAGATTGAATTCAAAATTCCCAAAGCTCATGTTTGCCAAGACAATACGTGCTTTAAAACCACATTTGTTCTTGTCAAAAATATGACAGATAAGGTTATCTTAGGAAACCCTTTCATGTGTCTGTTATATCCATTCACCACGGATAGTGAAGGAATCACTACCCATCCCTTTGGACAACCAGTCAAGTTTAAGTTTCTTCGGAGCCCAGAACCTAGAGACATCAGTACTCTCCAGGAAATTGCTGTCTCCAAGACCCTTAACCTTATCCATACCAAAGCTCTCCCATTTATGGTTACTTATAATCAAGCCCAGAACCTTGATTCATTCGTACCCACAATCCCATCTGATAAAGATCATTTCAATCAAGCCAAGAACCTTGATTCATTTGTACTTCTCATTCCATTCACAAATGATGATTTTGTCAGCCCAAATCAGCTCACAAACTTATCAGAATATCCCATATCATTCACCAATGATGACTTTGATCGAATCCCAAACTCATCAAAGGATCCCATTCCATTCATGCATTATAAAATTATTTGTTTTAAGCCACAACATGTTTTAAACAATAGCATTTTTGAAAAAGAAATTCAAACTATTTGTTTAAACCAATTTTGGCAGGAAATAAACCAAATATCTTTTGAAAACAAGCCCCACAGAATGTGGAGGAAATCAGCCCCTTCAAGGGATAAAGGGAAAGCACAGTGCTACCCTCAGCAAACCCCAACAGAGGACCAATCTCCTCAGAAGCATGAAGGCGTATCTTCTAAGGGAAACCTCAGAGGATCAACATCCCTTCAGGATTATGTCCCAGCAGAGGTGACATACTCCAGTTGTGATATGGCTGTTGTTTTGCAGGAAGTCCTGACAGACGAATTACAATGGAAAGAAGGTGCATATACAGACCTACCATTTTCCATTAAATTCATACTTGATAATCTCCATGCAGCCTGGACCCTATACAAAAAAGGCCTTTTCCAAAGAACCCTCAAAGCCCTAGAAATCCATCTAGTTAACCTGGAGGCTGGAAATGAAGCCATTACTAGTCAACTCTTTGGCAAAGAGGAAACCCATTCCATGGGTAAAATGACTATCATGAGCACTGACTATGCAAAGTTTAGCCTTAAGGCTCAAACTATCTTAAGAAGTGCTATTGCCAACTTGCCCCCAGAAATACAAACTAATATTTTTGGTTGCAAGGCTATGTTCAAATCATTTGATCAATGGTGCGAGCATTTTAAGATTCTTGTCACCATCCATTTCCCTGTTCCTGGTGAAGCAAGCGCAGATGCTGACAGAATTCTTACACAGTCTATATGGGAACAATACTTTGGAAGCAGTCACAGAGTTTATGAAAACCGACATCCTTTCCCTGGACTCATCATCAATTATGAAGATGGTTTAGACGATGGAACAGATGAAGGTGTTAGAACCTCAAGTTGGCTTTCCAGAATGTTCGAATATGGGTTTGTTAGATTAATCAAACTAACACACCATGACCAAGTCAATCAGTTTCCCCAGATCATCCAACAAGTTGTCAAAAAGATCAGAAGTCCATTTGTATCCATCAGATGCTGGAGCACCCTCCCACAATGGGACGGTAACAATTGGATGACGGTCACCCCGTCCAGACACCTTGTTCTCATTAATGGTTACACTTACCAAGGACCTTGGCATGAAGGCGATTCTTACTTATCGTACGAAGAACCTGATTACCTTGCAGATTGTTGGCGTAACTATTACAACAATGAAATACTTACCATTGCCCAAGATTTGTGGGCACACTACCATTTTGTTGGAACCACTGGAAGGATTTCAGTATTCTCCACCAAACCATATTCAGAAGCGGCCATGGATCTCCAATGGATTAACCACAATAATAATCCACGAAGATTCATCACCAAACCTCCTGATTATGAACCATTAAGTTGGTGTGGCGTTTGCAATCAATTCACCACCTTCCATGAACATGATCATAGTCCCCCATCAGAATACTATGATACAGACTAACCTCCTCCTAAGAAATAAGGATTGAAACCCCAACTGAAAGATCCGGTAATCTTTCAAGGTTTTCACTCCTCCAGTCCAGAGTCAGCAGAGTCTCTCCTGCCTCTTCAGAAGCTTCAGTCAACAAATACCAGCTTGACCCATTCCAGGATTCACATGATCCTTATGATGGCTACAACCTGGATGAAGTCTAAGTGTCCCGGATAGTCCAGATCAATTATTCAGGTCACTATGTAAACAGTTCAAGTTTCTGCACCGGCTACTATTCATCTACAGTCCAGACCAACTGTACATGCACAGTACCCATTCCAGAAGATTCCAACAGGACTACTATTCATCAACAGTATGATTGAACAGTACTCCAGAACAGACAAGGGACAAGTCACTATTCATGAACAGTAATAGTTACTGTTCACCAACAGTGCCCGACAACCTATCATGAAGTTACTATTCACTTTCGGCTGAAAAGACTTTTCACCCACAGTAAAAGTGATTTACCTTCCGTGATTCCAGCAGCATCCAAGGCGCTCCTTCAGCAGATTGCTAGCTCCCTTTTCCTATATAAGGCAGCTCCCTCTCCAGTCTGAGTCAGGTTGAATTCAAGGCTGATACCTCCCTCTCTTACAGCAATTGTAATCAGATGGCAACCTCAATTTATTTTCCAGTTTACACTTGTAACGCCATAGTCATGGCTTTATCAACTGTACCTTATTTACGTTTCCGCACCCTCATGGCCTCAATCGGCCTTTGTCAGTAGCTTACCCCCTTTTGGTATCAGAGCTTACCCCCTTTTGTCAGTAGCTTACCCCCTTTTGGCTCTGATACCAAAAGGGGGTAAGCTACTGACAAAGGCCGATTGAGGCCATGAGGGTGCGGAAACGTAAATAAGGTACAGTTGATAAAGCCATGACTATGGCGTTACAAGTGTAAACTGGAAAATAAATTGAGGTTGCCATCTGATTACAATTGCTGTAAGAGAGGGAGGTATCAGCCTTGAATTCAACCTGCCTCAGACTGGAGAGGGAGCTGCCTTATATAGGAAAAGGGAGCTAGCAATCTGCTGAAGGAGCGCCTTGGATGCTGCTGGAATCACGGAAGGTAAATCACTTTTACTGTGGGTGAAAAGTCTTTTCAGCCGAAAGTGAATAGTAACTTCATGATAGGTTGTCGGGCACTGTTGGTGAACAGTAACTGTTACTGTTCATGAATAGTGACTTGTCCCTTGTCTGTTCTGGAGTACTGTTCAATCATACTGTTGATGAATAGTAGTCCTGCTGGAATCTTCTGATAAGGGTACTGTGCATGTACAGTTGATCTGGACTGTAGATGAATAGTAGCCGGTGCAGAAACTTGAACTGCTCACATAGTGACCTGAATAGTTGATCTGGACTATCCGGGACACTTAGTCTTCATCCAGGTTGTAGCCACCATAAGGATCTTGTGAATCCTGGAATGGGTCAAGCTGGCATTTGTTGACTGAAGCTTCTGAAGAGGCAGGAGAGATTTTCTCTTGCGACTCTAATTCTTCTGCTTGGATCTGCAATTGCTTGGCAAGGTTCTTTAATTCTTTGCTAGATTTTCCGGTGATCTGGACGGAGCCTAGACTGGACTGTGACCTTGTATTGTAAGGAATTGCTTTCTGGATTGGCTGAGGGAAATCTTGGTCAATTTGAGTGAGGACAGTTTGGATTCTGAAAGTGTCCCACCATTTAACCGAAAATTCTCTGTCCAAGAGGTTGGAGTTTATCTTGTAGTTCCACATACTAATCCAATGAATCCTGTACATGACTGTCATGTGGAGGATGGCTGGAAACTGGGAACCGTGTGCTGTTACTTGGTACCTGGAACTGAAAAACCTGAGGGCGTCCTGTAGAGGTGCTGGGAAGATCTGTGGAATTGAGCCAAACATTTCCCACCACTTAAGGAACCATGTAGGTATAGGTCCACGAAATTTTTTGTCAAACATGATGAACCAAGAGTGATCAAAGCTCTTGTTCTGGTAGAGCAAGACCTTTTCAAAAGCATCCATGTAGTCATAGTAACTGTAATGGAAGCCTGCATTTTTGTGAAACTTGAGCAAAGAGGGATGCTGTCCCCAATCTTTGCAGCTGACGAAACCTGTGATGATGAACTTATGATAAAGAACTTCAGAAGGGTTCGTTTTACTTGGAATATTTTCTATTCGAGCAGAGTCCTCTTGAATGAGTATGCTCTTATAGAATATAATATTCTTTGCTGGGTGCTTTGGGAGGAAGTGCCAACCTAAAGGTAAAACTTCCATAGCAACGGCTAAGGGATCTGTTATATGAACTAAATGGGGTTCAATATAAGAGATATGTTGGACAAAAGGTTTCTTGTGGTAAGGAGAGGCTTGTCTCTTACTGGAGGAAAGCTTTTTGGGTATGGCAGGGCCAAAAGGTTCATCAACTGTGTAAGGGGTGATTGTCCTAGGAGGCGGGGCTGCTAGGGCTGAACAGTAACTGGTTTGGCCATGTGAGGGTTTCTGGTAATTAGGTTTCGGGATTGTGGAAACCACATATCTATTGGCTAAAGAAGAGGGGGAAACAGGAACTAACTGGTGACCAGGAGGGTTCTTTGCCTGACTGGTACTGGCGGTAGTTTGCTGTTTAGGCAATTTTGGGGTTTGGGGTTGGACTGGCCTTTTCCCCGACATTTTGGATTGGATTCTGCAAAAATTCACGGGTTAGGAAATCAGGGATACTGTTTTGAGTTCCTTTTATGAATTCAATGTCAAAATCAAATACTGAAAGAATGGCTTGCCATCTAGCAAAAATCTGTTTTGATGCAATGTTTTGAACATCATTTTGTAAAACATGTTTTGCAGATTTACAATCAATTCTTAATAAAAACTTTTGGTTCAAAAGATCACTTTGAAATTTTGAAATGCATAGTACTATAGATAGTATTTCCTTTTTTATAGTACTATAATTAATCTGAGTGGGAGTCCAAATTCCTGAATGGTAACAAACAATTTGTTCTGAGGAAGTGGGACTGTCACGCTGGAGAAGTATGCCACCATAACCTATGTTAGAGGCATCAGTCTGAACAATCTTGAAGGAATCGATTGAGGGGATTCCTAAACAGGGGAGTGTTTTGACATATTTTTTGATTTCCTGGACAATAGCTGAATGGGCAGGTGTCCAAGAAGATGGATTTGTGCGAAGTCTCTCAAAAAGGGGTTTGCATTTCTGCCTGAGATTTTGATAGAAATCAGCAATGTAATTGAGGGATCCTAGAAACCTTTGGAGTTGGGTTCTGTCAAGGATTTCATCTGGGAATTTGTCCGCAAACTGAATAGCTCTATCTATGGGTTTGATAACTCCATGGTGAATATCAAAGCCTAGGAATCGAACTTTAGTTTGAAACAGTTTGATTTTTGGTGCTGAAACAACAAGACCATTGAGCTTGATGGTGGAGAGGAAAGCTCTTAGGTGCTTCCAATGTTGGTTCAGAGATTCTGAAAAAATGAGCACATCATCAATGTATACAATGATATGGCCAGAGAATGGATTAAAAATCTCATTCATGATGTTTTGGAATTCAGAAGGTGCATTTTTGAGACCAAAGGGCATTACGTTCCATTCATAATGTCCAAAGGGTGTGGTAAAGGCTGTCTTATACCTATCAGACTCTCTGATTTGTATCTGCCAAAATCCACTCTTCATATCAAACTTACTGAAGACCACTGCTTTACAAAGCCTATTGACTAAGTCTTTTTTGTTTGGAATTGGATATCTTATCCATTCTAAGACTTTGTTAAGGGGTTTGTAATTGATGACAAGTCTGGGAACACCTCTTTCTATCTCAGCATTTTTCTGAACATAAAAGGCTGGACAAGACCATGGTGATCTAGACTTTCTAATGATCTGTTTTTTAAGGAGGTCCACTATTTCTGCTCTACAAGTATCCATAAGTTCCTGGTTCATTTGGATAGGTCGAGCTTTGGTAGGGATGTCCTTTTCTAGGAAATTCTTGACATAAGGCAGAGCAACTTCATGCCTTTTTCTATGCCAAAAGGCTGTGGGTAGATCAGAGCATACTTCATGCTTAAGTTTTTCTTCAAAGCTTTTGATATCCTTTTGGGTATCTTTACAAGTTAGTTGTTCCTCAACTCTCTTGTGTCTAACATCAGCTTGGAGGTATCTAAGGTGATAGTCTTTGGCTTGGATAAGGTTAAGAGTTTTGGAGACTGCAAGTTCCTGGAGAGTACTAATGTCTCGAGGTTCTGGGCTCCGAAGAAACTTAAACTTGACTGGTTGACCAAATGGATGGGTAGTGATTCCTTCACTATCCGTGGTGAATGGATATAACAGACACATGAAAGGGTTTCCTAAGATAACCTTATCTGTCATATTCTTGACAAGAACAAATGTGGTTTTAAAGCACGTATTGTCTTGGCAAACATGAGCTTTGGGTATTTTGAATTCAATCTGCATTTTACCTCCACTTGCAGAAGTTAACCTTTCTTTGGTTTTTCTGAAGTACTTAGAGGGAATGATTCCTTCCTGAATGCAGTTGAGATCTGCGCCTGAATCTATTAAGGCAACAACCTCAAATTCAAAATCTTTGTTGATGACAATCCTGACTTTGGAGTGCCATTTCTGAAAGTTAATCCTATTGATGGCATTTAAGAACGGTTCTGGTTGTTCTTGTACCATATCTGCAGTAGGATTGACTGATTCATCAACTTCTTCATCAGAAGGGTTCTGTAATGAGGTTCCTTCCTCATTTCCTTGATGAGAATTACTTTCTAAGTTCCTAATCCTTTGATCATGGAGATTCTGGTCAACTCTAAGAATAGTCAACTCACTCTTGAGGTTCCTAATCTCAGACTTGGTTTCCTTGATTTCCTTTTGAAGGTCGTTGACTGTAACTTCCTTCTTGGATTTGGTAAACCTATCGTAGATTTTCTCCAAATCAACTTTGGGTTCTTGGAGCTTAGGTTTGGGTTCACTGGGTTCCCTAACTAAGATTCTCTTGAACTCACTGAGTCTCTGGGCTTTAGCTACTGGGTCTTCGATCTGTTCTACGAGATCTAAGAGCAGCTCTTCTTGCTTAGAGAGGACATTGAGAGTCTTGTTCCTACAACAACTATCAATGCATGTAATGGGTTCATCTGGGCCACTAGAGGAGCTAGAGGAGGTCCTATAGGGTTCCGAGGATGACTGGTAAATCTGACGAATCTCACTGCTAGAGGTTTCACTATCTGAGTGGTTTAACTCTAGGAGTTTAAAGATTTCATCTTTACTAGTTTGGTCACTGATGAGGGTATTGATAAGGGATTTGGCCTTAGCTCTACACTCTTTGCTGAAATGACCTTTCTTTCCACATCTATAACATTTTCCTGATTCTTTGGGAATATGTTTTCCTGTGGATTTGGATCTTCCTTTCTTATAGAAACTGTCCTTGCTGAACTTCTGCTTTCTATAGTACTTGGTTGCTATTTTCTTCCTATGGTAATCCTTAGAGGTTTCTTTGCCTCTGTATTTGGAGTACCAATTCTTGGTTAAACTAATTGGGGTTACACTGGGGTGAATCAGCTTGTTCACTTGTAAACCCTTAAACTGGTTTTCTAGATGTTCTATCTCCTGTTCAACTTCTGAGGAGGTTCTGCTAGAACTGCTAGATGCTGTGTGGATGTCTAGGACACTAAGCTTGGGATTCTTCTTAGGAGAAGGGGAGATGACTGGTCTCTGCTTCTTGCTAAGTTGCTTGGGTTTGGCTAAAGCTTTCTTAGGCGAAGGGGGAATTTGTTCCTGCTTCGTGCTAAGGTACTTAAGCTTCTGTTCTATGATGTCTAAGGCTGTTGGTTCCTTAGGTTTATTTAAAACATTTAGACGGGGGTCAACTGTTGGGGTTGAAGTGCTAACTGGTGAAGTGGTTACTGGTTCCTTCTTCACAAGTTCTTCAAGCTTCTGGTTGACTGCTTCTAAGGCTGTTATGTCCTTAGGTCTGAGGCATGGTTGCCTATTAGTTGGGAGCTTGACTAAAGGTTTCTCTAGGTTTCTGACAGGGTTTTTAGGGCTTCCTGATTGGAGGATGACCTTGTTATCGATCCTGTCTTCTATCCTATCAAGCTGTTTTCCTATGACTCCTAAACACTGGTTGGTGTAGTTGTTCTGCTCTAGAACCTTCTTGACTACCTGTTCTTCAGGACTAGTCTGGATCTTGAAGGGTGAGGCAACTAAACTTGTACCACGGTGTTCAAAAGAAATAGCTTCTTGAGGTGGATGACTGGATCTAACAATTTCTGGTTTGCTAGAACTTGGGGCATCCTTATCTGGAACTTTGGTCCAATTTGTTTTGGTAATGACACAAGACTTTTTATGCCATTCAAAGTGGTTTTCAAAGTATTCAAAGAAAGGGACATTGCTGGATATCTCCTTCATGAATTCTTTCCAATTTGCCAAAACTTCTTTCTTTTGTTCCAGAGTATGGTTGGCTCTATAGGCTTCTCTTTTGAGTCTGTTTTCTTCAGATTCAAACTCTTTGCCTAGGGCAACTAAATCTGGGGTGAACTCTTTTCTAATTGTCATGAGCTGTGGATCTATCATAGATTCCTGCTGGAAAGGATCCTGAGGGTCATGAGGATAAGGGTTGAACATATCTGTTCCTGTTGGGGAAGGGTTCTTTTGCTCATTGTTGTCATCTTGATCAACAAGTGAGTCTGGCTTGGCTGTGTAGCATGGTGTGCTAACCTGTGACTTGGTCTGGACACCTTGGAGGTCTAATCCTAAATCTCTTCTAGATCTGGGAAAAGGTTGAAAGGGTCTAGACAAACTATGCTGGGATGCAGGTCTATCACTAAAAGGGATAGGGGACTGCCTAAGGGGAAGGTTTAGATCGGATCGAGATCTAAAGCTATGTTCACTATATGGTGAAGGTGGGGTGACTGGTGTTCTAAACCTAGATTGGTCGAAACTTAACCTAACCGATCCATCGGCTAGTTGTTGGACAAAATCTAGATCTGGATTTTGGGTCTGGTGTTGGATTTGTAGATGATGATTTTCATTATCTAGCATCCAATCTGTGGGGAATGTGACCTCTGACCATTTAAGGGTCCTGGGAACCTTAATCTTTGATGTGGGGTCTTTGGTCTGGATGAGGGTGGTTTCTCCTGCCTTTCTCTTATCAAGTGCCTGAACATTCATGTTCGTTCTCATGCACTTATAATAAATCCTATAGATCAAGGCAACCTGTTGGACTCCTTCCAACATAAAGGTACCGTGAGTCTTTAGGTTGAGGGTAAGGGTCTTCATGACATGTGGGCAGGTAAGACCTACTGTAAAGTTGGGGAAACAGTCGAAATGGACTGGTCCGTTACTAAGACTGGTTTCCATGGTGCCTAGAAGACTGTCATCAAACCTGATATGACGAGTGTCTCTAAGGGCCATAAGGATTGAACAGTTCAAACCTTCTCTAAACAATGGTTTAATACCGACCTGGACTAAACCTATGTGAAGGAATTTGTGTCCTTCTTTCCTGTGTGCTTTCAGGGTTTTTGAAGGCAACAAGTAGCATTTCTCATACTCCTTGCTGATACTATAAACTTGCTCTATTGTCCTAACATGGTAATCTGTCTTGAAAGCCTTTTTCAAGGACCATGAAGAGAGCTTGTAGATCTGTTCAGTGGGGACTCTAGGGATATTCCAATCTCCTAGTCTTAGATCTGTATCTGATAACGAATACTTTTCAGAGTTAATAACTCCATCATCCTCCTAGGGAATTGGTTCAGGGAGTGATGAACTTCTGTAACTAGTAGAAGAGTTACTTCTAAACAACCTATTCATCATCTTGTATTAAAAGCCTAGTTAAACAACTATAACCTCAATTCTTTTAACTTCTAATTCCTGGATCTATCCTTAGACCTAGAACAGAGTGAAACAATGAGAAACTGCCTAACCTTGTACACTATAACCTCTTAATGCCTTTCTCTCCAGTATTTCCACAGTGGGACCACCCTAAACGCCTGTCCGTCGGCTAACACGGGCTGACCAACACTTTTCAGGAACTCTCGGATTGTCTGGTCTTACTGGGCTATAAACAGTACAGGTCACGGTCTTATAACTCTCAACAGTACACATCTGCAACAGATTTTCTGGGTAAACACAGAAACAAGAAGAAGCAAGTATCTGGGAAATAATTGAACAACAGGGACAATTAAACACAGAATGATAAACAGAGAGTTAGAAGGAGGCTCAGCCTACCATAAACAGATAATCACTGGTGAAAAGAATAAGGAATGGATGAATGATAATGTTATCAGAAAATAGATAATAAACATAATGAAAATAATCAAAATAATTTGATAATGCTCAAAGTAATTTGATAACTATGGAGGTATAACAACACTCCAACTTGATTGATATTAAAGTAACTTACAAACTCTGATCGGCCAACCTAAAGGTAAAACTTCCATAGCAACGGCTAAGGGATCTGTTATATGAACTAAATGGGGTTCAATATAAGAGATATGTTGGACAAAAGGTTTCTTGTGGTAAGGAGAGGCTTGTCTCTTACTGGAGGAAAGCTTTTTGGGTATGGCAGGGCCAAAAGGTTCATCAACCGTGTAAGGGGTGATTGTCCTAGGAGGCGGGGCTGCTAGGGCTGAACAGTAACTGGTTTGGCCATGTGAGGGTTTCTGGTAATTAGGTTTCGGGATTGTGGAAACCACATATCTATTGGCTAAAGAAGAGGGGGAAACAGGAACTAACTGGTGACCAGGAGGGTTCTTTGCCTGACTGGTACTGGCGGTAGTTTGCTGTTTAGGCAATTTTGGGGTTTGGGGTATATATATATATATATATATTTTTTTTTTTTTTTAAAATCTAAAAATCTTTAAAATTTTCTACAATTTGATGAAGCCAATTGGCGTAACTATAGTTTCTAAGCCCAACTTTTATTATATAGTATATAATATCATATGACATGATATATTGATATTGATGATTGATTATAATAAATCACTTGCTCTCGGACTTTCTAAGTAATTCATGTTGGAAATAGCTTAAAATTTGGAAAATAATTATAGCTAGTCCCATTTGGACACAAGTTGACTAGCATGTGTAAATGAGGAAAATGAGAATTAAATTCACTTACCCGGTTACCCCTTCCATTCCCAAACACATTTTGGTACACCAACAATTATTCCATAATAATGCAATTTGCTGCTGATATGGAAAATTATTAGGTAGTCCCGGAGTACCATAAATGCATACTCTCCTCTCTCACATGAATGGTGGGTCTCACCATGAATTTAATTAGTGAGACCCATCATTCATGTGAGAAGAGGGAGTACACATTTATAGTACTCCAGGAGTACACAATAATTTCCCTGCTGATACAAGGCTAATAAGAAGATTGGCAAATTGAGTGGCTTCGTTACTAATTGGTTAGTTATATTGTATTGATAGTTTGTTACTTTATGATTGGTTACAATTAACTACAAAAATTCTGTTAGTGGCTGTGTAAATGCCCTTGTACTTGTATTAGAACCTCAAGCAATGAGATTTGTAGAAATTAGAATAAAATATTCATGTTTTTTTTTGGGAGTAGAAAAAAGCTGGATAAGTATTAGAGCACTAACATTAGCTATGTCAAACCAAATGTCATTTTACCGCACCAAACTTACTTTATCTAATTTAACACACCATTTTACAATACACCTTATATCACATCTTCTATTTTAATATTCAATACATTAAAATAATATAACTAACTCATTAAAATAATATAAACAAACATTTTTCATTCATTCATTTCTCTCTCTCTCTCTCTCTCTCTCTCTCTCTCTCTCTCTGAACTGTCTCTCTTCCTCCCCCAATCCAACTTTTTCTTCTTCTCAAAACCCAAACACCATTGACCCAACCAGCACCAACCCAGCACCACCGACCTAGTAACCACCACTTACCAGCAACTGCCCACAACCTAGAAAAGCCAGTACCTACCCAGTAACCACCACTGACAACAACCGCCCACAACCCAATTGACCCAACACCACCGCCCATAACCTAGCACCAACTCCCTCTTCAATCGACCTAACAACCGCCGACAATGCAAAAACCAACAACCACTGATTGCAACATACAACACCATATCCCAAAACTGAAATGCCCAAATCCAAAAACCCATTGAAAAATTACCCAAACCCACCACTATGAGAGGCAAGATAGAGAGAGAATTTGACTGGGAAAGCTAGCTAAAAGAGGGAGAAAGAGAAAGCAGTGTGTTTTGTTGAGGGATATTGGTTGAGAGAGCAATCCTTCAGTCAAGAGAGAGAAAAGAAGAGGAAGAGGAAGAGAAGAGATTTAGAGAGATATTTTTTATTATAGGAAGAGAGAGAAAGTTGAATAAAATAATGCCCAAAATTTATAGCACAAGTCCATACCGTGCCATTTGTAGAACATCACTGTAGCACCATGATATTTCTTTTGGCATTTGGCACATCTCATGAAGCAAAAATTTTGGTGTTTGGTGTGCCAATGCTCTTAGGTGTGTATCAGTTTAGATGGGGAAAGTCAAATCATTTTACAGCCGAACTAAAATGCCTTTTGGTTTTGTCCAATACTCACGCCTCAACTAAACACAGATTTATCTTGAATCTTTAGGGTATGTTTGGTTGGGATGATTTTAGGGAGGATGAGAGAGAGAGAGAGAGAAAAAAAAAAAGAGAAAATGGTTGGGAGGGAAAAGGGGAGAGAAAATTAGTGGAGCTTGGCTGTTTTCTCTTGGGGCTCACCAAATCACAATCTCTCCAAAATAGAGAGAAAATTTGTGTGGATGTGAAAGGACTATTTGGTTTTTTTTTTTTTTTTTTTTGCTTGCTTTCTTTCTTCATTTTGATTTCTTTCTTTTTCTTTTTTTAGTTTTTTACTCGCTCCTTTTTTTCGCTGGACCTGCTTCCTTTTTTCTCTTCAATATTTTGTTCCTTTCTTCGTTTCTTTATTTATTTATTATTATTTTTTTTAATCTGCTTCCTTCCTTTCTTCGTTACTTTATTTTTTTTATTGACACTGTTTTTATTTTTATTTTTTGTGCTTATCCATAAATTTTATACTAGTAAATTTTTTGTATCTATTTTATATACATTAAAAAAAAATTACATTTATCTAAAAAAATGCTATTATGTAATAGGGATATAAGTGTAAATACAGACCAACTCAATTTTCTATCATCTTATTTTTATTTTTATTTTTTCAACCAAACTGAAAAGTTTTCCATCCTTCTACTTTTCCACCCTTCCAACTAAATACAAATGAGGGAAACTAAAGTCTCTTCTATCCTCGCACTTTTCCACCTCTTCCTCATTTTCTATCTTCCCACTTTTCCACTTCTCGAAGACTCTTAAATGGCGTTAGGTACGGGAGAATCCATATTACACCTAAGATCTAGATTCCTAAGAACGTGATTTCCTGCAATCTAGATGCCTAGGAATGTAGCTATTCCTATGTTTGGTTTCATTGAGAATCTTTTAAAATTCCTAGGAATGTGAAATGAAAATATTTGGTTTATTTCTAGGAATTTTAAATGAATTATTATTTTTTTCCATTCTATCCTTAGATTTGAATGTGAATTACCAAGTTCTTAGAAAAAAAAACAACTTCCTCTAAATAAATAATGAAAAACAAAATATAAATTATTAATTATGACAAATTCATTAAAACTGTAGTCTAACATTTTAAAATGACAAGTACAATACAAAAATAATTATTTAAATTCTCAAATGCTTTATTCTTAATAATAATTTTTAAAAGAGCTTAATCCATAACAAAACAACCTGACAACGTTTAGGTATATAAGACAAGAGAAAAGATATTAATGATTTGTTTTATATTTTATCTTAATTGCTTAAATGATAATGATTAAAATTGTCAATTTATTAAAAAAAATACAATTTCTTTTAAGTTTGGGAATCTGGATACCCACCTGTTTTAAAGGGAATCCACATTCCTACTAAGAGGGGTTTAAAGGGAGAATCAAGATTCCCATGGTATCTAATTTTCTAACGTGATTTGCAACTAAATATGAGAATCTTTAAACATTCCTGAGAATCCTAAAACATTACTCCGTACCAAACGCCATATTAGGTTATGTTTGGTAACAGTTTTCTATTTTCAAAAACTTATTTTTGACAATATAAAGAAAAAACAATTTTCTTGTATTTTTGAAATCAAAAACATGTTTGGTTAGTTGAAATTAAAAAAATAGTTTTTTGAAGAAAAAAAATATTAAAATATGTTGTTACTAGGATTTGAACTCTAATGCTAACCCATTAAATGAGACAGATTCATTAAATAAAATGTATATTTTCATTAAATTTTGAAAATTAGAAACTAAAAATAGTCTTTTTCATGATTTCAGTTTTCTTCACAAATTGAGTTTAGAGAACAATTTTTGCTTTTTGTCCTTTTTTTGCTGCTAAACAAGTTTTTTAGTTTCAAAAATAAAAAATTATTTTTGAAAACAAAAAATAAAGGGAAAAAATAGTTACCAAATGTAAATGATACTTACGTGAGATTGCTCTAACCTAAGCTTTGCAGTGTACTTTATCATTGTTGATTAAAGTTTCTGTTAATAACTTGAATTGGAGATTGTGACTGGTCCTGGTATTTGACACTTTGGGCATATCTTTCTACCATGAGCTTGCATACTATAGTGCCTGAAAATCTTGCGAGAGATTTGTAGCTGTTCGCCGTCAAATTGATTAGGATGGTATTAGTTGGATGAGTAATTTGTGAATGCGATCTTCATCAAAAATAGTAGTCATCATGGAAATCCATTAGAAATCGTAAACAAAAGCGTTATAAATAGTTGGATGTGATATGGCAACCTGATTTTTTCTTGCAACAGATTTCTAAAAATTTGCTAGAAATGTCGGTCATTTGATTTTTGGTGTTATCAATCGGATGAGAAATACTGGATATTCTCGTTGGGAATACCGGGAAGTCCTGTATTTTCCTATTTAAAAAGTCAAGAAACAAATTTTCTAACATGCCATAAATCTATACAACTTCATATTATGTATAAATCAACCTGACTGCATAAATCTACTCTCTACTCAAATGTATTTTGGAGATCATTAGCCTTTCTTTTTAAAACATTATTGTATTTATTGTATCAAGAATTTCAACAAACACTATCACAACATCTATCTCAAGTCTCAACAATGAGCATCTAAAGCTATACAAAAGCCAGTGACAACCACAAGAGCTATCATTTACTCAATGTTAGAGCATCCACATTGGTGGAGCCATAAATTTAGCAATTTGGCTCCACCAAAAACTACTTTATCTATTTTACTATCTCACTTTACAAAACATTCAATATCAATGGTTTTATTTTAGTTTTCAACAAAATAAAATAACATAAACAACACAATAAAATAATAAAAAACAAACACCACAGCCACCTCTACCAATGGCCACAACCACCACTATACTTTGGCAACTACAACACAATGCAAAAAAAAAAAAAAAAAAAAAAAAAAAAAAACCACAGCCACAATCACAACCCCATCACCACCAGCCACCACAACCACTAGCCATCACAACCACAACCACAACCACAACCACAAAAACCCATAGTCAAAATCCACAAAACCCACTACTAAAGCCAAAATCATCCACCACCACTACCAAAATCAAGCACCACTACCACCACCACAACCACAGTCACCAAACCCATATGAAAACATACAAAAAAACCCAATCACATCAAAGAGAGAAGAGAGATGGGCAGCAGCGGCGACTTGGGGCTTGGGTTGGCAGCTTGGGGCTTGGGTCGGCGAAGCTAGACAGAGAGGATGAGAGAGAGAGGAGATCTGATATGGTCTAAGATGTGAGAGAGAGAGAGAGAGAGAGAGAGAGAGCTATATGCCTCCACCAATAATGATGCTCTTATAGGGGCATTCCAAGTAATAGTCTTCACCCAAGCATCTTCCTAGAGTCTTATATCGTTTTTTTAAAGAAAGTTTTGATACTACTTTCTTGGGAAATAGAAAAAACTATAATTACTACCGTGCACCCTTGACGTGATGGTCACTTTTCAAATATAAATATTTGTGGGGTGGGAGGTAAGGGTTAGGGTTCAAGTCTCTAGGAGGAAATTTCATACACACATATACTTAAATTAGGCTAGAGTAGAATTTCTATATTATATAAAAAATAATATTAAAAAAAAGCTATAATTAAAAATAAATAAATAAGTGAGGTTCATGAGTTTAAGCGGATATTACTAGCTCAAGTCCAATGAGCCTGTTTCTGAATTCAGCCACAGAGAGTGTGTGTTAGCCCATATTTTTACTTGCTGGGCCCAGAAACTGAATTGGATTTGGACCGGATAGACGTTTGTCCACCTTCAGATTTGCTTCACATAGCCTCCGGTGCAAATGTAATTCACGATAAAAATTTTAAAATCAAGTCATACTCATAGAATTTGATTTTCTTGACTTTAGTATCTAAGTAATTTTACTAAAAGTTATTAATTTTTCTTTTACTGAAAATAACAATGAATATTTACTAATAAATATGAATGTTTATTGAATTCTTCGCTTAATAATTAACAAGGATATTTAGTAATTAATTTTTTTAATTATGTCCAATCCATCTTAGAAGGTTGTTCTGTTTAATATCTTAATTCAAATTCTTGTTAAGATTTATATATATATATATATATATATATATCCATTTAACTATTATATGCAATGGCTCCATGAATATTTTTAGAAGGATCAAAGTATGAATAACCCTGAAAAGTCCCACCCAAAAAAAAAATATATATAATTTTTAAAAAAATGAGGCTATATACCTAAAAACAACTATATAAAATTCCACCCCATCCCACAAATAAAAAAAATAATAATAATAATAATAATAAAAGAAAAAAAAAAAAAAAAAAAAAAAAAAGAGAGAGGAAGCTCCGCCAATGAAGCCATGGTTCAGTTTTACAAAAAATATTAATATTCTTAGAATAAAATTCCTCCTATTTGGAAGCCACTAACAATTCAGTTGTCTCTCTTAGATTGGATGAGGGTATTTTTTATGTGGGTTTGGAAGTTGGAAAACACAATTAACTCGTGGGATTCTCACAATGAAGGTGTTAATAATTTGGCTATGGAACATGGGATTCTTTAAGGCTTGTAGCATCTTTTTTTTTTTTTTTTTTCTTTTTTTTAACATAAAACACTGGAAAGAATGCTTGTTCACACACATCAATCCAATAAATTGTGCAAAAAGAAAATTCAGAATAAACCCAGGTTTAATGGTTTTATACTTTTATTCTATCCATTTCTTAAATCCAAAGAAATATTGACTCTAGGTGTGGGTTTGGATAGGAATGTTGCGTCTGGTGTTTGCATTTTTATTTTTTATTTTTTTTTTCTTTCACGCGTTTCTAGCTTTTTAGAGACAAATTTTACTGTAGTAGTATTGTTTATATACTGTAGTAGCACTGTTTACGCACTATTTATGGGACCCACAGTTACTTTATTAAAAAAATATTAAAAATAGATCCTACGATACTATTCTTATATTTAAAAATTATTTTAATACAACATTTTCAGTTTTCAGTTTCAACAAAAATAAGTTGTATTTAAACGTTTCAAAGTTTTACAAAATGTCTTCTTGACTTTATTGGTTTCCTATTATTTTAATTCAAAACTTTGAAGTTTGAACCTTGAAAGCGCAAATACTGACTAGTCCATTTGTAGCCAAATGGGAATGAAAATAGCAAAAACCCACAAATTTTTGACCTGGTCTTCAAGGAAGAGAGGTTTGGTCTACTAATAATTTTTTATGAAAAAAAAAGGGGGTGTAAAAATGATGACAGCGTATTTCACCTAGTGATTATAACAACGCTCTTCTCGCTAAAGTTTGGTCGACTAATCGGTGTTAGAATCAAAGGGAGTATATCATGCCTTAAAAAGTCTTCAATACTCGGGCCAAAAGTCTAGACCAAATTCTTCAATTCTCATACCAATTTCACATCAAAAAGAGCGTGCCAAACCCGCCACAGTTTTACAAACTGTAGCCAATGAAGTTGAGCCACATAGGGGAATTTGACCCAAAGAAAAAAATCTAGGTCTTGCCTGTCCTCCATCAATTCTAACTCCTTAGGATTCATTATCAAATTAATGGTCCATGTATGTTAATAAGCTTCATTATCAACATGTGGCATGCAGTCAATCCATGCAAAAAGAATCAATCTCAATGTTCCCATTGATTTCTCCTAGCTCCTTGGCATTGTCATTGTGCGGAACATAATTTTTCTAGGACCCACGCACATTGGCCCACTTTTTAGTAAACAAAATACAGGAAAATTTGAACAAGTCATGAGGTCAGAAAATTAAGCAGCGCCAGAAACTTTTCCCTTGATCTGTGGGTCCCTTGTACCATGATTCTAATCAAACGGTCATGGAACCTTCAACCAGTGCCGTGCGGATTGAGGAATTTTTTTTCAAGGTTTATTAATAAAATAAAATTTAATAAAGATAGATCTTCAATATATCTTATCTACAAAAAAGTCACGCAAATATGTTACATTTTACTATTTTCTTTTATAAGTTTTTGTATTCTAACGTCATTATGAATTTTTATTATTTATTGTCGATGTGGTAGGTAAGTGTAACCATTTTATTTTGTAAAATTTGTATAACATTTTTTATTTTTATTAATTGTCATTATTTATTTGACATTGTTTTTATAAAAATATATTAAACTGAATGACAAAGCTTAACTCACATGCATTGTATTAATTATTGACCGAAGAACCACACCCATATCTACATATATAATAGTCTAAAAAAAAATTTCATACTTATATAAATAATACACTATGTATCTACTTAGCCAATTAAACGGTCGAAGAATCACTAACTTTACTATTTTTTTAATCACTGACTTTATGACAAAATATTATTGTAACATAATACCTATACACACATGTAAGGACACGATTTGCTCCCAAAGCCCAAAAGAAAGGTCAATGGCCCAAAGAGTCCAAAACAATAAATTTGTATAAAGTGGGCTTGAAGCTGAACTTTCAATGAGTTAGGTGTCTAATAATCACAGTATTATAGTTGTTATTAGAAAGCATAAAACAAACGGTTTTGATACAAACGGTTTTGATCATGGAAAATCCTCCTCAGCAAAGTCCGAGGAAGGTTGTTCTTATATATTTCTCTTAGACTTAACCAAAATTACAGTTCTTGAGTGTATATTGCTTTTTCTCCAGATTATCTGATGATCCCTTTGTAATTGAATTTTTCTTCTTTATATTCCCCTTTCCTTTATTTATCTCAGCCCTTCACGTGTAGATCAGATTGTTGGCTTTGATGCTTGTCTCATCAGCACTTTCCTGAAGTCTTTAGGGGTAGCTGTAAGGTTGAATGTTAATGTTTAGGTATCACCTCCACATTAATACGGCTAGGAGGTTAGCTGTAGAGCATTCAATGTTGTGATAGCAGCTTTCTTCTGAGATATTTCCCAACTCTCTTTTGTCTTATCTTTATCTGATGTTTATCTTTGTCAGCATGATTACATGTTGCCTTGTTATTGATGAGGGGTTGGACCTTTGACCTCTACTCCGTTTAGCTGAGGAGGTACTTCTCCTCGGACAACATTTCCAGTTCCTTATGACCAAATTTCTTCCACGGACCATTAATTTATATGCCTCCATTAGTATTTACCTGTCCTCGGTCTATTTGATGTCCTTGGGCGCGGCCTATGGCCCCATACCCATATTTGGGTCCTTCATCCCTACAACACACATGTAACAAACCATCCATATTTCCTAATTATTAATTTATATAAAGTTATATTATATTTATTAAAATTAACTTTATTAGATTATTAAAAAGTTATATTACATTCACACAAATAAAATTATAACAAAAATAAAGCACACAATCAATATCAAACAAACACTCACATAAATAACATATAAATTTATAATAAAAAGAAATACACTTACAACTCTCAAAAATTCACTCTTTATTCTTAAAGTCAGAAATATCGATAGCCTAGATAGCGTGTACGTGAGCATGTCATAGCCTTGGCTGCGTGTCCATGCTGGGCTGCCGTGGCCTAGGCAGCGTGCATGTGAACATGCCATGACCTTAGTTGTGTGCCCATACGGGGCTGCTATAGGCATAGAAAAAAGAGATTCATGAGAGAGAAATCTGTAATTTATGTTGTTGATTGGTTTTGGGATGAATTTGTTTAGTTTTGGGCTAAATTGATTTACGTCAAAGTGTGCAAGATTTAAGTTATAGTGTGCAATTTTTAAAGATAAATTATACTAATAAAATAATATTTTATGCATATAATATTTTGTTTATTAAGTTAGGGGTTCATTTGAACCCCCTGAAACATAAGTAACACCGCCCCTATCTCCAAAAAATTAGTGAGCTGCTCATAGATGTGGATTGTGTGGTCACTGCTCGGCCTAGCTAAACCCGATCTTTGACATCATGTTAAATCATCCGAATAATAATGACACTTATCACTACTCAAACTCACAAAAACAAAGGCTTTTTACAATTGACCCACCTCCTCGAGTGGTGCATAACTGTGGTCTATCAAATATTTGGGTACAAGTGGTGCACACGTGATATTTCCACCACAAGTTGGTGTTCGACATCCCACATTCACAAAAGTCAAATTTGAAGATAGCTTGGCCTTGGTGCTGACACGTGTGAGAGTGACCTCCTTACAAGCTTTTGGAAAACCCCACTAAATGACAACCGACTCTCTCTCTTAACTGGGTAAGGGTTACCACCACCTCCAACTTGGATAGTTGCTTGCTTCCTTGACGAGCAATCAGCATCTCATTCACAAGTGTCCCCAGTGGGCCCATGCCACGTTGTAAAAAGAGATTGTAAGGTCAGGATTTTAAAACCGCATATCCAATCCCAAAATATACTAAAGCTTAGTGTATATTATTAACAGAATAAACAGATACAAAGATCAAATTGAGCATCACAAATCTTTAAGAAGGTTGAAACCCAAAAAAAAAAAAAAAATCTTTAAGAAGGGACATAGTTATTCTCTAATAAATCCACTAGAAACCTTTTTTTTTTTTTTTTGGCTGATTTGATGGAGTAATTCTTAAGTATTCTCGGAGTACACCGAATGATATGCATTTTTCTCATATTCATGATATATTTATTTATTAAATTCATGGTGTGATCTACAATGAATGTAAAAAGAATGAGCATCATTTTACTATACTCCAAAAATATTAAAGAATTTTTTGATTTGATGTATGATGCAAGAACCTTCGAGCATGGAATAGTTATAATTGGAAGTAGCAAATATATATATATATATATATATATATATTTTCCCAGTTTTGTAGCTTATATTTGGGACCTACACAGTATAATAGTTTCAAGTGCTTCATCAAACCAAAAAAAAAAGAAAAAAAAGGTACCCACATGTATGTGAATGAACCTAACAAAGTGCATGATTCTTTCTCCTAAAGGATAAGAAGATAAAGCTGGATATGCTCACTACCTTTTGAAAAATACGCTAATTCAACAATACAAATTGATAGAGAGATATGTTGGTTAGGAAAGTACAGGTCTCTAGCTGATGTAGGACCCTTGGCATGTTCGAAGGAGCTGCGATCTTGGATTATTGTATGACATAAACACAATCATGGAATATAGGCAAAGATTAGCAGAATAGTTTTAGTTTTTAAAAGCTTCAGAACTTATCCTTAAAAAGCAGCCAACCTCCTCATCAAAACAATGTGACGAAATGACATTATTGTTGACATTTTTGAGCACTTAATTAAGGAAAATTAATGCTAACGAGTAAACCAGTTTGATTTCACTTGGTCATTTATTATAAAATTTGAAATTTAATGTGATAGTGGTGATCTTGAAGAGTTAAACATGATGTTACACTTTCGGTGTTATACGAAACAATGATGCGTATAGAGGCAAACTTTGGACTTTTATAATAAATGCTACGTACAATAACACTTAGGATGACCATGAACTAGATTTTTAGCAACACATATTTTGAATTGTTTCGAAATGATCAAGAATTGGACATTGATACAATGGACATCTTCTGGCTGCTAATGACTGGAGGGGACCTTTGGCCACTCGCCACGTACACCATTATTAATCTCCAGTTAGTTTGTCATTATGATATATGTGGGGCGCAGGCCTAAATGTATATTGAGCCTTGGGCCTTATCCGAGGAGGTTTCGTGATCCGAGAATAGATCAATAGCAAGGAAGACGTAATACTTCAAACTTCACGAGCAAACTACGACTGTAGAGGCTGGGAGAAATTGTATGAGGAGGAATATCCCCTCGACTAAACGCAACGAAGATCAAGATGTGCCTTGTTAGAAATGCTATAAGCATATGGATAATAATTTGTGTATTGAGATTTAGTTAGTTAGTTACAATTCTAAACATGTTAATCACATTTAGCACATGTTGGGATTATTAATGCACATGGGGAATAATAGAACCAATAGGATGAGGCATGTTAATCACGTTTAGCACATGTTGGAATTATTAATGCACATGAGGAATAATAGAACCAATAGGATGAGGCCATGTGGGCCAATGAGATTAGAGCTAGTCTCCTATAAATACATGATTGTAATCCAATATGAGATATCAATGAAAGTATAAACCAATTTGTTAGTGCATTAGTGCATCTCTCTATCTCTCTCTCTTAATCTCTCTCTTTCTCTATGGAGGGTGACTACCTCGAATTAAGTCAATTTCCCTACAATCCCCATCCATTCCCCTATAATTCCCATCAATCTCCATTAGGAACCACCGGGTTCCTAACAAATGGTATCAGAGCCGTTGATCTTGAGATGAGCAATTGTGATGAAAGAAAACTTTTGAAAAAAATACAAGAATTGTTGAACAAAGTTATAGAAGAATCCAAGGATATTTCAAAGAAGATGAAGGCCTTGGCTGAATCTAATATGGTCATGAAGGAAGAACTTTTAAGAGTGCAAGAGGATCTTGAAAACATGTCCGAAGAAGAGTTATAATCTCTTGATTCAATAAAAGTCGAAGAACAAATCAAGTTCCAAGAATCTACTACTCTTGTTACAAGCCAAGATGTTGATTTTTGTGTCAAAGTGGATGATGATGTACATGTACATGGTGCCCTTGAAGTTCAGTCAAAAGAACCAACAAAGAAGGTGATGATGATCTTCCAAGAACCTATTCTTGATGCACCAATGGAGGCTTCCATTCAAGAGTCTATGATTCAAGAAGTGGCAATCCAAGTGTCGGTGATCCAAGAATCCAAGATACAAGCGCCAAAAATTTTAATGTTTCTAGAATCGAATGAGGTCTTGAGGATACAAGAACATTTCAAGGTTGAAAGAACCAATGAGACCTTGAAGATTGAAGAACCATTGAAGGCTCAAGAATTTGAGCAAATCTTGAAGATCTACGAAGAAGAAACCTTCATATGCACGGGATCGCTTGTCAAAGAGAAATGCATGAATATGGTGATCAAAATGTCACTACGGTATTGGTCTATTGGAATATCTCCTTTGATGAATATGCTATTTCACAACAACACCTTGTGGGCAAGGTGTTTTCAAGGGGAGAGAAATGTTAGGAATGCTATAAGCATATGGATAATAATTGGTGTATTGAGATTTAGTTAGTTAGTTACAATTCTAAACATGTTAATCACATTTAGCACATGTTGGAATTATTAATGCACATGGGGAATAATAGAACCAATAGGATGAGGCATGTTAATCACATTTAGCACATTTTGGAATTATTAATGCACATGGGGAATAATAGAACCAATAGGATGAAGTCATGTAGGCCAATGAGATTAGAGCTAGTCTCCTATAAATACATGATTGTAATCCAATATAAGATATCAATGAAAGTATAAACCAATTTGTTAGTGCATTAGTGCATCTCTCTATCTCTCTCTCTTAATCTCTCTCTTTCTCTATGGAGGGTGACTACCTCGAATTAAGTCAATTTCCCTACAATCCCCATCCATTCTCCTATAATTCCCATCAATCTCCATTAGGAACCACCGGGTTCCTAACATGCCTCCTGTCATCCATGATGACGTTCCAGGAGGTTCTATTGATAAAGACATGCATTATGAACGTACAAGAAGGATGGAAGTTAGGAAATATCTAGAAGGATGGAAGTTAGGAAATATCTAAGAGAAAGCTGCTGCCATCGCATTGAATGCTCTACAGCTAATTTTTTGGCTGCATTTATATAGAGAAGACTTTTGAACAGTGCTGCCTTGGCTACCCCAACTCACAAAGGGCCAGAGAGGGTGTCCGATGGGACAAGCACTCAAGTAGTGGCCTGGATGATCAACAAATGGAGGGCCGAGATCATTCAAAGGGAGATATATAATGTAAGAGATCCCTGAGAAAAAAGGATGGAGAAAATAGAAAGAGAAACATTGTAACAATCAAGAACTGAATTTGTAATCAAATTTGAGAATTTATATATAAGAACTGATCTACTTAGACTATGCCGAGAACAATTTTCTTAAGATTAAACTAGTCAATCTTCATTTTCTTGTCATCTGAATCTACCTTATCTGTTGTCTGATTCATTAAAGTCTAGTTTTCCAACCCACTCTCTACAAATTCATTGTATTGGGCATTTTGGACTTAAGTTCATTTATCATTTGGGCTAGAGATCCAAATCTGGTCCTTACAATAAAATCTTAAAGTTGATATGCAATGATTTAAAGACAATTTAATTGGGACTTGTTTGGCGTAGCGGACCTCTACCTAATAATTTGTATAACTATAAATGAATTAAGTTATTTATAAACATTCAAGCTTAGCTTCAAAAAAGAACTTGTTTAAACTCAAGCCCAATTTTAGATTCGATTATTAAACAAGTCAAGCTCAAACATAAAATGTGTTTGTAAATATAAGCTCTCAAATTAACTATATATAATACTATATATTGTCTAAAACTATATTTTTATAGATTTTAAATTAGGTTGTATAAGTTTGTAAATTGGTTCATATGATATAAAATTATTATTTTTAATTTATTCATAACATGAACAATTCATTTGTAATAAAAATTCATGATTGAAGTAACCTTTCGTCGCCTTACCAAACAAAAGAAGTCACTATCAAAGAGCCCGTCCTAAATTTTTTAAGTGGTAAAACATTTTAGTCATGATTTTACTGTACATAAGAAAATAATAAGTTAAACAAGTAGCTTGTGAACAAGCTCGAACTTGCTCAATGAGTAATAAATAACCAAGCTTGGACATATAATTTTGTTTAGTGATGAACTCAAGTTCTGCTCGTATTCGAAATAAAATTAAATAAATAAGTCTAAACTTTTAATACTCGACTTGGCTCGGCTCATTTATAACCCAAATAAATTGTACCAAAATTTAAATATATAAATTAAGGATTTTGACAAAAGATACCCTAAGGATATTCGTTTAGGAAATACTTAGAGAAAATTTTATTATTTAAAAAAAAAAAAATTATTTTTTGCATTGTTTTAATATTTTTTGTAAGATTAAGGGCCCAAATCATATATTAGGCATTGGGCCTTGGCCGAGAACGTAAGTAGTCCGAGGAGGAACGAATGGTAACGAATGGTTCAGGCTCAGAATTTAATAAGTAAGATACAAATGGGAAGTAGGTCCAAGGAGGAACATCTCCTCAGATATGGTAAATACGACTCAAATATGTATTCCAACGATCAAGGTGACCTTTCAAGAGGCTCCCGTGATAGGGACAAACATCAGGAACATACGAAAAGGAAGGAAACCCAAAAATATCTAAAGAAAAACTGCTACCATTGCATTAAATACACTGCAACTACTTTTTTAGCTGCATTTATGTGGAGAAGACCCCTGAACAGTGCTGCCTAGGCTACCACAACTCACAGAAAGCCAGAGAGGGTGTCTGATGGGACAGACACTCGAGTAAAGACTCAAATGATCAACAAATGTAAGGTCAAGATGGTCCAAAGGGAGATATATAATGTAAGAGACCTTCCATAAGGAGGGAATGGGAAAAATAGAGAAATAATACTGTAGCAATCAAAGTTGCACTTGTAATTATTTTAATTGATTTATAACAAAATTTACCTTCTCAGACAGTGAATTTATTCACTCCTATGTGCCTTGTTCTTACTTGATCACCTCCTGAATTCCTACGAGTCGTTGTTGAATTTATTAGGACCTACTTTTTGACTCACTCTCTACAAATTTATTATACTGGGCTAACACCCCTTACATTTTGATCTCGGGCTACAAAACGTGTCCCTACATTTTCCATAAAAATAATATCAAAAATTTTCAAAAATAATTTATTAAAAAATGCCTTAAAACATCCGTTCACCAGACAAGACCTATTAATTAATTAATAAAAGATATCAAGCGCAATCATCAAGATAAAAACCTCCCTTAATTAAGCCTTGTTTTCATCCAGCTTTAGCGAGCCAAATCTTTAAGTAACAGCTGTCACCAATCACTAGTAAGCCACGTGGATGTTGTATGATTTCATATGAAATTATGATAATTTGTTTACAATGGACAAAAATTGTTATTCAATGGCTTTATGCTACTAAGCTAGCACAAAGTAGTGGGTTGGAACTCGGAAGTTTGAACACTAACATTTGAACAGTTTTGGTTGTTAAAAATAAATAAGGGAAATGTTAATGAGTGTCCTTAGAGCATTCATTAATAATTCATTTAAAGAAAGTTTTTATGAAAAATAAAAAAAAAAATTATTTTGATAGTTTTTTTCATTTTCCATAAAAGTGATATCAAAATTTTTCTAAAATAAATTATTAATAAATGTCCTAAAAGTACTTGTTAGCATGACCCAATAAATAAATAAATAAAAATAGTTTGGGATAAAGTTGGGACACCAACAACTTTTCATATTTTTGTTGTTATATGAGTATTTAGTATCTCAAGGAAACTGATATCTATATTGCACTACTCCATAAAATGGGTAAACCGTGGCCATCACAGGACCACATGCCCAGTTTACCCAATGACAAGCAGCGAAAATTAAGTAATGTATGGAAAAAAAAAAAAAAAAATTTCACTCACACCAATAAGATGAAGTTTAATTTCGTTCGGGTTGGGGGTACGCAGGCTATCCAATCATATCCTGACATTTTATATGGATACAATTTTGTTTCAGAAAGATATACACCATATTTGGAATGTATAAATCTTTCCCTTCACATGAGGATAGACTTTGATATCTACTTTCATGTGAAGAGCAGGATTCATATATTCAAAACAAGATGTACTTTTGGAATCTACCATCATGTGAAGAGAAAACTTATATATCCAAAACATGATATATTTTTTTTCGTAGCAAAGCGTTTCAATTTTTCTTGTGGGTTTTATTGATGAGTAAAATTTATATTTTTTTTTAACAAAAGGAACTACAAAGTACAAGAGTTCCATAGGACCCTTTTTGATTGTTTCATATAGTATAACTGTCTTCATATTCTTTCACATTATTCATGTATATTTTGAGCAATGCTACAAATATAAAAGAAATTCACAACAAATTTTTTTTTTTTTTTAAATCATAGTTTGGTTAACAAGTTTTTAATGGCTCTAGTTCCTGTTAAAGCTGAGTTTGGGTTGCACTAAAAATAACCTATGTCTGCGTTTGACGTTTTTTCCTTGGGTCTCATGCACTGTTCGCGAGACCTGCAAGTAAGGAAAAATGTAAATTTTTCTTTAAAACTGGGTCTAACAATATTATTCACACATTTAAAAATTATTTTGGTACAATATTTTTAATAATAAGTTTTCAGTTTTCAGTAATAAGTGATATCCAAACAGACCATAAGTATTAACATTACTTTCTTTATTTTTTTTTAATATCATATGTTAAACTAGTCATAGGGCCATACCCTGTAATACCGATCGGCATCCAAGTATGGATAAATCTGACTAGAGACTTGGGGAACTTTCTGGACCTATATAAAGCTTTGTGATGGGAAGAGACAAAAGGTTACAGTTGAGGGTCGTTTGAAGATAAATGTTGTGTTTTTCTTTGCTTCTCGGAGTCTACATTTTTCATTTTTGTTTCCTTTGGGCCACAAGTGTAAATAGGCTCGAAAAATATAAATGTTAAACTTTTTCGGTTTTTCCTCACAATATATAATTTTTACTTTGCTACATAAAACTCTTGTCATATAAGTATATAAGAAATTATACAAGTGAAATTAATTATCATTTTATTAAATATTTACTCACCAAAAAAGAAAAAGAAAAAGATGGTTGGAATTTAAGTTCTATTCAAAACCCGTGTGGCCCTATGAGGTACCCCTCTATTTTTATTTTTTTATTTTTTATGGTACCCCTCTAATTACTTGCCAGTCTTGCCGTGTGGTCGGGGTAGAAAATATATGTGCTTGACTCCTTTTGATAGATTGACCCAAGGAAAATCCAAAAGATTGGAGACAACTTTTTTTTTTTTTCTTTCATTTAAGCTTTTAATTTTTTTTTTTTAAATATTCAAAAAGATTTTAATTTTTAAATCATTAAATTATAGGCATTCAATGAATGAATTTGTCTATAATTCCATTATTATGAAAGAAGGAAGCATGATAATTGTGTTCTTATTATGAAATAACAGCTCAAAAGAAGAAAAAAATCAGGTAATAAATTAAAGGCAGAAATATTATTTTCGTCTCTACATTTTTTCCTGATTTTCACTTTGGTCTCTATCTTTTTTTTCCACCGCTTTTAGTCCCTATTCTAAAAAACGCATCTCGTTTTAGTCCTTTCCGTCAGTGCCCTAACGGCCCCATCCTACGTGGCAGACGGAACTATTAAAATAATAATAAAAAATTTTATTTTGACATTAAAAAATGCCACGTTAGCATTTAAATTAAAAAAAAATTAATTTATTAATTTTAACTAAATAAAAAAAATTAAAAACAGAATTAAAAAGCAAAAATTACATGAATTAAGATCTAAAGATGTTTTAAATAAGAACAACAAGAACATAAACTCAGATCTAAGAACGAACACAGGCTCAGAAATTAAAATCCAAAAATTTAAAATTTCAAAAGTATCAAATCAACCCAAAAATACAACACAACCCATCTAAACAAAAAAAATCTCAAACTCTGAAAAACCCATCAACCAAAACGTCTGAATCAAGCCACGAACCCAGGGACAATCACAGTGACCAAACCCACCAATAAATCACAAACCAAACCACAAATGAAGAACCAAACCATGAAGCAAGCCACAAAGCAAACCCAGATCGGAACCACCAACCACTGCCACCTTGACCCAAATTGGAACCATAACCCAACAAAAATTAACCCATGAAACCTAGGAAAGAGGGAGCGAAAGAGAACTCACCGTCGCCGATGATGACAGTCGGATCTTCTCCTCTGGTGATCAGCTATCCAACCACTAAGACGATGACACGTGCACTCTCCGAAACCGACCTCCGCGAGCTCTCGGTTCCAAAGAAGAAACCGTTTTCGAGAACTCTAAGCGGAATCTCGGTGGAAGAGGTGGAGGAAGCGATGAAGACGGTGGGGTCTGGTAGTAAAACGGCGTCGTTATTGGGGGAGAGGTGCGAGGTTGGGACGAAGAGTGGGATGCTAAGCTTGTTGGTGGCGGGTGGGTTCAGGTCTGGCGGCGGTGGAGGTGGACGATCAGACGGAGATGAAGATGGGAGCTTTGATTTCTGGGATTTTTTTTTTTTTTTTGAGAAAAGATTTCTGGGATTCGAATCATGGGAATGAGGGTACTATTTTTATGAGTTTGAGATTTTTTTGTTTGGATTTGTTGTGTTGTATTTTTGGATTGATTTGGTACTTTGAGGGTTTAGGATTTGATGATTTTGTTGGGTTTGAGAAAATGGTGGTTTTAAAATTTTTAATTTTTGGATTTTAATTTATGTCTTTGTGTTTTTAGATCTGGGTATGTGTTCTTGTTGTTCTTATTTAAGACATATTTAGATCTTAATTTATGTAATTTTTTGTTTTTAATTATGTTTTTAATTTTTTTTATTTAGTTAAAATTAATAAATTAATTTTTTTTTTAATTTAAATGCTGATGTGGTATTTTTTAATGCCAAAATAAAATTTATTATTATTATTTTAATAGTTCCGTCTGCCACTTAGGATGGAGCCATTAGGGCATTGACGGAAAGGACTAAAAAGAGATGCGTTTTCTAGAATATGGACTAAAAGCGGTGAAAAAAAAATATAAGGACTAAAGTGAGAATCGGGTGAAAGTATAAGGACAAAAATAGTATTTTCGCCTAAATTAAAGTTAGCCAACTATTTGTGAACGTACCAAGTGCAATGTATCATATGTTAAGATTCAGATTCCTTTTTGGAAGGCATGCGTTAGATTCCAATTGTATTCAACGTATAGAATAAGTGAAAACTCTTAGATTGTATTTATTTTATTTTCCTTTCTTTATTTCTTTCTCTTTGAGTAGTTTAAGAATTTTCGTCGAGCCTGGTAAGGTAGGATTGTCATCAAAAGTGATTGGATCCATGTTGAATTTCTCAAGGAAGGACTAGGATCTTTGGGATGTGGTTGGCCTGTGTTGGTATTGTTTAGAGTCGAAAACCCGATCCATATGTTTAATAAGCCAACCCAACCATCATTGGTGGGTATGATTAAAAAATAAAAATAACTTTTCAATTTTTAAAATTTTTTCAATATTTGGGTTTCAACTTTAAATTTTAAAAACTGATAGGTACAAGAAAATAAGATCTTCCTGGTGAGTGGACAACTTTATTCAGCATTAAAAACCCACATTAATGGAAGAATAGTGGCCATAATAGACGACCATTGTCCAATGGCCGTCGACTTGTCATCAAGACACCAAATGTTACAAACGAAGCCATAATCACCCCATTAATGAAACCTTCAACGATCACCCCAAAAGACCTGTATATAACACTCACCCACTAGTATGACTAAGGACCTAAGGTACGCAACAAAAGATTACAATTCTCATTCTCTGATTGATCATTATTCTACAAAACTTTGAATTAAGCATCAGAGATTCCTAGGCCGGTACTAGACTATACCACTCCGACCTAATCTCTATTTCTTGCTTGTCAATCAGGAAATTCCTTAGATGAGTCTGGGTGGACAAGTAACCTATTGAAGATTTTTGTTTCATCGAATACTAATTTTTTTTTTCCTAGTGAACAAGTAATTTTTTTATATATAATTTTAATTTTAATTTGAAGGAAACTGTTAAAGTTATTTCTAATTTTATGACAAATTTTTTAAATATTGATATGACAATGAATGTAATTGGTTTTGTATTAACAAATGTGTTTAAAAAGTGACACATCAGTTTGTTTAATATATATAATAAAATTAATAATATTCCTAACATTAGTTAAGATTTGTGTGCATTTGGCTAGCTTATTTGCAAATGTGAGATAAACCGTTAATTATAGTATAGTAAACGTGCGGCCCCATGGCATGCGGGCCTGTATGGGCCTCGGATCATGGGTCAATGATGAGGCCCAAGGGCTTGACGTTATCATCACCCTGGGTTCCGACCCAAGCCCACCAAAGCCACAAGACCAGGCAAAGTATTGTTCAAAGACTTGGGATGCAGCTCGAGATGGGTGTAGCTACGAGGGTAATTGCCCAGTCAGTCTTGCCGAACAATGTCGCGATTGTTCGGCAACATCGCCCTTTACATGCCCGGCAGTGCCTTTGGGAATAACGCTGCCGAGCACATCTACTGAAGTGGGAATCATTTTCAAAGCCACTCTTACCTAAACTCTCACTTACCACTAACAATATTGGACCTCTCATTGCACTAACGTTGAGAGTAATCATGATCATCCCACTGGAAGCTTGCTATAAATAGGAGAACCAAAGGAAGAAAAAGGGGGTTGGAAAAAGAGGGAAAAGCTGGGGGTAGAAAATAGAGATCGGAGGGAGAAGCAGCGTAGAGTGGGAGAGAAAATGGATCTCATTGAGTCTCCGTGCCAAGAATGACCCAACATAGGAAATCCACACCCATCATACAAATAAGTTGTGAGTCTGAACGAGGCCTAGTCCATTAGCCTCAGTTCTGGTGTGCACAATAAACTAAGCATGGGCAAATCACATTTAAGTTTTACATCCTAAATTACTGTGTTTAAAATATAAATTTTCCAATATTCTTTTGAAATTTTGGCCACTTAGAGTGTAAAAAAATCTTTAAAAAAAAAATAAAACTTAAAAGAATCATTAATAGCTCGATCTCAAATCAAAATACCACCCAAAAGAGGGACAAAAGGGGAAAGGAATTACATAAAATGGCCCCAAGATAATACTATGTTTCAAATTGGGTCACATATTTTTTATTTTGTCAATTAAAGAATTAAACTCATGAAACTATTTCTATTTGATCCGTTTTAATTACTCATTTATGTTATTCTAACTTTCTAAGCAATATTGAAGCATGGCAAAAGGAGAAACAGAAAGTTTCTATCTTGTTTAAGATTATGTCACATGTTTTTAATTTTTTCATTTAAAGTGTTAAATTTATGAAACTATTTGAATTTGAAACCCTGATCCATCTCCTTATTCACAATCTTATATATATATATATATATATAAGAGATTCATATACATCATTATAGGGATAAGGGCCCAAATTCAAATATTGGGCCTTGGGCACTGTCCGAGGACATTGAATGACCCGAGGAGAAGCAAATAGTTATGAAGGGTTCTAACTTTAAAGTCTCGTTAGTAAAGAACGAATGGAAGGCAGTCCGAGGAGGAACTCCTCCTCAGATATGATGAATGCAGCTCAAATCTATATTCCAACAATCAATGTGACATTTCGGGAAGCTCCAGTAATAATGATGTGCATCATACACAAATAAGGATGATGGGAACTTAGAAATACCTAAGGAAAAGCTACTACCACCGCATTAAATGCACTGCAGCTACTTTTTTGGCTGCATTTATGTGGAGAAGGCCCCTGAACAGTGCTGCCTTGGCTACCATAACTCACAGAGAGCCAAAGGGAGTGTAGGATCAAGATGGTTTAAAGGGAGTTATATAATGTAAGAGACCCTCCACGAGGAGGGGATTGAAAAAAATAGAGAAAAAATACTGTAGCAATCAAAATTGTAATTGTACCCAACTGTTATTGATTTATATGAAAAAATACCTCATCGGATAGTGAATTCATTCAGCTCTATTTTCCTTGTTCTTGCTTGATCATCTTTTAAATTCATACTAACCGTTGTCAAATTCATTAGGGCCTAGTTCTTTAATTTACTATTTACAAATTTATTATACTGAACTCACTGGGTCAAGATCCCATACATCTTGAGCTTGGCCTGCAAACCGTGTCTCTACCATCATTATAAAGCAATATGAAGTATAAAGGATAAAACTTAGAGTTTGTACCATGTTTCAAATAATATCACATGTTTATAATTTTATCAATCAACGCCTCAAATTTATGAAACTATTTTGATTTCGATTTCAATCTTTTCACCTTCTGGCAATCAGTTTATCACTCTAAGAGAAACTTTCGCTCTATAGCCTTTTTGTTTAGTAGCTACCACATTAATTCATAAACAAGTTCAAGGTGAAAGCATAAATTTGTAATAATTTCTAACTTTTATATGCTCAATAATTGCTTAGAATAACAAAAATAACCAACTAAAATGAATAAATTTTTTTCATAAATTTAAAACTTAAATTAACAAAATTAAAATTAAAATCATGACATAAACTTGGGGTAAGACTTTCATATCTCAACATCCGCCCATGTAACTACGGAATTATAAAAAACTTGGGGGTCATTTTTATGTAAATTAAAGAAAAAATTGAGATACAAACAAAAGCAACCGTTTTGGAGGATTATCATTGGAGTGCAAAAGAATCTGAGTGACGTAAGCAGACTATTACACTTCTTAAAAAAACTTTTTTTCACCGCACCTTCTCCCAACTCTTCTACACTCTCCGGTGGAGTGAAAAAAAACCTCTATAAATAAGGGGCCAAGGCTACATTACGTAGGCTTGAAGACGCTCCTCCACAAGCTTCTTCAAACTCCTCTCTTTTCTCTAGAAACTCCTCTCTCTTTTTCAAGAAAAAAAACTGGACCCCACTTCCCATTTACCCAAACCCCAAAAAAGCATGGTCGGGCCTTCACTCAACACCGCCATCAAACCCACCGCCACCACCATCAAATTCCTCTGTAGCTACGGCGGCAAAATCCTCCCCCGTTATCCCGACGGCAAGCTCCGTTACCTCGGCGGCGAAACACGTGTCCTCGCCGTTGACCGCTCCATTTCCTTTTCCGGTTAGTTCGACTCCGTTTTAATTTTAAAATTTTTAAAAATTAAAAATTTTTTTTATTTATTTTTTGCATGAAATTGAATTCGATTTATGGTACAGAGCTATTGTTGAAGCTCGGAGAGTTGTGTGGTACATCTGTGAGCCTTCGTTGCCAGTTGCCGTCGGAGGATCTAGACGCTCTGGTGTCGATCACCTCCGATGAGGACCTCGCGAATCTCATCGAGGAGTACGACAAGGCCGCGTCGCCGCCTTCGTCTCTGAAGATCAGAGCGTTTCTCTCGCCGCCGAAACCTACCAGAAAATCAATCTCTTCTCCTCCTCTTCCTCCTCCAATCCCTAACTCCTCGACGTCTTCATCGAAATCGTCGTCGTCGTCGTCGTGTTCCACTTCTTCTCCGTCACACAGTCCCACCGGCACCACCCCGAGGTTTTCGGCGCCGAGGGCCGACGTTTGCCTCCGCCAGATCTCGCCGCCGATCGCTCCGTTTCAGAGATCCGCGGCGAAGATCAAGCCTCACTGTGCTTACCGTGCTCATGGAAACCCTAGCAACATCTACCTCATCCACAACGGGAATCACTGGCAATAGCACCAAATCAGATGGACTAAAATTCAACAAATCCAAACAAAAGAAAAAACGTATGGGAAGCAAATCTCTAAAGCAAAATTACTATGGGAGTTTTTATTTTTATTAATATATATATATATTTACATATTTTATATATATGTGATGTAATCGGACTGTAAAATCGTTGAGATGGATTGCTTTTGATCCATCGCTATTAATGAATTTCAGTCCAATTTCGTTTTGGATCCAAAAAAAAAAAAAAAAATGGTGCTGAGCCGAGTTTGTGAGTTGCGTCCTGTTTGGGATTTCCATAGTTAAGTCCATAAGCGGATAAGCCATTATTGTTGCAAAGCAACTTTCTTCGTTAACTTCCGTTAAGCGCCGTAGCCCACAAAAGCAGATGCCGTTTTTTGCGTGTTTGTGCTGCGTGCCACGTTGTTTCCGTCGTCGTTTTGCTCTGAATGCACACGTATGTGTTGTTGTTCGTGCATGTGTGTGTGTGTGTTTTGTGTGGCACGTACAGAGGCTTTATCCTCATCCAGTCATCCGTGTTCATTACGTTTGTTCTGTTCCTTGTCATTTCTCGTTTTTTTTTTTTTTTTTTTTTTTTTTTTTTTTTTTTTTAATAATAATGTTTGATTTTTGATTTTTGTATTTCTTTCTTTTTCATCCTTATTCAATTATTTTATTTTTTTTACAGGGTCTTAGGGTTTTTTTCTTTTTTTTTTCTTTTTGGATTTCTTTCATTTTTCTCCTTCAATTTTTTATTATTATTATTATTTTTTTGGTTTTAGGGAGCCCTAATTTTATTTTTAATTTTAATTTCTAGGTTGCTCTAATTAATGGTTGACATTTGTGGCATTTTTGGCTTTGCAGGTTAACGAAGAGACTGGAATGAAACAAGTGGGAGGATGATTAAGATTTGGCAGTAAAATCATGTGATTTCAACTTCTAGATAATGGTATGCATTATACTCTATGTTTATTTATTTCTTCAATTACAGTAATCTTTTACTATACATTATACAGTATTAATTAGGGAAAAAAAAAAAAAAAAACTATTGTTGCACTTAACTGAAATAAAAATATATATACATTTTTTGAGAAACAACTGAAATAAAAATATGATTGCTGATAACATAACTAAATAAGTATTTGAGAATCGTTATCTTATTTTCCTGAAAAATATCAAAATTTCACTATGAAATGGTGAGATTAAAAACAGTACAAAGATGAAAGATCATATATGAATATTGTTAGCTTATTTGTCGTTCAATTTCTCTTTGACTTTTTTTTTTTAAACTGAAAAAATAGCAAAATTTCAAGATGATTTGGTGAGGTTGGGTATTTAAATCCTCGCTTTGAAGATTTGATTCATTTCAAATGTCATTACAATTTTCATAATGACCAACTTCTTAAGATTTTAAAAATTATCATATATCGTGGAGAAAATTTGAGCCATGTAAAATAATATGTCTAGACTTTACGGTATCACAAAAATTACATTAATCTTCATAGAAATATCGACTTCAAAAAGTAAGAGATTTATCTGGGGCCCTCAAATGAATTAGGGCACCATTTTTCTCCCAAAAAAAAAAAAAAAAAACGGTTAAGCGATATCTTTAGATTTCTGAAAACTAAAAAATCATGATATTTATTTTACACATTGTCTTTCCTGATTCCAAAATTTAATGCTTTTTATCCTTTTCAAGGTGTATGTGCTATATGGGACATGACTAAACTGGTGACGATGTATGGTGATTGGTGTGTACATTTTGACCAGATTCCACCAACTGATGCTGAGAAGGCACTGGAGCAAAATAGCTCTTTTCACATTTAAAAAACGTATAATTCCAAAAGCGATGGAGATAAAGATGGAAGCATTGGAGTTGGCCCAGTTGGGAGATGGGACCATTTGGGAATCATCCAGGCCCTCTATACCCCAATTTATTGAACAAAGTGATTGAGCCATAAAAATTAAATTGCTAAATAAAATTATAAAGTAAGAGCACTCTAAAAATAGATAAATAAATAGTCGGATCGGAAAGAGACCTATTTCGTTTTGAGAGAAGGGATTTTTTGGCGGAAAGAATCAAACTTATCAAAGATAGGCTCTCCACTCATGTAGCCTTCAGAAGGTAGATTCCCATTGTTGTTTCAACTTTGGAGAGATTATATGAGATCTTATTACCCCCAATTAATCAAAAGAGCCGAACAAAATTTAAAGTGAGTTTAATCATTGTTATCTTCTGAGACAAAGAAAAAAGTGGTTTTAAGTTTTATCCTGTCCCACCTTATGTGATTTCTATTAGTTCTTTGATTATATAAATTATTAATGCCACCAAGATCATGATCCTTAGGTGTCTTCTGTGACCCTTCTAAACAAAAAGAATTCATTTCTTTTCACAAAGTGTTATCCTCTGAGAGAGAGAGAGAGAGAGAGAGAGAGAGAGAGGCTGTAATGTAATCTTGTATGGAAGGGTTGGCAATGCCATGGATCCCACGATGACTACCAATGTCTAATTCGTTCAAGATTATATGTAATGTGAGGTCGCTGTTATGTGAGCGGGCAAGAACTATATAGGCTAGTAATGGGTCAAACGGCATGTGAGTGCTGCTGAAAGCAACTAAAGGATGTTTAAGATAAGAGAGAGATTGGGACCCTTGGACTAGTAGTACACATGGTTGGAACGAACGAAATGTTTATTAAATATATATATATATATATATATATTGGGAATTAATATTTAGTGCAAAAGCCACAGCCTTCATTGTTTTGGAAGGATGTGGTGTAATTGCATAGCATGGTGCCATGGTGAATCTGCTTTGCCAAATGATGTGGATGATCATGGTCCTTTCACATTAAACAAAAGGACAATAATTTAATGTGGAGGAAGATTTCTTGGTTTGGACTGACACCCCCCTCCAATTAGGAATGTAGTTCTGATAGGCATATATTGAAATATTGAAATATCTGATAGGCATACAAAATCTATAGTACAGTTAGTCTTGTGTGCTTGTAATTCACTTGTTTTTCAGACTAATGTTCGAAATAGGGATATATTCATTAAAAAAAGAATATACGGATTCTTCTTCCTCTTCTTTTCGAGGTAGTTAAGGAATACAAAGAAACTAGCAGACAGGAAGACAGAGACTAAGTCCTCTTCCCAGAGTAGGTAAGGCGTGTGCACATTTATTTGCTTCCTTGAATACAAATTTAACTTCTTGAGGTTTGACATTTCATCCCGCGACAAGAACACCTGTAATCATCTACTAAAGGGACTCAAAAAAGGATGAAATTTAATGCAAAATGTAGTGAAGGAAAGCAAGAAATAAAAGGAAAACCTTAGGTTTCACCACCAAGGTGAGAAAAATTCTATATAAAAACATAGTTATTCTAAATGCAATGTTCAAACCATTTCTGAAGCCTCTTTTTACTAGGATTTAGGGATTACATTAATGGATCCTCAATCATAATAAAAGTCAAGTTTAATAAATAAATAAAAAAATTAAAACCTGGTATCTCAAAAGACTTTTAAAGAGAAATGCTACATCTATAATATTTTCACAACAAATTATAGATGGTTAGTTGTTATTAGTTCAAATTTGAACCTACTACTGAGATTATTTTTTTCCCTCAATAATAACAACTAGTAACAACTTGTCACTTATAATTTATTGTGAAAATGTTGTAAACATATCATTTCTTAATTTTAAATAATTTTGGTTTTGCTTCTTGCATCATACTCTCCCAATTGGAGAAAATTCAACCTCTGAGTCTTGTAGTGTTGATTGATAAGAATTCTTGCACTTGATAATTGTAGCAACTCTTGAGTCTTGAATTGTTGATAAGAATTCTTGCGTTTGGAATGACAAAATTACTTGGTGGAATAAATGATACAACCTTATCTTCTATTATAGGAAGTACCATCATATATCAAACTGTTCGACTTCATCAAGCATGGAGGGTTGATTAGAGTAGCCATCAAACTCAATTTTCAGATCATGTGCACCCTTTAATTTTTTGTTCTTTTGCTGATTTTTTACCTCATCAAAGAGTGGCCCTCCAACAAGCTAAATTAGGTCTACTACACATGGTTTAGGCTGTATTAAGTGTACATTTGTTGTTACTTGTATTTAACACAAAATTTTGGTGTCTCAATATTATTGTCTCTCATGTGTGAAGTTTTACCCTCGAGATTAGGGGTGTCTAAGACTGATTGAACCAAATGGAACTAGCAAACCCATTGTTACTCGACTGGAACTCTAACAATTCCAATAGGCACGGCGGTTGGCAGCGGTTCTAGAATGTCTAGATCCAATGAAGTCGTTTCGAGTGACTAGTGAGCGATTTCAAAACCCAATGGACCCGACCTCCGATATTCCACCATTTTTCGGTGAGTTTTCCATCACAAGTCGTTGATTTTGACTAAAATCTGATAAGATTTAACTCTCTCTGCCAATATAAGGAAATCTTGTCCAAATCTAATGAGATCTCAAAAAATCTAGCCAGATTTTGGCCAGATTTGGCAAAATGTACTCCCTAGTCCCTTATTACAAACTCAACTCCATCTGACACTCACCTAACACCCGATGGGGCATGATTAGTCCGATCCAACGTTCCTTTACGGTCGGTAGTGGGTTTTAATCTCCCCCACTTGAAGTGGTCGAGTTGAGTCAGGTTGGGCACAAACCTGACCCATGGACACTCCTACTTGAGATTATTGTATAATTTTTGAACTGAAGCCATCATTTTGTCTAGTCATGTATTATTACTAGCAATTTTTAATTCTTGGATGACCTTTTGTATGGATTTCATTGTTATTGGGGTGGACTTTAGATTAGAGATTGTGCGAACACTAATGTCATCTTCTTCCAATTGTGCCGCATCGCCATTCGCCCGTAGTGGGTCTATCCCACTTACTCATGTTGTTTCTTTGATCATGGTCTAGGAAGTCACGTTAATGACGTTAAAGGGATTTGGACAAATATTTCTCTTAATAGGATTTGAGAACAAAGTTTTTCTTTCATTTGTTCCCAATGTATTATAGCGGGTTTGTCCCTTCTTCTAAGGTGAAAGTTTTCAATACCGTACCAATAATCCCTTCCATTTATCCGTTTCATGTTGACAAACCTAACCTTCTTGATATTTGATAAACCTATTTGATCAAAGAATTGGTCCATGTCACCTAACCAATCGATGAGGGACAATTGATATGGGAGGGCACATCAAACGTAAGTGCTTCTTCTAATACCACCATGAATCAATCACTAGAATAAGCCAAAAACTGTGTCTCTAAAAAGAGGATACAAAAGAGTATCGAAGAATGAGAAACCTCACAAGATTCTGCTATGATTTATTAATTTCTCACTTCTGTAGGCCAGTAACTCTAGTGCATATCATAAGTCCCGCACCTCAAAACTGTAATAGCCACTCCGTGCAGATTTTTTCCTTTTAGGGGTAAGAGAACTTTTCACTTTTTTCAATTGAGAATGTGCATGCTATATTGCTGTTAGAGATTCTCCGAATACATGTCGGTGGTATGGGTAATCATCTGTAAATGTGGCCCAGCCTATTTGGGGTCCATATTTGTCTAGTTTTATAGATTTTAGACAGTGGTCCATGTACTTGCCCTGTGTGCCCCAGTTATTAGTTTAACAAAGTTGCCTTCATGGGTCATCACAAACAAATACATCAGATTTTAAGCAAACCAAGAGGTCTAATGCAAAGGTTGCACAGTTGACAGTCTAGCCCCAAACAAACTTATCCCCATGCTGTGTTTTGAGGTTGACCACCCAACAACGGTCCAAATTTCTTGTTAAATTTCAATTGGGTTGGGTTGAGTTGGGTTAGCCCCAAACAAACTTATCCCCAAGCTGTGTTTTGAGGTTGACCACCCAACAACGGTCCAAATTTCTTGTTAAATTTCAATTGCGTTGGGTTGAGTTGGGTTAAGGCCTGTTTTACTAAGTTGTAAAAATAAAAATAAATACATTTTAAACTCTAATTGTTTAAGGAGTGTAACAAATTAAACCTTATGATTTCAAAAGTAACAAATTAAATATTGATATTTAAAATTAATAAAAACTAAATCCTCTAACTTCAAATGTAACATATTAAACCCATGAGTTAAAATTAAATTTAAGGTCGTTCACAGGTCAAAAATATCGGTTTTGGTGTTAAACCCTCACTTGACCTGACAATGTTTAGTGGGAGATTTGAAGAATTGTTGCCAATCGCCTTTTTAATTGAAATTGACTGCCATAGTTTTTTATTTCATCTAGTTGGATTAATTGAAATTGCCTTATGCATTGTGGAGTCAATGTGTCATGGTAGATTTGCCATTTCCCATTGTCGTGGAACAAATTTTGGAGAAGATCTCTCTAGATTTGGCAAAAATCTCACAAAATTCTGCAAAGGTCAACAATAAGAAAGGGAAACAAATGGCTCGTGACGAGGGGAGGAGGAGGAGAGGTGGAGCTTTTCGATCAAATTGGTTGAATTGGATCTTTGTGACATAGAATCGCCACTCAACTTGCGACTATTGGGTTTCCATGATACATAAACACCATTAACCATTGTGCCACTTGGATAAGCATTTTTCCAATCAGATGGCTTGGGTCGAGTAGTTTGATCAGGTGCTGGTATAGTTGGACAACCCTAATTAAACCTCCAACACAATGAACTTAGGTTTAATTTGTTTCTTTTTGAAACTCATAGTGTAAGTTATTACTTTTGAAACTATAGGGTTTGATTTGTTACTTTTTTAAACTTTAGGATTTAACTTGTTTCTTGTAAAACTATATGGTTGAATTTGTTACACTCGAAAATTATAAAGTTTAAATTATTTTATTCTCATTTTAAAAAAGTTGCTAATCAACAATTTTGGTATTACAATTTACCACAAATTACTATTTTTTGTTCTAAAATTTCACCTAATTTATAATGTCCTCTTAAATTATCAATTTGCATGATTATCACCTCAATTATCGAAATTTGTATCATGAAAATTGAGTTTTTAATTACAATCAATGTGAGAATATATATAATAATTACACCTAATTTTTGGTTCCTTTAAAGATTCAATCACATTATTATATTTTTTGAGATTATAAATTATAAATCACATTATTATAATTCTTAAAATTTGGGTGTCAAACGTATAAATCAAAAGTTTGGGGATATTGTTTCTCCCTCAAAAAAAAAAAAAGAAAAAAAGAAAAAAAGAAAAGGGAATATTGTAAATAGTCTAAAAGTTTAGGGCGAGAAAGTGTTACAGTTAAAAACAGCAGCGACCGACTCATCGTTCTAGCTCTTTGTAGTTTGTAGTGTTTTATGACTTTTATCTAACAAGAACAATCCCTGAATGCTAAAACCCTAAACCCCATAACTCATTTTTTTTCATATTTATGCTAAAACCCTAATAGAAACTGAAAGTATTGGTTAAAGATGCAGCACGACGAGGTCATATGGCAGGTTATCAGGCACAACCATTGCAGTTTCATGTCCAAGTAAGTCTTCTTTTTCTTTCTTAAGCTTTGAAAAACCATTGCTTATTTGGCTTCCTTGTAAAGTTTATCAATTTTGTTTTTTTATCCATTTGTTTATGGTGGCTGGCTAGTATTGCAGTGGGTTTTGAAACTTGGTTGGGTTTTTGTATATATATATATTTTTTGGTAGAATTGCCACTGGAAATTTCTGTAGAAATCCCTATAATGTGACCGGGATTTGTAACCGGAGCTCGTGCCCGCTCGCCAATAGTCGCTATGCCACCATTCGTGAACATGATGGTATTTTTTCACTATTTTCTTACCCTCCTGCTTGTTCTGTCATTTGGGTCTTTTTTATTTTTAGGAGAAACTAACCTGTTGAATTGTATTTGTCATGGGAATTGAGAAAAAAGAAATTCACACCCAATTGAACTTAATAAGATTATTTGGATTTGTTGAGTTGAGCCTTATTCTTTCTTGTTGTATTAGCCGAGGAATATGGAATGTGTGCTATATGTGGCCTTTTTAGTTGATCTTAGTGGATTCGGGGCTGTTTATATGTGTAGGTAGTTTGTGGACTGATTTGCTTCGGCACATTGATTAGTGTGTGTGTATTAACGAACGACTTGTGTGGTATTTTTATGTGGTGGTGTTGGTATGCTGCAGGAGTGTTCTATCTTTATATGAAATCCATAGAGAGAGCTCATATGCCAAACAAATTGTGGGAGAGAGTTAAGTTGCCCAGAAATTATGAGAAGGCACTTGAGATTGTAGACAAACATCTGGTATTGAACATTAGATTGCTTTTGAAATGTTGGATTATTTGATGTGATTTTGATGTCAGTTCTAGAAGAGATTAATTTGATCCCACCTTATTCGGTTGACAGATGTATTGGCCAAAGACTCTTGTGCACAAAACAAAGCAGCGATTGACCAAGATGACTCAAATGCGGATACGCATGAGGAAACTTGCTTTGAAAACAAGGTTCACTTTTTCTCATGCTTGCAATTGATTTCAATTCACTACCAGAAATGTTTACTCATGTGACAATATTGTTTTGTAATGTGCCACAAGATTATCTTTGGTGCTTTACTTGGTTTCTCTGGGAAAATAATTGAAGTTATAACCATTACTAGTTGTGTTTTCAAGAAAAGATGTTACACACACACACACACACACACACACACACAGATATTAACCTTTAAGTTGACACGGGCCAAATTTTAAGGCTTGGAGTAATGCAGATCTTCAAATGTTTGGGTCTCACTATCAGATCCTAAATAACAAATTTTTTTTCTCAATAAACTTTGGCTCAAATGCTTTTCCTCTCCCTGTAAGAATTTTTTTGGAGATGTTTGTTGTTATCTTAAAACTATATTTTCCATACTTCTCAACTGCAAGGATACAGTAAAGCATAGCCTTATTCAGATATGTCTACAGGTTTCAATAAATCAATTTTTTTCTTTCATAAAAAATACTAGTATAATTCATTTGATAAATGAAGGTAGATGCACTATAAGATCCCTTGTATGTAATGAGAAAATGGTAATTAATCAGCAGAAAAAGTTAGGTTTGCTTATGGGACAAATCAATTAGATCAACACAGATCTAGATATTGGGTCGGTAATGCATTGTAGGTGTTCAATACTTTAATTTGCTCCAGATTGGAATTTATTGAAGTGAGGGTTGGTCGTTTTAAATGAGAAAATCTTTTATTCATTGTGAGATATTTAAATGTTTGTTTGCGAATTGCTTATTTTTTATAGCTTATTTGCATAATGTGAGACAAAAAGGTAAAAGCTAGCTTATTTTCAAAAAGTTTAAAGTTAGATTATTTGAAATAAAGTTGAGTAAAAAAGTAGTGTTGGACCCACAAACAGTAAATATTTTAAGCAAAAAGCTACCTTTTTAAAAATACTTATAAAAAAAAGAAAGATATTTAGTTTAAAAGCAAAAAAAGAAAGAAGAAAATGTGAAAACTTTGTCCGTGTTATGCACAGAATTGGCAACTCAGACATTGTGTGGTGATGCTGAAAGGGGTCTAGTTGTAACCTGTTTTTTCTATAATTGGTAAACTAGGTATTGATCTCATGACCTCACCCTCTAATCCATTATCATGGGAAAAGGAAGTGCCAATTGTGCTAGAGCTCATTAGCTTTAACCCTAATATGTTAAATGGCGTCCTCACACATTGGCGTGCTTTGTTATGATGGAAATTGTTTCTGTTGCCTAACAGGGAGAAGATAATGACAACACCAAGGAAGGAGAAAAAAAGAGAAGCTAGAAGAGAGGAAAAGGCTGAAAGGGCAGCAGCACTGGATAAGGTTATATACATGAGCCTTATGCTACTGGTGTACATCGACTATGTGTTGTCTCTACAGCTCTCATTAAGCCTTTATAGTTTTTCTGCAGAGTATTGAAAAAGAATTGTTAGAACGTCTTCAGAAAGGAGTTTATGGTGACATATACAACTATCCTGTTAAAGAATACAATAAAGTTCTTGATATAGAAGAGGGGCAGGCTGCTAGTGAAGATGAAGAAGAGCTGGTATGAACTTCCCTGGTATTATTGTTTTAAATATGGATTATTTGTTTTTATATTTACTGAGGGTTCTACTTTTAGGATAATTAAATACCCTTGAATCTGTTCTTGTAATAAGCAGGAGCCTGAGATAGAATATGTTGAGGGTTATGAAGAACTTGAACTAGAAGATGATATAGAAGATTTTGGTGGTCTTGCAATCGCTCGGTCTCAGATGGACGATGGCAATGGTATAGCAGTCACTAGATTACTCTGTGTCAAGCATTTTCTTTTAAAGTTGATTATAAATTTTTGTTGATCTTATGTCTGGCTTTGCATGCACGTCTAGTTCATATATTTACTTGCGCCAAGTAAGAGTATATTTGGATGAGCGTATTTTCATTATCATATCTTGTTTTAAAATTTCAAAATTAAGCTGTGAACAAGTGTAACTGTACCTAGAAAAAAACTGAAGCTTAAAAAAGCTGCCCTAGCCGAAAAACAAAATAAACTACAACAAGCAGATCCCAAGTAGTTCATTTTTAGTTTACATGCATATTGAATAATGGAATTAAATTATAAGTTGTGGGACTTTGCTTTATAAAATAATGGGACAAGAGTACATGACCGGATTCTCAGATGTGTTTCTTAAATGGAATAAGAAAATGAGTTTCATGATGCAGTTGAAATGGTTGAAGATGATGAAGACGTTGAGCCATTTGCTGGTAAGAGAGTGGGCAAGGAAGCTGCCCCAGCTTCAAGAAAGCTTGCGAAAGATGAACCTGATGCCAAATCGAAGAAGAGAGCAAGGGTGCTTGTTGAGGTAATGGTCAATGACATTTTGGTTTGTTTACAGATTTCTTACATTGTCAGTGATATGTATAGTTCCTTCCATTCATACGAAGACAGTTCTTATGCTTTGGTTGATTCTAAATTCATAAATAACATAGAGCCCCCTTTTTTTTTTATGTGTAAAAAACTGAAATATTTTTAGTTGATTTTGGTGGGGAAACCTGATGTAGGACATAGACGAACAAAGTTAAATCAGGTCTAGCATTACTTTGTATACGGTGAAGATATTTTATCTTACCACATTTTCTTGATGATAATGTGAAGGAAAAGGTTTGGCTTTAAACATGTTTGGATCCGTGGACTCCAGCCACCAATAGAAAGATGACACGTGTCTTGTTATGTGCAATGTACATGACTCACTTGGTTTGTTAGGTTAAGTGAGTCATGTGCATCGCACACGATAAATGCAAATATCATTCTCAATTGGTAACTCTTTTCTAATGTGAACTATTATGGACATGGTTTTGAAATCTGGACCGGACTGTATGGTCTGACCGGAAAAACCATGAACCTCTCAGTTTTGCGGTTTTTTTAGCTTCAAGAACCGCTCTATGGAAAAAAAACAGGAACCCGTGCGAATCGTGGTCGGACCGTACGGTTTTGAGAACCGTGGCCGGTTTTTGAGGTTCGGACGGTTCCTCTTTTTTCAGATCTGGAACCATTGATTTGTAAGGAAAAAAAAAAAAAAACACAGAGAAGAAGAAGACGACGAAGAAAAGAAAGCACAAATTCAGGTCTTTGTGGACGAAGCTAAAGTTTGGCTGCCATTTGAAACTCTCTTCTTCAAGGCTTGTGTCTCTAGAACTTCTAAAGCTGATTTGAAGATAGATGATTTTAGTTCCTTGTCGTTGCTTTGGAGGCTGAAATTGATTTGGAAGGTGGAGAGAAAACATGTGCTGATTCTTGCAAATGGATGAAGAAACTGCATCCGTGTGCTCATTCTTGCAAATGTTAGATTTGCTTTTTCTAGTTTCTGTTCTCTTTTGATTTTGGTCAATTAGATAATTTGGTGGGTTTGAAATATGTGGTGGAGAGTGATGTTTTGTTTGTCAAATTTGTGGTGGTGTTGATGGGTCTGTCAGAGTGATAATGCAACCTAGGGAGTAGATAAGTGTAGGACACGCAAAGTATCTTTTGTCAATTGATATTTGGGTTGTAGGGATGAGTCTGTCAACACCACTCTTCATAAAGTGGTGTTGATGAGTCTGAAGAGTGATAATGCAACCTACTATTATTATTATTATTATTGTATTGATATTTGGGCTTAGAGATTGAAATATGAACTTATAATTTTAAGACTATATATATATATATATAATAGTAACTTTGAAAATGTAAGTCAATATAAGAATATATTTATTTATATTTTAGTTAATTTTTTATTTTTACTAATTTAATATATTTATTTATATTTAAATAATTATTAAATTAATTATGACGTCATCACGGTTCAATCTTGGTTCGACCTTAAAAACTTTGAACCTCTCTCTTTTACGGTTCAATGAACGGTCCGGGTTTCAAAACCTTGATTATGGAGCCAAACTCTTTCCTACTGTGAACTATTAAATTCTTTGTGTACTTTGGTGGTGTCTGGTGTCCCCTTATAAAAAGAAAGTAATAGATCAAAAATGGATATTATAAGAAGAAAGTAATAGATCAAAAGTGGATACAGTGAAGTAAGATAATGGTATCTTACCACATTTTCTTGATGATTATGTAAATTAATAAATTCACTCGCATAATTTCGAGGCAATTCTTATTTGCAATTTTCTTCAAATTTCTTGAGAATGAATTCTCATAGATTTAACTTGTCTCTGGAGATGGACACTTAGATACAAATCATTTGCAGTTGCTTGCCTCCTACTTCTGTAAATTGTCAGTAGCTACATTCAATCAAGATCCTAGACAATTCAAATCCGTTCTTTTATTTGTCAGGTTGAGCATGGAGATGTTGATGAAAGAGAAAAGGCTATCGTATGCACTGAGTGCTTGTAGCATATTGCTTCACTTGTTTGACCTGTAAAGTATCCTTTTTATGGGGTCGGATTTAAGAGAATGTATCTTATGCATTGGATACATGTATCCTCCTTCTCATAGTGTGTGAACCACACTGATGAAATTTTTGTGGGTGTAGAGTATGTTTCAAATCTCAGTGGGCAAAGAAAGAAAGCCACTAAAGGAGATGAAATTTTGATAGATATCTCATGATTTTAGTTGACATATTTTCTTAATCATAGTAGTTTCCCTTGATTTTATATAGTTTTCTTATAGCTTTTGGTTTTCTTCTTCTTTGTGGGAGAAGGGGCTGTACAAGAGTAGCATTCTTGAGTCTTTTCTAGTCTCGGAGTTTTCGTTTTGTTTGTCATTTCGTTTATGTTACAGTTTCTCAGAAATGAATGAATCTTGTACCTGAGTTGTTTGCTTTTGAATGAGGCCATTGAAAATGGATTATTTATTAGTCACACTTGTTTACTTGAACTTTTGTATCATTACTGAAATTGAACCTTTCTTTGTTCTTGCTTTAGTTGATTCCCTTAACCCGTCCCAATAATAGCCACATGCACTGAATTGGACGTATAATACGAGCTTTACTAGTGGATGGTTGTGGAAAACTCTAGAGAGTAGAGAGTAGGTAGCAACGTCGCCATACTACAGTAGGCCGTAAGCAGTTGCCCGAGATTGTTCGAATATATTTTTTAATCCCTGTTGGATCAAGGTCTTTTGCCCATTTGACTTATTTTAATGGATTTTTGGCCCCAGAAGATTCTTGAAGATAATGAGAAATCAGACCAGATTAGTTGGTCATATATCAATTTCCACGTAGATATAGATGATTAAGATGTGATTTTAAAGTTGATAAGATTTGCTTTAAAAAAAAATAATTTGTAAGTTATATATTGATTTAACTCATTGACATGATATCTAACCATTCATAGGGTGCATCATATGTATAAGCTGTTAGAAAAGATGTTTTGAATTTAAAATGAAAGCTTGTGAAAAAACTTATGAGAAGTTGTGGTTGCAAAATAGAGTTTTAGATTTTAAATACAATTTTTTAAGTTCCCAAAATACCTAACCAAACAGAGCCTTCCAAAACATCTATAGTTTAAATCCTCTATTACTTGGTGTAACTATCAAAATATCAAATTATAAAAATAAATAATACGGTGTAACTATCAAAATATCAAATTATAAAAATAAATAATACAATTACCATTTCACTTTATACTTCAATCATTTTTTTTCCCTTAAAAAGTAACTAGTTTAAAATGACAAAAAAGGACAAAATATTGTAATTAATGAAGCATGAAGTAGAATACTAAGAGTGAGATGATTTTTTTATTTTGATTTAAATGATTGTTTTGTTTTGTTTTGTTTTTTAATACAAAGGGTCAAAGTTTATAGTCATTATTTCATTTGGGATAAAAAAATTGTCACACTTTTAGAGTTCAACTTTAGGGTCTATCGATCGCATTATGTCATGAGTATGAGTTTATTTATTTTAGTTACTTTGTAAAAAAAAAAAAGTATATGTGAGTTGTGACATGCTACGATTAATGAATCATAAAAAGTATGACAAATAATTTTTTATTCCATAATTTGAATATAGTGTTATATTATGATATTGTGTTTTTGCTTTGTTGAAGTTTATTTAATTTTTAGCGTTCCACTTTATGGTTTATTAGTGAGATGTCACGTGTGAGAATATTTTTTTCCCTTTTTAAATTTTGGTTACTTTATATGGGAAAAAAAGAGTAAATGTAGTATGTTTTGATTAATAAAATATAAAGTGTAATACAACAAGTGAGACATAGAATTTGCATTTGTGGAGCATGAAATATAAGATTAAGAGTTGGGAAAAACAGAATTTTATTCCCTACGATACTTTTCAAATAAGCAATCAACAAAAGTTTTGGAGAGTATAAAAACCAAATGGTTTGGCAATAAGATATATATCCCAATAAAACAGAAATATTAAAAGAGATGAGTACTCAATTAAAATTGATCATTAGTCAAAAATATATATCTGGGATATATATATATATATATTTTTTTTTTGCTGAATGAAAAAAGAGTGTCTTTGGTGTGGGTTCATTGCTCGAATTGCTCCTCTCTTGGTGCTGGATAAGGACTCTTACAATCAAACCACGCCGTGTGGTAATATATATCTGAGATTGTTCTTGCAGGTACTCTTCCCATGTATCATGAGGGTCAATATTATGTTTTTTGGCCATTACACGAATGAAATCTGTTCGGTCAAATTGGCTTTTCTTTATTTATCCACTTATAATACTCCAAATCATAGTGCCACCTTCTAATCTTGGATTTGCGTTTTTTTCACTCCATTAATCAAACTGAAACAGCATCCAATACACAGTTTTTCTCAGCTCACAGTATCAAAGTCTAGTATGTTCTTCTATGGTCTCTATCAAGTATATTTCTCTCCTCAAACGCTCCTCTTCTCTCATTCTCGTGCTCATCACCATCTTCTCTGTCTATCTGTAGTTCACTCTTCTTAGACTTTCTCATTGTTTTATGGATCAAAACCCCAAAGACTTGCCAATTCTCTCCTATGTCCTATCCCAACTCAACCCCAATTCCCATCCACGACTCCCTCCACATCTTCAACAAACCCTGCTGACCCAGTTGCCTTATCTCAACCACCCTAAAGTCCTAGCCTCACTAGCCCAAGCCATCCCAGATATCACCCAGATCACCAAGTCGGTAAGGCTGGAAGAGATGCATGAGGAATATGAGAAACAATTGAGAGAAGCGGAGGACAGGTTGGTCGAGGTTTATGGATCAGTTGTGTCAGAGTTGGAGAAGGGTTTTAAGGAAGAGGAAGTGTGTGATGAGGTAGTTGGGATATTGAAGGAGGCAGAAGGTGGTGTTGTTGTGGAGAGGGTTGAGCTTTGTGGGCGTCAGCTGAGGTTTCTTCCTGAGGCATTTGGGATGCTTCATGGGTTGCTCGTGCTCAATTTGTCCCGTAATCAGCTAGAGGTTAGTGCTCTTGTCATTTTTTTTTTCTATTTTCTGTTTATAAATCTGAAAGGCTGCAAAGAAAAAGTAGGAAATTAATGGAAATTAAACTATCTCAGATTCAAGAATGAACGAAAAAGGAAAAAAAAAAAAAATCCAATTCAGGGACCCTACTTTGTGATCAATTAAGCTATTAAAGTGAGTTTTTGTATCAAATGTCGCATATGATTAATATTATATTTCTTTTACTCAACTCTGTTTCTAGGAGTGAACAAGTAGGTGGAAAGTAAAGGACTTATTTCAAAAATAAAAAAAAGAAGAAAAGAAAAGAAGGGAGGGTGAAGGACTACCTTATTTGTGCATGCTTCATGGATATTATTCTGGCTTCTTTCTTTAGGTATATTGTTCTGATTAGATTTATAAAAAATAAAAAAAAGTTCTGACTTCTGATTATATTAGTTGTCTACTCCAAACTTGGTCTCTGACTCTGCCGTACAGAACTTAAAGATGTTGGTCATTTGCTATTCTCTAATTGCAACATGAGAGCTAATTATAATATGAAACCTTGATGAACCATCATGACATGAGTACATGCGAGATTTTGGGTGGTGAAGAACCTACTGATAATCGTTTGTTCAAAAGTGTAACTGGAATTATAGAATTTCTATATGCAGTTCCTGATATTTTCTTTATTCGTTTGGGGAAACAGGTCCTTCCTGATTCAATAGCAGGGCTTCAGAAACTGGAGGAGCTTGATATTTCTTCCAATCTTTTAGTATCCCTGCCAGGTTCTATTGGACTGTTGCTTAACCTGAGGGTCCTCAATGTCTCAGGAAATAAACTTAGTTCCCTTCCTGACACGATTGCTCGCTGCAGGTAAAGACATCATTTACTAGTGTTTCACTTTCTATTGTTCCCTGGAAAATTTGCATTTTCCTATTCTTTTCTTAGCATCTTCACTAGGTGCTTTATTCATTAACTGGTTCCTACTTCCTTTTAGTTCACTGGTGGAGTTAGATGCAAGCTTTAACAATTTGATGTGTTTGCCATCAAATATTGGGTACGGGCTAGTTAATCTTGAAAGGCTCTCAATCCACCTGAATAGAATCCGTTGTCTTCCTGCATCAATTTGTGAAATGAGGTCTTTAAGATATGTAGATGTTCATTTCAACGAGCTACGTGGCCTACCTCATGCTATTGGGAGATTAACAAATCTTGAGGTTCTGAACCTTAGCAGTAATTTCAGTGATTTGACACAGCTTCCCGAAACAATTGGTGATCTTATGAACCTAAGGGAGCTTGACTTAAGCAACAACCAAATCCGAGCTCTTCCTGACACATTTGGTCAGCTCAAAAATCTAACTAAGCTTAATTTGGACCAAAATCCGCTCATAATACCTCCCATAGATATTGTGAATAAAGGAGTTGAAGCTGTCAAGGAGTACATGGCAAAGAGGTGGCTTGATATCAAAGCAGAGGAGCAACAGAGGAGCATGATTGAAGAAAACAAGCAGCAAGCTCAGACTGGTTGGCTAGCATGGGGAACTTCCTTGTTGAATAACTTGGTTTCTGGGGTTTCACAAAGTGTTGCAGGATATGTGGGAGCTGGAAAAGCTTCGAGAGACCCTTGGATGGATCAACAATTATGATTTGATCATCTTCTTGACCTGGGATTTATAGAATTTTCTGTGTGTATATATATATTTTGTAGTTGAATGGAATTATTGGTCCATTCGAGATGACATAATGATGTTATATATGTACATAAAGTAATATGGAATGTAGTGTGCAGTTTTCCATTCTGGAACAGTTAGATTCACCCGCTCATTACTGGTCACTCAAATTAACTGGTTTATTTGTTTGTATTTTTTCATTGGTTATGCCCAGTTGTAGCATTACATCCACGGGACAAAAGATTAAGTGGCTATATTTTCTCATTTTACTTTTTCTTGGAAGTACATTACAATATTATCAATGTATACAGGGAAAATTATACTCATTTTACACTTACTGCATCCGAGAGACTTCCCAGGAGTGTGCAACCCACCACCATATTAATAAAGACCACAAAAAAGGGAGATGTTGTGATCATTTTCTTGTGTGAATCTTTATTTCATACTCGAAATTTGCTTTCATAAATAAATGAGAATGCACATTTTACTCCCTTAAATTATGAGTCATTTTACACTTTTCTCCTAAACTATGACAATGCACACTTACTTTCCTAAGCTATAACCCATGGAATGTAGTGTAAAGTGTTACACGATTAATAGTTTAGGGGGGTAAATGTGCATTTTCATAGTTTAGGGGGGCAAGTGTTACATATGTAATAGTTTATGTGGGTAAAATATGCATTCTCATAGTTTAGAGGTGTAAGTGTAAAACGAAGTATATTTTAGGAGGGATAAAGTGTAATTTCCCCATATTTATAATAGGGATTACACACAAAAGCCAATGATAATTTGAATTTGAATTCTAGTTTGATTGCTTCAATCCCTTCATTCCTATGATTTTATCTAGCAATCAAAATTTTGATTTGATCTTCAATGGCATGGAAAGTGAATTATTCTTTCCAACACATTGATCTTCTAGTCCTTACCAATTATTGTATGTTGGTGCAAACACAATGATAATGGAAATAACACAAAGAGAAACTTAACGGATATGGTAATTACTCTGAATGGGCTGTCAAGTAGGAGGATCCAAGAGGATGATTCATTTCCATTTTGATACCTCTACCCTTCACCTCCCCACTGCGCACGTATTTAGCCCAAAATCTGAGACAATTCATGTTAGCCCATTAATCACTACAATTAAAAAGAATAAAATAGTTTCTCTTCTTTTCAATGTGGGATTAAACATTTTCACTAACTCCTTATCTTCCATATTCACTCCCATATCTTTACATTTATGTTGCAACATTTATTCATTTTAATTATTTAATATTATAATGCTCCAACATTATATCATAGTGGTAAGTATTGTATAATACATGTTATGTATCAAATTGAGTGAAACTATATCGTATCATAAGTATGTATTGATGATACTCATAAACTATATGATACATATATGCATATTGTTTGAATTGTATTATATTATTGTATGTATTGAACAATACATAGGCATGTGGGTTTAGATTGAGATATATATATATATATATTTTTTGTGGTTAATATTTGTGCTTTAAGTTAAGTCCAACAAGTTTTTGGTTATTTTTTAAATAAAAAATTATTTGGTTACTTGGTTGAACCAATAAAATAACATGTACAACCATGATTTCTTCTCTCTCCTTCAAAATTTGGACCACACACTTGACTCACTTTTTTGGCCTTCACATTTACCAATTTCTTTTCTATATTATGAATAAAGTATTAAATAATTATATAACTATATTTTAATTTTGTTATAAATGTTATAAATCAAAGAAACTTGAATGTCAAGAAGAAATATATATAAAAAAAGGTTATCGAAATAGAAGAATAAGAAGAGATAATAAATTTTAGAGATAATGAGGAAGAAGATATCATTGAAGAAATGGTTTTGCAAGATGATGAAAATAATGATAAAACTAACTTATACTAGGGAGATGAAGTTGATTAGGCTAGATGATTAATAAGATGAAAATAAATTATTATTTTGGCTTACATATCATGTATTATCACTTTTGAGTTTGAACATTTTTTTTTTTTTTTTTGAGAAGAAGACATTTCTTTTAACTTAATTTATTTAATCAGCTTGGTTAAATATTAGTGTAAGTGATAATTAAATTAGTAAATAGTTGATTATGTTCCAAATTTATAATAAAGATATCTCTTATATATATATATATATATATATATATATATTGTAAGGACTGGATTTAGACCTTCAGCCCACTAGCAATGGATGATGGCCCAACGAGCCCGAAACAATATATTTGTTAGAGAGTGGATTTTACAGGTAAGACTTAGCAAATCATGTATGGGCCACAAGGGATTGGATTCACGCCAAAAAGATAAGAAAACACAGTTTAAAAAGGGAATAATGCTCCTCGGTCAAGTCCGAGGATCCACTATTCTTATATTCACTCAAGCTTTTTATAGTACAAGATATTCTCTTTCTTTCTTTCTTCCGTTTTCCTTTCTTTCTCTGTGATTACATACCCCAGTTCTCACGGGGGTCTTTTCTTTATATAGTTTTACTCTTTTTCAATCTCAGCCTTCCATCTGTTGATTATGTAAGTGATCTTTTGGATGCTTGTCCCATTAGAGCTCTCCTGGAACCTTTGTATATAGCTGTAAGGCTCAACGTCATTGTTCAGGCATCATTTCCACATAAATGTGGCCAGATGGTTAGGTACATAACATTTAATGTAGTGGTAGCAGCTTTCTTCTCAGACATTTCTTGGTTCACTGTTGAGTCTTTTATCTAAAGCTTATCCTTAGAGGTATGGTGTCCTCTTGCACGGTATCTTCTGGGCAACTAGGCTTCGATCCCCCCAGGACATTTCCTGAGGAGAGGTGGATCCTCGGGAGATGTCCCTTGTTCGTCATTACTTGTCCTTGTCCTCGTCCCTTTACCGTACAAGCTTATCTTACTGTTCAACCCTCCTCAGGTTATCCTACATCCTCGGACAAGGCCCATGGCCCAATGTTCCTACTTGGCTCATTTATCCCCCCCCCCCTCCCCACACACACACACACACACACACACACATATATATATATATATGATGATTTATAATTCTATATAAATTTTATGTTAGGGTTTTAGACCCCAGCTGAGTCAGATTCAATCAAATTTCTAGTCAATTAATTAAAGTGATTAATTATGCAATTAGATTTGATTTAAACAAACATCACACAATCACAAACCACACGAACACAAAGAATGATGATCTAGGAAAATTTTTTAAATTGTGGTTTTAAAGTAAAAAACCTGAGGAGGATTTAACCTAAACAATCCTCATGGCAACATTTCACTAATAGAATGAAATTCACTACAAGAAAAGAATCTACTAGCGAGGCTCAAATACCCTCGCAAAAATTCAAATATCGTCGTAAAAGGTTATTAGCGAGAGCATAAGGCCCTCAAAGGCCATCGTATTTGCTCGTGTTGCTAAAAGAGATTTTGCAACCATACCTTTGCAAATGTGGCTACTGGTTATTTTGACAATTTATTTTGTGCAGGTACATGTGATCAGATGGAGGAATGTCTCAATGTAGTCCCAAGGAAAGTGACACCTGACATGCAAGATACCCTGTCTAGCGAGTTTAGTGTTGAAGAAGTTAAAATAGCGTTGTTCCAAATGGGACCAACAAAGGCACCTGGACTTGATGGTATGAATGCTCTCTTTTATCAAAGATTTTGTCATGTTGTGGGTGATACTGTAGTTGATGCTGCGTTAGATTTCCTGAATAATGGTCATATGTTGCCTGATATTAATCATACTTACATCATGCTGATTTTTAAAGTGAAGAACCCGGAGAAAATGTCTGATTTTAGGCCCATAAGCCTTTGTAATGTGATTTACAAAATAATCTCTAAAGTGTTAGCCAATAGACTGAAGCAGGTGTTACCTAATATTATATCTCCCACTCAAAGTGCTTTTGTTCCAAGCCCTCTTATTACTGACAATGTGTTGCTAGTATATGAAACATTGCACACTATGCACTGCAGGAAGAAAGGGAAGAAAGGGTATATGACTTTGAAACTTGATGTTAGTAATGCATATGATAGGGTGGAGTGGCCTTTCCTTCAAGGGGTTATGCAGCAGCTAGGTTTTCCTGAAACATGGATAGAAAGGGTGATGAGTTGTGTCACTATTCATTCTCTATTCTTATGAATGGGAAACCGTATGGTAATGTATTGCCTTCTAGGGGAATTCGTCTGGGTGATCCTCTTTCACCATACTTGTTTCTGTTATGCACAGAAGGGTTTACTTTGTTACTGGCCAGGGTGGAGATAAGAGGGACTTTGCATGGGGTGTCTATTTATAGATATGCACCAAAGATTACTAATCTTCTCTTCATAAATGATTCATTGATTTTTAGTAGGGCTTCACCAGCTGAAATTCATACTATTGTGAGATTCTTCAAGTTTATGCTAAAGCTTATGGGTAGTGCATAAATTTGGAAAAGTCTTCAGTGTATTTCAATAATAACACCATTGACCACCAGAAACAGGAGGCTTTGGGGATTCTTGGAGTGAAGGAAGTGTCTTGGTTTGAATCATATTTGGGTTTGCCTACTTTAATTGGAAGGGAAAAGTACCATACTTTCTCTTTCATTAAAGATAGGGTGTGGAAGAAATTACAGGGTTGGAAGGGGATGATGCTTTCTAGAGCTAGGAAAGAAGTTCTTATCAAGGCAGTTGCTCAGTCTATACCGACGTATACAATGAGTGTTTTTCAGATCCCATCAAAATTATGTGATGACCTGGATGCTTTATGTGCTAGATTTTGGTGGGGACAAGTTGGGAATGAAAGGAAAATTCATGGAAAAGTTGGGATAAACTGACTTTGTCGAAGAAGGATGGTGGAATGGGATTTTGGGACCTTAGATCATTTAATTTAGCCATGTTGGTGAAGCAAGGGTGGAGGTTGTTAAAAGACACAAATTCCCTTCTCTATCAGTGCTTTAAAGCAAGGTATTCCCTAGAACTTCAACACTTGAGGCCACAGAGTCACCTAATTATTCATTTGTGTGGAGGAGTTTAGTGGCGGCCCTACCTATTATAAGAACTGGACATTGTTGGCGTGTGGGTGATGGATTCTCTATTAATGTCTATTGAGATAGGTGGATTCCAAATTACCCCACAAATAAGCCTCTTTCTTTGGTAAGGGATGATGAAGAGGAAGTATTGGTGTCAAGCTTGATTAACCAAGACCTCCATGTGTGGCGAAGAGATTTTATTATGGCTAACTTCAATTGGGAAGAGGGGGAAGCTATATCTGATATTCATCTAAGTCGGAGGCAAGTACCTGACTCAGTTTATTGGCAGCATAGCAAGGATGGCAACTTCACAGTAAAGTCTGCTTACAAGGTCGCAAGGTCTTTATTGAAGAAGGAAGATTGGGCTGAACCATCACTAGGAGGTGGGGTTAGTAGGGTGTGGGATGCTATATGGAAGTTACAAATCCCCAACAAGATGAAGGTGTTTCGGTGGAGAGCGTGTCATGATATTCTCCCAACTAGAAGGAACCTAAAGAAGAAACGAGTTTTGTTGGATGAGTTGTGTTCGTTCTGCTCTAGATTTCAAGAATCAACCATTCATGTTTTATGGGAATGTACAGCTGCTCAAGATATTTGGCATGGTAGTGCTAAGGCCTTGCAGAAGTGTGGGATAGGGCAAACTGATTTCGTAGCTTTGTTGGAGTACCTACTAGATCGATGGAGAAAACAGAGGTGAAGCTAATGTTAGTGTAGGCACGGTTGATTTGGAATCAGCGGAACAGGGTTGAGCCAAATTCATGGAACTGGGTTGGTTGAATAAGCGAGCTGCTGAATTGCTTGAGGAGTTCCAGTGCTCACAGGATAGTTTACAAGCTGATGCTGTGCAGGGTACGACTTGCCAGGTACTGTAGAACGCTGGAACCAGTTGGCAACCGCCACCTCAGTCCATGTATAAGCTAAATTATGATGCAGCTGTGTTTGAGGATAACGCCAGTTCTGGGTTCGGTGCTGTGATCAGAAACTCAAGGGCAGAAGTTATGGTAGCGATGACAGCCAAGGTTCCGGCATTCCAGTGTAGTAAGGAGGCAGAATTGCTCGTGTGTCGTAAGGCGATGGAGATTGCAACAGACGCTGGCTTCACGGTTCTGATAGTGGAAGGTGATAGTGTCAATGCTACGAGGAGTATTGTTTTAGCCAAGGATAACCAATCAGCACTTGGGCATGTTGTTGGTGACATTTGGCATCTGATAGGAGCATTGAAGTGGAATTCTGTGAGCTGCACTAAGAGAAATGGTAATAGGGTGGCACATGTGTTTGCTAGATATGCCCAACATGTTAATTCTGATTTTGGATGGAAGAGGTTCCATCATTTGTGTTTGATTTTGTAAACTTTGATGCTTCTTTGATTTAAATGAAAGTTGAATCCAGTTTCAAAAAAAAAAAAAAAAATTACATAATTGCATAGATTTTTATGCTTGTTTTTTCATTTTTATGCGTGAAGCTAAAACCAACAGGGTCTTTTAATATAACAACCCCACATGATTTTTAGGATGTGTGAAATCCCTTTTTTTTCTTTAATCAGTTGACAAGTGCAGTAAGAAATTTAGAGGGTGTTTGGATCATCAATTTCCATAATTCATAACTCTGTTTCCATCACTCAATTCTCTGATTTTTGAGTTATGAGTTGTGGAAATTGAAAACACATTTTAGCTATTTTCAATTTCTATAACTCATAACTCAATGACATTTTTGTAATTAAACACACATGGAAGGACCCAAAGCTGCACCTTTTGACCTTTTTTCCCCCTTTCTTCTCCTGGGTTCGGTCTTCAGTTCTTCCTTTTTTTTTTCCTTCTTCTTTCACTGGTTTGGTCTTCAGTTCTTCCATCTTCTTCCTTTTTTTTTCTTTTTTTTTTTTTCCCTTCTTCTTTCATTGGGTTTGGTCTTTAGTTCTTTCTTCTTTTTTTTGTTTTTTTTTTTTTTGTTTTTTTTTGTTTTTTTGTCACTGGGTTCGGTGAGTTTAGGTATTAGGAAAAAAAAAAAAAAGCTGCTCCGAGTGATAGGTATGGGGCCCGCAAACAGTTTGAAAAATATTGAGTGATGACAATTGAGTGATGGTGCCAAACGGGTAGGGTATTTTAAGTGATGAGTGATGAGTGATGAATGACGAAAATTGAGTGATGAAAAATATTGATCGAAACAAGCCCTTAGCATTTCCAGAGTAGTGTGATAGTAAAACAAACCACTTCATTATAATCAGTAGCGTTTCAAGAGAATCCTTATAATCATTTGACGTGTGTAGTAGGAATTTTACTATCACATTACTTGGTAGGTGTTACTTATCATCGTTATAAGGATTCTCTGATGTGTGAATGATTTACCAATATCATTGCAATGATTTATATTGCTATTATCATTATATACCTATATACTTATCATATAACATTGAATTTTTTTCATTCCTTTGTTCCAAAATATATTAGATAATCGATGTTCTTGTATATATGTTCCATGAAAATTTTATTTTTAAGTGTCTTTTTTAAGTATACATTTAATTTATAATTATCATATTTTTGGAATGTAGATGGATAACCCATCACTTTCTGTTGTCATAATGTGGGCAGCTATATTTGTCATTGCTTTAGGTGTTGTTCTTTTGAAAGGGCTAAGATCTAGGAGTGTTATACCTAGAGAACCTCATGTCAATCAAGACTATAAAAGAGTCATATATAAGTGATATTCTCCATAGAGGTGATGCACGTTGTGTCCATAATATAAGAATGAGACCCTTTGCTTTTTCTGCGTTATGTAGAATTCTGGGTGAGAATAATTTACTTCAAGAGACCATTCACATGTCCATTAGAGAACAAGTGTTAATTTTTTTACACACGATTGGGCATTATGTGGGGTTTCAAGTTGTTGGTGGGAGGTTTTGTAGGTCAATTGAGATAGTGCACCGATACTTTAAGCAAGTCCTTACAACAATTCTACAATTGTACAAACATGTGATCAGACTACCTAATCAAGATACACCCTTGGAGATAGGAATAACAACAGGTTTAGCCCCTATTTCAAGGTAAGTTTTAAAGGCTTTCATTTTCCTTATTTTATATGTATAAAGATGTAAAATTAATGTGACTTATATTGGTCGTAATTAGGATTGTGTGGGAGCGATTGATGGAACTCATGTTCGTTCATCTGTTCCACTTCAAATTCAAGGAAGGTTTCATAGCCGAAAGGATGGAACAACAGAAAATGTCCTTGCTGCTGCTACCTTTGACTTAAAATTCACTTATGTATTAGCTAGTTGGGAAGGAAGTGCACATGACTCATGTGTCTTAAATGATGCATTATCTAGGCAAAGGGGATTAAAAATTCCTAAAGGTATTATAGGACTAGAAAGTGATTTTATTATAGATACTAGCTTTGGGAGTGATTTCTTTTCCTTTTTGACTATAAACGTGTAGGTAAATATTATCTTGGTGATGCTGGTTATGGAGTTTGAAAAGGAATTATTTCCTTGTATTGTGGTGTTTGTTACCATTTCAAGAGTTTAGTGATAACCCGCCAAGAAATGACAAAGAATTATTCAATCTTTGCCATTCTTCTTTACACATACCAAACACTAGAAAACATTCTCAAGCTCATTTTCAAGGTCGTTACCAAACATCGGAAAATGAGATAGTTTTCTAAAAAATGTTCTTGGGAAAATGACCTATTTTCCAAAAAACGTTAATTCTGAAACAAACAGAGAGTTATTGAAATTAGATTTCAAAAATATAAAAATAATCAAAAGATTAAATTGGAGACTAGTAAATAGGCTTAAGTGTTTTACAAAGTGATGGTAACTTTTATGACTTTGTTTCACTATGAGTGATTTCATGGAGGGATCAAATGTAAAATAATAAAGTCTTGGAGATAAATAATTTATTAATAAAAAGCTAGAGTGCAATTATATTTTTATAGTAGAATAAAATATAATTAATGGTAATTTTGGGTTTGTCAAAAGTTGACAGCCCGTTTGAAGCCACATGCTAAAGCCTAATTGAATTGGCCTAATAATTGATCCAATTATAAAAAGGATCAGTTTTAAGCCAATAACCATATTTGACCTTGATTTGATCTAAAACTCATAACCGAATTACATTAAAATGATTGTTCATCGGCTCAATAAGAGTTAAAACAAGTGAGATATTATCATATTGCATAAATTTTAAAAAATGCTCAACTAATGCTTTTATTTTCCTTTGGTCCCGTTTGAAGCCACATGCTAAAGCCCAATTGGGTTGGTCTAATAGCTAATCCAATTACAAAAAGGATTAGTTTTAAGTTAATAAACAGATTTGATTTCGATTTGATCAAAAATCATACTTGAATTACATTAAAATGATTGTTCACAAGCTCAATAAGAGTTAAAACAAGTGAGATATTGGCATATTGTATAAATATTAAAAAAAAAATGCTCAACACTTCGCAATTTTTGCAAAAATCATTGGCTTTGTTTTTTTTTTTTTTTTTGAGAGTTTCAACCAATGGTGTCCGCTCTTGATGATAGCTATTTATTATCAGACTAAGACACTAATTGATTTTTGGTGTAGCCGGTGATTGAACCCTAGATCTCTTATTTAACTATCAAAGACTTTACTAGTTGAGCTAACTAGAACCTACAAAGTTAATCATTGGCTTGATTGCGAATGTCTAGCACAAAATTTTTCATGGACCAAGCAGTTTATAAAATAGCGGATATAAAGCAAAGGCCTAACTACCAATACCATGACAAAATGATGAACTCCTTGAAAATGAATAACCATTGACTTAGAGTCTCAGACGTCATGTGATGCCAATGGAATTTATAATATTTTAATGCGCATGCGATTTCAAAATTCTACTGAAAACTAATGTTATAAATTAATGGGCCTCAGTTCTTAGTATAACACTAGGATCAAACAAGTCTCTGATGCCAATTGATGTTGCAGAAATTACAAGAAAACAAACACGTTGCTTTCTAAATGGAAAAAAAGAAACTAAACACGTTATCGTGATAGGGTTCTGGAATCCACCAGAGAGAAATAGACAAAGTCTGTATTTTTATTAATCTTAAAACTCAACTACGTAGCCTGGAGGCTACAATATTTTTAAATGGTAAAAAGAAACCATTGGGCGGCTAGGAAAATGCTTAGAAACCCTAATTCGCTCTAATCACGTAATTAGGTGGCAAAATAGTAATTTTTGCCAAAAATAGCAAAATTTAAAGAATTGCGGAAATTGAAAATACTGATTCTAAGAGATATACCAAAATAGACGAGACCTTATTCTGACTTTTAAACTAAAAGTTATTAAGGAAAAACAAATATTACTATTAATAGTAAGAACGTTGTTTTCGGAGCCTTAACGAAGGAATTTGCCTAAATTTAGGCGACGCTCGAGGCAACTGAGTCTGGATCAAAATGCTGTTTCCTTTAAACCTGTCAAATTTCATACAATTGCGACATCGTCGCCTTGATGGCCTTTACTAGCACCCCCCTTGAGCTTGCACCATGACTTTCGGACCCCTTGTTGCTTCGAGAAGGTTTGTGCTATCTGGTCTACATCAATAGTTCTAAAACTACTCATGTTTGTCACCATTGTGGTGCTTTTGGTCACACTCACCCTAATTGTTTCAAGTTATTTCCTTATAAGCGAGTGTCTAATAGGTCTCATCCTTTGTCTAAAGACTCTGTACTTATTCTTGGTGAGTTATTAAAAGTTTTGTGCTTTTTAACTAAATTTTAGAGGAATTCTAATTCCTCTATATCCTTTAGTATACATACTAGGACACATGCATTTTCATCTTTACATCTAAAGCCTCGTGCTGTGTGGGTGAAGGGATCCTAAGACTTAACTGTTTTTCTGTTTGTTCTCTGGGTTTATTCTTCCTGTCTAAAGTAGGACTTTCATGCTTAATTTCTTATCTGTTTTTGGAATCGTGATTTCATGCATTGCATTGTTTTGCATTTATTTATTTTTGCATGTGAATTTTTTTTTATTTCTTTTTTTGCTTTCCAGAAAAGAAAAATAAAATTTTTGAAAAATACAAAAATAGTGTGTGTTATTTATACTGGTACTTGTGTAGCTTGAACGGCCAATGAAATAAAGTTTCTTAATTTTGTATCTCTTGTAGCTTGGATGAGCATCTTCATGCACAACTAAGCATTGTGAGCTTTGTGGCTCGTTGCGTGATTTGTATGATTTGGTTAATCTTTTATCATTCATATCTATATCACTTTTTTTTTTTTACGGGAAAGACTAAAAAATCCTAAGAAAAATGCATAAATAAATATCACCGCTAAAACTCATCAATCATAAACATCTGCGTGCAATTCATAAAAGCTGTGCTTGGTAAGATGTAGCACTTGTACAACAAGAAAAAGATGTTTTATTAAAAAATTCAAAGGGCATTTCTTTTCTCTCTTTTATACCTATGCACGATATACTTCATTATGCTTAAAAGAAAAATATGCAAACAACAAGAAATGAAAAAAGAATCAGATGCTTTTAAATATGATTGCAAGCGTGTTTCTAGAAGATGTGAGAGTTATATGATGTACCTCAAAGGTGATGGTCCCCATCAAACAGTTATGATTGTGTTTAAGTGTTCTTGATTCTCTTATATAATTATTTTTGCATGATGAGATACTTATGCTTACTTGCAAAAGTTTCACACACAACACACAATTCTTTGCTACTTTTGATACAATGTACAGGTACAATGTGAATTGGCCATTTAAAGTTACTCTTGTACTAGTGTGAGTATATATTTTTTAAACAAAAATTTGTATTTTTGCTTTAAAAATATTTTTGGCATTTTGAGCTTTTAGTTTTTCATTCATATGTTTAACTCTTTTTAAATCTGGGTTGGTTCATGGTATTGATTATTTCATGTTTGCATAAACTTCATGTTTTTTATTCTTGAAAAATTCATGTTTTATGCATCTTGATACCATCTCGACACATCACACTCTTTCTTGATACCACCCCAATACATCGGGCCTATTTTCTCACTTTTTTGTTTGCTCGATACCTATGTCAATCTATTGAAGTCTTTCTTGACACCTTCCTCGATACCTCCGTAGATCGAGCTCCTTTTGCATGCTTTTCATGTGTGAGTCATGTTTTGCATTTTTTTTCCTTCCCTTTGTGTCCATAGCATTTTGTTTTCATGTTTTTCATGTAGGTCTATGGTTCCTTGTTCTCCTTATTCTCTTTATGTCAGTTTTTTGTTTGTCTCCGGTCAAGTTTTTTTGGCTTTCTATGCCCTTTGACAATCGTGTCAAAAATGGGGAGAAATTTATGTTTTGAATGTTATTCCTTAGGGAGAGTAATAGATTTAGGGGGAGAACTTCAAGTTAAAGGAAGAAGAAAATTTTTGATGTAACTAACTTAGGGGGAGAGTTAGTTTGATACACTTGATAATGATATATTTTGAGATGTGTATCTTTGTGCTTTGGTTCACATGCTATGATTGAGACATTCTTGTTGTTTATTTTGCTAGCATTGTGAATAAAATTTTTCTTGAGCTTATTTATTTAACTTGTCAATATTTTTCACATTGTACCTTGATGTGTCTTGTTTAGTGCCTTTCAGGGAAGACGGGTTAAAGCCAAGTCAAGATTCCGAGCCTTCTTCTTGAAGCAACTTCCAAGGTTCAAATCTTTTGGCTAGGCTTATTTTTTGTATGAATCAATTGGGGAGATTGTTAGGGTCATATTCTCTCATGATTGTTTTTGTGGTTTTGTCACGGATTGCCAAAGGGGTAGATTGTTAGGGTCATATTTTCTATATATTGGCATATCCTTTGACAAAATGCACTTTACTTGTAACTGGGTAGATCTAAATTTGGTTTAATGTATCGAGAAGTATGTAAAGTTTACATTACAAGTGGTATCATTAAAGACATGAAGATTGAACCAAGAAACAAGTGAAGCTCAACACTAGTTTTGACACAAGCTCGACACTAGCATTTATCAAGACTTAATGAAGAATTCTCGACACAAGCTCGACACATTTCGATTTATTGAGGTGACATATTTTAGAATATAGCTAGCAAAACGTTTTATTCTAAGAGGCTATTTGTTTATGGATTTGTATAATTCTAATAGGATTAGGAGAGCCCAAGTTTGTGTAAACCTAATAGGAATAAGCGAACCCTTTTAACATATCTGTTAAGCTCCTATTTAAATATGGAGGTGGAGAAAGAAAACCATAACCCTAGAAAGCTTCATAAGATTTTCTTTTTAAAACCCTAACTTCCTTCGACAGAAGAAAGAGATATTGCTACGTTTCTCGTATGCCTTTGGGTTTTGTAACCAAGCAAGGTCTCTAGCACCAATATTGAAGATCTTATTGGTGTTTCTATGTGAAGCAGCTGCAAATGAACTACAACAATTAAAGGGTTGCTGTGAAGTTAGTTACGTACTTGGATTCATGCAAAACAGTTAATCAAGTATTGGGATTCATGCAAAGAAGTTAATCATGTATTGGGATCTGTGCAAAGGAAGAAGTCTTCTACAAGATCAAGTCCAATTTAGGATTGGAGCAAATGTTCAACTGTAGGTTAGTATTTTGGGATAGACTTAGTAGTGGTAAGATTCCTTATACTTGTAACTGCTTGTTCTTGATTAGTGGATTTTAAGGAGTGGTGACCTGAAATTCACTTGGTGGGATTTTTGTCTTACAAGAGGTTTTCTTTGTTCGTCAACAAATCACTGTGTCTATTTAATTTCTGCTGCACTTAGTTTATTTGGTGATTTGTTGGTGCCTCCACGATTTACATACAATTTGACCTAATTAATCAATTTGGGTAATTGAATTAATTAACCGGGTTAATCCTTAACCCAACAAAGATTACCAAAGATATCAACTTACCCTATTTTTTTACGTTTGAGTAGACGTGGCAAAACAGGCGGGTTGGGTTGGGTCAATCGGGTCGCGGGTCAATCGGGTCATTTTTAAAATGGGTCAATTGGGTTGCGGGTCAATCGGGTCACGGGACGGGTCGAGTTGACCCATATTTTTCAAACAAGTTTTTATTTTATTTTATTTTAAATAGATGCAATCTGTCAATTATTTTTAAGTTCCTTAACTGTGATTAGATTCTCACTGGTGATACTGTTACCACTTACCAATTACCATTAAACACTTGATACTCAAATTTGGTGCAACTCTTGTTCTAGCTTTTAGAAACTAATCTTGGTATAATCTTCGATTTGTTTAAAGTAGAAAGAGAAAATGAAGGTAGCAAGTAAAGAATGACAAACTATAATGGAGTACATAACATATTAAGTGAAGAAGAATAAATAAATATTTTATAAGAATTACACCTCAATCTCAATTTACTCAACATTGGTAGACGTGGCAAAACGGTCGGGTCGAGTTGAGTCAGGTTCGGGTCGGGTCGCGGGTCAAAACGAGACACAGGTCAAAACGAATCATTTTTAAATGGGTCAATCGGGTTACGAGTCAATCCAGTTACAGGTCAAATGGGTCGGGTTAGAAAATTCTGACCTGTTTTACCATGTCTACATTCGAGAAACAAAAGAGAGTTGCATATAAAAGTAAGTCTATTTGACATTTGTACCTCATTGCCTATTTGAATATTTTTGTGGCCACGTGGATCACTTCTTTCATAATTGCTCGCACATGAATCAATGAGACTAAAAAAGGTACTATTCACGAAAAACTAGTAAACGCTGGTGGATCAACAACTTCTCAGGCATGGGTGGAGGGAGGGATAGGAAGGTGACTCTCCAAAGATGGTATTAGAAATATTTTTTTTCTACATGCCATTCGAAGAATTAGGTGCTCACTCTCTAAAAAAGATTTACATCTCTTAACTCAAATACTAATTAGGTTGGAATTTAATTATTTCACCAAATGAGAATAAAAGTTCAAATATATTACATAGACAACCAAAATGTCTAAATCACATTTAACTTTTATTTAACATAAGTTCAATTGTATGAATTTTTTTAATTAATGCACAGTTTGTTTTAGTGTAAAATATTTTCATAAAAAATGTTATTTATTTTTATGTCTTTAGTGGCAACAATGGTAATTCATCCCTTAAATATATATATATATATATATATATATATATATATATATATATATATTTATTACTCACAATGAGAATCATTAAAATTTCAACTAGATGCAGATGTGATGATGGTGACAGTGGACGTGTTGATAGTGGTGGCGGCGGCAGTGACAACACAAATGAATAGAGAAGATGAAGATACAACAGAACGTCGCTTTTTTTTTTTCTTTGGTGGCAAAATACCTTTTTAATTAATTCCTATTTTTGGGCATTATTTCGATTTGATCTTCAAGTTTTTTCACAGCTTTTATTTTAGTTCCCGTTATTATCTCACTTACAAAAAAAAAAAAAAAAAAAAATGTTATGTAGCTACAAATGTTGACTTTCTAACTGTGCATCCGTGCACTGTTTACGGACCCACAAATATTACTTTTCAATCATTTTTTCATTAAAAATAGGTCCTACGGTACTATTAACAGATTTAAAAATTATTTTGTTACAATGTTTTCAGTTTTCAGTTTCAGCAACTTTCAGTTTCAGCAACAATAAGTTGTATCTAAACGGACCCTATATGTTTTCCATAAATGAGATAATAGTATGGACCAAAATGATAGCAAGTTTAAAAATAAATGGACAAAAAATAAAAGTTTTACAAACTTGAAAACCAAATTGAAAATAAAGCTAAAATATAAAAATAAAAATATGTCTTATTTATTTAACACCTACACCTTCTCATGACAAATAATTAACTTCATAGATATTAACAAAAGTAGAACAAAATCAGGATTTATAAAAACTTGTTTGTTGGAATAAGACATTTGGAGAGAGACTGAGAGAGAGATTCATCAAAGGGAAAAACAAATAAATCAAACAAAACAATAATATCTTCTAAGGAAACTAATCCAAGCCAAAACAATTCTGTAGATTGCATTGGTGAATCCCACTTCAAATAAATCCCCATACATTTAGGTTATTATATTATAACAAGAACGTATAAAAAAAAAAGGTTCAAGATCATATTTCAATATACATGACAAATAAATTATGAATAAAAGAGTAAATAAATAAAATCACCCTATGTGATTAGGATTGTTTCCTTTTGTCATTCAACTATTTTTTTTTTCCTATAAAAGCTTAGCCTCCCATTTCCTTAGGGACTAATAGCTGAAAACACATTCAATTCTGTGAGTTTTCAGCCACAACCACTAGTCTTCTCATCCGTACAACTACCACCCTCCCCCCATACTATTTCACCAACCCACCATAACATCACCAGCAGCTAGATCACCGGCAAGTCGGCAACCCTTTCATATAAACTCTTTGACTCATCTTTTATGGAGAAAAAATCCTTTCAAATGGCTAATTCCATCAAACCTATTTCCCTTACACCAAACTTCATTGTCCCAGAAGGCAAAAGGCCACAACTTGCACATATATCCCCCCCGGCCTCCATTCCCATCATTGACTTGAATGATCATGTCACTTCCTCATTACTTCAGAAAATATCACAAGCTTGTGAAGAGTACGGGTTCTTTCAAGTCATCAATCATGGAGTCCCTGAAGAATTATGTGAAAAAGTGATGACTGCTGTTACCCAGTTCTTCGAATTGCCTCCTGAAGAAAGAGCTGAGTTTTTCACTGAAGATCTTACCAAACAAGCAAGACTTTTCAACCACTACCTTAAGTCTGAAGGCCAAGAGAAAGTCACAATGTGGAGTGAACTCTTCTCTCATCCTTGGCATCCAGTCGACGATTTCACTCATCTCTTGCCCCAAAATCCACCTCTATACGGTATTTCTTCTCAACTTTAGTGCCTAAACATTGTACTTTCAATAACATAAAAATCGAACAAGAATAGTTCGAGGTAAGGCGGGTCTAGTGGTACGGAGAATTTTTGTCATTAAAATTATATTCCAATTATAATGTATCCTGTCATGTCAATAATTATGATAAAAAAAAAAATTTAGAAGGAAAATGCATTTGAAACTTATAAATAAAACTTATAAATAGTGTTAAAAAGTGCAGTAAATTCATGAATAGTATCAAAAATAAGTTGAATAGTGAAATAATAAGCTAAATAACAAAAATAAGATCAATTACCATTCAGCTTAATTTTATTACTATTTATGAGTTTCACTACACTTTTTAATACTATTAATAAATTGCATGGTACTATTTTAGCTAATTTTTACCTTTATTTACAGCATTTTTAATAAAAAAATTTTAATTTTAACAAAATAAACAAATTCCAAACACACCTGAAAAGTTGAATATTTTGAGTGATAACACATTTATTTTTTTCCTTATTTGTTTAGTGTGGCCTTTGCTGAATATGCAAAGGAGATTGGTGGCTTCATGAATAGGCTTTTGAGCCTGATTTCTCAGGGGCTTGGGCTGGACAAAGATTGTCTGCGGAAAAGGATGGGTGATAATCCTAGACTGAGAGCACAAGCTAATTTTTATCCACCATGTCCACACCCTGAGCTGACCTTGGGCTTGGCTCTTCATACTGATCTAAATGCACTCACAGTGCTCCAGCAATCAGCCGGAGTGACTGGCCTCCAAGTGATCAAAGATGGGAAATGGGTAGACGTTGACCCTATTCCAAATGCATTTGTCATCAATCTGGGTGATCAGATTCAGGTAATTCTGAATCTTTCTTCTTTTATAGAGACTATTATAATGTATTGGTAACAATGTAATCACCAGTTTACTATTTTCCTTAGATTATTATATATCTCTTCCATTTCTTACAAGTGCTGCAAGTTTTTATGCTAGTGGATCAACGATTTTATGTTATTATATGATATAGGTATATATATATATATATATATATATATAGACTTTAGCAGTGCCAAATACTTTGATTTTGTTCATTCTATCTAGGTATTGAGTAATGGAAGGTTTAAGAGCGTGCACCACAGGGCTGTAACCAACAAAACACATCCACGAGTATCATTGGCAATGTTTTATGGACCAAATACGGAAGATGTGATTGGTCCAATTGAGGACTTGATTGATGACGAACATCCTCCAGTCTATCGTAGCTATCGTTATGCAGAGTTCCTTGGAAAATTCTACAGCCAAGAAGGAACCAGGCGAATAGTAAAGGAAATTTTCGAGTTGCCAAAATAGGAAGCAATTTGCATTGTTGTTTGGTTATTAACTATTGAAATTAATTAGATCTTTATATTCTGTTCTATGTCTACCTTTCCACTTAGTTGAAACTCAATCTTGAGTTTTCATATGGAAATTGAAATCGTACACTCCAATGGAAGGGTACTATACATACTTTAATAAATTGATTTGATCTTCAAAAATCAATTTGCAGAATCAATAAATAAATTATTGAAGACAAAAGTGAAAAATTTCATGGGAGTAGCCTCAAGATATTAGCAAGATGTTTTAAATTCAAAATTTCATAGATATCATGAGGCTTTAGGAACTACTGAGCCAACTTCTTAAGGTTAAAAAATCAATCAGATTTGATGTACGTATTGTCTTGTTGATAGGATCCTAAGACTTAAGGTTTATGGCTCACCGCCAAATTGGACTCCATTTGAATCTCCCATAAATTCTCAATAATTTTAACCTTTCTAAACTAACTAATTTTCTCGTTCAGCACCATATTTTCCCTTTATCCAAGAATTTGTTCAACAGTACTATATCCGATCATTTGTTTAACCCGTAATTTTACTTCAACTTAGGCTTGTTCAATTTCTAACTCTTCAAGCTTTTTATCTTCCAATTTCTCAATGATTAAAGTCTAATAATCTTTCAAAATTAGAATTTCCCAAGATTTTCATATATATATATATATATATATATATATATATATATAATTATATGAAAAAGAATGCTTAACAATATATAGAAAATAAAAATAAAAATATATTTAATAATTAATTAATAAACGTATCAGGCAGCACCTGTGTCTTACTTTTTCAAAAAATGCTGTGTTGCCGCACCATACCCACACCCACACCTGAACCCAAATCCTCGCCCGTAAGGTTATCCACCGGAACTCTTAACCGACCAACTCGATGCAACTGCCTGATCCGTACTCGAAAAACGATCGACCTGACACTGGTGATGATCGACGGCGAGTCTCGGCCTCTAGCAATTGAGACCAGTGGGTCAATTGACGAGTCTACTCTTCAAAATATGATTCAAACCGATCCGACCGGCCTATATATCGGAAACACACCGATTTTTGCAAGTATTAGGAATTTTCGATCATTTATTGCTAGATATGTTGAGATCCGATGAGATCTTGTCGAGATCTCGACAGATCTACTAAGATTTAGCTAGATTTGGCAATTTCTTTTAGAAATATCGCTAGATCCAACCATGTGTTGGCCAGGTCTAGTGGATTTCGGCCAGTTTCGACATGTTTCAGCTATTTTCTTCTACCCCGAGTCCGATCAACACCAATTGATATCTGACTCACTCGAACTGACTTATCTTATTGGTCGGCAACGAGTCTAGATTTTGAAGACCCAAAGTGGTCGGGTTGGTTCTGAGTTGGGTACAAACCTGACCTGTGGACAAGCCTACTCACCCATGATTCCTAGTAGGTAGGTCCTCTCCTTTCCACAAATGTGGTTATTTAGTTGGGCTTGTCTAAAATTCAATAATTTTCTATTCTGTGTGTTAGAGTGCAGTGTAATTTTTTTAGAACAATATATATGTTTGCCCTATCAGTTTATCACCTATTCTAAACTGGTGCAATTTTATCTATACATAGGGTCCTTCATTTCATTCTATTCACTTTTCCATTATCATTTTCGAGCATAAGCAGATGTCCAAGAGTCTAAGAGCTCGACCAGGAGGTTTCAAGAATTTCAGAGCATCACTAGGAGGGATGAAGTTTATGTTAAGTACATAGTGTCAAATCCTAGTCGTAGCCATATTCGAGTTTATCCTTTTGTATTAATCTAGTCTATGAGTTTTATTTATTTACACAGTTTATAAATAGTTGTTCTTATGTTTTTTGTTTACATATTCACAAATAGTAAATATTAATAATGGATTATACTTAACAAATTAACGATATGAGAGGATAGAACCGTATATACCATGATATATTACAAATGTATTGTCTGGCAATGTCTTATTTATCTAATATGGATGAAGGGATTGATGAGATACATCCTCCAATTTTTCGTAACTGTCATTGTGTAGAGTTTCTTGAAGAGTTCCTCAAGCAAGAATGAACTAGACAAATTGTGAAGGAATTCTAAGGGGTTGGTCTAGTAGTTTCCACTTTCCAAGGTCTCTTGAGATTTCCAAGGTCTACAATTCAAAATTCTTAATTTGTATCTTGGAAGTATTGTTAAGAGATTCCTTCACGTAATATCTTTCTATATGTGGGACAAGTAATTACATATCTTTGAGGAAATAGTCAGGTGCTCAAAAAGCTATGGATACCCATGTTAGACCAAAAAAAAAAAAAAAAAAAAAAAAACCTTATTGGTGAAGGAAATTTTCAAATTAGTGAGATAGGAAGCACCATGCATTGTTGTCTGGTTGAAGGCATATGGTATCAAATGATACCATGTTAACAGTATCAAAATTCAATAAATATGAAATATGACAGTAAAAAATAACTAATTCACTAACAATTGAAAGACGTGTTAATGAGTAGTTATTTTTGCACATATGTCTCTCGTTTATTAAATTTTTATAGAAATGAGTGGTATTATTTGATATAAAATGCTTTTTCTGGGAGTCGAGGGAATATATCAGTTGTGTCTTAAGGTGTCTTAATATGAGAAACTATTCGGATAAAGCTTTTTTTTTTTTTTTTTTTTTTGAGAAACAAGACCGTGATTCTTATAGATCAACAAAAACTTCTGTCAGTGACTACAAGATTTTGGACATCACAGGGCATGCCATCAGACCAATAGCTAGGACAATGGGAATATTTGGCTAATTTTGCTAATTTATTAGCAACTGCATTCCCATGTCTTTTTACATGTGAAAAACAAAAGAGACAAAATTCAAAGCTAGAGCTCTAATGTCTTCTATAATGTGACCGAAAGTGCTGACACAGTTTGAATCTGTGTTAAGAGCCTGTATAATTGTTTTAGAGTCACCTTCAAGTACCACTTTCTCTACGCCAAGCTCTAAAGCAAAGGAAATTGCTTTTCTGCAAGCTAATGCCTCAACGTCATCCACTGTTGCAGGGAGGTTAATTCTGTCTGAGAGTGTACCAATGACTTGACCACCTGAGTTTCTTATCACCACCCCAATGCCTGCCATTTTCTGGTCCTGGAATATAGCACCGTCGAAGTTAATTTTGCAATAAGGACTCCGAGGTGGCTTCCAGTGAATGGGTTCTGAGTTTGAGGGTTGAACCATTGAATCTTGGCTCACTACCTTTGTTGAGTCTTGAGTTGAATGATACTCCTTGAAACGGTCCAGCATGTCGTCATAGATTTTATTATATGGAATGCAGGTAGTCTTCAATCTAGTAGCATTACGATTGTGCCATATACTCCATGTAACATATGCAAACTGTTCTGCTAAGAAATGATCATTGTTGCTTATAATCCCAATCCATAAGTCCCTAAAATCCACGAACTACACAGCCAACTGATTCCTGAGACATGGTTCTTCCTACCAAACTTCTTTTAGAGCCTGACAGCCCCACAATGCGTGAATAACATCCTCAACACCATCATGGCAAAGATCACAGGTAACATTTCGAGTGACTTTCTTGGTGAACAGATTTTTCTTTGTAGGGAGAGATTCGCAGCATGCTTGCCAAAAAAAATGTTTAATTTTATTTGGAACTTCCAATTCCCAAATTTGATTCCAGGAACTACTGTGAGCTGAGGGGTTTAATGGTCTAACGGTCGGAGTTCCAAAGAGCAATTTATATGCACTCTTTGTCATATACTTCTCGGATTTAGTACTTGCCCAAATAAGTGTGTTAGGGACTTGGCGTGAATTGAGAGGAATCCCCAGAATGGCTTGAGCTTCATTGGGGGGAGAATTTGGCAAGCACTCATTCTTCATCCTAGCAATGACCATCTTCATCAATGATTGCACAGACCCGAGCATTGTTGGGCAGATTTTTCTGTGGAGATAGCACTCTGCTTGAAAACTTGTCAGGCAGCCACTTATCACCACGAATACGAACCTGCCGCCCATCTCCAATATGCCAAATTGAACCTCTTTTGACAATGTCCCTTACCTTAAGGATGATTTGCCAGGCATAGGACCTAGAAAGCTTCACAGCAGAGTCTAATATGGAGCAGTTAGGAAAGAATTTAGCTTTGAACACTTTATATAGCAGAGAGTCAGTGTTGTGAAGGAGACGCCAAACCTGTTTACCCAATAAAGCCAGGTTGAAATTTTCAATGTCTCTAAACCCCAAACCTCCTTGAGACTTTGGTAAGCAAAGCTTGTTCCATGCCACCCAGTGGATTTTTCTAGCCTCCCCCTTATATCCCCACCAAAACTTACAGATCAATGATTCAATATCCTTACAAAGGCTCTTGGGGAGTTTGAAACACCCCATAGTGAATGTTGGCATTGCTTGTAGGACTGATTTGATGAGGACTTCCCGACCGGTTTGGGACAAAAGTTTTTCTTTCCATCCTTTGATTTTACTCCAAACTCTCTCCTTGATGTAGCTTTTTTGCTCTCCCAACAAAGGATGGAAGACCCAAGTATTTTTCATATTGGGAAACCGTCAGAACTCCGAGTAAATCTGAAATTTTGTTGCGGATGTGTTGCTCTGTGTTTGTGCTAAAAAACAATTGAATTTTATCCCGGTTGATCTGTTGTCCCGAAGCTTGTTCATATGTGTCAAGAATGTCCAACACCGTTTGGCAGTCATTGTCGTTTGCTTGACAAATTAGCAAACTGTCATCGGCGAAGAACAAATGGGACACCTTCGGCCCCTCTCTACACAAGGATACTCCATGAAGTTTCCCACTGATTTCCGCTTGCTGAATTAAAGCATGCATGGAGCCCTTCTACACATAAAAGAAATAAGTAAGGTGATAAAGGGTCTCCTTAGAGGAGACCCTTACTAGGATGGATCAGTCCACGTGGTTCGCCATTCACCAAAATGGAAAAAGATAGTTCTAATGCAGCAACTTATAAGAGAAATCCATTTGTTGTCAAAACCCAAACACTTCATGATTTTTTCTAGGAAGTTCCACTCAACCCTGTCATATACTTTACTCATGTCTAGTTTCAAAGCCATTAAACCCGACTTTCCCTTTCTTCTATTTTTAAGGTGGTGTAAGGTTTCAAAGGCAATGAGAATGTTATCCGAAATAAGGCGTTCGGACATAAAGGTACTTTGAGTTTCAGACACAAGTTTGGGAATGATTTTTTTTTTTTTTTTTTTTTTTGAGGCGATTAGCAATAGTTTTGGAGATAATTTTATATATGACATTGCAAAGGCTTATGGGACGGAAGTCTTTAGGATTGGTTGAGGCATTTATTTTAGGTATGAGAGAAATGAAAGTAAGATTTATATTTGCAGGCATTACACCATTATTCAAAACAGATAAAGCTGCTTTAATTACATCATTTCCTACAATGCTCCAATAAGATTTAAAGAAAAGTGGGGGCATACCATCTGGGCTAGGGGCTGTCAAAGACTTCATTTGTTTCAAGGATTGTTCCACCTCACGAGTAGAGAATGGCCGAATTAATTCTGCATTCATTTGAGCTATGACCTTCGGCTCAATTCCATGTAGAAGTGGGTCGAAGTTGGAAGTAGATGCAGATTTGAACAAATTGCAGAAATATCCCACAAAGGCTTCCCCGATGCCTTGTTCTTCCTCCATGATTGTACCGTCTTCTAACACCAGCTTGGATATGAAATTTTTTCTATTTCTCTGATTTGCACGGCTGTGAAAATAGCTGGTGTTCAGATCCCCTGCCTTAAGCCAATCCACCCTCGACCTCTGGTGCCATAAACAGTCTTCTTTAGCCATCAGTTCATAGACCTCGCCTCGAAGGATTTTGACATGATCATGATTCCTACCAGACATGGACAATGCTTTGAGCAAGTAACTTTTTCTTTTGATTCAGCAGTCTACGAATATTACCAAAAGATAGTTTGCTCCAAGTCTGAAGAGAGGAACGACATACATCTACTTTCCTCACTAGCCTTTCCATTGGGTTGTCTAAGGTATTCCCATCCCAAGCATTTTTAATCACACCTTCGCATCATTCATCTGTCATCCAAACTGCCTCAAAGCGGAAAGGTCTCCCCTTCTTGTAAAATCTGACATTTTCATCATCCGAGCACACCTACAAGGGGCAATGATCCAATAGAGAACCTGCAATGTGATGAACTCTGACTGAGGGAAATAGTTGTGTCCAAGCCGTAAAGGTGAAATGGAAGATAAAAAGAAGACCTTACTACCACTCTGGAATAATGCTGGGTGAAAATCCATTGTCTCAGTCGTGGTAATGCCAATGGAATTTGATTCGATCTGAATACTCCCTTAGTGAAGTACTGCTATTTTGAATATTTTTACATGGGGCGAACAAAATCACCAAAGGGACTAGGACTAAAGCACCAGGGAAACAAACAAAAATATTGTCCTAAGTCGTCATTATAATTTATCAATTTCACCTTTTTTTTTTTTTGGTTATATGAATATTTTTCTTTTTCTCCTTGGTATCTCAAAAACACTTCTATATATATAATAATAGGTGAAGTAGAGAGAAAATCCAATTAGATTTCAATTGGATTCTCAATTTTGCGCCACTTGTCCTAACCAAAACTCAAAAAAAAATTTAATTAGATTATAAATTTGACTCCAATTTTGTGTCATGTATCTTATCTAAATTTTCTAATTATTGTGCCCAAATAAATGATGCATTAACATTTAACATGGAAGCCAAGAAAACTACAATGATAATGCTCATTAGCCTAATATGTTAATAGGTGAAAGTGTGAAACTATTTAATATTCTTATCCAAAGTCCAAACTCCGGAGTCCCTAGCAAGAAGGATACAGTATTATCCATTTCAACTTAATTAATTTCCTCTCCTTTCTCTCTAATCTTTTCATCCCCATCAGTGTTAGATAAAACATCAACATCCAAAATTAATAAATATATACCATTGAAAACAAAGTTTCAACGTAATCAATATTAATTTGCTTTTGCTCAAATTATTAAAAAAAAAAAAAAAAAGCAATCAATATTTTCTAAGGAAATTATCAGAAATTCAGATTCAAATGCCAGTTAAATGACATATTCAAACCCCACTATTTTTTAATTCTTTATCATTTCCTTGATTTAAGCTATTTCTCCATTCCCCCAAAAAAAGAGAGAAAAGATTTAAGCAATTTCAATTTCAATTTCAATTGGATTCTCAATTTTGCGCCACTTGTCCTAATCAAAACTCAAAAAAAAAAAAAAAAAATCTAATTAGATTATAAATTTGACTCCAATATATATATATATATATATATATATATATATATATATATATATATATATAAAATAATAATAATAATAATAATAATAGGTGAAGCAGAGAGAAAATCCAATTAGATTTCAATTGGATTCTCAATTTTGCGCCACTTGTCCTAACCAAAACTCAAAAAAAAAATCTAATTAGATTATAAATTTGACTCCAATTTTGTGTCATGTATCTTATCTAAATTTTCTAATTTTTGTGCCCAAATAAATGATGCATTTACACTTAACACCGAAGCCAAGAAAACCACAATGATAATGCTCATTAGCCTAAGTAAGAACATCTTACCTACATACTTTTATGGAGATTATAAATTGGACTCCAATTTTGTGTCATGTATCTTATCTAAATTTTCTAATTTTTGTGCCCAAATAAATGAGGCATTAATATTTAACATGGAAGCCAAGAAAACCACAATGATAATACTTATTGGCCTAAGCAAGAACATCTCACCTGCACACTTTTATGAGTGATCTCAATAGAGTTTGGAGCTCTTCTAATTCCACAACCAGAACCAATGAGTCCAACGAGAAAGACTATAAAAGTAAAACATCATCTCCTCCTAATTCCATATCGTCGTCCCTTGTCTCCTCCTCTTTCAACCTCTATCAATTACATCCATACACTACCCTCTCCTCCTCCTTACGAATTTCTCAGAGTAAGGCCGGGTTCAAACACAATGTTCAATCCCACTCTTCCTTGCTTCACACTTTCATACATTAGCACTTCATTGGCGCCTCCAAGAAGATTCCAAGCTCAATGATCAGTTTTTATTTTTTTAATGTCCCTTTATATATTTTAAATAATAAAATGCAATGTTCTCTTTTTTTCTTCACTGTAGCATCACTTAAATAATAAAATGCAATATTCCCTTTTTTTTATTCATTGTTTTATCTAATGCTATCCTATGTATGATAAACCAAAAAAAAAAAAAAAAACCAATAGCATTACTTAAATAATAAAATGCAATATATATTTTTCATTGTTTGATTTAATTCTATCATCTGTGTGATAAACCCACAAAAACAAAAACAAAACAAAAACAAAAAAATTGCCAATAGCATCATTACAATTAACCAGTTCCGTGCGGTAGCACGGGGTTACATACTAGTTTTCTAGTAATGTTTAAGGCAGTCTTGATCAACTCTTTGCTTCAACCAAAGCTCATCTCATATCTTTACATGGAGATGGCGCCCTATCAATTAGCCAATAACACACCTCTGACCCTCCAATTACAAAAAGGATCACTTTTAAGTCAATAACCAGATTTGACCTCGATTTGATAAAAAAAATCATACCAGAATTACATTAAAAGATTGTTCACAGGCTCAATTAAGAGTTAAAACAAGTGTTGGTGCAAATACAATGATAATGGAAATAATACAAAGAGAAACTGAATAATACTACTGAATTTTATTACTTTAAAGAGAGAAATTACACAACACTATTTGGACTGAAGCGCGGCACTCGCTCTCTTTAAGGAGATTCAAGCCCTTGGTTGGCTAAACTTTGTAACCGATGTAGACCTTCTTTGACTTGTCTCCCCCAGGATAGCCCAACAAGTGTCGTATGGCTAGAACAACCTCTGCACAAAGTGTTCAAGCCCAAAGCTCTATCAGAAAGAACACCCTTCCTTGCCAAGAACCTCTCTATTTTTTAGTGTATTTTTTTTGTGAGTATTGTAGTAGCTTGGATTGAGTCTGAATGAGTCTATTTATAGGCTCAATGGGCCTCACGAAATTATTACCCAATTCATTCTGATTAATTAGGTCCATTATTCTGATTTAGTGGGTGTTATAAGATTAATTGTTAGAATGAAAAGGCCCAAACGGATAGTCCATTAAGTGGGTTAATGGCTCTTTATTTTCATAGTAAAAATGGAGTATTAAATCAGGCCATTTACTCACCAACGGATATGGTAATTACTCTGAATGGGTTGTCAAGTAGGAGGATCCAAGAGGCTGATTCATTTCCAATTTTGATACCTCCACTCTTCACCTCCCCCTTGCGCACGTATCTAGCCCAATATCTGAGTCAATATATTTTAGCCCATTAATCACCACAATTAAAAAGAATAAAAAGGTCTCTCTCATTTTCAATGTGGGATTAAACATTTTCACTAATTCTTCATCTCCCATATTTACTCCCACGTCTTTATATTTATGTTAATACATTTATTCATTTTTTATTCATTTAAAATTAAAATGCTCCAACAACAAGTGAGATATTGGCATATTGCATAAATTTTAAAAAATTGCTTAACACTTTGCCATATTTGCTAAGTGTTAATCATTGGTGTTAGGTTCTAAAGATTTATGATTAAATGTTTAGAATTATATTTTGTATGTGTTGGCAAACCGAGAACAAAACATGTCAAGTCTATGTGTTAGACATTGCTCAAAAATGTATGTTTCAAACTTCAAGTTCAAGCTAATTACAGAAAAGAAGAGTCAGAATCTGCCAAACTTGATTGATTGAAAATTAGGTTTGACTGATCAAAAATCGTAAAAATCAGATTCTGCAGAATTTTTAAACAAGGCCCAAGCTTGCGAAAACGTTTAAGGTTTCATTCAACTTGTTCACATAAAAAAAGGAAACCCTATCTACGTTTTGGAGACTTTTTGAAGATTTGTGTGTTACTCCTTGTGAGATCTGAGAAGTGTTGTAACTTCTAACTACACAAGCGTCTATTAGAGCAAGTTCTACAACAAGCGTTGGAAGAACCTAGTTGTTGCTATAAAGATCAACAACTAAAGGTGATCTGAAACTTTTGAGTGGGATCTCAAAGTCGCAAGCGTGGGTGCTTGTGTTACAGTAAGTCCAAGAAGAGAAGGAGTTCGTGGATTCAGAGCTTGCATGTGGTCATGTCAGTAAGTTACTACTTGAGGTAAATCTGATTGTAAAAACTTTAATTCTCTTATAGTGGATTTGCTTTACCTTGAGAATAGCTAGGTCAAATTCTCTCTAGGTTTTTACCTTGAAATGGTTCATTTCATCGATTTTCCTAGGTCATCATATCGTGGTGTTATTTACTTTTCTACAGTTGTGCATGATATGATTTATTATTTTTTAACCTAAATCTGAATAATTAACTTAAGTAATCACTTGACTAATATATTAGGTTAAACAATTTGGTTTAAGAGGTCTAAAAAAACAAAAATTGGTATCAGAGTAGGTTAGCTCTTGTTGTTAGGTTTCTATATCTAGAGTTGATCTTTAACCCCTACTATCATGGAACACGGTCACTCTCTAGTGATCTCTCCTCACTTGATAGGAATAACTATGCTTACTGGAAGGTTAGGATGAAAGCCTTCTTGAAATCTATTGATGAAAGAGTATGGATTTTTGTTGAAAACGGTTGGGAATGACCAACCATTGCTATTGGAGAATGGACAACTGACCAAAAAAAAGCAGCAAGCTTTAATAATAAGGCTATGAATGCAATATTCAATGTTGTCTCTATGGAAGAATTTAAGAGGATCTCAAATGTGGAGATTGCTTACACTGCATGGAACATTTTGTAAAAAGAGCATGAAGACACTAAGGCAGTAAAAATTAATAAATCGCAGCAGTTGACATCTAGATTTGAAAGTATTAGAATGTTTGATGATGAATCTTTTAATGAATTCTATGCTAAATTGAATGATATTGTCAATTATTCTTTTAATTTGGGTGAAGTTTATGATAAACGTGAAATTGTTAGGAAAATTCTTAGATCATTAACTAAGGACATTAGACCAAAAGTGATTGCCATAACTAAAAGTAAAGATGTAGACTCCATTCCTATAGATGAACTTGTAGGATCTCTTCAGTCTTATGAATTTGACTTACCAAATACTAACAAATCCAAATCTATGGCTTTAAAATCTGTTGATGATGAACTCTCATCTACTGAGATTGTTTATCTTGCCAAGAATTTTAGAAATTTTCTGAAAAATAATAATAGAAGGGCAAGAAATAGAAACAATGTTGACCCTAAGAATGTGAAGAAGAATGACACAACTAGAAATAACAATACTGAAAAATCAAAAGATAAAGTTGTTCAATCTTCTAACAATTCTTTAAGACAACAGTGTTTTGGTTGTCAGGGGTATGGTCATCTTTAATTTGAATGTCCCACATTTTTGAGATCTAAAGGAAAAGCTATGGCTGTCACTCTAAGTGATGATGAAATTTCTGATCATGAGTTTGAAAGTGATCAATAAGGAAACTTTACGGCTTTCACTGCTACTTCTGTAGTAAGTGAAATTGAGACTATTGATGAGAACCCTTCTGATGGGAAACTCTCTGAGAATGCTGACTTGCAAGAGGCTTATAACAAGCTTTGCAAGATTGTAGCAAAGGATGCCATGAGTGTTGATTTAGGTCTGAAAAAGATAAACACCCTTGAACAAGAGAAGAAAAATTTGTTGTTGAAATTGTTTGATGCCAATGAACTCTTAAATTTTGTTAAGATTGAGAACATGTCTTTGATTGAAAAAATTAAAAGTTTAGAATTTGAATTATCTGTTGCTAGAGAACAACTAAATAGGTCTTCTATGAACAACTGGATGATATGCTAACTATTAAAAAAATTGTTTATGATAAGACAGGATCGGGGTTTTTTTAGAGTGGTTCTACTTCTGTTATTTGACCTCCTAAGTTTGTACCTGCTACATCTACTTTTGTTGTTCATCCTTTTTCATTTGAAGTTAAGGTACCTAAGGAAGAAGTTCTAGCTTCTAGAAGAATTAGGGTAGATCTAAAGTTCTAGCTTCTAGAAGAATTAGGGTAGATCTAAGTGAGTTAAAACCTAAGAATCCCAATCAATTTGGAAGCAAGAAACAACACAAACCTCAGTGGTTTTGTCATTTTTGTGGTAGAGCTAGGCATACAAGGCCAAATTGCTTTAAGATGCAAGCTTCAAAGCAAGCATCCAAACAAAAAGTGCCTGTGCCAAAAACAAGATCCTATGGCACTTATTCATGAATTTGTAAAGATTCTTAACCTTTATGCCAATTCTGGAGCTGAGATTAAGACTAATTCAAATAGAAACCCAAACTCTAAGTTTGCATCTAAAAGAGTGTGGATGCAAAAGACTTAGTCTCAGTGAGTTTGTCTGACATGGTTCTGGTGCTAATTCTTTCAATCTCTCGTGACCAAAAATGTTTTTCATTAGGGTTTGCATTTGCATTACATTAATGCATCTCATTCTAGGTTAGCTTTTGATGTTTTTTAGTTTTTATTTTAGTAAGAAAATAAAAAAATAAAAAATTAGAAAACAAAAAAAATAAAATTTTTTGTATTATACATCTTCAAGATGTGTAATTGAGTTTGGCCTATGAAATTTACATTTCATGACTGTGTACCTTGTTTAGTTTTGATGAGCTTTATTTTTCTACACTTTGCTAGTTTGTGCTATGTAGTGCTTAAATTGTGTGAGTTGTTTATGGTTTTTAAACACATGCTCTTGATTTTGAAGTCACGTTTTTTTCATTGTAAGGACTAAAAAAATCCTAGGAGAAAAGCATAAATAACCATCTCACGATTGTTACTCGCCAATCATGAACACCTATGTGCAAATCATAAAAGCCGTGCTCGGTAAGGTGTAGCACTTGCACAACAAGATATTTAAGGTGTTGCTATCAAAATAAATAAAAGAAGCAAAAAGAAAAAAGAAAAACAAAGAAAAACATACTTCAAAAGAAAAAGAAAAGCAAAGGAGTTAAGAATTTAAAAAAAAAAAAAAAATTGCATGGTTGCAAGCGTATTTTCTAAGAAATGTGAGAGTTATATGATGTAACTCTTTAGGTGATAGTCAATCTCAAACTTATGTGATTGATAATGTTGAAATTGTGCTTATTTTCCATCTACATATCACCTTTTTGAGTATCTCATACACCTACTAGTTGCACACACCATAAGCAAATCTTTGTTAAACTCTATACATGTGATTGTGTGTTAATTTTTGTGGCCATCCAAGATTTAACTTCTTGATATGTTTAATACCTTCTGGGGTGGGGGGGGGGGGGGGGGTGAGGTAAGAAGTGTGTGATGGAATGTGTTTTGGCTTAATAAAGAAAGTTTTTGTTGAAGGGAAAGGTTTTTTTTTTTTTTTTTTTTTTTTTTTTTTTTTTTTTTTTTTTTTTTTTTTTTTAAAACCTTTGGAGTCATAAACATGCTTCTCATATCATAAAAATTTGATTTCCAAATGATTCTGTAGAAAATTTCCAAGTTTTTCAAAATTTTCTGATTCTTCAGGATTCGATTGATCGAACCTGCCTTTCGATCGATCAAAAAGAAAAAGAAAAAAAAACCCAGTTTTAAGGCTTAAACTCTCGGGTTGTCTCGATTCCTCTTCGAGCTTCTCTATTAAACTTTGATAGCAGCATTTGTTCAGCTTTTGTTGAGACTTAATTAAACAGCTTTTCTTCACTTGTTTCTTATATCAATCTTCATGTTTTTAAATATACTACTTGATATGTTTGAACGACATACTTCTTGATATATCAAACCCAACTTAGATATACCAAAATACAAGTAAAATGTATTTTGTCAAATGATTAGCCAATTACATATGAAATATGACCCTAACAATTATTGTGACCAATATACTATTCTCATATGAACCCACCACTAAAATCACTTTATTATTTACTAAAAAATAATAATTGCTCACTACATTTGTTAAAAAGTTTGTATTTCTAGTATTTTTCATTAAAATAAGTTAAATGTATTTTATTTTTGTAGGGATGCTTAAGGAAGTTTATTTGACATTTGTATCGCATTGTTATTTGAATATTTTTTGTGAACATGTGCCTCTTATCTCTCATAATTGCTCACACATGAATTTATATATAATGAATTATCAATGTAACTAAAAATGTGTCTTGATTTGATAATAAAGAGGTATTATTAAGAATAAATGCCATAGGTTGAAACTCTCTAAAAAAAATGAAACTATAAAAAAGGAAAAAAGAAGAAGAAGGTAATATTCACATGTTACTAATGTGTTATCTATAAACTCTTGATGCATTAAGACAAGAGCTTCTCAAACATGGGCCCAAACTAGGTGCAGGGCCACGTGACTTTCCATAAATAGCACTAGAAATTAAATTTTCCTTTTCTGTGTTTAGCCTTCGTTTGGCTTGTGCGTCCACGATTTGCGTTTGCGTTTTCACCATTTTTTTTTTTTACGCGTTCCTAGCCAAAATTTTATTGTAGCGGCTACTGTTCGTTGAACAGTAGCCGCAAAGTTTGACTTTTTAGCACAAATTTTACTGTTCACGGACCTACAAATTTAACTTTTCAGCAACTTTTTCATTAAAAATGGGTCCTACGATACTATTCACACATTTAAAAATTATTTTGCTACAGCATTTTTCAGTTTTCAGTTTCAGTTTTCAATTTTCAGCTGTATCCAAACGGACCCTAATTAGTCACAATAATGAAAATCATTCCAGGAGCATTTTGCGTCATATCAGTCGATAATCATTAAAATTTCTCTTCTCAAAAAAAAAAAAAAAAAAAAATCATTAAAATTTCAACTAGACACGGAAGTGGGGTTGTGACAATATAGAGATTGGCATAGTGTCGGCGCTGGATGTGGTGGGCATTGGATAACGTGCGTGGACACATCTATGTTTTCACCTAATATTTAAAAACAAAAATAAAATCAAGATTTATACAAACGTGTCTCTTGTAACAAGAGATTTGAAAAAAGATAGATAGATTCACAAAAGGAAAAAAATTTGAATAAAAAATAATAATAATATCTTTCGGAGGAAACTTATTCAATGTAATAAGAGATTTGAAAAGAGATAGATAGATTCACAAAAGGAAAAGAATTTGAATCAAACAAAATAATAATATCTTTCGGAGGAAAAAATACCATTACATTTGGGTTATTATATTATTATAATAAGAAAAAAATAATTCAAGATCATATGTATTTCAATACGCATGAAGACTAAATTATGAATAAAAAAGTACATTTGTTAGAATTTCTCAATCACTTTATGCGATTAGGATTCTTCCTAGTTCCTAGAACCAACTTTTCAGTTGTTTTTATTCTTGATTTTCCCTGTATTCCTTACTCTTTCCTTACGTAAGTTAGTGATCTAGGCAAAAAAAAAAAAAAAAAAAAAAAAAAAAAAAAAAAAAAAAAAAAAAAAAAAAAAAAAGAAAAGAAAAGAAAGAAGAAGGAAGAAGAAAGATTGAGAAATAATGAAAACAATGAAAAAGGTAAAATGATGAAAAATAAATAAATAAAGAACAAGAGTAGTTACTTGTTAGGCCTCATTGTTTTATTCTTTGGTGACACTTATCAATTAATTTAGCTATTATTTACCTTTTAATCTAATGACAAGTTGACAACCTTACACCACGCAATTCTAATCAAGTAAATTTCACCATATTATGTTAAGAGTTAAAAACAAAAGTGAAATTTGTTGTCATTGAACTTTTTTCTTCCACTGCGATTATTTATATCAAAGTTGCTAAAAAATTTAATTTTTAGTGGCTTAAAAAATTATTTTATCTATTTTAATACCTTATTTTACAATACATCTAAGATCAAATACTATATTCTTTTACCACTTCATAATCATTTAAATATATATATATATATATATATATATTTTATAAAATTCTTTCTTTACCATTTAAGTCTCTCTATCTCACTTGCATTTAAATAATGTCTTTTTATGTTTACCATCTAACTAGGTTTTAAAATTTTGACTTTTTTACACTTTTGATGTAGTGGGGTTTTTATTATTTTTGGTGCTAAAATAACATTTTAACTATTTTAAGTTGATCTTTCAGTGACAGCCACCTGCCATGCCACCCCCTTTTTGTTTTCACCAAACCCCGCCATACCAACCCTTTCATATATATTAAAGTCTTTGACTCATCTTTTATGGACATCAAGAACTCCTTTCAATTTTCAAATGGCTAATTCCATCAATCCTCTTTCCCTAACACCAAACTTCATCCTCCCAGTGGACAAAAGGCCACAACTTGCACAGATATCCCCCTTGGCCTCCATTCCCATCATTGACTTGAATGATCATGTTACTTCCTCATTACTTCAGAAAATATCACAAGCTTGTGAAGAGTACGGGTTCTTTCAAGTCATCAACCATGGTGTCTCTGAAGAATTATGTGAAATAGTGATGACTGCTGTTACCCAGTTCTTCGAATTGTCTCCTGAAGAAAGAGCAGAGTTTTTCACTGAAGATATTACCAAGCAAGTAAGGCTTTTCAACTATTACCTTAAGTCTGAAGGCCAAGAAAAAGTCACTATGTGGAGTGAAACCTTCTCTCATCCTTGGAATCCAGTAGACGATTTCTCTCATCTCTTGCCCCAAAATCCTCCTCAATATCGGTATTTATTCTCAAATTTAGGTGCTGTTTGTTAGAGTATTTCAATCAACAGTTTTCAGTATTTAAACAACATTACACATTTTTTCACATATTTTTTTAGCCACACTTATTTCCGAAATACAAATAACGTTAGTAGATCAATATTGCCAAACGCCCACCTTAGCTTCTAGACATTGTATTCTCATTTTTTTCCCGAAAAGTTTTAAAAGCAATAACTGAAGATTAAGTAATTTTACTTAATTGACCATATTCTTTAAATCTTTTTAAGATTTAATAAGGTATGTGTGAGGGTATTTTGGGATAGCAGAAAAGTTTATTTTCAAACTGAAGAGTCTTGCAATATATATACTATTAAAGAGAAATATTTTATTTTATCAAATGGTGTAGAATTATCCTTTAAATTATATTAATAACTATTAATATCTTAAAAATTGTAAATTAGCACCTTTTTGAAATAAATTAAATATTAAGTATTAGAGTATAATAATAGTTTTAAAAAGATAAAAAAAGTATATAGGATCACATAAAAGATTCATTACTACAAAAAAGGATAATAGTAATCCCACCATTAACTACTTCATTTATGAATTTCATAGTAATAGAAATACAAATTGAATTCAATTCTTGAATAATCCGCATTACTTATGCTTTGATTATAACAAAGGATTCCCTTTTAATAACGTGGAAAAAGCCCATGTTAATAATTATGATATACATATGGACAATTCTTCAAGGGCAAGATTTAGGTACAGTACTTATGTGTTGTTCCTTAGGTTTCATTCTTAAGATTTTGCCATGTGGATTTTTTTTTTCATAGGATAAAAGTATATTTCTTAATTAAGTAGTTACATGGTTGAATCTTAATAGAGGATCCTAAAAAACAGCATCTAGGTTACTGCACCTAAGTTTTGTCCATTCCTCAATATACATACAAATCAATTGATATCAGATATTTAAATAATAAATGTTATTGTTACATGCCCAAACATTACTTGCATTAACATACACTATAATATAAAAGAAATATAACTATAACAATACTAAATGAAAATATTTTCTTTTATTTATGAATGATAAAGTAGAATACGTTCCAAACTTTTAAGTACAAAAAGAACTAAATTCAAATCCCTAACTCTCTAAATAAATATGAATTATTTTTTTTTGGTTGAAGCATAAGTGATTTTATTAATTTATATATTTTTGGAAAGCTATGCTTTAAATGCTCCTAAATCTAGTGAGATAAATATAGAAAAAAAAAATAAAATATTGAAAGAAATAAAATGAGACGTTAAAAGAAATCTTATCAGATGGAAGTGTATTTTTTAGTTAAGTAGCTATATTGTTAGGAACCCAGTGGTTCCTAATAGGGATGGATAGAAATTATATAAGAATTGTAGGGAAATTGACTTAATTCGAGATAGTCACCCTCCACAGAGAAAGAAAGAGATTAAAAGAGAGAGATGCATTAATTCACTTAAGCAATGAGTAGGTTTATTCTTTAATGATGGAAATGTGATTACAAATAGGTATTTATAGAACTATAAAACTATTCTATTGGCTCACATGACCTTACCCTAATGGTCCTATTATTCCTCATGTGCATTAAAAATTCCAACATGTGTTAAATGTGATTAACATGCTTAGAATTGTAACTAACTAACAAACTAACTAACTAAATGCAATATTACAACAATTATTATTTGTATACCTATAGGGGTTCCTAACATTTCACTCCTCTTTAAAGCACCTTGACCATAAGGTGGTGTTGTGAAATGATACCTTCATTAGGGGAAACTGACCACTAACCCATTATGCCAAAGCATCTTGACCGTTGATTACACGAATAGCTGCAAAGCAATTAATCACAGCCCATGACATAGAAGCATAACCCAAAGTAGTCGTATTGAACATAACCTTCAGCAATGTAGATGAATGAATGTGCAATACTACAAACTTCACATTGGTACCAGCATAGAGAATCTTCTCACCAATTTTCGATAGGCCACAATTAACAACTCCAATAGTTGATAGCCTTGACTCCATGTATGTTGGAGATGCTAGTAATTTCCTTTTCACATCCCTATCCACATCAACCTTAATATTGAAAGGTCTTGCACACTTCAAAAGATCAGCATCATCGTATCTCTTCCTTGTACAATCAAAAGTAGATCTGTCAATCTTGCTTCCCACAAAGTAATCTTACTTCCTAGTATGTAAAGCCCCTGAATCAAGACTCGATTTCTTATAAAAATTATGATCATCTTAGCTATAGAACTTGGCAAGTAATGCACTGCTGCTACCAAGAACACATTCTTGTGTATTTAGGACACCATAAGTTGATGTAGAACTCAATTTCTTACAAAAATTGTGACCATCTCAACTATGGAATCCATCATTTATTTCATAGCTATCACCAAGAAAAGAAGCATCTAAGATCTAGCCCTCAACGTGAATGTGTGGTAAGTCTACGTATTCATTCTTGATTACATGAACATACTCATTTGGTGAAACATAAATTTGGCTAATGCCAATGAGCATTGGATTACTCACAAGAACATGTGGTTCTTGAATAGTACCCTTCAATGGATTGTCACAAGTAGTAGATCCAAATTTGACTTGTAGTGCTTGAACAAAGGCATCCCAACTAACAAATAACCCAGTATCTTTAGCATCTTCAAACCACACTAATTCTTTCCCATCCATGTGAAAATAGGCCATTGGAAGCTTTTCATGATATGGGGTCTTGTAATAGTTGAAATATTGGTTTGCTTTATAAACCCAAGCAGCATGTTCTTCACCCTTGAACCTAGGAAAATAAACTTTAATTGATTTTGAAAAAGTTATGGCTAGAGCATTGCTTGATATATGATTCTCATTGGAACGAGGTGTTTGGGGTTGTTGTCTTTTTGTTTCTACATTAGATAATTTCTTCAAAATGATACTCAGTTGTTTTTGAACTTCTTGAAAGTTGGAAATAGCTTCGTCTAGAAGTATTGTAGATTTAGTTTCAACCATGACTTTAAGATGAATGGCTTTGATACCACTTGTTAGGAACTCAGTGGTTTCTAATGGGGATGAATATGAATTATAAGGGAATTGATGGGAATTGTAGTGAAATTGATTTAATTCGAGGTAGTCACCCTCCATAGAGAAAGAAAGAGATTAAGAGAGCACTAATGCACTTAAGCAATGAGTTGGTTTATTCTTTAATGATGGAAATGTGATTACAAGTAGATATTTATAGAATCATAAAACTATTTTATTGGCCCATATGGCCTTATCCTAATGGTCCTATTGTTCCCTATGTGCATTACTAATTCCAATATGTGTTAAATGTGATTAACATGTTTGGAATTGTAACTAACTAATCAACTAACTAACTAAATGCAAATATTACAACAATTATTATCTATATACCTATAGGGATTACTAACACATATAGCTAAATTTTAAGAAGTGAACTTAAAAAACAACACCTAAAGTATTGTATCTAAGTTTTATCATATTAAAAGGAAAAGGGTAAAATGAGTACTTAATTATAAAAATTAGTAACAAAATACAAGGGGAGGGGGAGGATTGTGAAAAGCTAGTGCCCCCCACCCCCTTTCCTTAGCCAAAAGACAGGGCCATTCTTAGTTGTCAATTACTAACCTACTAGATGGTAAGGCTAATATGAAAACATTATTAAATATGAAGGATCCACATAAAAAGTTTGTAATGTAAATTATTAAAATAAAAATAACCCCGAACTTTAAGAGCAAGTATACTTTAGTCTTACTGAAAGTTCCATATTTTGAGTGATGTTCACATTTTCATCCGTCATATTTATTGTTGTAGTGAGGCCTTCGTTGAATATGCAAAGGAGGTTGGTACCTTGATGCATAGACTTTTCAGCTTGATATCCCAAGGGCTTGGGCTGGACAAAGATTGTCTGCAGAAAAGGATGGGTGATAAGCCTAGACTAAGAGCACAAGCTAATTTTTATCCACCATGTCCAGACCCTGAGCTGACCTTGGGCCTGGCTGTGCATACTGATTTCAATGCACTCACGATGCTCCGGCAATCAGCTGGAGTGACTGGCCTCCAAGTGATCAAAGATGGGAAATGGGTAGCCGTTGACCCTATTCCAAATGCATTTGTCATCAATCTGGGTGATCAGATTCAGGTAATTCTGAATCTTTCTTCTTTTATAGAGACTATTATAATGTATTGGTATCATGGTAATCACCAGTTTACTATTTGCCTTAGGTTATTATGTATCTCTTCCATTTCTTACAAGTGCTGCAAGTTTTTATGCTAGTGGATCAACGATTTTATGTTATTCATGAATGTGATACCATACAACAATATGATATAGGAATATATATATAGACTTGAGCAGTGCCAAATACTTTGATTTTGTTCATTCTATCTAGGTATTGAGTAATGGAAGGTTTAAGAGCGTGCACCACAGGGCTGTAACCAACAAAACACATCCACGAGTGTCACTGGCAATGTTTTATGGACCAAATACGGAAGATGTGATTGGTCCAATTGAGGACTTGATTGATGATGAACATCCTCCAGTCTATCGTAGTTATCGTTATGCAGAGTTCCTTGAAAAATTCTACAGCCAAGAAGGAACCAGGCGAATGGTAAAGGAGCTTTTCGAGTTGCCAAAATAGGAAGCAATTTGCATTGTTGTTTGGTTATTGACAATTGAAATTAATTAGATCTTTCTATTCTGTGTTCTATGTCAACCTTTCCACTTAGTTGAAACTCAATCTTGAGTTTTCATATGTAAATTGAAATCGTCGACTCCAAAAAGGTACTATAAATACTTCAATAAATCGATTTGATCTTCAAAAATAGATTTGCAGTATCAATAAAGGACAAAGTTATTGAAGACAAAAGTGAAGTTTTCTACTTCCAAAAAATCATTCAGTTTTGATACGTTGTCAATAGGATCCTAAGACTTAAAGGTTTATGGCTCACCACCACATTGTATTTCAGTTGGATCTCCCATAAAACTCTCAACAATTTTCTCTTTTTACTAAGTTCATTAATTTCCTTTTTCAACACCATATTTTCCCCTTTATCCAAAAATTTGTTCAACAGTACTGTATCTGATCTTTGGTTTAACTCGTAATTTTACTTCAACTTAGGCTTGCTCAATTTCTCAATGATAAAATTCGAATATTCTTTCAACAATTGGGAGTCAAAATCCTCTTTATTATTTCCTTTATATAAGTTTGATTGCTTATGACCAATGCTTCTATAAAAAATTCTATTTCATCGTAATTACAAGAAAAGGAAAAAAAATTACCATCATTTTCAATCTTGGCAATGTAGAAATTTTAGGTCTACATCTTCACATGTTGAAATGCTCTATATATCATTTCACCAACCTACTGCACCTCTCTTAAATTTGCTTTATACAAATTTCCCAATGAAATCTTTAGTGATCTTTGCATAAACAAAATAATATTCAAAATTTATGATCGAGTTTATTAATTCTTCTTTGTATAATATACCATCAAAGCATGGAATATCATTAAAATTAAGAATAACTCAGTTGATAGGTTGGTTGCAAGCATAGTCTCTGACACGAATATCTCTATTATCTTCACAATCTCCTTTGGTTTTTAAACTTTGATTGATGTGCATGCCATGAATCTCTTGGAGTACATAGTTCATCCTCTCACCTTTAGCTTTAATTGGCGCCATAAGAGTTTGCACACAATGATCATGTCAATTGGATAGTCTTCGTCATCAACTTTTGTCATAGCAGGATGCTAGCTAGTTTTGATACCAATTAACAAATAATGGAAACCCAAAAAGACTAGATTTTATTTTAGCTATACTCAAATCCGTAAAAGGATTCCTTTAATCCACGAGGAAGAATTTTGTAATCTACTTTAAGAAAGAAAATAAATTGATAGTAATTTTGTTGAGAATTTTTTTTTCTTTAGATTGTAGGCCTTTTATAGATTACAAAATTTTTGTTTTCTAAGTAAAAATATTCAACACAAAATTCTATATGATATAGTTGTAGACTAAGGCCTCATTTGGTTGGGAGGATGGAAAAGTGGGAGGATAAAAAATGGAGAGGGCATGAAAATGTGAGAGGGAGGATTAAGAGATTTTAGTTTTCCTCATTTGTGTTTGGTTGAGGGAGTGGAAAAATGAAAAGATGAAAAACTTTTTAATTTAGTTCAGAAAAAAAATGGGAGGATAGAAAATGGAATTTGTATAAATTTACTTATAAACTCTTATTGAAAAATGATGCCCAATTAATAAATAAATAAAATAAAAAACCAACTAGAAAAAAAAAAGGAAAGATAATCACCCAAGTTTATTAAACACATAAAAATCAAGCCTAGTAAAAAAATAATCACATCCAGTTAAACCCAAAAAAAAAAAAAAAAAGCAAAAAAAAAAAAAAAAAAAAAAAAGAAGTTGAGAGGCGGTGTAGTTCAAAAAGAAACAAAAAATAAGGAGAGGAGGGGTAGTTGTATCATGCCAACGAAAGAGTAAAAAAAATTAAAAAAAAAAAAAAAGGAAAAGAAAAAAACAATCCAAACTTGAGAGGAGGGGTAGTTTAGTTATTAGACTGCAACTACTCTTCTCCTTATTTTTTCCCCAAATTGGGAAGATAGTATTTTGGTGGGCCCAGAAAAAAAACACTTGGACCCCACCAATTTTCTCCCTTAATTAAAATCCACCCAACCAAACACCAAAAGAAAAAAAAAAAAAAAAATTTCTCTTCTCTTTTCCATCCCCCTAAAATCCACCCAATCAAATCAACCCTAAAGACCATAAGAACAACGTAGATGTGGACCTGCCCATGGACCAACATAGAGTATTATAGATGGTTTCCTCTCAATCTTGGTCTTTAATGCTAAAAAGCCTAAAATTAAGTTTTGTAATTGTTTACCACATTGGGGGCTATTGAGAGTGGACTCATTGGTTTGAGTGTAATGTAAATTCGAAGGTCTTAGATTCAATTGACCACACTATTTATTTATAAGATTTTCAAGATATCTTATGAGTATGGAGAAGAATAATCTAACCAAAACATATTATAAAACTTACGTCTATTATGACTCTATGTACAAGGCTAGAATCTTGCTTTTGGCAGGTTCTTGATTTGAACTCTTTTCACACTTTTCCATTTTGTACTATTTCCAACTTTTTCATTGTTGGTTAGTACTTTTCGATCTTTGTACTATTTCTTATTGTATATATAAGTATATACAAGGATAGGTTGTAATAATGATGTTTGAGTTTGGAGAATATTGTTTCATAAAGTTGTTAAAGTGAAAATTCAAGTTCTAAAATTTTCTAAGTAAAAATTTGAAATACAGCATTTTTGATCGATCAAAACTTTGTCTCGATCGATCGAAATGGTAACAAAATAATCTTGGAGTCTCTGGATGTCTCGATCGCTAATTCTTGTTCGACCAATCGTAAAGAGTACTCGATCAATCAAAAGGAACTTTCGATTGATTAAAAGTCGAAAATTAGGATTTTCTACAGAATTTTCATGTGACTGTTCAAAGAGTTTGAAGAGATTTCAAACCTTGTGAACGATTTTATGAAACATTTTAACTCTTCATACGAGCCTTTTGATGAAATATAACCCTATGGGTATAAATAGAGGCTTATGTTCACTTGAAAAATAGTAAGTTAGAGAGAAACACAAAAAATCATATGGTCATTCTCCAGAATTGCTATCTGTAGAACCTAACATCTTGGTTGTATCATGTGGACAAATTTGCGATAACCCTTTAATAACAATAGTGTGAGGGGCAAATATTATCTAAGGAAAACGAAATTGTGCCTCCAAGTTATCTATTTTCCGTTTGTCTTTTGTGTTAACCTTATTCTTCCATTATTATTTTGTATAATATCCTCAACATTTCTTATATTATAACAACCAAAAAGAAACATCCCATTCTATCAATGTGTTTGTTTCATTTGATTTTTGGTCTCACGACTTGGAACTCTATTAGAAAAGTGAAAACTCTAGTACTCCACTCAACCTAAAAACCCCAATTAGGGATCATGTGTGTGTGGGGCAGATCTAATTGGGTAGGTCCTCCCCTTTCCAAAAAAGTGGTTATTTAGTTGGGTTGGGTGTAGATGTGAGTTTGTGTAGATTGGGCTCATCTAGAATTCAATAATTTTCAATTCTGTGTGTCTGAACGCAATGTAATTTTTTTAGAACAATATATTGGTTTGCCCTTTCACCTATTTTGAACCGGTGCAAAATAAGGTATTTCTTTTTGAAAGTTCAATTAGTGTGTAAAACACTAATGAATGTTTAGACCCCCCAAATTCAACAATACCATCACAAACTTATACACAAACAATAGATGTGCAGAATGATGAATATAAGCTATAACCAAATTGGTAAAACACTCTAAACCATAATTAATCACAAACACGACAACAATTAAAAGGTAAATAGTAAGGGAAGAGAGATGCAAATACAAAAATAACACCGGCACGTGTTATCGAAGAGGAAACTGAAGAACTTGGCAAAAAACCTCTCCGCCGCCCTCCAAGCAGTCAAATGAACTACTAAAGAATAAAGTTGGGATACATGAATAGCAGAAGACCCTCTAAGCCTAATTTTTCCAATGCACCTAAGCCCTCTAAGCTTCTTGCTCCAACAGGGTTACGCTTAACCTTGTCTTCTTTAACTTCCTGAATCCCACAATAAGCCCATTGCATCAACCAAATGAATTAGTCATCTCTGAACTGCTTCCTAAGCACCAAAATACCTCATTTCTAATATGAATATGGTGAGATAATGATTTAGCAAATGTATCTCTCAAGGATATATCAATGGAGAAGGTGAGAGTAGAGAAATTTGGAGAATCAAATGACAAAGATTGTGGATGAATCAATCTTGTTTTTCTCTAAAGTTTCTCCCTCAAAATTCTCCCTGGAAGCTTTCTTCAATTTGTGGGTGTAAGGGTATTTATAGTGGTGTATGTGAGGAATGCGAAAAGTTAGTTTTCATCCAAATAGGGCATTTTGGCGACTCAGTCTCGCGAGTGGAATGAGTCGCAAGTTTGAGTTGCAAGCTAACTGCCTGGCCAGACTGTACATTTTGTCCTGTAGTGCTCTAGCTATCATAACCCTTCAGTTCCTGGCATGCTTCACATGTGTGCCACTTTGGCGACTTGCCAGTCGCGAGATCCAGTCGCGAGGCTCCTTTGTATGCACACATTTTGAGTTTTCTTCATACTCTCTTACACACAACCCGTACATAATTTCCACCTAAATACAGGGTATCTAATTGCTAAAATACAAGCAAATTTGGTATGGAATAAAGCCAACACATGATTCATAAACTCAACCTTATACTTTTCATTCTATTCACTTTTCCATTATCAATTTCAAGCATAAGCAGATGTCCAAGAGTCTTAGAGCTCCACTAGGAGGTTGTTGTGTCAAGAATTTCGTAGCATCACTAGGAGGGATGAAATTTATGTAAGTACGTAGTCTCAAATCCTAGTCTTGGCCATATTCGAATTTATCATTTTGTATTAATCTAGTCTATGAGTTTTATTTATTTACACAGTTAAATAGTTTTTATTATGTTTTTTGTTTACATAATTGCAGATAGTAAATATTAATGCATTATACCCAACAAATTAATGATTATGAGAGGATAGAACCATATATACCATGATAAATTACAAATTTTTCATTGTCTGGCAACGTTTTATTTATCTAATATATGGATGATGGGATTGATGAGATACATCCTCCAATTTTTTCGTAACTATCATTGTGTAGAGTTACTTGAAGAGTTCCACAAGCAAGAATGAACTAGACAAATTGTGAAGGAATCCTGTAGAGGTTGGTTTAGTAGTTCCACTTTCTAAGGTCTCTTGAGATTTCTAAGGTCCGCAGTTCAAAATTCCTCATTTGTATCTTGGAAGTACCATTAAGGGTTTCCTTCATGTAATATCCTACTGTATGTGGGACAAGTAATTATATATCTCTCTGAGGAAATAGACAGGTGCTCCAACAGTTATGGACACCCATGTTAAGGGAAAAAAAAAAGTATATATATATATATATAATAAAAAATGGCGACAGAAATTTTCATAGTGAAATGGGAAGCGCCATGCATTGTTGTCTGGTCATTGTCTTCCAATTATATGAACCGTAATTCTTCTTCTTATTCTTTTTATTATTATTATTTTTTATCTTTTTTTTTATTATAAAATTTCCTTGTTAAATTATCTTAAGCATTTCTTTCTTGTCCTAGTGCAAAATCTACTTCCCAATGTTGGTGTAATGAAAGTGAGCTTGTTTGAACTGAAGTATAAACTTTGACATAAATTAATATATAAATATCATCTTTTTTTTTTTTTTTTGGCTTTAATAAATATTTAAAATTAGTTCTAATAAGGGTAATTTTGTAATTCACCCATGATAAGGCAAAAGGAGACGGTGCCAATAAACTTGTCAGCTTTTGCTCATAAGGGACGATGATGGCATAAGGTCTACCGTTCCACCTTGAAGCTGACAACAACACTTTGGATGACGAAACGGGAAGCTGACGGGAAGAAGTTGAAAGGGATACGTGAACCTTTGACGGGTTTGACATGGCCTACCTTGGTCTCCACACAATCATGTATAAGGAAACATTTTGTGCACCACGCTCAACCTTAATCGAGAGAGTCCTATAAGGAAAGAGTTCTGCAAAATATGCAACTAAAAGAGGATCTCTCATACAAGGAAACATCTTCTTAACCAAGGCACAAACATCAACCCTATGCTACTATAAAAACCCCAATACGCTTACAAACCAAAGTAAGCATAATTTACCCCAGTTCTGGCATTTTAGAGTTGTGAAAAATTCTCTGACTTAACCTTCAGAAGGCTTTTGGCCGGTACCACACTGATACTCTTCTAGGGTTTTCTTTGTCTTTGTTTCGCAGGTCTAGTTTTGAGCCCGTGAGTATTGTGTGGCTTATGACGATTTTTGGCATCATCAGTTGGCGCTGTTTGTGGGAAGCTTGCAACTTGTAAGCTATACTATCGCTTCCCGGACAAAGAGTTACATGGTGCTCACTCGCTCGATGGCAACAACTAATGATGCTTAAGGAGACAAACCAAGCATAACTGCCCTCAAGAGACAGGTTCAAACTCTCGCCGCTGCTGTGAAGCGCCTCACCAAACAAAACCATGATCTGGAAGAACAATTGCGCCCAAAGAATGCAAACCTTAATACTCAAGAGGAAGACCAAGAAGGCATTAGCGTTGAGAGAAGGAACCAAGAAGGACTGGAAGGTAGCAACACCCCAAGTAGACCAGAATGACAGAACACAAGCCGGCCATCCATCACCGATACAGTCCCACCTCACGTAGTTGCCAAGATGTAAATGATGAAGGAATGGATGGACTTTATAATGAACGCCCTTAGGGGACGGGTATCTAGCGACCTCGATGACTTGGTCCATCAAACTAATTCACCATTCACAGCATTCGTCACTTTATTCCCCCTTCCATCAAAGTTTCATATGCCGTAGGTGTAAAACTACGACGTATCCAAGGACCCTTTAGATCATTTGGAGTCTTTCAAGACCCTGATGCACCTTTAAGGGGTGCTAGATGAGATCATGTGCAGAGTCTTCCCCACCATGCTGAAGGGACCCGTAAGGATCTGGTTCAGTAGGCTGACGCCCAACTCCATTAATACCTTTAAGGAGTTAAGCGCTCAATTTGCCTTGCACTTCATTAGGAGACATAGGTACAAGAAGTCTACTACATGCCTGATGAACATTAAGCAGCGGGAGGATGAGACGTTGAGATCTTACACAACCTGCTTCAACAAGGAGGCCCTTTCGATTGACGAAGCGTACGACAAGATACTCATGGCAGCATTCACTAATAGGCTACGGAATGGTAAGTTCCTATTTTCTCTATATAAGAATGACCCAAAGACTATGTCAAATGTGCTTTATAGGGAAACTAAGTACATGAACGCGGAGGACGAACTACTGGCCTGAGAAGAGAAGCCCAAGAAAAGGGAAAGATAGGAGGACATACGTCCAGATAGGGGGTGAAAGATGGGTAGGACCGGAGAACGGCAGGAGGATAGACATTCCAAGCCCCCTGTAGGGAAGTTCATAAGCTTCTCCCCATTAACTACCCCAATCGACCAAGTCTTGATGCAGATTAAGGATGAAGGAACAATGACCTTTCTCGGCAAGCTAAAAGGGGATCCTAATAAGAGGTTTAGAGAGAAGTACTACCGCTTCCATGATCACGGCCATGACATAGTTGACTGTTATAATTTGAAGCAACAAATTGAAGCCCTTATCAGGCAAGGGAAGCTGCAAAGGTTTGTCAGCAAAGAAAGGGCGGGCCCACCTCTAGAGCAGGCTCCCTAACGGGAGAATGAGTGTTCTAGGCCACCTATAGGAGATATAAGAATGATTGTAGGGGGCACGACGATCGATGGGTCATCCAAAAAGGCCCGCAAGACCTACCTAAGAATGGTTCAGAACGTCCAGCTGACAAGTTCCATACCAAAGATGGCGCAAATAGACAACCTTGTCATCGAGTTCTCAGAAGAAGGTGCCTGGCATCTTCACCACCCACATGACAACCTACTTGTCGTCAGCATACGAGTAGGGGACTACAACACGCATCGGGTCCTGGTCGACAATGGCAGCTCGGCTAACATCCTCTACTACCTAGCATTCTAACAGATGCGGATTGATAGAAAGCGACTAGTTCCGACGAACGCTCTGCTCGTTGGTTTCGGAGGAACAAGGGTACTCCCCTTAGGCGCAGTCACATTGTCTGTGGCATTTGGCAACTACCCCCAGTAGATCACTAAGGATGTAACATTCCTTGTGGTCGACTGCTCATCCACTTACAATGCCATCCTAGGACAACCTACACTCAATTCATGGAAGACGGTAACCTCGACCTACCACCTAATGATCAAATTCCCTGCATATTATGAAGTAGGGGAGCTACGCGAAAATCAGGTGGCTGCACGTGAATGCTACATAAATATGATGGAGATGGACGACTACCTTCAGGTTATGAACATAGAAGAACATCGGACGGTGACAGAGCTCTTTGAAAGGCTTGAAGAGGTACTTCTTGATGACTCCAAGCATGATCGAATGACCAAGATTAGTACCCTCACCAGCCCGACGGTCCTCCAAGTACTTGCCATTTTTCTCAAAGATAACTAGGATGTATTTGCCTGGAGTTATGAAGACATGTTGGGAATAGACCCTTCAGTCATGGTGCACAAGTTGAATGTGTCGCCCTCCTTTCCACCCATCCGTTAAAAGAAGTGAGTATTCGCCCCAGAATGAAACTGAGCTATAGCGGAAGAAGTTCACAAGCTGCAAGAGGTGAACTTTATTAGGGAGGTTTACTACCCTGACTGGCTGGCAAACGAGGTAATGGTTAAGAAAGCCGACGAGAAATGGAGGATGTGCGTGAACTTCACCGACCTAAACAAGGCATGCCTCAAAGATAGCTACCTCCTCCCGCGGGTCGACGTCCTAGTTGACTCTACGACTCAACACCAGCTATTAAGCTTCATGGATGCTTTTTCGGGTCACAACCAGATCAGAATGCATGAAGTAGATAAAAAGAAGACTTCGTTCACGACTAGCCAAGGCCTCTTCTGCTATAAAGTGATGCCTTTTGGCCTAAAACATGCTGGCGCGACGTATCAAAGGCTCATAAACAAGATGTTCGCACAACAAATCTGGAGAAATGTCCAGGTCTATATTGACGACATGCTGGTGAAAAGCCGAAGGGAGGAGGATCACTTGGAAGATCTTAGAGAAACATTCGACACCCATTGTTCCTACTACATGAAGCTCAATCCAGGCAAGTGTGCCTTTGAAGTGATGGTGGGGAAGTTCCTAGGATTGGTGGTGTCTCAAAGGGGTATCGAGGCCAACCCAGACAAGATCCGGGCCATAATAGAGATGGAACCCCCGAGGAACATGAAAGAAGTATAAAGCCTCAACGGCAAGATAGCAGTACTGAACAGGTACGTGTCGAGGGCAATGGACAAGTGTCTACCTTTCTTCCACATGCTGAAGAAATCTTTTGAATGGACGACTAAATGTCAGTAGGCATTCGAGGACCTGAAGACCTACCTCTCATCTCCCTTGTTGCTGTGTCCTTCCCAGCTAAAGGAAGAATTGTTCCTCTACTTAGCGGTATCCTCGACAGCCGTCAGCGCAGCCTTAGTCAGGGAAGAGGACAGGGTACAAAAGCTCATGTACTACACAAGTTAAGAACTTTGAGGCGTAGAGGAAAGGTACCCACCAATGGAAAAGCTCGCATTCGCTTTAGTTACAGCAGCCCGTAAGCTCAAGCCATACTTCCAAGCCCACACGGTGATCGTCCTGACTGAAAAACCTCTACGACAAGTGATAAGCAATCCCGAAGCTGCTGGACAAATGGAATTATGGACAATAGAGTTGAGTGAGTTCGACATACAATATTGCCCACATATTACCATTAAAAGACAGGTATTCGCTAACTTCATAGCGGAATTCACTAACGTAGAACACTAGGGGGCATGGGAGTATCCTCAGTGGAGTATACACACAGATGGATCATTCAACAGATGGGTTAGCGGAGAAGGCATTGTACTTCGTTCTCCACAAGGGGACAAGATCGAATGCATGGTTCGTCTCGACTTCCCTATGACTAACAATGAAGCAGAGTACGAAGCACTAGTAGCAGAGCTAGATCTCACCAAAGCAGCAGGGGCCACAAGTGTGATTATTCATTGCGACTCCCAGGTCGTCACAAACCAAGTAAACGACAATTACGAGTGTAAGGGTGAGAGGATGAAGAAATACTTGGAACGAGCAAAGAGAAGGGTGGATGAGCTCTAGGCCAAGATCGTTCAAATCCCCAGGGGGGAAAACAAGCAATCCAGAACATCTTGCCAAGGCCGCGTCAGCAGAACACGTGGTCATCCTTGATAAGGTACTTTAATTTATTCAGCTTTCGCTGCTAATAGATACCATCAATGTGCAGTAAATAGGTTCCAAAAGCAATTGAACCACCCCTTTAGTCTCCTACTTGAAAGACAACACATTACCCGGCTGTAAGAAGGCCGCCAAAAAGCTGAAGGTTCAAGTGGCACGATTCTTTTTGATAAAGGACATACTATATAAGAAGGGCTTCTCTCGATCGTACCCAAGATGTTTGAGCCCAGAGGAAGTAGACTATGTCATGAGAGAAGTCCACGAAGGGATTTGTGAGAACCACTCAGGGCATGATCATTGGTACACAAACTAATTCGAGTAGGATACTACTAGCCCACTATACAGAAGGATGCTCAGACTTATGTCAAAGCTTGTGATAAGTGCCAAAGGTTCAGCAACGTCATTAGACAGCCGTCAGAAGAATTGACCCCGGTAACAGCCCCGTGGCCATTCGCTTAATAAGGGTTAGACATCATGTCCCAACAGCGGTACAACAGTTGAAATTCCTTATAGTAGGCATAGACTACTTCACGAAGTGGGTTGAAGCTGAAGCCTTGGCCACCATCACAGAGAAGAATGTACAAAACTTCGTCTGGAGGAACATCATCTGCAGATATAGGATCCCCAGAGTCCTGGTCTCAGATAACGGGAAACAATTCAACAACGACTCCTTTAGGGATTTTTGCTCACAGTTGGGGATCAAAAACCACTACTCCTTCCTTGGCCACCCTCAAGCCAACAGACATGTTGAAATCACAAACCGATCCTTGCTTAAAATTATCAAGACTCGGCTTGAAGGAGTAAAGGGTATATGGCCTGAAGAGCTTCCAAGCGTACTATGGGCATATAGGACAACTGCCAGAACACCTACAAAAGAAACATCATTTCGGCTAGCATATGGGAGTGACACGATTATTCCAGCAAAAGTTGGGCTCACAAGCTACAGGGTGGACAATCACGATGAAAGAAAAAATGACGAAGCAATACATCTATAGCTTGATCTACTGGACAAAGTTACGGAGATAGCTGAGCAGAGACTCGCACAGTACCAGGACCTCATGGCCAAACAGGACAACTCCTAGGTCAAACACAGAGACTTCAAGATTGGAGACCTCGTCCTAAAGAAGGTAATGGGCGCCACCAGAGACCCCGACCAAGGAAAGCTCGACCCTAACTAGGAGGGACCCCATAGAATCACGTCATGGCAGAGGAAAGGCACCTATCACTTGGAGACGCTAGACGGGTAGCAATTGCACCATCCATGGAACACTGAACTTCTCCAAAAGTACTACTAGTAGATGATAACATGAAGAATGACACTCCTCATTTTCCAATTTATTTTAGTTTATTTTTGCTACAATACCTTTTAAGCCCAAAGAGCGGGTCTTTTTCTTTAAAGAACAATTTTTCTACGTGTATTTATCATAATAAGAGGAGTTTATTAAGATATATTCATCTGTTTCTATATATTTACTCTATGCAGTGGATGAATCCACAATTTAAGTGGACGGGTCCATAATTAAGTCCATAGGTGGACGAGTCCATCCCACAAGGATGAACCTAATATTATTAAGTCCACAAGTGGACAGATTTATGATTAAGTCCACATAGTGGACAAATTCATCTTGTAAGGATGAGTTAATGTTATGAAGTGCACAAGTAAACAAATTCATTAAGTCCATAAAGAGGACGAGTTCATCCCTAAAGTGGACAGGTTCATGATTTAGTCCACAAGTGGACGGATTTATGATTAAGTCCACAAAGTGTACGAGTTCATCCTATAAGGATGAGTTAATGTTATGAAGTCCACAAGTAGACGAATTCGTTAAGTCCAAAAAGAGGACGAGTTCATCCCCAAAGTGGACAGGTTCATGATTTGGTCCACAATTGGACGGATCCATAATTAAGGTGGACGGATTTATAAAGTCCATGGAGAGGATGAATTCATTCCACAAGAATGACTTAATATGACTTAATATGACCTGTAATTAAGGTGGATGGGTCCACAAGAGGATGGGTTCATAACTTAGTCAATAAAGATGACGAAATCATCCCATAAGGATGAGTTAATGCTGCTAAGACCACAAGTGGATGGATTTGTAATTTAGTCCACAAGTAAATGGATCCATGATTAAACCCGTAAGTGGACGAGCTTGTATCATAAGGGTAAAAGTCCACAAATGGACAAGTTTCTTAGCCCAAAAAGTGGATGAGTCCATTATAAAGTTTATTAGCCCACAAGCGGATGAGTTTGAAACAGAGGAATCAAAATTATTAAGTAAAACAATAGACGGATTCATAAGGAGAAGGGACGAACATAGACATACCAGTAAGTAACACATATTGAAAGCGATGAATATGAAATACCATATATATAAAACGAAGTTTTTACAAATAGATCCCAAAAAACGAAAGGGCATTTAACATTGTCCGGAAATTAGATCAAATTTACAATAAATAGGAAAGAAAAAAGCAAAGTTCAAGAGGCCGGGGGGTCTTGCGGGATCTCGTCACCCTTGGAAGGAAGGTCCTGGACATCTTAAGTTGAAGGATCTTTAGCATTTGGAGGATTGGCCGACAGGGTCAGAGGAATGACAGGCTGGTCCATAACAGGTTGGGCAAGAATGACACTATCATCCTTTGGATTCGCCTCGGACTCGGTGGAGTCATCATTCTCTTCAAGAATAGTGTTGCCTGCAGGTGTTGACAGTGAGAAATTATAAGATCCCCATGGTGGACAAGTGATGTAGTCCACAATTCCACTAAAAAACTACCACTTGTTTAAAATTGTTAGTTAGAATTTTTTTTTAAACAGAAATTAATTACTAACTCAGCAATTTTAAACAAGTGGAAGTTTTTTAGTGGAATGGTAGAAAAGTGACGTGATCCATTAGAGGACTCTATAATTTCTCGTTGATGGCAAAGGGTCATCCGTGGAGACCTTAGACAAATCTAGGTGAGGGTAGATGGATTTTCCCTGTTTAAGGCAATCCTCAAACCCATCACCATAGTATTTGGCATAGGAATCAATGAATGTTTGTGATGCCCTAAATTCCTTCACGCCGTCAGCCTTGGTTGTCTCCACCTGGCCTAAAAGGGCCGTCAACTCCTTTTTCGCCGCCTCCTTGGCTTCTTGCTCTTTTTCTTCTAACAACCCTCCTCATCTAGTTTCTCTTTCAACTCCTTCACCTCCTGGTTAAGGGTATGAAGGGCGCTCTTATATTGTTCTTGCCTGTTAGTCAGGTTCTTAGTACGCTTATGTAGACGGGTAATCACCCCTTCCTTAGCAACGCCCTTATCTTGCAAAGCTTTCATACGAACCAGCGCCTGCAAGACAGGATAACCGTCAGCTATTAAGCATAAGAATGAATAAATAGAGAAGTAAAGGAAGAAACGTACCTGAGCAAGGTCAAAAAGACCTGACGCCCCCAGCTCCTCCGTGGCTTGCTCAGCACAAGGGTCCACGTCCTTGTCCCTAATAATGGACTCCATCACCTCTAAGGCATAATCATTGTGAGTGAGAAGACGACGCTCAGTATCCTGAGTGATAGGGCCGAACGTCATCATCAGCCCCTTGCCTGCCTAGTGCTTCGGCTTGGGAGGTGATGGCTTCTTAGGAAGTTTCTCCCCAAGAGTGACAGGCACCTTTTTGGACGGACAATTGTCCTTCTCATCACCTTTCCTCTTAGTTGCCCCCTTATTGATGGCCTTAGGGGTTGACGAGGACGCTCCCTCCTTTCCCTTAGCGTTCTTCTCCCCTTTCTTGCGCGCAGCAGCTGCCCTTACCTATGCCCTCAGCTTAGCTGCCTCCATTTTTGCAAAATGGCAAATAACGAGTATTGGAACAAGCAATGGCCTTGGACAAACCGACAGAAAAAGAAAAAAGAAGGGTTAAAGTGGATAAACTTACGACGACGTGAGTAAGCATTAAGACAACATGCTGCTGGTGTTGGCTTAGGACCCCCATAATAAGTGTGTAGAGTGTCAAGTGTAATGAGATCCCGACACTTCCACTCGCCCAACAGGATCTCTGTTACCCGACAGATAAAAGCTTCTTGCTCGTCTATGATATATAGACGAACACTAGCTGAAGACAGGAAAAGTAGACGATGTTAGAAATTTATAGCAGATAAACTAAGGAAAGAAACAGACGAGATTAACCTGAATCCTTGACAAAAGCCCATGTGTTGTCAAAACCATAGGGCATCGTCTCCCACTGTTCTTGACGACATACCCAGTTCGTCCCTTTAACAAAGAAATACCTGCCCTTCCAATTCCTATTGGAATCAGGCATATCAAATACCAGCTTCAGCCCTTTCTTCCTTACAACAAAGTGGTATATCCCTTAGGACGAGGTGATATGTTGGGGACGGTAGCACCAAAAGAACTTGTCAATAGTTAGTTGACGGTTCCTGCCACTTAGACGACCTCACAAAATCTCAGCCCCAATGAATATTTTCCAAGCATTGGGAGTAATGTGGTTGACGGAAAAACTCAAAAAGTTGTCCAATTGATGGTGAAGTGCTATCAATGGCAGCCTCAACCTGGCCGCAAACATGGCATCGTATATGCCGACATCCACAGTCCTCCCTAAATAGTATTTCTCAAACTTCCCAAGGAGACGGATTGGGATATCGTTTGGGATTTGGTAACGGTCACGTAAAGTATTGAAAACCTTGTCCGACATCGTCGGCAAAAAGTCATTAACAGTCCATAGCTTAGAGAGGATGAAAGGACGGTAATCTCCGAGGTTTCTCGGGGTACTCTCTAGGGCCTCCTCATCACCGTCATTTTTGTCCCCTTCAATCTCTCTCTCCTCTTCCCCTCCATCATCCTCGCCTTCATCCTCACTTACTACTCTTCCTTTATCTTCTCCTTTACAACTTCCCACTTCCTCGTCAGAAGATTAGGCTGACGTTTCCTTCTCTGACGACCAGGAGAAGCCCTCCTCGGGCTCATTTCCTGAACGGAAGACCTCGTCGTAGCCCGCTCCTTCGTGGATTGATGACTGTTCACTCATCACCTCTCTCAACATCTGACTACCTATAAGCGACAAAGTCATTCCAAGAACCTAAGTTGACAGCCTCACTATGGAATTGATTAACTAGAAAAATGAAAATAAAAAGTAAAAGGAAAGAGAACTTACGAGTAAATGGTTCCTTGAGAAAGGACAGTTTTAGAAAGATGATGGTAGTTAAGGTGACGAGATTAGCGGGCTGACAAAAGCAGGGCGTTCGAAAGGTGACGGGCTCTTTCTCTCAAGATCAGTAAAAACTAGAGTGTAAGAAATGAGGGGAGAATTGAGATATATATAGATAGAAAATGCACAGAAGACGAAGCGCCGTCCTCGACCAGAAGAGGGGCCAATTGGCTCACACCGCGTGTTCATGCATTTAATAAAGGCTGCACGAGGTATCACCTATAAATACCCTCACCTATCTCCTGAACAAATAATAATAATAGTAATAACTCCATAACCCATCAGCTAAAGCTAACGAGGCTATGGAGTAGGGGATAGCTAATAAGGGTAATTTTGTAATTCACTCGTGATAAGGCAAAAAGAGACAGTCCCAATAAACCCGTTAGCTTTTGTTCATGAGGGATGGCAAAGGCATAAGGTCTATCGTTCCACCTCGAAGCTAACGACAACACTTTGGATGATGAAACAGGAAGCGATGGGAAGAAGCTGAAGGGGATACGTGAACCTTTGACGAGTCTGACGTGGCCTGCCTTGGTATCCACGCATGCGTGTATAAGGAAACATCTTGTGCACCATGCTCAACCCTAATTGAAAGAGTCCTATAAGGAAAAAGTTCTGCAAAATACGCAACTAAAAGAGGATCTCTCCTACAAGGAAACATCTTCTTAACCAAGGCAAGGATATCAACCCTATGCTACTATAAAAACCCCAAGACCCTCACAAACCAAAGTAAGCATAATTTACCCTACCTCTGGCACTCTAGAGTTGTGAAAAGTTTTTTGACTTAACTTTCGAAGGTCTTTGGCCGGTACTACACCGATATTCTTCTAGGGTTTTCTTTGTCTTTATTTCACAGGTCCAAATAGTTATATTTGTTCACATAGTAGAACCTTTTCAAGAGGGTGTCAAAGTATCAGTATCACTTTTCATGAAACTTGGTAATATGAGTGTCCGTAAATAGACCCCGAATTTTTTAAGTCATTATATTTTTGTCGCTTTCGAGGTTAAAGAAACCCCACCTCAGTGAGACTTTTATCTCCTCTGGGACCAACAAAAAAATTGGGGCAAGCTTGGCATATTTATGGAATCAATAATCTCAAAAGATGGGGGGCAAAATTAATGGTGGGACAAGAGGGAATATAACAGCGGTGTCTAATACAAGAAAGAAACTATCCAGAACATAGTCATTTATAAAGGAGAAATGGAGGATAAAAAGAAGACCTTACTACCACGCTGGAATAATGGAATTTGATTCCATCTGAAGACTCCCTTAGTGAAGTACTGCTATTTTGAATATTTTTACATGGGACCAGCAAAATCACCAATGGGACTAGTACTAAAGCACCAGGGAAACATGGGACGAACAAAAACTATTGTCCAAAGTCATCATTATAATTTATCAATTTCACTTTTTTTTTTGGTTATATATATGAATGTTGTCCAGAGCTCCTCTCATATCTTTACATGGAGATGACGCCCTATCAATTAGCCAATAACACACCTCTGATCCTTTCTCCTAATTTCATTCTCCCAGAGGACAAAAGGCCAAACCTCTCAGAGGTTCTTCCTTCTGATTCAATTCCCATTATCGACTTAAACGACCATGATATTGATGATGGTCAAGGGCCATCCCCGTTAGTTTCAAAAATATCACAAGCTTGTGAGGAATATGGTTTCTTTCACATTATCAACCATGGAGTCCCCAGAGAATTATGCCAAAAGGTGTTGGATGTGGTGACGGAGTTCTTTCAATTACCTCCTGAGGAAAGGGCGCAATATCTTACAAAAGATCATAGAAAGCAAGTAAAAGTGTTCAACTATTACCAAAAGTATGAAGGCATAGGAAAGGTCACAATGTGGAGTGAGACCTTCTCACACCCTTGGCATCCTACTGAAGATTTTACTCATTTGTTACCCACAAATCCTCCTCAGTATCGGTATCTCTGGCTTACTTACAACCTTTTCGTTTTTCCTTACCAAAGCTATTCTATATATGTTTGATTGATTGCAGAAACTCAATAACATTTTTAAGTCATGCATGCTTTGTTTTGTTTGATTGTCATATATATAGAGAAGTTTTTGCCGAGTATGCAAGGGCGATTGGAGTTTTGTTTGATAGGCTTTTGAGCTTGATATCCCGAGGGCTTGGCCTAGACAAGGATTGTTTAAAGAGGAGGATAGGTGAGAAGCCTGGGCTTAACACTCAAGCAAATTACTATCCAGCATGTCCAGATCCCGAGCTCACAATGGGAATACCTGATCATAATGATCTTGGTTCAATTACGGTACTCCTACAGGTGGAGGGAGTGACTGGCCTCCAAGTGATCAAAGATGGGAAATGGTTAACCGTTGATCCTGTGCCTGATGCATTCGTCATCAATTTGGCTGATCAAACTCAGGTAGCCGCGTTATTGTTTACTCTTTTCTTAAAAAAACTGAGCAGTCGTAGTTAAGCATTGTGTGCACGCGCGGGAGGTTGGTTGTACAGCACTGCATAACTCAAAGTATACAACAATAATTAGCCAAAAAAAAAAAATATTCTTTAATATGAAGTCAACTGTTAAAATATAATATATTTTAAATTTAAAAAGAAAAGGACAAATGGATAACCAAACAAGGACTAGAACCAATGATGGAGTTATGATTTTAGTTTCGGAAAGGTAACATTAAAAGCAAAGTTAATATGAAAATAGATAAACAATTGCAAACTAGTGTAATTGTCATACAAAATCTACTATAAATGTAAACTGTAATATTATGTCAATTTTAAAGTATTTTGAGTATGACAATATATTGTGTATACTCTCATTTTCCTTGACTGGTTTTAAAAAATATAGAATTCAACTTTTTTTTTTCTTTCTATTCTTCTAAGTATTTAAAATTTGGGTTTATAGCAAAAACTTAGTGTTTGAAACAATTAAAAAAAACCAAGAGATAGAAGAAAAAAAAAAAAAGATGGTAATTAACGAAATTTAGGGTTTTAGTGCTTTACATGAACATTAATACATTAATACATTAAGCAATTTTATTTTTATTTTTATTTTATTTTTATTTTTATTATGGGGTTCTAAATTCTAATAGATATATATGTCTGCTTCACTGCTATTTAATTTGTTAGTGGACCGTACATTTAACTTTTGAAATTATTTTTTATATTTATGTATTAACTTATTTTGTGCAGGTTCTTAGTAATGGAAAGTTCAAGAGTGTAGGACACAGGGCTGTCACTAACAAGTTGTTGCCACGATTGTCGATAGGAATGTTCTATACACCAAATAATGACACTGTTATTGGTCCAATTGAGGATTTGATTGATGAAGAGCACCCTCCAAAGTATCGAAGATATAGTTTCAAGGAGTATATGGAAGAATTTTATAGGCAAGAAGGAAAGAGGAGGAGAGTAAAGGAAGCTTTTGAGTTGCAACGTTAAGAAAATTTTTTTTTTTAAATATAAAGAATAAAATTAGACGGTGTGATCTTTGTTAAATAAATAATGTATTCACCGTCATCAAATATATATATATATATATATATATAGTATTCACCGTACTACACTATACTGCACTACCATTTTATATACTACCCTTTGTGTCCCTCTCTTATATGAGGTTCATAAGGACAGCTCTGATGTACATTCAACGTGAATAAAAAATATACTTTTCTGTATTTTTCTTTCCAACTGCTATGATTTACTCTTTAATGACTCTTGAATCTTATAACTGGTGTTTTTTTTTTTTTTAACATGATCACATAATAAATTTTGATACTCTTGTCGTCCACAATTCAATGCCATCTGTTTGACACTGAGGAAGGAAAATGAGACAATGAAAAGTAATGTGAGCATAGAAAAGTAATAAGAAGAAGAAAAAAAATTTGTTTTGCTTCAAGTATGTTTGGTAGAGGGATAGAAGCGTAGAATGATAGATAAACAAAGTTTGGCTACAACTCTCACAAAAAATAAATAAATAAATAACATTGCATATATGTTATTTATGGACAAAGTTTGCAATATATTTTTAAAATTTAAGTATTTGATTGCATATATGTTTTTTTATGTTTTTATAATGCATGTCAAATTTTGAGCTAATCAAATGTTATTTACTATATTCGATCCATAAATTTATTTTTTATACATAATTTTAGATTTCAAAAACTTGAAATTTAATTAAACATTTGATTGATGATATAATTTTTTATTTTTGATATTCTGAAAATTTTGTATCCATGAAAGATATAAAAAAGAAAATTTAATTTAAATGTGAATTTGTCAAAATTTACATCCAATAATAAAAAATATTGAGTGGAGTTCTAGAAAATACTACCTCCATCCCATATTGTTGATCATATTTAATTAAAAAAAAAAACTTAATTTTTTATGAGAATAGCATTTAATGCATTGTCTTTTAGCTAAAAATGTACAAGTTTTCAAGATTACCTTTACTAATATAAACTCTAATAGAAGAATGGTAGTGATTTTTTAAATAAAGCAAAGGATAAGTTAGGAAATGTATTATTAATATAAACTCTAATAGAAGAATGGTAATTATTTTTTAAATAAAGTAAAGTATAAGTTAGGAAATGTATTATTAACTTTTTAAAGAGGACTTTATTTTAGAACATCTCAAAATATAATAATGGGCCAACAATAATTTATTTTTTGGCTAAATTACAAATTTCATTATCTAATTTTTCTCAAAATTCAATTCAATCATTTAATCGAATCCTCCAATCTTTTTTTTTTTTTTTTTTTTTTTTTTTTTTTTTTTTTTTTTTTTTTTTTTTTTTTTGTGAGAAGCTAAATCCTCCAATGTAGTCCTTCCGTCGCTAAACAATCAGAATTTGGCCCATAAATTCATTTCTTAGTGACCAAACAGGAAAAAGAACAATTTAAAATCCCTAAACAATCCTTCGCTAGAACACACAATCTCCACCTATTCTAAGAATCAAGAGACCTATGCGTTTAGGATAAACTGAATTTTTTAGCTTATCTTTACTTTTAGCTTATTTTTACTACTATTCATGAGTCTCATTGCACTTTTTGGTATTATTCATGAATCTCACTGTACTATTCAGCTAACTTTTACCTTCATCTTTGGTACTTTCAGCAAAAAGTTTTCAGTTTTAGCTAAATAAGATGTTCCCAAACGAACACCTGTTGCTACCGATATCTTCTTTTCTTTTTTTTTAGGGAGAACACTGAAAGGTAGAACCATGTTAAATGTTATTATCTTGTATGAATTTTTTGTTTCTTATTCGTGTGAATATGTTTTCGTTAATGCCCAATCACACCCCACAAATTCCACAACTCATGGGTGGCTAACTATCAAGGATGCCACATCCTTGTCTAAGCACCATTTTTTTTTTTTTTTAAATTCTTGTAGAAAAGAGTTATGCTGGTACCACAACTTGTGTCATAACTCGCCCACATGACAAGTTGTGAGTGGTGGAGGGGTGTCTCCACATGAACCTACCATCACCCCTCCACTGCTCGCTACTCACCACGTGGAAGAGTTGTGGCAGAAGTTATGGTACCAGCATAGCTTTATAGAAAATATGCTTAAATAAACTCATGCTCTGAACCTTATAGAGTTATGATTTTTTATTTTATTTTATTTTTTAAAAATTATACTAGATTGCCTAGGTAAACATTTTTTTGGGATTCACCGCGTAGTCCAATACTCATATAATCATTTTTCTTTCTCGTGCTATTGTAGAAGTTTCTTCTTAATGTTCAAAGAATTTAAATAATAATAAAATAAAATAAAAGACTAAACTTTGGCAATCAAGTAATATGAAAATATTAGCAAAGGAACTTGTAGTTGAGTTGACATTTCTCCACACACAAAGTGTTTGAGTCTAGTGGAAAAATGGTTTGAGCTGCGGGGTTAGTAGCATAATAATATATACTTTAAACTAGTCAAAAATGGGGGACAACCTTGACATATGTACCTAATCAATAATAGCAACGTCTACTACAAAATACTTGTGATCAAGCTTTAATAAAGGAGAAAGGGAGGATAATAATAAAAATAGTCATGTTAACAGATGCCCTTAGGGTAATATTTAATAAATCATAATAGAAAAATTTTGACACCATTTTTATTGGAAATATAAAAAGTAGTCAACAACATTTATTATTTTATCATTCTCCCAATAAAATGTTTCTAAAAATAGTTCATAAACCAATGTCCTAATAAAATAAGAGTTTTACTAACGTATGTCATTAGGGCATACATTAGAAAATTATTTTAGAAAATTTTTTATAAGAAAAAAAAATTACTAACTTTTTGAAAAAAAAAATTATCAATTTTCATAGAAAAAATTTCTAAAATGGATGATTATTGTATATCTTAAGGGCATACATTAACTGAACCCTTAAAAAAAAAAAAAAAGACTTTACTATCATGCTTGATTGATGCAAGGTAAAAATGAAAAATTCATAGTCCTTTGGTAAAAGGATTAGTGTTTAGAATATTAAGAAACCATTTGGTAATGTTGTTCTAGTAACATTATTTGTATTTTTTGAAAATACGTGTGAATGAAAAAGTGTATAAAAATACGTGTAATGTTGTTTAAATATTGAAAATTGTTGCTCAAAACACTCTACCAAACTACCAGTTATTAACCAACGGGACTAAAGCTCAGGGAGACAAAATGGGACGGTGGAAGAAGTGTGGAACAAACAAAACTTTTGTCCAAAGTCATCAACATGTTACATTTCATTGTAATTATCAATTGCATTTTTTTTTGTTATCCTTCTTTTCTCCAAGGTATCTTATCTCTAAAAGCACCTTTTCTAGTAATAGACAAGGCAGTGTTGATCAACTCTTTGCTTCAACCAGAGCTTCTCCCAAATATTTTCATGGAGACCACATCCTTTCAATTTGCCAATAACACACCTCTCTCGCTTTCTCCTAATTTCATTCTCCCAGAGGAAAACAGGCCTATCCTCTCAGAGGTATTTTCTTCAACTTCAATTCCCACCATCGACTTAAATAACCATGATATTGATGATTTAGTTTCAAAAATATCACAAGCTTGTGAGAAATATGGTTTCTTTCAAATTATCAACCATATAGTCCCCAAAGAATTATGTCAAAGAGTGTTGGCTGTGGTGACAGAGTTCTTACAGTTGCCTCCTGAGGAAAGGGCACAGTTTCTTACAACAGATCATAGCAAGCTAGAAAAACTTTTCAATTATTACCAAAAGGTTGAAGGCCAAGGAAAGGTCTTAATGTGGGGCGAGACCTTCACGCACCCTTGGCATCCTACTGAAGATTTTACTCATTTCTTACCCAAAAATCCTCCTCAGTATAGGTATCTCTGGCTTACTTTACCTCCTTTTTGTTTTTCCTCTATCAGATACCAAAGTTTTTTTCTTAAAATTTTAGTTTAAATTTTTGGATAATGCTCAAATAGCAGACTTTTTTTAATAATTGTACTCCTGTAAACTATTTTACAAATTTTTTATAAATTATTATTATGTTCAATTCTTACTGATTTTGATCTGTGATCTTTATTAATATTACATTTTTATTTATAAATAATCACTCATCCATGCACTTTGTAAAAACTTCTACAAAATGTTTGTAACTTTAGCGTTTTATTTATTTATTAATTTTTTTTAATCTTTGATTGATTGCACAAGCTAATAACTTTTAAATGTGGTTGCCGTGGGTTTTCTTAGGGGTGACAATTTGTGTTCGCATGTCGGGTTCGTGTCGTGTCAAGTCATGAGTATTCAACTACATAGGTCAACACTAACCCGACCTGTTTATTAAACGTGTCAAGATTCCTCAACCCTAACACGATCCATTTATTAAACGGATCAGTCGTGTCGACCTGTTTATCAGATTTTATCAAAATGAAAAAAAAAATTATGAAAAAAAAAAAAAACAAATATTTTTAATATAAAATTCAGAACTAACGAGTAATTGCATTACAAATAATCATTCAAAACTAAAGTATATTCCAATATCACAAATAATCAATCACAATATATCAAAAAAAATAAATCACAATAACTAAAATGTTTATATACCTAAAGTTTGAAGGGTATATTGGTAAAATTATTAATTAATTAAACGGGTCAGACGGGTCAAACGGGTTCTATGTGTTCAACACTAACCCAACCCGTTTATTAAACGGGTCAGCCGTGTCAACCTGAATATGACACGAACCCCTTAAACCTCAACCCATAACCTGTTAATTTCGTGTCATGTCGTGTCGAGTTTGCGGGTTGTGTCAAATTTTGCCACCCCTAGGTTTTCTTTTTTGTGGTTGTGGGTTCATTTTCTTGGGTAGTTGACGGCTGATTTTGGTAGTTGTGGTGGTGGGCTGTGTGAAGTCGTGGCTGACCGGTGATTGTGATTTTTTTTTTTGATAAATGTGGTTGAGATTGTTTATTGAAGCATACATATTATTTTATTATAATGAAAATATTATTTTAATGTGTTAAAAGTTAAAAAAAAATCACTGATGTTGAATGTTTTGTAAAGCAGAAAGATGTTGAGTGTTTTGTAAAGTGAAAAAGTAAAATAAATAAAGAAGCTTTTAGTGAAGCCAAATAGCTAAAATTATGCTCCACCAATGTGAATGCTCTAAGTCACAGGCATGTTTGTTTGATTGTTATAGAGAAGTTTTTACTGAATATGCAAGGGAGATTGGAGCCTTAATGGATAGGCTTCTTAGCTTGATGTCCCAAGGGCTTGGCCTAGAGAAGGATTGTTTAAAGAGGAAGTTAGGTGAGAGGCCTGCCATCTATACACAAGCAAATTACTATCCACCATGCCCAGACCCTGAACTCACAATGGGGTTGCCTGCTCATAATGATATTTCTGCACTCGTGGTACTCCTACAGATGGAGGGGGTCTCTGGCCTCCAAGTGGTCATAGATGGGAAGTGGGTACCTGTTGAGCCTGTGCCGGATGCATTCGTCGTCAATATATATAGCTGATCAAATGCAGGTTGTATCGTTGTTTTTCATCTTTTACTAAGAAATAATTCTCTAGCAAACCAAATAAATAAATAAAATTTATAATTTATAATTAAAAAAAAATTAAACGACAAATGGTAATGGATGCCCACTATAAGCCAGTTAGTCTTGTGTTTTTAATGATTAGATAACCAAATTAGTCAATTGTGTATATGGTTGGAATTCTTTAATGAAGTTGGGTGACTTTGTATGTTGGTATCAGTATTGCTGACGTAGTTTCTTGTTGAACATTGCACGCATATAGTCCTCAATTTAAAATTGAACACGAATATATATTATGCTGCTTGGTTAGAAGGTGCAAATTTAAAACTTAATACGAATATTGTTGACTTTTTGTGGTCTTGTCTTCACTTTGTATAGGTTTTGAGCAATGGAAGGTACAAGAGTGTATTACACAGGGCTGTAAACAACAATCGGTTGGCACGACTATCATTACCAATGTTCTATGCACCAAATAATGACACTGTAATTGGTCCAATTGAGGAATTTGATAGATGAGGTTCACCCACCAATGTATGGAAAATATAGTTACAAGGAGTATATGGATGAATTCTACAGGCAAGAAGGAGCGAGGAGGAGGGTAAAGGAAGCTTTTGAGTTACAGCATTAGGAATGTGGTCTTGAACTCTTGATTCGCCCTATATAGGTGCCTGTTTTTGTTATTGTTGTTGTTGTTTTTTTTTTTTTTTTTTTAGTGGTCAGAAACTAATAATAATCACTTAGGGTTTGCATTATCATCTATAATACATTGATGTTGTTGTTAGGTCTATTCTCCTAAGTTAAATATTAGCATTGATACGCCATGTTGAATATGATAGTATGGATGCGGAAGTGAAAACATAAAGTATAGAATACAATAATGCACAAGAGCTACGTGGTTCAGCCTAACGGCTTACATCCATGGAGGAAACCCTAAAAGGCTATATTAATAATATATTAGAGTGTAGCATAAATCATGTGTTATAATGAACTATAACATGTGTATATATAGTAGACTAAATCCTAAATTAATAAACTTCTAGTACAAGTAGGAGACTTGGCTTGTACACAAAGTAGAATTAGGCTTGGGCCTATATTAATGGGCTAATATATCTATAACACCCCCTCTCAAACTCAAGAAGATCTCTTGAATGAAGTTTGGCTCTGTGACGGTGGTTTGAGGATGGTAATGGTCTTGTAGTGTCGATGCGACTTCTAACGGTGGCATGACTATACCAAAGAGTTTTGATGGCAACAGTGGGAAGCCAAAGAAGATGAACGCAATGGAGAAACACCGAGGAAAACAAATATTACTCTTAAAGACATTGTAAGGACAGATAACTATGGCCACAGAGAGGTGGCTTTGATACCAAGTTAAATATTAGCATTGATACATCATGTTAAATATGATAGTATGGACGCAGAAGCGAAAACATAAAGTATAGAATACAATAACACACGAGGGTTACATGGTTCAGTCTAACGGCCTACATCCACAGAGGAAACCCTAAAGGGCTACATCAATAATATATTATAGTGCAGTATAAATCATGTATTATAATGAACCATAACATGTGTATATATAGTAGACTAAACCCTAAATTAATAGACTTCTAGTATAAGTAGGAGACTTGGCTTGCACACAAAGTAGAATTAGGCTTGAGCTATGCTAATGAGCTAATATATCTCTAACATCCTAAAATCCAATTAACTGTATGATATTATCTTATAAATAATAAAAGTTGTTTTATTTTCTGAAGTAGATTTTGCTTGAATATTTGGACATTATACTATAGTTCATAAGATGCATTATTTGTGATTTTGGTATGAGAATGAAATTTACTTACATAATATCTAAATCATAAGTTCCTTGTAAATTCATAAACCCTAGTTCATAGTTAGTAATAAAATTAGGCATTTCATCTATAAAAACTATAATATATCAATCATGATAATCTATCTTGACTTCTAATTGATATGTTGGTGTGTCTTAAGTGTCTTTTAAGGTACACTAAACTAGATCATTCTGGGGTTTATTGTTCAACTAACTACCCTGCACAAATAAATATCACGACTACTACTTTCATAGACTCTCATTCTTGAAAGGATAGTGAGCTCAATTATAAAACGTTGATTGCTTTGATGTATATTGTAGTGGGACCTTGCATGGTCAAGACCTCAGTACGTTAGGCAATCACATGTAGTTAGGCCTATACACGGGTCAATCCGGGTCGGGTTTTTGCCCAACTCGAAACCGAGCCGATCACTTCGAGTCTCCTAAACCTAGACCCGTCGCTGACCCGCCAATGGCAGTGGTTTGGGTGGTCGGATGTCGTTGTTTTCTGGTTAGGTCTCGGTCGGCTTCGGACTGTGTGAATTGTCGCCGGATTTTGCAGAAATAGCTTGTTTTTGCTGGATCTGACCAGATCTCAAAGAGATCTTGCAGGATCTTAACGAGATAGGCCGAATCTTGAAGAAATCAGGCTAGATCTCGACGAGATCTCGTCAGATCTCAACAAATCGGACAAAATCAAACCGACAAACCACTCCAATCGGATGAGAAAGCTATTTCCGATGTGGTTTCTGGTCGGGCCAGTTGAAAATCAGTTTTCCATGCTCAAACCCGTCAACCGACCCGCCGGTCTCGGGTTTTGGGATTGGAGACCCGCCACCAACCGTCGCGGGCGTCGAGTAGGCCGGTTCTCGGGTAGGTTTGGCCGAGTTGGACGGGTGGGTTGGGTACTGGGTCTGGTCGGACACCCTTACATGTAGGATTATGGGAACACACATTCTTAAGAAAAAATCCATAATCTCTTTTTAAAGACATGAAATATCCACTTGAGGTTTAATTGGAATTGATTATTTAAAGTGTTCAGTCTTATTACTATAGTAAAGAGTTACTAAAGTTTATAATTAATGAAATTAGATTTCAAAAATATAAAAATAATCTAAAAATTAAATTGGGGACTCTAGAAAATAGGATTAAGTGATTTACAAAGTGACTGTAACTTTTACGAATTTGTTTCACTTTTAGTGATTTCATATGAGAGATCCAATGTAAAATAATAGTCTTGGGGATAAATAATTTATAAATAAAAACCTAGAGTATAATTATATTTTTATAATAGAATAAAATATAATTAATAGTAACTTTGGACTTATTAAGTATTAACAGGAATCTCAAGACCATTGGAGTTAACGTTTTTATTTTCTTTTGGTCTCATCTAAAGCCACATGCTAAAGCCCAATTAAGTTGGCCTAAAAATTGATCCAATTACAAAAATGAACAGTTTTAAGTCAATTGCCAAATTTGACCTCAGTTTGATCAAAAATCATACCCGAATTACATTAAAATGATTGTTCACAGGCTGTTCAATAAGATTTTAAACAAGTGAGATATTGGCATATTGCATAAATATTAAAAAAAAAATGCTCACCACTTTGCAATTTTGCTAATTGTTAATCATTGGCTTGATTGCGAATGTCTAGCACGAAATTTTCATGGATTAAGCAGTTTATAAAAAAGAGGATAGCAAAGGCCTAACTACCAATACCATGACAGAGCGATGAACTCCTTGAAAATGAATAACCATTGACTCAGTCTCAGACGTCATATGATGCCAATGGAATTTATAATATTTTAATGCGCATGCGATTTCAAGATTCTAGTGAAAAATAATGGGACTGGTGAAACTTTTATCCAAAGCCATATCCTTAATAATATCAATAATAATTTCTTCTGGTTCACAATATCTTTCTTTACTCCAAGTGATCGCAAAAACTCATGTTTTGGTATGTTAGGACATATGTGGTTTACATGTTAAGAACATATGTCATACTTTTATGTAATTGGCTAATCCTTAGATAAAATGCACTTTACTTGTATTTAGGTAGATTTAGGATGTGTTGAAATACTTCAAGAAACCATGTTTCAAGATCAAGTATTAAAGCCTTCAAGTCTGTTCAAGAAAACAAGCTGAAAGTGCAAATTCATTAAAGCTCGACAGTTGTATCTATCAAGCTTCAGTAAGCTGTTCAAGTTTGTAGCTCGACACCTGCTCGACAGCTTCTTAATAGCTTCTATCTATCGAGGTTTATAAAAATCAGAATTTCTGATCTGATTTTTTGGGATCCGTGAATGTGTCTTTAAGCCTTCTTTTATTCTAATCCTAGATATATAAAAGGATCGTTTTAAGAGTCGTTTAAGAGTTCACAAGTTGCACAAGCATTGAGCAAAATCTGTTCAAGCAAATTGTGACCGGAGACGAAGTTCTTAACCTAGTTCATCTCTTCTAAAGAAGTTGCTGTGTATGTGCACCTTTGGGTTTTGTGACCAAGCATCTTCTTGATCTTCATCATGTGTATAAACTGAAGAACTTTGCAACCAACCTTTCTTTCTATTTGGTGATTGAAGTCGCGTACTGGGATCCGCGCAAACTGGTTAGTCACGTACTTGGGAGCTATGCATTAAAAGGGGAAACTATTACTACAGAACAAGTCCAATTGGGTATTGGGGTAAGGGTTCAACTGTAGGTTGGTAAGGTACTTGGGATTCCTTTACTTGTAACCGCTTGTTGTGATAATAGTGGAGTTTCGGGAGTGGTGACCTGAAAATCACCCGGTGGGGTTTTTGCCGTTAGGGTTTTCCCCATTCGTGAACAAATCACCGTGTTATTTATTTTCTGCTGCATATTTAGTTTATTGGTGATTTGTTTGTGCTGCCACGCAATTGCATGTTAATTAACCTAATTAATAAACTTGGTTAAATTAATTGGTTAATTAATCACAAGGGGTCAATTCGTTTGTGGCCTATCAAGTGGTATCAGAGCAGGCACACTCTGATTAGGATTTAATCTTTGTTGTGTTTTGATCCATTGACCCCTGTTTGTCATGGATAGAGAACAGTCGTTAATTATACCTTCTTTATTTGATGGGACTAACTATGCATACTGGAAAGTACGTATAAGAGCTTTTTTGCAGTCTTTAGATGAAAAGGTATTGCAAGCTGTTGAGATTGTCTGGACTAAGCTAAAGGAAGCGCCGGCCGATTGGGATGATGCAAAGATCAAGGCGGCTAACTTCAACAGCAGGGCATTGAATGCATTGTTCAGTGCAGTCACCAATGAGGAATTCAAGAAGATATCCTCAACTGAAACTGCTAAAGAGGATTGGACCATTCTCCAGACAACTTATAAGGGAACCAAGGCTGTCAAAGATTCAAAATTTCAGAGGCTCACTACAAGCTTTGAAGAAATAAAAATGGAAGAGGATGAGTTGTTCGATGAGTTCTATGCCAAGCTCAAGGACATAGTGAACTCAGCCTTCAATCTTGGGGAAACCATCCCTGAACCCAAGATTGTGAGGAAAGTGCTCAAATTTCTACCCAAGAGATTCCATGCCAAGATTACGGCGATAGAAGAATCAAAGGATATTGACAAGATTCCTTCGACTGAGTTGGTTGGAAACTTGCAGACCTACGAGCTAGGGTTATCTAGGATCGGCAAGTCGGGTAAAGGCAAGAATATGGCACTGAAGGCCAACAGTAGTGAGACAGACGAGTCTTCAGATGATGAAGATTCAAAAATGAAGTCCTACATCACTAGGCAGTTCAAGAAATTTATGAAGAATGCCAATGGAAATGGCTTTGATAAGGACCACAGGCAATCAAGTTCTTCTCAGTTTAAGAGCCAAGACAAAGGGAAGAATGATGCAAAGGAAGGTGGTCAGTACACTGTTCCCGCAAGACCTAAGTGTTTTGGGTGTCATGGGTTCGGACACATGAAAAATGAGTGTCCTATATATCTCAAGAGCATTGGGAAAAGTAAGGCACTTGCTGCAACCTTGAGTGACACTGAGCCTGAAGATGATTCCGATAGTGAGGATGACGGAATCTTAAATGCCTTCACTACCACAGTCAATCCTACTGAAGGGATTGTTAATAAAGTGGAAGAAGAAGAAGAATTGGTGGATTCTAAGTGTGAGAAGATGGATGATCAAGATGATATCCATTTAGCCTATGAGAAATTATACAAGCTGTCTAAGAAACACGAGAAACTCTATAGGCTAACCACCAAGAAGCTTAGTGATGTGGAACTTGACCGTGAAGAGTTGTCCACAAAGTTTGATGAGGCAAATCAGACTATTGGAGCGCTGAGGTTCGAGAACAATTTCTTGGCTGAGAAGACCAAGAAGCTTGAGGCAGAGCTATTTTAGGTTAGAACTCAGTTGGAGAGAACCTTGAGTGCAAAGCTTGATGAGATGCTCAGCATTCAGAAATCTGCTTCAAATCGAACAGGTTTAGGGTATGATCTTTCTTCCTCTAATATTGCTTCTACTAGTGCTACTATTTTTGTTCCTCCTGCTAATATTGTTAAAGTTGAGAACACTGATGTTAAAACTAAATTAGCTAGTGAAAACTTAGACAATGGTAATTCTATCCTAGGAGCACCCCCTAAGCTAGATAAGAAAAATGCTAAAAACCCTAGGGCTAAGAAGGTTAACTCTCAAAAGCCCAAACAGAAGAAGTAGCATATTTGTCATCGTTGTGGTGTTGCCGGTCATACTCGACCAAATTGCTATAAGTGGTTAGCTACTCAACAGAGCAACAGCATGATAACATCTGGAAGCCAAAATCAGCTTCAATCCTCTTTTGCTCCTTTTGGAGATCTTCTGAAAGCCCTCATGTTCCTTTCAAACTTGGACGGGTTCAATTCTTCCCCTTCGCCGCCGGTTCAAGGTTTCAACCAAAGGAAAGGTTCTTCCAAGGTGTGGAAGAAAAATGACTCTAAGTGATTAAAAATTTTGAGTCAATCTAGTTTTTGCATTGCATTGATAACATGTTTTTGTTTGTTTTCAGTTTTGTTTATTTTGTTTTTCATATAAAAAAAAATTGAAAAATCAGAAAAATACAAAAACAGTGTGTGTTTTGTGTATATTGGTACTTGTGTACCTTGGATGGCCCTTGAAACAAAGTTTTCTAAACTTTGTATCATTTGTAACTTAGATGAGCGTCTCTATGCGCAACTAAGAAAGTGAGCTTTGTGGCTCTTGTTTGTGATGAGTAAGATTAAGTTATCTCTTAGACTTAACACTCATATCACTCTTTTTGACAGGTAGGACTAAAAAATCCTAAGAGAAAGGCATAAATAACCATCTCACCACTGTTGCCCGCCAATTATGAATGACACCCGTATGCTTCAGCATAGCAAAAGTGCAGTGTCAATGACATTTGTGTGCTTCGGCATAGCAAAATCGGAATGTCAAATATCAATGGGTATTTCTTTTCTCTCTCTTATATGCCCATGCATGATATGCTTAAAAAGAAAATATGCAAAGAAAATAAAAAGCAAAAAGATCAAAAATGTTTTAAATATGATTGCAAGCGTGTATTCTAGGAGATGTAGGAGTTATAGGATGTACCTTGAAGGTGATAGTCCCCATTAAATAGTTATGATTGTGTGTGAGTTAAAGTGATTTTCTCATATCTCAAATCATCATAACATATGTACACTTATGCAATCTTGTGGTGTTTTTCACACATGACACGCAATATTCTTTGCTACTCTTGATACATGTGCAGGTACAATGTGATTTGGCCATCACAAGGTTTTACATATTCTTATGTATGCTCACTAAACTGTCTTGACTTGTTTTTGAAATATAAAATTGGTTAGACTTGTTTAGTGTGTGTGTGTGTATGTGTGTGTGTGTTTTTTTAGGGATCCATGTGCTTAAAATTTTCATTGAGAGATGATTTTGAGAGCCTATTGTGTTGATTGGATCATTGTTAAGTTGCATGTTTGATTGCATTCATGTCTATGTTTTTCACTTCTTGAAAAACTGTTTTTAAAAGCTGGCTTGACACCTCCTCGATACCTAGATATCTGTTGAGCTTCTCAAGCTTTTTCTTATCGCAATCTCGACACATCCTCGACACCTAGTGGATCGATCGAGAAATCTCTTGTCTCCTCGATAGCTTCTCGATACCTTGTCGATCAATCAAGCTTTTGGTCTGGGTTCTAGTGTTTATTCCTCAATACCTCCTCAACACCTTTATCTGTCGACGGCCATTCTTCTTGACACCTTCTCGACAGATGTCTCGACACCTCTTGATACCTGTATTTGTTGAGATTTACTAAGGTTCTCTATAAACCCCTCGTGCGATCCGGTTCTCATTTTCTCGGTCTCTCTCGATCTGTCCACACCTGTTCATCTTCCAAACTCATTTTTCTCACTCCAAACCTTTAACCCATGTGATTTTCGGCCCTTCCTTACTTCAAATCACTTGGTATGATCTCTTTTCTTCTCATATTTCATGCATTTCATGTTTTTGAATCTTAGGTTTTGGGATTTTTCAAAATTGATGAATTTTTCTTATAATTTTGGGATGGGTTTTCATTTAAATGTGTTCAAAATCTCATGCATTGCATCTCATTTGCATTATAATAGTATTTTCATGCATTTAGATATGTGCAATATATTTGTGTGCTGGTAGGATTGGATTGGGCTGAGCCCATGGTGAATTTTCTTCTGCATGTCATATGTTCATGCATTTCGCATGCATACGTACTCTCTTTTCAATATATCTTGATATATTTGAAATGCTTTAGGACTTTTCTGATTGTCTCTTTCTCCCTCTCTCTCATTCTGTTTACGTTAGTAGTGTCTATGGCACCTAAACGTAAGTCTACTCCGTCTCGGAACCCTCTTCGTTCCGGGGCATCATTTTCTTTTGATCCTACTCCTTCTAACATTTGGTTCTATGATGAGGATGCCCGTAAAGCATTCTTGGAGAACTTCTCTCGACGAGGTGTTCATTCGGAACACTGAGTCATTTTGGCAGACTTCGCTGACACTGACCTTCCTAATGTCATTCACAGTTGGGGATGGGAGTCACTGTGTGGCGTCCCGGTCACTTGTCCTCTCGTGCTTATTTAGGAGTTTTACTCCAACATACACGAGATTGATTCTTCAGTACCTCTCTTTCACACTCGCGTTCGAGATACGCGTTTTACTGTCACATCACAGCTTGTTGCGGATGTGCTTAGAGTTCCGAGGGTAGAGCATCCTGATTACCCCGGTTGTGAGCATCTGAGGACTGTGTCCAAAGACGAGATGATGTTTGCTTTCTGTGAACACCTATCTGTTTGGGGTGAGTGTCAGTTTACCCCATGTCGGCCTTTTGCTAAAGGTCCTAGATTCATGAACATGGTGATGACTTTTGTATTGCACCCACTCTCACTATAATTCTATCATAGAGCCTCATGCTCGATTTTTGCTTTTTTTGTTAGAGCACCTCACTATAGATTTTCCTTCACATTTCATTCTTTCCATCATAGATGTGTTTAGGGATACGGCTACTCGTAATAAGCTCATCTTTCCTTCTGCTATCACGAGGATCTTATGCCATTTTTCTGTTCCTTTTTCCTCCTCTGATCACTTCTCTGTCATGTGTACTATAAATGTCGCTACCGTAAAACGTAGTGAGGCTCAATTTAGGTCACGACAGGAGTCAGCAGCTCCTCCCTCCAGTTCGACTCCATCTCGTTTGGTACCCTCTCGATCTGCTCTGTCTACATCTGCTCCCTCCTCTTTTTTGGGCGATGTATCTCTTGGAGACATCATGGCATAGCTGCAGCGCATGGATGATCGCCTTGATACGTTCTCTACTGAGTTGTATTAGGTGAACATTCGTGTTGGTCGTATTGCACGACGTCAGGCAACCATGGGTGGTTTTGCTTCTGAGGCTACTCCTTCACCACCTCCTCCAGTAGCTTCTGATTCTGATGCTGAGGATGATAATGATGGTGATTATGATGATGACGCTCCAGATGATGATGATAGAGATGCTAGCTCTTCTGATGAGATGTTTGCTTGACACTCTACCCTTTGTCACTCGTGACAAAAAGGGGGAGTAATTTTGGGATATGAGAGTAGTCATCTTAGGGGGAGAGTTAGTATAGGACATTTTTTATGGGGGGAGTGTTGATACTTGAGGGATGTAGTGAGGATTTTATGTATCTTGTCTTTTCTTTCTTATATAGATACATTGTTCTTGTACATTTGGTCTTGTGATCATTCTAACATACATTGTACTTATTTCTTTCTATATGTGGATGTATGTTGTTTCTTTCACCTACCTCTTACATGTGTTGTTTCTTTTCTCTCTTTATACACATGCTTCTTCACTTGTATGCAATCTATTATTTCTGTTTCACACAAAGATGCCTTAATGAGTTTTGTTTAAAGTGTTTCAGAAATACAGGTTGTCAAAGTCTACTTGCCATAAACTCTCTTTTTGCAAAATTATTCAAGAGTTTGTGTTAGGATAGATTTTATTGTATCAAACAAGTAAATATGAGTTGAGTGATTTATGACTTCTATCATATGCTCATTTGTTTGTTGTGGTTTTGTCACGGATTACCAAATGGGAAGATTATTAGGACATATGTGGTTTACATGTTAAGCACATATGTCATACTTTTATGTAATTGGCTAATCCTTAGACAAAACGCACTTTACTTGTATTTGGGTAGACTTAGGATGTGTTGAAATATTTCAAGAAACCATGTTTCAAGAAAAAGTATTGAAGCCTTCAAGTCTGCTCAAGAAAACAAGCTAAAAGTGCAAATTCATTAAAGCTCGAAAGCTGTATCTATCGAGTTTCAGTAAGCTATTCAAGTCCGTAGCTCGACACCTGCTCGACAGCTTCTCGATAGCTTCTATTTGTCAAGGTTTATAAAAATCAGAATATCTTATTTGATTTTTTGGGATCCGTGAATGTGTCTTTAGGCCTTCTTTTTTCCTAACCCTAGACATATAAAAGGATTGTTTTAAGAGCCGTCTAAGAGTTCACAAGTTGCACAAGCATTGAGCAAAATCTGTTCAAGCAAATTGTGACCGGAGATGAAGTTCTTAACCTAGTTCATCTCTTCTGAAAAAGTTGCTGTGTATATGCACCTTTGGGTTTTGTGACCAAGCATCTTCTTGATCTTCATCATGTGTATGAACTGAAGAACTTTGCAACCAACCTTTTTTTCTAGTTGGTGATTGAAGTTGCGTACTGGGATCTGCGCAAACTGGTTAGTCACGTACTTGGGAGCCGTGCATCAAAAGGGGGAACTGTCACTACAGAACAAGTCCAATTGGGTATTGGGGTAAGGGTTCAACTGTAGGTTGGTAAGGTACTTGGGATTCCTTTACTTGTAACCGCTTGTTGTGATAATAATGGAGTTTCGGGAGTGGTGACCTGAAAATCACCTGGTGGGGTTTTTGCCGTTAGGGTTTTTGCCGTTAGGGTTTTTCCCATTTGTGAACAAATCACTGTGTTATTTATTTTTCGCTACATATTTAGTTTATTGGTGATTTGTTTGTGCTGCCATGCAATTTTTTGTTAATCAACCTAATTAATAAACTTGGTTAAATTAATTGGTTAATTAATCACAAGGGGTCAATTCGTGTGTGGCCTATCAGGGTATAATATAAGGCAAGTCTTGATCAACTCTTTTCTTCAACCATAGCTCCTCTCTCTTATGTTTTCATGGAGATGACACCCTATCAATTAGCCAATAACACACCTCTCTCGCTTTCTCCTAATTTCATTCTCCCAGTGGACAAGAGGCCAAACCTCTTAAAGGTACTTCCTTCGGCTTCAATTCCCATTATAGACTTAAATGACCATGATACTGATGATGGTCGAGGGCCATCTCCGTTAGTTTCAAAAATATCGCAAGCATGTGAGGAATATGGTTTCTTTCACATTATCAACCATGGAATCCCTAAAGAATTATGCCAAAAAGTGATGGCTGTGGTGACAGAGTTCTTTTAATTGCCTCCTGAGGTTAGGGCACAATATCTTACAGAAGATCATACCCAGCTAGTAAAAGTGTTCAACTATTACCAAAAGTATGAAGGCATAGGAAAGGTCACAATGTAGAGTGAGACCTTCTCGCACCCTTAGCATCCTATTGAAGATTTCACTCATTTTTTACCCACAAATCCTCCTCAGTATTGGAATCTCCATCTCACTTACAACCTTTTTGTTTTTCTTCTACTAAAGTTATCCTATATATGCTTTATATATTGATTGCATAAACTCAATAACTTTTTAATTCATGCATGTTTTGTTTTATTTAATTGTTATACATATAGAAAAGTGTTTTTTGAGTATGCAAGGGAGATTGGAGCTTTGATGGATTGGCTTTTCAGTTTGATATCCTGAGGGCTTGGCCTAGATAAAGAGTATTTATAGAGGAGTATAGGTGAGGGGCCTAGTCTTAACTGTCAAGCAAATTACTATCCACCATGTCCAAAGCCCGAGCTCACAATGGGGTTGCCTTATCATAATGATCTTGGTTCAATAGCGGTACTTCTACAGATGGAGGGAGTGACTGGCCTCCAAGTGATCAAAGATGGAAAATGGTTATTTGTTGATCCTGTGCCCAGTGCATTTGTCGTCAATCTGGCTGATCAAATTCAGGTAGCAATATACCCGAATAACAAAATATAGAAACAATTGTAAACTAATATAATTGTCATACAAAAATCTAATATAAATGCAAATTGTAATTGTAGGGATAAAGGGCCCAAAAATGGATATTGGGCTGTGGGCCGTTCCGAGGACATTAAGTTGTCCAAGGACAGGTAGACATTAACAAGGACGTCCCAATTAGTAGGCTATGGGGTAAGCCTGGTCATAGAGGGAGGGGAATGTAGTCCGAGGAGAGTATACCTCCTCGGCTAAGCAAAGTAGAGGTCAAGGGTTTGACCTGCCATCAAGAATAACACGTCAGACAATTATACTGGTAAGGATAAGCGTTAAAAGGGAAGGGACAAAGGAAAGCTGAGAAATATTAAGGAGAGAGCTGTTACCTCCACATTAAATGCTCTGTATCTATCTTTCTAGCTACATTAATGTAGAGGTGATACCTGAACAATAACATTCAGCCTTACAGCTACTCATAAAGGCTTCAAGAAGGTGCTGATGGGACAAGGATCAAAACTAACAACTTGATTTACACGTGGAGGGCTGAGATGAAGTAAAGCAGGGGAATATAAAGAAGAAAAATCACATTACAAAAGGGTCATCTGAGAATCGGTAGAAAAACACTGTAGCCATAAGAATTGTTATTGTACTTAAGTTCAAAAGAAATATATATAAGAACTACTCTTTTCGGACTTTGCCGAGGAAGATTTTCCTTGCATAAAACTTGTTTATTTTCATTTTCTAGCAATCTTTAACCTACTGTGATTATTTTCCAACTCATTAAAATTCAGTATCTAGCCCACTCTCTACAAATTCATTGTATTGGCCTTTTTGGGCCTTTTTCCTTTTCATTTTTGGGCTTGGGAACCAAAACGTGCCCTTACAATTGGCACCGCCTGTGGGAAAACTTGAATATTCTTGAGTTCATCTTCCAACCATGGTAGGTTTTGGGCTACACCGTGAAGAATCTGTGGGATCTCAACATCAAGATCAATTTCTCATTCTTGAGCAAAGGAGAGATTATGAAGTCAGTATACACACCACTCACACCAGTAGGAGTCAGTCTAGAAGTGGAAGTCATGTGTCCCATGGGGAGAATACTAGGAACATGCAATTGGAAATAGACCATTTGTGAAGGAAGTTACGTCATAAGCAACATAGAAGAACTCTTTCAAGCTCAGAGCCTTCTTCTGACGATGATAATGATGATAGCTACAGGTCCAGATCAAGGACTCCCTCCAGTGAGTCTTATTCATGCGATAAGGACTGCCATTACAAGCGGAGAAGCAAAAGCCCACCACCAGGGTCTGGGTAACGATGCTATGAGCAGGGCTCTGCATCAAATTTCTAAGTCACCTTTTACACGTAGGATTGAATGAGGAAATCTTCCTCGGCGGTTTACTCAGCCAACATTCACCATGTATAATGGTAGAACAAACCCTGTGGAACATGTCAGCCACTTCAACCAGAGAATGACTATTCACTCAAAGAATGAAACCTTGATATGCAAGGTGTTCCCCTCCAGCCTGGGACTAGTGCCGATGAGATGGTTTGAAGGAAGGTTCAATTAGTTCCTTTAAGGAGCTTACCAAAGCGTTTGGGGCTCGCTTTGTTACTTGCAGTAGTGTCCCTTGACCTTTGGACTCCCTGTTGTCTATGACTATGCGAGAAGGAGAAACCCTAAAGACGTACTCTGACAAGTACTGGGAGATATTCAATGAAATAGATGGAAATTTTGATGATGTGGCCATAAGAACTTTTGAGGTTGGCTTGCTTACCAAACATGATTTGAGAAAGTATTTAATAAGGAAGCCTGCTAGGAGTGTACGCTAGCTCATGGATCGTATTGATAAGTACAAACGAGTCGAGAAGGACCAACAACAAGGAAATGGGAAGGCCAAGGTAGTCCCCCAAGATCGAAGGGATTTCAGGTCAGATAGGTATAACAATAATTGACTTAGGAGGGATTTTGCTAGGCACACTGGATCTATTGCTGCTTAGGTAGTTAATACAGTGTTCCGAGAGCTTGTGCATCAAATATTGGATAAGATAAAGAATGAGCCATACTTTCGGTGGCCCAATAAGATGGGTGGGGACCCTACGAAGCGTAATCAAAGTCCTCATTGTTAGTACCACTAGGATTGTGGACACACTACAGAAGAGTGTAGGACTTTATGGAATCATCTAGAGCAGCTAGTTAAGATTGGGAAGTTAAAACAATTCTTGTATTAGCCCAATGGACAGGACAGTCAAACAAGGTCAGGAACTCAGAAAGGTGCTTCTTCAAGATCACCTTTGGGGACAATCAACGTTATTCTTGCTTCCCTAGGTAGGACTAGATCCCATCCATCCAGGGTGATGTCTATAGATTACCATTTGCAGATATCCTGATTCCGGTTCCTAAGAGGAGTAGAATGGAAGTCCAACTAGCCTTGAGCTTTTCCGATGAGGATAAGGTGGGAACCCTACAACCACATGATGATGCCTTGGTGATTACGCTCAGGATTTTAGGGTATGATGTGAAAAGGGTTTTGGTAGATTAAGGTAGCGGTGTAGAAATCATGTACCCTGATTTATTTAAGGGGTTGAAGTTGAAGCCTAAGGACCTGGCCTACTATAACTCTATTCTAATAGGGTTTGATGGGAAAATAGTCTTTCCGAAGGGATAACTCAGATTAGCTATTCAGGCAGAGTCATAAGTCGTGGAAGTGAATTTTATTGTGGTAGATGCTTACTCCTCCTACACTGCTATTATAGCAAGACCTTGGCTTCATGCCATGGGGGCTATGTCTTCCACCCTGCACTTGAAAGTGAAGTATCCATCAGGAGATCAAGTCAAAGAGTTGATTGGAATTCAATCTATGGCCAAACAGTGTTTAGTGGCTGCAATTAGGCATCAGACTAGAAGTGAATCCTCGACCTTTGTAAAGAGGGATTTATAACAATCAAGGGAAATAGCCTTGTCTATGGATGTGGTGGTAGATGGGGCAAAGTGTGAAGAATTGGAAAAAATCATTATTGATGATGACGATAAGTTTTTCCAAGTAGGAGTGCAATTACCTCCTCAGGAGAAGGAAGAATTGATTTTCTTCCTTAGGAAAAATGTTGATGTGTTTGTGTGGAGTGCTTATGAGGCTCCTAGGGTGGATCCAAATTTTATTTGCCACCACTTAAATGTTAGTCCATTTGTTACTCCTAAGAAGCAACCACCTCAGTGCTCTTCTAAAGAACACTCTGATCCTATCAAGGAGGAGGTGATCAAACTTAAGCGGGTAGGGGCAATAAAAGAGGTGTTTTATCCTAAATGGTTGGCTAATACAGTGGTGGTAAAAAAGAAGAGTGGGAAGTGGCGAGTATGTGTAGGCTTCACTGATTTAAACAAAGCTTACCCAAAAGACTCCTTCCCAATGTCTCGGATAGACCAATTGGTGGATGCAATTGTGGGTCATCCTCAGATGAGTTTTTTGGATGCCTTTCAAGGGTATCATCAAATGCCGTTAGCTTTGGATGATCAGGAGAAGAATGCTTTTGTTACTTCGACTAAGAATTACCACTACAAAGTGATGTCCTTTAGACTAAAGATAGTAGGATTTACATATCAGATGATGATGACTAAGATGTTCAAGCCTCATCTCGGCAAAAACATTGAAATCTACATAGATGATATGGTGGTGAAGAGCAAGTTAGAGTCCGAGCATGTGAATGACCTCAAAAATATTTTTGAAATACTGAGAAAGTATAAATTTAGCCTTAATGCTTCCAAGTGCTCTTTTGGTGATAGTTCGGGCAAGTTTCTTGGTTATATGGTCACTTATCGTGGAATTGAAGTCAACCCTGATCAAATTAAGGCAATTAACAATCTATAGCCTCTTATGCAGTGAGCTTAGTACTATTAAGAGTTGATAATGGAGCGCAGATGCCAGTTTAGTATGTGAGCAAGTCATTGCATGAAGCAAAAGTTCGTTATCTACCATTGGAGAAGGCCATCTTGGCAGTGGTGCATGGTACACGAAAGCTCCCTCATTACTTCCAAGCTCACATAGTTGTGGTTTTAACCCAACTTCTTCTTCAATCACTACTTAGGAAAGCTTATTATATAGGGAGAATTGCCAAGTGGGGGACGATCTTAGGGGCTTTTGATATCAAGTATATGCCTTGGACCTCTATTAAGAGGCAGGTCCTTGCAGATTTGGTGGCTGAGTTTACTAAATCTCCACTAGTGGAGGAAGGCGAAAAGCAGATTACGGGAGGAAAATCAGTTGAGATGATCTCCTTACAAGGACCCTATCTTGGAAACTGTACGTTGATGGTGCAGCTAATCAAAGAGGATCTGGAGTGGGGCTAGTTGTAGTGTCTCCTAAAAAAATTACTATTGAGAAATCCTTAAGGTTGGACTTCTCGACCACAAATAATGAGGCTGAGTGTGAAGCTTTGCTGGTAGGGATGGCTATGGTTCAGAAAATGGGAGGAAGAGTAGTGGAGGTGTTCTTGGATTCAAGGTTAGTCGTGGGCCAGGAAAATGGAGAATTGGAAGCTAGGAATTTGAGAATGCAAGAGTATTTGAGCCAAGCTAGGCACTTGCAATCGGGCTTTGAATCTTTCACTTTGCAGCAAATTTCGAGGAGCGGGAATACACATGCTGACTCTCTGGCTACTTTGGCAACTTCCTTGGCACAAGGTTTACCTCGGGTTATACTGGTTGAAGATTTGAATAAGCCCACCGAGGTGAGTAAGGAAAAGGTCTAGATTCATCGGATTAGGGTAGGGCCTAGTTGGATGGATTCGATAGTTCTATTCCTCAAGGAAGGTACTCTGCTCAAGGAAAAGGGAGAGGAAAATAAAGTACGAAGGTAAGCTCCTTGTTTTTGGTTGTCCGAGGAGCAAAAATTGTACACACGTTCTTTTTTTGGACCATACTTATTATGTGTCCATCCTGAAGCAATGGAGCCACTCTTGGAGGAATTACACGAGGGAATTTGTGGAAGTCATACTGGGGGCAGATCACTATCCCAGAGGGCCCTTACTTAGGGGTATTGGTAGCCAAGTATGCAAAAAGAGGCACATGAGTATATGAAGAAGTGTGACCAATGTCAAAGATTTGCTCCCAACATTCATTAGCCAAAAGTTGCTCTTAACCCTCTATCTAGTTCATGGTCTTTTTCTCAATGGAGCTTAGATATTGTGGGAATGTTCCCTACGGTAGTGGGGAACAGGAGATGGCGTTTGTTCAGCACTGATTATTTTACAAAGTGGGTTGAAGCTGAACCACTAGCCAATATCAGAGACGTGGACACAAAGAAGTTTGTATGTAAAAACATTGTCACTTGATTTAGGATTCCTCACACCCTCATTTTAGATAACAGACTTCAATTGGATAGTAAAACTTTCAGGAGGTATTGCTGTGAATTGGGTATTAGGAACAGATATTCAACTCCAGCTTATCCACAGTGTAATGGGCAAGTCAAGGTTGTCAACAAGATTATAGTGAGTGGCTTAAGAAGAGATTGGATGATGCAATGGTAAGTGGGTGGAAGAGATACCACATGTTCTCTGGACAGATCAAACTACCTCTTGTCGGTCAACTAGGGAAACACCCTTTTCCATGACCTATAGGTTCGAGGGTGTGATCCCTCTAAAGACTGGGTTTCCAACGCTGAGGACAAGTTTGTTCACTCCTAACAACAATGACAATCTATTGGAGAGAAGCTTGGATTTGGTTGAAGAGCGAAGAGATATTGCCATGGTTCAGTTGACATATTATCAACAGAAGCTAAAATAGGGGTATGACACAAGTGTGAGGCTAAGGCCATTAGCGTCTGGAGAGCTAGTGCTAAGGAAGGTTGTGGGTACTACAAAAAACCCAGCCTGGGGAAAATTGGGCCCCAATTGGAAACGGCCATACCGTATTACCTTGGTAGCTGGTATAGACACTTATTTCCTAGAAGGTTTAGATGAGAATGTTATACCACGCCCTTGGAATATAAATAACCTACGAATGTATTATTATTAATGAAAGGCAGCTCTGCCAAGTTTTTATTCAGGATATTATGTGTTGTGTACATCATTTGTTGAAGTATTAAACAAAACCTTGGTCATGCCTAACTCCTCAGAACACATACCTTGGGTAAATTAATACTTCTTATTATGTGATTAAGTATTAAACAGAATCTTGGTCATGTTTAACTCCTCGGACCACATACATTGGGTAAATTAATACTCCTTATTATTTGTTTAAGTATTAAACAGAACCTTGGTCATGACTGGCTCCTCGGACCACATACTTTGGGTAAATTAATACTCCTTATTATTTGTTCAAGTATTAAATAGAACATTGATCATGCTTGGCTCCTCGGACCACATACCTTGGGTAAATTAATACTCATTATTTGTTTAAGTATTAAACCGAACCATAGTTATGCCTAGCTCCTTTGGCCACATACTTTGGGTAAATTAATACTCCTTAACAAATATTAAAGTGCTAAACAGAACCTCGGTCATGTCTGGCTCCTCAAACCACATGCCTTGGGTAAATTAACACTGCTCAGTATCTCTCTAGGAATTAAACAGAACCTTAGTAACATTTGGCTCTTCGGACCATATACTATGGGCAAATTAATACCTACTACTACCTGGGTCTACTTCTAAGTGGATGGATATGTGAAGCTTTGGATAAGTAAATGTTTTACCATTGCTTAAAAGTGAGAAAGAAAGCCAAGGGCACATATAATCATATGAGCTATTTATCTCAGATACATAAGGTATGTTTTCGAAATCTAATCTACACTTTATCAAAGGTTGTGGACTTGGAGAAGTTAGCTTGTTATATTGTTGATGGCATAGAATGTAGCAGTTATACTATCACTTGTATAGATAAATGTTAAAGACAAGAATGTAGGTATATCTTGAATTAAATAAAATTATATCTCATACTTATATCAATTAAGTGTAGGGTAGAACGCAAATCATATTTGACTTTGCACAAGCACAATAGAACATAAAAGAAAGTTAATACTTGTCATTAAGTCAAGCCTTGGAAAAGGCAAAATAAGTACAACTTCTAAGATGTAAACAACAATTACATAAGTTAAAAAATATATATATATATATATATACATAAAAATAAAAAAAAAAAAAATAAAAAAAAAAGGTCTACAAAATCTAACTTAGACCCTACTTAATCTTAAAAGGAGGGTTATCTTTTGTAGTGGCCTTGGCAGGTTTAGCAATTGCACCTGCTATGGAGGCTGGGCCTTTACCCTTGGAATCCTTCTTGGTAGGAACGGGGAAGGTTACTAGGACAATTTCTCAGCTCTGGGAGACCCCCTTCCTCCTTAAAGGAATCCTTGGGTGCAGCTGGAGGCTTTGGGACTTTAGGGGCCACTTCTTTAACTATTTCTTTTTCAACTGCCCCAACTTGCTTAGCCTCTTTAGGAGAACTGCTGGGAGAGGGAAGGGCCTTAACAGATGCATACTTGCTAGGATTAGGGTTCTTGGGGGCAGTCTCAGCTTTGGAGCATGAGGAACTTGATGCCCAGATGGCTGGAGGATAATAAACATTCTCTGCTCTCCTAAGGGCAGAGGAGGCTTCCACTCCAGCTTGGTTGAGGGCCTCATTCCACACTATGAGGCAATAAGTCCTGCAAATCTTAGAAACCTCAGCCTTAAGGGTTTCCTCTATTTCAGCCACCCCAACATCATATCCATCCTGTTTAACTTTTTCCACGGCGGCCTCTACCTCCTCCAGTTTTTTCTTCAAGGCCCCTATCCGCTCCTTAGCAACGGTTAGCTAGTCCTCGGTCTGGCGGAGTTTCTTGCGCTGGCTCTCTGCTTGCCTTTTAGCTCCTTACAAGGTAGCTTCAGCACTCTTCTTATCCTTATCAGCCTCAGTTAGCTTAGTGTTGAGCTCCTGAATTCTTTTTTCGGCAAGGGAAAAGGCCTTCACAGCAGCTATCCGCCTCCCTTCTTCTTCCTTCATTTGTCGATGGGACTTGTTCACCAACTCCTCGGCCATGTGTGCAAATTGAACAGCTTTGAAGGATAAAATATAGTGATAAAAGAAAACAATTAGAACCTTGAGTGTAAAAAAAAATAATAATAATAAATAAAATAATAAGAAAAAACAATAATAAACACACTTACCAACGCAAGGTCCCTCTTCATACTTAGAAACACCTCGTGTTTCTTTATGGACCTTAGATCTGCCATGTCTCCAAGCAGCAATAGGGCCTGTTCCATGGCATTTGCCATGTAGCCAGCTTTCCCCCGCTGGAAGTCCCTTATGGAGGCATCTGTTGGTAAGGGGACCTATTCAGCACTAGAGGGGGATTCCAGGCTTGGACTTTGGCGTGACTATCACGCCCCCTTTCCATAGCAGATCCCTCACTTGAAATCCTCATTTGAGCAATCTTGTTCACTTTGGCCCTCTTTTAGGGCTTAGCTTCTTTAGTAGGAAGGCCTCTTCCTTCTTCCACCACCTCTTTGCCCTTTTGGTCCCGCTTCCTCTTCTTGTCTGCGACGTTAAGTTGGGAGGTTTGGGCAGGAGGAGGAGTGGGAGGCTTGGTCTAGACCGCCACCTCGGGTACATTACCCCCTACATGGGACTTCAAGAGCTCCAACAGGCTCGTCATGGTTTTGCGCTGGAGTACCATCGCATCAGGTACACTTGGGACTTCTTGAACACTACTCACTTGGGTTGGAAGAAGGTGGATAAAATCACCAGCTAAAGGCTTTGGGGATTGGGGCTGGTTGAAAACTTCAAAGTCGTCCTTGGAGTCTGAGACTTCAACTACTTGTTCTTTTTCCTTAAGGGTTGGTTGGGAAGGAGTTGCTTCTTCCTCGACAGTGCGTTGGGATGGCAATTCCACTTGTTGTACGCCTTTTGGAGCAGGGCCAACAAGAAAGCTAGGTACCGCGATGTTGATCTGATGCAAGTGGGGGTCTCTTGCTTTGATCGAGTACTTGGGTGCCTAGAAGCTGCTCTTAGCTGTCCGTCGATGTGGACAAAGACCTCGGCTTTAAGTACCTTTGTCAAGTCTGGCTCATTGACGAGATTGAGGTTTGGAATTGCAGAATACTTATTTGCAATTGTGCCAAAAACAAAAACATTATTAAAAAACAGCATGGATAAAAGAAGAACTAAGTTACAGGTACAAATAGAAAAGGTAAACACAAGAAATGTTAGTAAGAAAAGGGATATTGTTAGAACAATAGACCTAGACCTAAACACCCCACCTGGTGTCCCTTCTCATGTCGAGCAATAAAGCTCATCATGCCACTCCCCTGAGATAATTTTTTAATCTTTGTCCATACCCTTATTGGACTCAGGGAGACATGATATGAGTCTGACCGCAGGGACTCTAGTTTTCAGGTAATACGCTTGACTTGTGAGCTTGTGATGATTGAAAACCCAGTTAACATCATGGTGGGTAAGGTTCACATTCATCCTCTCATTAAGGGCGTCTATACTACCTAAAATCCTAAACATATTGGGGGCGCACTGAGTAGGGGAAAGTTCATGAGTAATAAGATAATTCCTAGTTACTCTACCTATAGGGATTCTCATCCCTTCCTTTGTAAAGGCGATCATAGGGATTACTACTTCTCCTTCCTGCCTCATGGCATGCCATTCCCCCCGGCGGCAATACCTAATAGAAACCCCAGGTGGGATAAGATATTGAGCTTTAAAGCTCTCTATGCCCTCTAAGGTGTCTACTAGATGAGCAAATCTACCCATATGAAAAAGAATTGAAAGTGGTGGGGAGACGAGGTGAAATTAAAGGGGCCGAGGAAGAACAGGCTTTAAATAAATAATAAAAAATAAAAAAGAAAAAAATACTAAGGACAACTTATGGAAGGGAAGGAGTGCTCCTTAGACTAGTTCTTGAGATTTGAAAGTGCAAAAAGTGAAACAGTCGAAGTCTTCAGGCAGTACATATATGAGTAGGAATGGCAACGGGTCGGGTTCGGGCCGGGTTTTTCCATACCCGGACCCAACCCACGGGGCAAGATCCGTGGCCCAAACCCGGCCCGTTTAGGGTACCAGGTTTTTTTCTAGGGCCCGGACCTGCCCCAACCGGGCTCCACGGGCCCCGTTTAGGGATTGGGCCCAATTTGTGGCCCAACCAAAAAAAAAAAATTTTTAAGCCCAAATTTATTTTTACCTGCATTAAGCCTGCACCGCCTAATCCGTGGCCCAATCCGACTAATCTTATTAATTTAAATTAAAAAAAAAATACAAGCACAAACACAAACAGCAACAGCAACACAAATACAAATACAAATACAAATCAATCAACACTGAAGCATCAGTCTTACTGAAATGAGATTTTTAGACAATAAATAATAAATAAACATAAAAAATAGAGGAAACAAAACTCCATCTATGGACCGATTCTTACATGAATCCTCAAACATCAAATACCCAAAAACAAAAACTATTAAGAGGAAATGAACCCAAAAACAAAATGAACCAAAAAAAAAAATGAAGAACTCAGATGGTAGCTTCATCAGCGTTGGTTTCAGCAATCTTCGCCTGACCTCACAAGATTCGTGCTCCTCCGTGACAAACAGCGACCACCACGAGATCCGTGCTCCTCCACGAGGGTGAGGGTGGGTCGGTAAGTGAATGAGAGTGAGGGTGAGGATGAGATGTAAGTGAGAGTCAGTGAGGCGGTGAGGGGTGAATGAGATGTGAGGGTGAGAGTGAAAGTCAGTGAGGGTGAGGTGAGACTTGAGAGAGGCGGCTAAGTTGAGAGTTGAGAGAGAAACGAGTTTTAGTGTCGGACTGAAATGAGAGAGTGAAATGAGAGAGGGAGGCTGAAATGAGAGAGGGAGGGAGGCGCTGAAGAAAAAAAATGAGGGATTACTGGATTAGGGTAGGGTTAGATAGGTTTATATATAGAGAGAGAGGGTATTTTTGTAATTTAGGGTACCGGGTTTTTAAACGGGTCAGGTCTCGAGTCGGGTCTGGGTTTTTTTGATAAAACTCGGACCCGCTTCGGGTTTTTTTTTTTAACCCATACCTGACCCTATTCCTAATCGGACCGGGTAAAACCCGGCCCATTAGGGTCGGGCCGGGCCGGGTACCCGCAGGTTGGGCAAAAATTGCCATCCCTATATATGAGAGGGAAAAGCAAGTGCTACAATTCCCGCCCAAGTCCCCACAAAATATTCCACCGTTGGATCTCCATCGTACTGTAGAAAGTGGGGAACATGGAACCGTAGGAAATAAATGCAGGCGCGTCCCGGATACCGAAACATCACGAGCATGCTTTTGGGCAATTGAAAAGACACCTGCACAGACAAAAATGATGTAAGAGCATAGCAAAATAATTGTTGGAATATCGAAATCCCCTTTTTTTCCCGAGGAGAAAAAGAGTGGAATTTCGAGGGGCTATTGTAGGGATAAAAGGCCCAGTAATGGATATTGGGCCGTGGGCCGTGTCTAAGGACATTAAGTTGTCCGAGGATAGGTAGACATTAACGAGGACATCCCAATTAATCTGACAATGACTGAACTGAGAGTGAAATTCATCAGTTGGTCCATATAAGAAAACCAAAAAGGATGACACAATGGGGCCTCACTTTCTAGAAATAAGCACATCACTCTTCATTGTCTTCACTAATTAACACTTAAAACCACAATATCCATCAAATCATATTTGTTGCTGCTCTCCAATTCACCATTTTGGTAAGCTTAATTGCATCCCATTGTGATTGTGCTTTCTCCAACTCACTTTTTTGCCAAAATCATATATTGTCACCTCAAGTTAACTCAATTGATAAAATTTTATAGTGTGGTTCAATCAGGCACTATTTCATTAAATCAAGTTCTTCAAGGACAAAAGAAAAATTTGAGCATGGTACTTAATGCTAATGTTTGTTAGCTGTCAATTATAGAGTCAGGCTTTGTTAAATTAGATTCACGATTAGAAAATTAGACTTTGTTGCAAGTAATGCTTTACAAAAATGTCAAATTGTGATGTATATAATGCATTTCTTTTGGCATGATCAGTTTCCTTCCCTGCTTTTTGTATTTGGCTAATCATCTGGTTAAGCCCTTGATCTGACTTTTGAGGATGAAATGAATTCATGGAAGTTTGGAGATTTAGAGTTTTCAAATCAAATAAAAATCACAATTAATAAGTATGATTTAGTTTAGTTAGATTTCACATGGTGATTTTTGATTGACGAAACGACATGCTGATGAAATATTAAGTGTTTGTTCTCAATGTTAACGATTGGAAATTGGTGTCAGTTGACTTTGTTTGATATCTTTTACTCTAATATCCCAAGCAGTGAGGGTCCTAATTAAATGTTCTATGTACAAGGAGTGGTAAGACCATAGATCTTTTGTTGTTGCATTGTGACATTGCCCATGAATTGTTGACTTATACCTGGTTATGCATTTAGGTGTCCCTACCAGCTCTCCTTCACTTTGTTGTGCTGCGTTGTGTTGTCTAAATTTTGGTTCTAAAGTTATGTACTGATTTTCACTAATAGAAGTGGAATTAGGTTGAACTAAGTCAACTTTTTGAAGCTCATTTCTTGTTTTTGATGTTGCAAAGCAATTTTGGATTCCAATATTTGATATCGTTGTGTCCTAATTATTGCCTTTTTTTTTGTATGTAGGATGTTCCTCCGATCTTACAATCCAGCTCTCCAAAAATCATTAGTTGCATCCCATCAACCAAAGAACCACATTTGAACAAACACATTCTTTGCAAGTGTCGAAAAATATTTTGAAACTCTTTGAAACTTTGAATATGGTATTAGCTTAATTTAAGTGTTGAAGGAGTTTCTATGTACAAAGGACCACATCTTTCTTTTGTTAATTTTATGGTGATGGTTATAGACAATGTTATGTATTTGATAATATATTTCTATGTTAATATAATGTTAGTTTGGAGACATTTGTGGTGTTATCTATTTACATTTGTGGTATTGTTTTAGTGGAGTATAAATTATTACTGGTTATTTGTAATAGTGGTTTTAGAACCCAGGAGGAAAATAAAAATAAATAAATAAACCTGCCCGCCGCTGAAGGACTAATATTATGATATAATTGAAGACCTATAGCAGCGTTTATAGCCCGCCGCTAAAGGACTCACACATATAGCAGCAGGCATAACCGTTGCTAAAATATGCGTAGAGCATGTTGTTTAATAAGCCCTATAGTGGCGCTTATTACCCACTGCTAAAGGTTGTCACTATATCCTGCCGCTAAAAGGTCACTTGACCCGAATGGTAACCTCATATGGCGGTAGTTTTCAGCTTGCCGCAATAGACCAAAAGTACCATTAAATGGCTAATCTATTGCGGTGTTTTGAGTTACCACCGCAATAGATCTATAGTGGCACTGCAATAGTGGCGGGTAGAACCGCAGCAATAGCACCTACCACTAAAGGTCAAATGGACCTTTAGCAGCAGTTTTTTGGGCTTTTGCAGCATTTTTGGCCCGCCACAATAGTACAATTTTTTTGTAGTTGAAGTATAGTTTGACAAAAACGAGGTCGAACTTATAGGGACTTGAATGAATGTAGGAAAATTAATCAAATCTTAACCAAATTAATCCTAATCTAGTTTTATAAAAATTGGTTGTTTGAAATTAAATATACTAAGCAAATAATTAAACCAAGCAAAGATATAATATAAAGCAATAAAGAGATGTAAACAATCTAGAGAAAGGAATTAAGGTTATGGAATCCGCCTTGTTAATTCATATCAGCATACATTTACAATCATTAATTTTTCCCAACCACTACATGATAATCTAGAAATCAATCTTGCTACCGTGGAAAAAATTATCATTGAAACTTCTATTTAAATATCTAAAGCATGTTCTTCCTCACTGCCTAGGTATAAAATCAAATCATCAATTGTATCCGTAGCCAAACAAATCATAAGAAATAATAAACCAAGCATTCAATTAATTAAGGCAAATCCTAAATCATGAGAAAAACATGATTGAACTCATATCTAGAATCTCATCTTAGTCAATTGATATGAAGCAAGAACAATTTAAACCATTAAAGAACAAATATGTGGGAAAAATCAAATCACATAAATATTACTGATAATCCTTAACAATGTTTCATCCTCAACTTTAATTATAAATTTAGCTATTCATGGTAATTGAAATAAAACACAAAAATAAAATACTAAACATTAAACTAGACAAATAAAATAGAGAAAGAAATAGTCACAATACTAGATAAAAGCCACAAAGGAAGCCACATGCGGCACTGCCTCTTGCTCCAATTTTCTGTTTTTCATCACAACCCTAGCACTAGTCTCTATTTTCTCTCCTCCCTTTTTTTCACAAACTGACCTAGAGGTTTATATAAGAAAAATGGTCGCACACCATTCTCTAATCCTAATACAAGTAGAACAAGGATTTCATATTTTAAGCCACGCACTAAAACTTCAGGTACGTGTTTTGGTGAAGTAACAAGGAGGCCCACAACAACTACTAATTTGGACTCTAAAGCCCACCACGTTGATTGTGTTTTTTTTTTGTGACACCTGTGCTTGGTTTTAGAGTTTCTTTCCTTGCAAACTTCATACACGTTCCCATCAAAAAAAAAAAACTTCATACACGTTGGAATGCATCTTGGTTTCTTCTTATTTTTCTTTATTTGCTTTTGGTCTTCTTATTCACGCCTAGGCTGCATGTTTACTTGGGTTGAATCTTTACTTCATGCTTCACATCTAGGTCTTAAGCTAGCTTGACAATTGGCCTAGCCCCACTTTGTACGTAAAGACTTTATTACCTATAAAATAAAGACAACTTATAATCAACCACAAAATAGCATAAAAGTGCAACTAAAAATGCATATATGAAAGTACTTTATTGTATATATTTCATGCACATCATGTACTATTTTGGAGTTACAACCATTTATATATTTCTATACAGATCTATGTGGTTATATTTTTTTTCTTATGTAAGCATAAATTTATTGATTTTTTTTGTTTATAAAAATAAAATTTAAAATTGATGTTGTGGAAGCTACAAAAAAAAAAAAAAAAGTTATTTTATAAATGGAAAAGAAACTAACCAAGTTGCTTCTGAATGAAAACCTCAAATCCACAAGGAGTTCTTTCAATCCCTTCAAGGTGATAGGTTCGTAGAATCTACCAAGAAAAAAAAAAAATGAACAAAAAGAATGAATTTTTATTGATCTTAAAGCTGAATTGCCTTGGAGGCTAAAATGAGTTTAAATAGTATAAAAAAAAAAATCTAGGACAATTAGGAAAATACTCAGAAAACCTTAATTCGCACTAATCATGTAATTAAGTGGCAAAATAGTAATTTTGACCAAAAACAGAAAAATTAAGATAATTGCTAAAATTGAAACTATCGACTTTGAAAGACATCCCAAAACAAACCGAACTTTATTTTGACTTTTAAGCTAAAATTTATTAAGGAAAAAAAATATTACTAAAAATGACAAAATTACTATTTCTCAGGCCTTAATGGAGGAATTTGCCCAAATTAGAGCGAACCTCGTAAACGAGTCTTGATTAGAAAACCATTTCCCTTCAGACTTCAACCGTTCAAATTTCATGCAATTCCCACATCGTAGTCCTGATAAGTTCTACTGCCGCCCCTTGATCTTGCCCCATGATTTCTAGCACTCTCACTTCTCTAGGAAGGCGTATCTGTTCTACATCATAAATCCACATATTTTATAAGCCTAAATATTAGCTTAAGTACATTAACCCAATATATTAGCTTAAATAACACACTTTTTTAATAATTATTTTTAAAAAAATTAACTTATAAAAAAAGTTTTATTATACCGACTGAAATACTCAAAATATCCTCGTTACAACCCGGTATTTTATCTGATACATTTTAGAGGAGTATCAGTACCAATTTAATGGCCAATATGATACATTTCCCCAATAATATGGTATTGACTTCTCTGAAAATGAGACAATGAAAAGTAACGTTAGAATAGAAAAGAAAGAAGTAGAAAGTATTTTATTTTCCTTTAAGAAAGTATATTTAGTAGAGGGATAAAAAAGATGGATGATGGAAAATGTATACTACCTCTGTCCCATTTTGTTGTCATATTTAGAAACATAAACTTTTTAAGGGAATATATAATTTAAGCATTGACTTTTAATTTAAAAAAATAAAACTTTCCAAAACAACCCCTATTGATTAAAACTCTAATAAAAGAATGGTAATGACTTTTTAAATAAAGTAATAGAAAAGCTAAAGGATGCTCTTAAGGGCATTTTTTTTATGAACCATTTTTTTATAAACCATGTTAGGAAAGTTTTTTTATGAACTTTTTGTTTTGAGATTTTTTCTATTTCTCATAAAAGTGGTGTCATAACTTTTTTAACATAGTTTATTAGCAATTGCTCTAAGTGCGCCTGTTAACATGACCTATAAAGTAATAGGTAAGGTAAGAAATTTATTTATTAACTTTTCAAAGAGAACAACATTTTGGATCATCCTAAAACAAAATAAAAGATAGACAATAATTTTTATTTTTTGGCTAAATTATAAATTGCACTCCATATCTTTGTCCAAAATTCAATTTTAATCTCAATTTTTGTGTTCAATTCAATCCTCCAATTTTAACTATTTTTAACTATTATTTAATGTAGTCCTAACTTAAATAATAATGATAATAAATAAATGCCAAATGGATGCACACTATAAGCCAACTAGTGTTGTGTTTTCGCTAAATGGGTGTTGTGTTTTCGCTAAATGGATAACCATTATATAGTCAATTATCTATATGTTTGACATTCTCTTATGAAGCTGGGTGGCTTTTTCTGTTGGTATCAGTATGGTTGACGTAGTTTCTTGTTGACTCTGTCTATAGTACTTAATTTAAAATTGAACACTTTCTCAAAAAAAAAAAAAAAAAAAAAAAAAAATTTAAAATTGAACACGAATATTGTTGACTCTCTCTGGTCATGTTTTCACTTTGTAGTTTGTATAGGTTTTTGAGTAATGGAAAGTACGAGTGTGTGGTTCATGTAAAGCCACAGTAGTGGATAAGAGTAGTGGATGATTGTTCTGCAGAATGCACTCTGGTAGTGCAGCAATTGAGTCACACGACATGTAGTTTAGTGAGGAGTGATGAGTGTCAATTCTGGTAGGGTAGAGATGCCACGTGTCTTGTGATGATTGAGTGGTCAGAAAGTCTGTTATTCCAAGAGTGTTTCCCGCTGAGTTAGTTAGAGTTTGTTAGGGAAATCTCCATGTATAAATATCTCATTACTTGTAATTTTATTAGGGTGAATCAATGATATAGTTTTCAAGATACATTGAATCTAGACTTTTCTCTCTAGAATAGCTTGGTTTTTCATGGCATCAGAGCCATTAATGGCGTCCTCTACTTCTTCGAGTTCAATCTCTGCTTCTTCAAGTTCTACAAGTACCACTGCTTCTAATCATGGCATCAATCCATCACTGTTGCTTCTCTCTAATATGGCGAATATGGTGACTGTAAAGATAGACTACAATAACTACTTGGTTTGGAGGCACCAAAACAAAGTAATCTTGAGGCCTATTCTTTGATTAGCTTCATCGAAGACTCCAATGGAGCTCCTGATCCGTTCATGAAGGATAGCTCAGGGAATTATACCACTGAAGCAAATCCTGAATATGTTCACTGGAAGAATCATGAACAAGCACTGTTTACATTTCTCAATTCTACTTTGTCTCCACCAATTCTTGCTCCTATAGTGGGGTAGAAATCGGGGAGAGGAGTATGGAAGATTCTTGAGAAACGTTTTGCTTCTATTTCTCGCTCTCATATTCTTGGTTTGAGTGATGAGTTGATGAGTCTCAAGAAAGGAACTGAGTCAATGGATAGTTTCTTTCAGAGGATTAAAGAAATTCATGACAAATTGAGTGTTGTTGCTGTTTGTGTTGATGAAGAAGACCTGATTCATCTAGCACTTGAGGCACTTTCACCTGAGTATGATGCATTTTGCTCTGCAATCAAGACCAGGAATGATGTGTTTAGTCTTGAAGAATTGAACATTCTATTGAATTCTGAAGAAAGATCCATCAAGAAACGTTTTGTTTACAAGGAACCTACATCATTAGCTATGTCTATGAATCACTTTAATAATAGTTTCAATAATTCCAATAATCGTGGCAGAGGCAAGAACAATGGTAACAGAGGTCGTGGTAATGGTAGATGTAATGGCAATACTCAGTTTCATGGGAATTTTAGTCCTGGTAGTGGTGGTCAAGCTTATGGATCTTTTGGCAATGGTCAAGGTTCATTCTTTGGATCTCCAAGTGGTCCTAGTTCTTCACAGTTTCAGCCTAATTCTAGCTCATAACCCTCACAGAATCAAAGGCCTACTTGTCAAACTTGCTTCAATGGCTGCAAGTTTTACGGCTGCTACTGCTAATTCTACTCAGAATTCACAGTGGCTCACTGATATTGGAGCTTCTGATCATGTTACTCCTGATTTGGCTCAACTCTCTCTTCATCAGCAACCTACTGTTGGTAATGAATCAGCCACAGTTGGCAATGGGTAAGAATTACCAGTCACTCATATTGGCAATGGTAAACTAGCTAATCCCTCTCATGCTTTCAAACTTGATAATATTCTTTGTGTTCCTCAACTTGCATCAAACTTACTTTCTATTCATAAATTGTGCCTTCAAAATAATGCTTTTTGTTATTTTGATGCATACAATTTCTTAATTTAGGATTTACCTACGGGGAAAATTCTTTACAAAGTATTGAGTAAAGATGGAGTTTATCCTATTCCTCAACTGTCCAATCTTTCTTCTTCATCTGTCAGCTCTACTGGCCTTGTTACTGTGTCTGATCATGCTTTACTTTGGCATAAGAGGCTTGGTCATCCTTGCTCCAGGATTCTTCATTCTGCTTTATCTGATTTTCAATCTGTTTATGTTCCTGTAAATAGTGACATTTGTTCCCAATGTCCAGCTTGTATAAGTGCTAAAATGCACAAACATTCTGTACCTAAACATGCACCAGATTCCTCTTTTCCTTTAGAATTGGTTCATTCTGATGTATGGGGCCCTGCTCCTATTGTTTCTAAACTTGGACACAGGTTTTATGTCATTTTTGTGGATGATTTTACTCGTTTCACATGGATGTTTTTACTTAGACATAAATCTGATGTGTTCAATGTTTTTGTTCATTTTAAAGCTCTTGTTGATAATCAATTTAACACTACTATTAAGTTTTTGAGGTCTGATAGGGGAGGTGAGTATGATAATCATAAATTCAAGTCTTTTTCTTTGTCTCAGGGAATTCAGCATTGGTTTTCTTGTCCATATACACCTCACCAGAATGGTGTCGTTGGGAGGAAACATAGACATATAGTTGAGAGTGGTCTTGCTATGCTTCATCAATCTCAACTTCCTTTGTCCTTTTGGTCCTTTGCCTTCAACACTGCCATTTTCTTGATTAATAGGATTTCATCTTCCATCTTGAATGTTGTCTCACCTTGGGAAAGACTTTTTTATAAGAAACCACCCTTGCAGGCTTTAAAATCTTTTGGTTATGCATGTTACACTTTGCTCAAGTCATACCCTTCTAATAAGCTTCAACCTAAGTCCTCCCAGTGCGTTTTCTTGGGTTATCCTTCTATGTCAAAAGGCTATATTTGCTTAGATGTTGCTTCTGGTATGATTTACATTTCTAGTCATGCTATATTTCATAAGTCTATTTTTCCTTCATACTCTTTAGTCTCTTCTACTTCAGCCCCTTCTGTGTCTCCTTCTATCACTCCCTCTGCTGATGTCTGGTTAGCTTCCTTACTTTCTTTACCTGTTGTATCCTCCTTCCCTACTGTTTCTACATCCTCTTCTCTAATGTCTAATAGCCCTACTTCTGATGTTCCTTCTTTGCCTAACCTTCTTCTCCCTGCCCTTCCCTCTTTGGATTCTTATTTTGTTCCTTCTTCCTCTCTTCCTTCTTCTGATACTTCTATTGTTCCTGTGGTTAATACCCCTACTGCCAATGTCCATCCTATGGTGACTAGATCCAAAAATGGTATATTTAAGCCCAAAGTTCTTGCTGTTGCTACTGATTATACTACCATTGAACCTTCTTCATATTCTGTGGCTCCCAAACACAAACATTGGGTTGAGGCCATGGATTATGAATTCAATAGTTTGCTATAGTAGAAGACTTGGTCTTTGGTACCTTTGCCCTCTTCTTCATAAGGCAATTTATGGTCTTAAGCAAGCCCCAAGGGCTTGGTTTGATAGCTTTAACACTCAGTTGTTCCATCTTGGGTTTCATGCTATTGGGGCTGACAGTAACTTGTTTATCCTCATTCACTCTTCTTGTGTGGTTTATCTTCTTCTCTATGTTGATAATATCATCATTACTGGCAGCAACTCTTCCTTTGCTTCAGACATTATTCATCAACTCAGTACAGCTTTTGCTCTTTGTTGAGGGGAAAATTTTGATGTTCCCAAATAGAGTATGGGGTAGCCAAGTCGAAACTCGACGATGGGCCCTTGAAATAGAGCCCAAAGGCTTTTGGTGTTGTGGAAGTCTGCCCAAGCATGAGATAGAGGCTGCACTATAACAAGAAGACAACAACAAAGCACAATAAACATATTATTGTTGTTAGTTTGTTGTGTTATTAGTCATTTTTACAGCGTCATAATTCAAATCAGTCCTCCTATGGTAAATGTGAAATTACACTTAAAAGTCTAGAAGTTAATGATTAAATAAATTTATGAAAGTATTCAGTCCTGGGGGTCCTTGTGTGTCTCGCTTAGGGGAATTTATAGTATTTTCAGCCATCATTACATCAATGTGAAGGGAAAAATTCAATTGTTACCAATACATTATATCCTTCATCATAATAATAATAAATAAGGATTAAAAGCTTCATAGTTACAAATAAAAGAGGAAAAATAGGATGGAATGGAGGGAGAGAGAGCGTCCAGCCGTGTGCATAGGTTGATTAAGTTTGTCTCCTTTCATCATGCACTTTAAATGACTTTTCCCATGTAATGCTCTTTTAGTTTTTGTCAAACACGAGTGATATTATCTTTCATAAGAATGACTTTAAATATTAAAAATGTACGTCTTTAAAAAGAATGATTTTTAATATGAAGTCTTTGTGCCTTTTAAGAGAAAGGCCCTAATATTGATGTTCATATGCCTTCCATGAGAAAGGGCTTTTGTAATGTGTTCTTGGAAGAATATTTGATATATTTTTAAGATGTGTGGAGATGATAAGGAATATGTATATATTGTGAGATATGGTGTTTAGAGATATATGAGAAGTATGTATGGGTATTTTGTGAGGAATGTGATTCATAAAATAAATGGAAGTATGAAATAGATAAATGAAGGTTAAATGTAGTAAAGGCTGCTGCTGGGACTATTTTTTGTATTATGACATTGGTTACGTTGCTTTAAAGAAGGGGGATTTTGTATGAGAAATGAAGAATGAGATAGAGATGTGTTTTGGGCAGCAAAATGATGAAGTTTAAGAATATTGAAGTGTGGGAGAGATGAATAGTGTGTAATGGTGTGGTGTAATAAGTGTGATGCAATGGTGTTATCTAAGGAGAGATATCTTTGTAAGGGAGATGGAGAAGTTTAGAGATCTGTGCAGCAAGATGAAAGAGATTTTAGAATTATTGAAAATTAGAGAAGGATCAGAGAGTAGAGATCAGAGAGGAGAGATCAAAGGGGAAGAGATTAGAGAGGAGCCCCCCCCCCCCCCCTTTTAGTGTGTAGCTTGGTCCTCTTTATATAAAGCCAAGCTATGTAACTAGATCAGAACTAGCTGAAGGGAAACTTAGCAAATGAGGAAAAGTCCTTGACAATATAAGTGGTCTTTTGTTTTTTAACCAAAAGAAGAAAGTTTGAGACTTAATGTTGGTGACACAGCTGGATAATGTCATGTGGATGACATATTTTGCTTGGAGGACAATACTTGGCATTAAATTCATGGTTTAGCTAAAAAAGGCAAGATAATCTTTATGAGATCCTTCTATTTCTTTGGGTATGGTAGCAAGCTGCTGAGATTAGGCATTAATGAGCAAGTGATGTCAATTTTAGGACATATGTCAACCTGCTGGAGCTTCTATAGCTCAGCTGGAACTGTTACAGCTTCTACAGAAGCTATTTGCAGCTTCCGTTGGAGCTGTTTCAGCTTTTGCAGAAGCTATTACAGCTTCTGCTGGAGTCGTTTTTGGTGTTTTCGGCTAAGTTTTCTCTTTTGGAAAATATATTTGATGAAGTTTTAGAGATGTAATAATGATATTTTTGTATTTTAACCAAATCTTGGAGAGTAAAGAGAGCATTTAATACTAGATATGAGATACTAATATATATTTAGCCATCTGTTTGGAATTGATTTATATGAAAATAATAATACAATTAATATGGAATGATATAATTATATTTTAAAACTTATATTATATGATGGACATTAATTTTGTAAAGAGCATGGGGAGTTTTATCATTTTAAGTGTTATGTGATATGAGAGGCTTACCAAATGTTACCTATCGCACACTGACTCGTCAGAGTTCAGGGAATTGGAAAAGACATGCCAAGCAACATGCTTTCCTTTATCAACTTTGAACCACTGAAGTTTTACTGAACATACTTCTTGGCCCTCCAAACCACGACTCCCAAAATTCCCCCAATGAGACTCATGAGCTTGGATCATGAGCCAAAAATGAGATAATGTGCTACAAGCTTGAACCATGGGCTTTGATTCCTTTTTTGTGTAAATATGGGCTCTTTTGGGCTTTAAAAGAGATTTTCCCACAATTCATGATAGCGTTGACGTGGTGCAGATTGCCAATAAAATGAAGCTGCGTGGTGTAAAAAAATTTGTCCTCAACATTCCGCCCCCTGAGTGCATGGGCTTGCTTTGCAAGGGCATGCACGAGTGAAGATGTTTCTTGAAGATTTTGTAAATGAGCGAATCTAATGTTGTTGGCTACTAGAGATGATGGTTGATAGTACTGATAGAGTAGTAAAATAGGTGCTGTTGAACATGTGGGTTGCATTTGCTATCTTATAGGTACAGTGATAATAGATTAATGTAATTGAAATTTCCATAGATGGAGTAGTGGCTTCGTTGAACTTAAAAGCTTCATTTTCTTTTTGGTAGATTCATTGATCTTTATCTAGATCCATGTGTAGCTTTCTTGAATGAGCTAATGTAATAATGAAAGACCAAGCCCCCAAGTGTAATATCACCGCAACTTTGGTGATGTATGGGATTCTAATGATTCTAGCGGAGCGATGGATATGATTATCATGACTTCGAACATGTGTGTCTGCTGTCACGGCTTGATATGATAGGACTCCAACATAAATCTTTGTTGATAAATAGAGCTTTATTTGGTGCTTGTAACTTTGTGATGAATGCCAATCAAAATGTTCTTGAAAGAGATTGGCCATTGCTGGACCGATAGAGTTATGTAGTGGAAGTGCCTCCATTGAAATATTTGACATTTTTTTTTTTTTTTGATATATCCAATTGTAGCCCCTAGAAATGAAATCCTTTGGATTAGTGAATCAAGCCCCTGAGTGTAGGAAGGCGTTGGATGAGCATAGATTTGTTGCAAGTATCACTGCTGAACCGTTGGCTATTTCTTCTTAATTGCATGAGCTTTGTTAATTAATTTGTCATGGGCTTTTAAAATATTGCCAAGTTGTATTGGGCTTTTGATAAATGTGTGTTATGGGTTTGTAAAATAGACATAATTGTTGTAGGTTTCAAATATGACTTCTATGATTTTTAAATTTTAGTAGCACAAGTTCATATTTCTTCATGGGCTTGATGTATGTTAGCCATGGGTTTTGGAAAGATGAATAGTGTTACATAAGATAAATAGTTACTATTTTTTTTTTTATATAAATGTTGTGGTATAGATAAGTACATATATATGTCAGGAAATCTATGTTGCCAAATATTATTAGTTTTGGGCTTTTAGTAAGATATTTGTAATACAATATTGGTCAAGTATTAATATCCTTGGGCTTTTGATAAAATAGTGCTAAGAAGTTAGCTTAGGCTTTTGATGTTGCCAATAAGAATAGGGTTTTTGATGTTGCCAGCGAAAACTGAGCTTTCGATGTTGCCAATGAGAATTGGGTTTTTGATATTGTCAGCGAGAACTGGGCTTTTAATGTTGCCAATGAGAATTGGGTTTTGATGTTGCCAATAAGAATTGGGCTTTTGATGTTGCCAATGAGGTTTTGATGTTGCCAATGAGAATTGGGATTTTGATGTGCCAGTGAGAACTGGACTTTTGATGTTGCCAATGAGAGTTGGGTTTTTGATATTGCCAGCAAGAACTGGGTTTTGATGTTGCCAATAAGAATTGGGTTTTTGATGTTGCCAATAAGAATTGGGCTTTTGATATTGCCAGCGAGAACTGGACTTTGATGTTGCCAATGAAAATTGGGCTTGATGTTGCCATTTAGTAATGGGCTTTGATGTTGTCAAGTATATCACAATATGGCCATGGAGGTAATATCTATTTTTGAAATCACTTGCTAAATGCATGACCATTTTATTTTGAAGAGTCCCAACCATAACAGCTGTCTTCAATTTTGAATATGTAAAGGTTTGAAATATGAAAAGTGTTTTGATCATTGAAAGATTGATATAATTGAGCCAAAATACAGTCATGGAAGTTAAACAATTTATTTTGAAAATGTCAAGTTGCAAAAGGTTTGTCTTTGCAAGTAAGTTTGAAATACAAATATCTATGTAAAAATGTATCTTAAAATATTTATAGTTTTGAAATAAATGTAAGATATTCATGTCTTAGAGTAAAGATAACACTTACTCTCTATTTCCAAAGCATTTTGCAGAAAATGTGATTTTTGAGTTAAGTATGATATAGCTCCAACCATTTGCCATTGATAGGTTCCATGAGATTTTTGCCTTCCGCCATGGCTAGAAAATAATAGTTGTTGCTATAGACTTCTTTTTCAAGACAAATGTCCCTGGATGTAGGGATGTCAGATTGATTGGACCTTTTAGATCAAAGCCCCCTAGTGTGAGGTAGTTGACATCCTTGATGATGCTCAAGATTTCAAAGGTTCCAATGATATGGTTCATGTGAATTTGATGATTCTAGTAATATGATGCATGGAGTCACCGTGGCTTTAGGGGACATGGGGTTACCACGGCTTTGATGGTGATAATAAAGCTTCTTTGATGACCTCCAATCTACTTGGTTTAGTGGATGATTCAGAGAAAAAAAAAACTTTCTTTTATTGATTGGAACAAGATTGGTGATTCCAGCAGCAAGGAGTTATTGAATTTCTTGGATGATTTGGGCTTCTATATTGGGATGAAAAATTCTCATAGGTTTTATGCCTACAAAATAGACAAAGCCCAATATTTAAAAATCATGATGATTATTGAAATAAATAATATGTTTTGTATAATGGTCACAATAATGTTCGAGATAAAGTAATATATATTTGACGTGATAGATTTGATTGAATGATGTATATGATATAATATTAAAGTAATTTGTATTAAGTGGTATAGTGCTGGTAGAGAAACATATATTCAATATAGATTTAAAGATAGTGACGTGGTGACTTATCTTGAAAGTTTATGGCTCCAACCGTATATCAGTGAACTTATGGCAGTCCAGCAGTGTAATGACATGAGTACAGTAGTGGCAAGTCCATATGTCATGATAAATCTCTCCATGGCTTGACATTGAGAGCATGTATCACCAAGACAGGATCTAAACTGAGCATCATGTTGTACTCCTAAGCAAAGATGCCAATGTAATCACCATGTGATGTGTAGTATGCGTGGGGCTGCCATGGCTTCAATGGCGACAAAGCTTTTTTTTAGGAATGACCACTAATCTACTTGGTTCAGCGGTTAGTACAAGAAGGATCTCCTTTAGCGATTAGGATAATATTGATGATTTTAGTTGCAAGGAGTTATGATCAGGGGTTTCATGCCTACAAAATAGACAAATTCTAAAGTATAAAAAGCATAACGATGGTTGAAACAAACAATATGTTTCACATAATAATTTTCGGTCAATGGTTGCGATAAAGTAACATATACTTAACGTGATAGTTTTAATTGAATGATGAATGTGATGTAATATTAAAGTAATTTGTACTAAGTGATATGAGCATAGTAGAGTAACATATACTCAATATAAATTTAAAAATAGCAACGTAATGACTTATCTTGAAAGTTCGTGGCTCCAGCCGTTTGTTAGTGAACTTATGGTAGTCCAACAGCATGATGACGTGAGTATAGTGTTGGAGAGTCCATATGCCACGATAGGTCTCTCTGTGGTTTTATATTGAGAGCATGTATCACTAAATAAGGATTTGAATTGAGCATCATATCGTACCCCAAAGCGAGGACATCAATGCATTCTTTGTTAGATGGAGAAGATAGGTTGGGTACTGCTGGAAGTTCCATAAATGATTCAGCTATACTGCTGGATAAGAATTTTTCTTCCTTTAGACGCGTTCTCTTCTGGATACAACCGTAAGTATTGTACTAGCTTTGTTTGGCCTGGGAACCTTTTGTTTGAGGCAATTAAGCCTCACATGTCATGATGAGTAACAATATATGCTTCCATTTAGTAGCCGGGTTTATTCACATTGTGGCTGCGATTTGTTGTTGAATTCCTCTTTGTACTTTCTTTTGGATCAAAAAAAAAATTTCTTTCAGACTTATTTTGGGACCATCCTTGATGTCCTTTCAATTTGGCAATGGAGTTCCAATGAGGCCATGGTTGAATAAATTACATGGAATCTTGTAAGTGCAATAATAGGACCAACCTTGAGAACCAGCTCTATATGCTGCCAAAGGCGTACTCTTGGACCCTTTCATATTGACGTAAGTAATAGCATGCATGATCAATAGGAAATTTTGGCTAGCATGAGCTCTAGCAGTGAGAGATTGCAGATTTAGAGAAAGAAATTGCAGCAAAGTCAACAGAACTATCTCTTTTGACAAGTCAAAAGAATTCCATCATGCTGTCCTTACCCACCAGTGGTGGCTCCTCCTCCGCGGAAACCTTTGGTGGCTTATTGGATTAGACTACTCATGCTTTAGTTCATTTCTCTAGTGGACAACTTTGTTGGGATGTAATATATGTTTTGAGACTTTCCTAGTTATAAAGACTTCTTTCCCCCTTTCTTTTTGTAATAAAAGAAGAAAAAAAATCTTCTAGGTGCTATCACTACCCATGTATGTGAAACTATTCAGCTATATATAAAAAACTTATTTAGTTGTGATTTGTCTAGTTGTAAGTGTTATTATTACTTGTGCAAAAGGTCATTCAATTGTAGGTACCAATATAACATGAGAAAGAAGGACTAGTTAACTATGGACATTGTTTTGCAAAAGGTTCATGCCTAAAAGAAATTTTTCTACACAAAAGCTAATTTTTCTGCATAACAGAAATTTTTTCTGCATAAAGAAAATTTTTCTGCATTAAGAGATTTTTCTGCATAAAAATTTTTCTGCATAAAAATTTTTCAGCATAAAGGAGTTTTTCTGCATAAAGGAATTTTTCTGCATAAAAAATTTTCTGCATAAAGAAATTTTTCTGCATAAAGAGATTTTTCTGCATAAAAGAATTTTCTGCATAAAGAAATTTTTCCTGCATAAAGAAAATTTTTCTGCATAAAGAGATTTTTTTGCATAAAGGAATTTTCTGCATAAAAGGGATTTTTCTGCATAAATGGGCTGCCCAATATTACTTTTTCATGCGTGCAAAAGGTCATTCAATTGTAGGTACCAATATCACACGCGAAGGGAAAACTAGTCGACCATAGACATTGTTTTGAAAATGGTTAATGTCTAAAAGAAATTTTTTGCATAAAAGGGGTTATCCATTGCCACTTTTTCATGTGTGCACATGTTTTTTCCCACTGTTCATGTGGGGATATTGCACTGTACATAGCAGGGGACACCTCCAGCAGTAGCTGTTCTGCCTCTTTTTTTTTATGCAAAAAATGATTTTTTGAGCCCAAAAAGGAGGGGAAAAAATGTTTTGTCATCAAATAGTGTTCATTCATCTATGTATATGTATATACATGTATACTAAGATACATATACACATCATTACCCTTTTCTTTTAGCCATTTACATGTAAATATTGTACTTCTCATGGCAAATGACACCTCCAACCGTAGCTACTGGGTTCCTTTTTTTTTCTGCAAAAAACCATTTTCGAGCCAAAGGCAAAGTAAAAAGTTTTGTGATTTTGAAAGAAAACAAATAGTACCCATTCTTCTATGCATGTATATAAATATACATATGTGCATTGTTATCTTTTTCTTTTTGACTAACCATGTATACTTATATATACATAATGTTAGCTTTGTAAAGGTTGCAGCAAGGCAGTAGAGGCTGCTCTTCTAAAATTTGGCATCAAGTGCAACTATAGAGTGCTGACTTTGTACCGCTGGGCTAACATAATGCTGACTTGCTTCTTGTTGGCCATTATGCAACCTTGAGGGCATGATAGACTTTCACCATGGTTGGCTCCCCAGTGGAGTCGCCAAAATGTTGAGGGGAAAATTTTGATGTTCCCAAATAGAGTATGGGGTAGTCAAGTCGAAACTCGACGATGGGCCCTTGAAATAGAGCCCAAAGGCTTTCGGTGTTGTGGAAGTCCGCCCAACCAAGAGATAGAGGCTGCACTATAACAAGAAAACAACAACAAAGCACAATAAACATATTATTGTTGTTAGTTTGTTGTGTTATTAGTCATTTTCACAGCGTCATAGTTCAAATCAGTCCTCCAATGATAAAGGTGAAATTACACTTAAAAGTCTAGAAGTTAATGATTAAATAAATTTATGAAAGTATTCAGTCCTGGGGGTCCTTGTGTGTCTCGCTTAGGGGAATTTATAGTATTTTCAGCCATCATTACATCAATGTGAAGGGAAAAATTCAATCGTTACCAATACATTATATCCTTCATCATAATAATAATAAATAAGGATTAAAAGCTTCATAGTTACAAATAAAAGAGGAAAAATAGGATGGAATGGAGGGAGAGAGAGCGTCCAGCCGTGTGCATAGGTTGGTTAAGTTTGTCTCCTTTCATCATGCACTTTAAATGACTTTTTCCATGTAATGCTCTTTTAGTTTTTGTCAAACATGAGTGATATTATCTTTCATAAGAATGACTTTAAATATTAAAAATGTACGTCTTTAAAAAGAATGATTTTTAATATGAAGTCTTTGTGCCTTTTAAGAGAAAGACCTTAATATTGATGTTCATATGCCTTCCATGAGAAAGGGCTTTTGTAATGTGTTCTTGGAAGAATATTTGATATATTTTTAAGATGTGTGGAGATGGTAAGGAATATGTATATATTGTGAGATATGGTGTTTAGAGATATATGAGAAGTATGTATGGGTATTTTGTGAGGAATGTGATTTATAAAATAAATGGAAGTATGAAATAGATAAATGAAGGTTAAATGTAATAAAGGCTGCTGCTGGGACTATTTTTTGTATTATGACATTGGTTACGTTGCTTTCTAAGAAGGGGAATTTTGTATGAGAAATGAAGAATGAGATGAAGATGTGTTTTGGGCAGCAAAATGATGAAGTTTAAGAATATTGAAGTGTGGGAGAGATGAATAGTGTGTAATGGTGTGGTGTAATAAGTGTGATGCAATGGTGTTATCTAAGGAGAGATATCTTTGTAAGGGAGATGGAGAAGTTTAGAGATCTGTGCAGCAAGATGAAAGAGGTTTCAGAATTATTGAAAATCAGAGAAGGGATCAGAGAGTAGAGATCAGAGAGGAGAGATCAAAGGGGAAGAGATCAGAGAGGAGCCCCCCCCCCCCCCCTTTTAGTGTGTAGCTTGATCCTCTTTATATAGAGCCAAGCTATGTAACTAGATCAGAACTAGTTGAAGGGAAACTTAGCAAATGAGGAAAAGTCCTTGAAAATGTAAGTAGTCTTTTGTTTTTTAACCAAAAGAAGAAAGTTTGAGACTTAATGTTGGTGACACAGCTGGATGATGTCATGTGGATGACATATTTTGCTTGGAGGACAATACTTGGTATTAAATTCATGGTTTAGCTAAAAAAGGCAAGATAATCTTTATGAGATCCTTCTATTTCTTTGGGTATGACAGCAAGCTGCTGAGATTAGGCATTAATGAGCAAGTGATGTCAATTTTAGGACATATGTCAACCTGCTAGAGCTTTTGCGGCTCAGTTGGAGCTGTTACAGCTTCTGCAAAAGCTGTTTGCAGCTTCCGCTGGAGCTGTTTCAGCTTTTGCAGAAGCTATTACAGCTTCTGCTGGAGCCGTTTTTGGTGTTTTCGGTTAAGTTTTCTCTTTTGGAAAATATATTTGATGAAGTTTTAGAGATGTAATAATGATATTTTTGTATTTTAACCAAATCTTGGAGAGTAAAGAGAGCATTTAATACTAGATATGAGATACTAATATATATTTAGCCATGTGCTTGGAATTGATTTATATGAAAATAATAATATAATTAATATGGAATGATATAATTATATTTTAAAATTTATAATATATGATGGACATTAATTTTGTAAAGAGCATGGGGAGTTTTATCATTTTAAGTGTTATGTGATATGAGAGGCTTACCAAATGTTACCTATCACACACTTACTCGTCAGAGTTCAGGGAATTGGGGAAGACATGCCAAGCAACATGCTTTCCTGTATCAACTTTGAACCACTGAAGTTTTACTGAACATACTTCTTGGCCCTCCAAATCACGACTCCCAAAATTCCCCCAATGAGACTCATGAGCTTGGATCATGAGCCAAAAATGAGATGATGTGCTACAAGCTTGAACCATGGGCTTTGATTCCTTTTTTGTGTAAATATGGGCTCTTTTGGGCTTTAGAAGAGATTTTCCTACAATCTATGATAGCGTTGACGTGGTGCAGATTGCCAATGAAATGAAGCCGCGTGGTGTAAAAAAATTTGTCCTCAACACTCTTAAGGACCTTGGACCATTGAGTTGTTTTCTTGGTTTGCAATTTGAGTATACTCCTACTGGTATCTTTGTTCATCAATCAAAGTATGCTAAGGATCTTCTCATCAAGTTCAATATGCTTAATTGTAAACCATGCTCCAAGCCTTGCTCTTCTTCTCATCATTTGGTTCCTGCCAATAGTCCTTTGTTGATTGATCCTACTGCCTACATAAGTCTGGTTGGAGCCCTTCAGTACATGACTTTTACTAGGCCTAAACTTTCATATGCTATCCAACAAGCTTGTCAGTCTATGAGTCACCCTACTTCTCATCATCTTGTTGTTGCCAAACAAATTTTGAGATATATCAAGGGGTCCTTGCATCTGTGTATTCATTTTCAGAAAGGTTCTCTTGCCTTATCTGCCTATAGTGATGTAGATTGGGCAGGGGACCGTATTGACAGAAGGTCTGTCACAGGCATGGTGGTTTTCTTAGGCAATTCTCCAATTACTTGGTCAACCAAAAGCAACCAACTGTCTCTAGGAGTTCTACAAAGGCTGAATATAGAGCACTTGCTATTATTGCAGCTGAGCTCTATTGGTTAAGGATGCTTTCGAAGGATTTAGGGGTTTATATGTATCATCCCCCTATTTGGTGTGATAACATCTCTACCTTTTCTTTGGTTTCTAATCCTGTTTTTCATGCTCGGTCAAAACATATAGAGGTGGATTATCATTTTATTCGTGAAAAGGTTGTTAATAGGGACATGCTTGTTAAGTTCATCTCTACTCATGATCAATTGGCTGATTTATTTACTAATGCTCTTCCTACTCCTCTGTTTCATGCTTTGCTCACCAATCTACTATGGCTTTACATCCCCCTTAGCTTGAGGGGGGATGTAAAGCCATAGTAGGCTTAGTGCAGATAAGAGTGGTGGATGATTGTTCTGTAGAATGCACTCTGGTAGTGCAGCCATTGAGTCACACGACATGTAGGTTAGTGAGGAGTGATGAGCGTCAATTCTGGTAGGGTAGAGATGCCACGTGTCCTGTGATGATTGAGTGGTTAGAAAGTCTGTTATTCCAAGAGTGTTTCCCGCTGAGTTAGTTAGAGTTTGTTAGGGAAATCTCCATGTATAAATATCTCATTACTTGTAATTTTATTAGGGTGAATCAATAATACAGTTTTCAAGATACATTGAACCTAGACTTTTCTCTCTAGAATAGCTTGGTTTTTCAGTTCACAGGTCTGTAACCAGCAAGCAGTTGCCACAACTATCATTACCGACTGTTCTCTGATTTTATACTAAATTCTAATTTATGTTAAATGTTATTATTTAAATGATGATGATGAAAATTATTTATTTATAAATTATTATTCTAAGTAACAACACTATGCACCAAATAATGAGACTGTGATTGGTCCATTTTAGTATTTGATAAATGAGGAACACCCACCAATGTATCATAACTATAGTTACAAGGAGTTTATGGATGATATCTACAGGCAAAAAGGAGCGCGGAGGTCGGTAAAGGATTCTTTTGAGTTGTAGAATTAGGAATGTGGTCTTGATCCGTCTATATAGGTGCTTTGTTTTTTTTAGTGGTCATAAACTCAGGACAAAATAGGCTTTTGCCCTTTTTAGGCAAATTAATTAGCCTTATACCCCTTTTTCCAAACTAAATAGAGAAATGTCCCTCTTTTGAAAATCGAGTTTCTCAAAATCGATTTAGGTCTTATAGCGGTGTTTTTAAGGAGCCTATAGTGACGTTTTTAGGACCTATAGTGGCGTTTTGTAACTCGATTTATATGAAATCGAGTTATAGGTAAAAAAAAATTAAAAAAATTGCCTATAACTCGATTTAATGGAAGTCGAGTTAAAAAAACGTCACTATAAGTCTTGAAAACGTCACTATAGGTCCTTAAAAACGCCACTATAGGGCTTCAGATTTTTTTTTTTTTTTTTTTATAACTCGATTTTGAGAAAATCGAGTTTTAAAATAGGGGCATTTCCCTATTTAGTTTGGGAAGGGAAGCATTTTCCTATTTAATTTGCCCAAAAAGGGCAGAAGCCCATTTTGTCCCATAAACTCATAATAATCACTTTGGGTTTGCATGACGTCTACAATACAATGTTCTTGATGTTAGGACTACTGCCCTAAAACCCAATTGAATGGCATTATCTTATAAATAATAAAATTTATTTTATTTTATGAGATTAATTTTTGCGTAAATACTGTAGTCTATGAGATGTATTTTATGTGATGTAGATATGAGAATAAGATTTGCATACAAAATATCTAAATCACAAATTCTTTGGAAACTCGTAAATCCTAGTTCTTCGTTAGTGATAAAATCGTGCATTTCATATGTGAAGAGTAATATATATCAATCATGATGATCTATCTTGATCAAGGAAAGTGAAGACTTATCATGATTGATATGTTGGTGTCTAAAGTGTTTTTTAAGGTACATTGAACTAGATCATTGTGTTATTTATTGTTCACCTAACTACAATCAAATAAATCTCACTATTGTTATTTTCATAGACTCCCAATCCTAAGAGGATGGTGAACTCAAACATAAAATGTTGATTTCTTTGATGTATATTGGAATGAGATCTTGCATGGTTAAAACTTCAGTACTTTGGGCAATCACATATAGTGTAGTAGAAGACACATTTAAAGACGGAACCCATAATATCTTTATAGGGACATAAAACAAACCCTTGAGATGGGTTTAATGAGAATTTATTATTCATTAGGCCTGACAACTTTAATAAAAAGTTTTTTTTTTTTTTTATAAATAATTATAATATGCTGCTAACCCCGCAACTTGAATCATTCTCACATTCCCCCCCCCCCCCCCCCCTCCCCTCCCCTCTACACACACACAAAACCCCTAAAAACTTTGTGCATTAGAAAGTGCCAATTTCACTACAAGACCCTTGGCCTTTAGTAAAGAGTTAGTTAAGAGTGTGTGTGTGTGTGTGTGTGTGTGTGTGTGTGTGTACTTTATTTTTTTTTATTTTTGGCCAAATATACACTTAATATTTATATACTAGAGTAAGCCATAACTCATAAATATATTGTATACAAAGTTATCAACTTTGAACTTATCATCTTCTAAACTCCAATGAAAAATGTTGTTTGGGTTTGATATTAGACATGTACAAAAATATCAACAAATACAAAATGAAGTATCTCCTATAAATTTGTGCTCAATGAGGATCTTTCATCAAAAATTAAAATTAAAAAACAAAAGTCATCTTTTACCATCTTTATATTGAATTCTAACATTTTTCATTTTAATTAAAATTACAAAATGATCTACAATGTGAATAAAAAGAATTCAATGGAATCATGAAAGTCTTCAAAGATATGAATGATTCAAAACTTTAAGAAATACAAGTGTAAATTTTGCAATAAAAAATGAAATTTAGAAAACAAACACTATCTATTATTAATAGGCCAATTGACAAATTTGTTTATTTTTTAATAACCAATTGGCAAATTTGATTTTTTTTTTTTTTTTTTTTTTGAAGAGCACTAATGGAATAATCAAATAATTATATTTATCTTTGGAGAAACAATTTTTTTTGGGGGGGGGGGGGGGGGGGTGTGGTGAAGGAGGGGGTGGTTGGACTCAAATAATTGGAGAGACCAATAAATCCTGTTTTATAAGCCAAATCTTTTAAGTATTTGATAATTATATATTGTATAACAGAAGCCCCCCAACAACATATGTGGCTGGGCCCCTGGTTTCCTAGCTACTTCTATTTCTCTTTTTTTTCGTTTTTATTTTTTCAATAGAAATGAGTGAAAGGATGAGAGAAAGAGAGAAATAATATATGACATTCCAAATGGATACTACCTTTGCATAGTAAGTTTAGTGGAAGTCTAATGTTATTAATTAATGAGAGTCTAAAACGCCAGGAAAAACACGGGACTAAAGAAACTTTTATCCAGAGCCATATATCATTAATAAAATCAAATCAATTTTTTCTGGTCCAAAATATCATTCTGTTCACATAGAAATCACAAAAACACGTTTCTTGGTATAATATAGCCATATAAGGCAGTCTTGATCAACTCTTTGCTTCAACCAGAGCTCCTCTCTTATCTTTTCATGGAGATGACACCCTTTCAATTAGCCAATAACACACCTCTCTCACTTTCTCCTAATTTCATTCTCCCAGTGAACATGAGGCCAAACCTCTTAAACGTACTTCCTTTGCCTCAATTCCCATTATCGACTTAAATGACAATAATATTGATGATGGTCAAGAGCCATCCCCGTTAGTTTCAAAAATATCACAAGCTTGTGAGGAATATGGTCTCTTTCATATTATCAACCACGGAGTCCCCAAAGAATTATATGCCAAAAAACGTTGTCTGTGGTTAGGGCACTATATGTTACAAAAGATCATACCAAGCAAGTGAATGCGTTCAACTATTACCAAAAGGTCCAAAAGTATGAAGGCATAGAAAAGGTGAAAATGTGGAGTGAGACCTTCTCACACCCTTGGCATCATACTGAAGATTTTACTCATTTGTTACCCACAAATCCTCCTCAGTATCGGTATCTCAGCTGGCTCATTTACAAACTTTTTGTTTTTGCTCTACCAAAGCTGGCCTATATTTGATTGATTGCATATATAATTATAAATTAACTCAATAACTTTTTGGGTGATTCATGTTTTCTTTTGTTTGATTGTTATATATGTAGAGAAGTTTTTGCTGAGTATGCAAGGAAGATTGGAGGGTTGTTTGATAGACTTTTGAGCTTGATATCCCGAGGGCTTGGCCTAGAGAATGATTGTTTAAAGAGGAGGATAGGTGAGAGGCCTCGCCTTAACTGTCAAGCAAATTACTATCCACCATGTCCAGACCCCGAGCTCACAATGGGGTTGCCTGAACACAATGATCTTGGTTCAATAGCGGTACTCCTACAAGTGGAGGGAGTGACTGGCCTCCAAGTGATCAAAGATGGGAAATGGTTACCCGTTGATCCTGTGCCCAATGCATTCGTCATCAATCTGGCTGATCAAATTCAGGTAGCCGTACTATTTTTCAGTTTTTTTTTTTAAAGGTTGCCAGTGATAGTTACACATTGTGTATATTGAAAATATACATATTTCAGCTATAATGTATATGGCAGTGTATAACTCTACATATGCAAGATTAATTAGCATAAAAAAATTATATTTTAATAGAAGCCAACTATTAAATTAGGCAAATTTTTTTAAATTTTTTTATTATATTCACGCTCACTTTCTTCATTGCTTTTAAAAAGAATACAGAATTCAATATTTTTTTTCTCTATTCTTCTAAGTGTTTAAATTTAGGATTATAGTTAAAACCAAGAGTTTGGAATGTATTAAAAAAACGGAGAGATGGAAGAGAAAAAAAAAAAAAAAAGATGGCGATTACTTTAGAGTTTTTTTTTTTTTAAACTGTGAAGATAGGAGATGACTTTATAGTTTTAGACATGGACAAGAACATTTATTATTTATTATTATTATTATTATTATTATTATTATTATTATTATTATTATGTGTAAAATATGGGGCCCACTAATTAAAATGACATGGGACATGAAAAAAAAATATTGCAATAATTTTAGAGTACAAAAAAATTTACAAAATATTTTTACAATTACAAAGGCAACTAATTTTTAATAGTAATTAAAACAATGATATTAATGGTAGATCCAAATAAAAACCACTAAAATTTTATAGACTTAACTATTGTGAAAATGGTTATATCTATAACAATACAAAAAAAAAAGGATAAGAAGTATCCTAAATATATTTATATCGCCCATTCTATTCTTTTATACCAATATATACTTGCAATTTTAAGTAATATTACAAAGTGGATACTTTTTTTTTTTTTTATCAACTTTATTTGAGATACATTTTTTTAAGTAATATACATACACATATATATATATATATATATATATATATAACTTGAGATAGGTTCAAGTTACACCTAGTGTAACTCTACAAGAACATTTATTATTTATTATTATTATTATTATTATTATTATTATTATTATTATTATTATGTGTAAAATATGGGGCCCACTAATTAAAATGACATGGGACATGAAAAAAAAATATTGCAATAATTTTAGAGTACAAAAAAATTTACAAAATATTTTTACAATTACAAAGGCAACTAATTTTTAATAGTAATTAAAACAATGATATTAATGGTAGATCCAAATAAAAACCACTAAAATTTTATAGACTTAACTATTGTGAAAATGGTTATATCTATAACAATACAAAAAAAAAAGGATAAGAAGTATCCTAAATATATTTATATCGCCCATTCTATTCTTTTATACCAATATATACTTGCAATTTTAAGTAATATTACAAAGTGGATACTTTTTTTTTTTTTTATCAACTTTATTTGAGATACATTTTTTTAAGTAATATACATACACATATATATATATATATATATAACTTGAGATAGGTTCAAGTTACACCTAGTGTAACTCTACAAGAGTTACACATTTTTTAAGCCGTAGATTTTTGAGAGATCCAACGGATAAAAACAAAACAACATTATCCATTATAACATTAAATACTTACCTAATTAATAGTCTCCTTATTATCTCTTTCCTCATTAAATATTTCTTATGTCTCTTTTTCTCTCTCCTTATTAAGTCTTTAATTCCATTTTCTTTGCAATTTCTACTACGTTTCTACTTTCTTAGTTTTTTCCTCTAACTAAACTCCAAGGCATTGATAAACCTTGTTAAACTCACAAATCTGTGTCCATGCCTTAAGAGATGACTATGTTTTTCATAGCACCAGTGTCATTGAAAGAGATGACTATGTTTTCCTTGCCGACAATAACTACGTATATAAAGATGAATTTTGAATAACTCTTTTTCTTTTGTTTTTTTAGTTTAGGTTATTTATTTATATATTGTGCAATTGATTTATCTTTTTGTTAAAAACTTATTTGTTTAATTGTTGAAAATTAATAGAATTATTAATAGTTCAATTTAGAAGAAGTGAGGTTTTGAAAACTTTTATATAGCCAAATAACTTAGAAAGCTAATAATCATATCAGGATGTTTAGCAAACAAAATATGGGAAACATCTTAATAAAATTTTGGACAACCAATTATTTATTTTCTTTTATTTTTTTGGCCAAAATAATCCTTTTTTATTTCCTATATTTTCAAAGAAATTGAATCTTTTTTTTTTTTAATAAGAAGTAATGGAATCATCTAGTAGCTTAATTCGCTATAGTCTTTCTAATTTTTATTATCTTTTTTTTTTTTTTTTTTTGAGAGCCTATGACATGAATTAAGGGATTTCAACTATTTAAAAATATAGAATTGGTAAATGTAAAGCCTTTTACTGATTTAACAAAAGGGCACAGAAGGTAGTGGTTCGCCTCCAAGTGATTTTGTTATTTATTTATTTATTTATTATTATTATTACTTTTGTAACTTATGGACTGAGGTTAATCTCTCAGATAATGCAAAATCTTAGGTCACTATTAAAATTTTGAATATCTAGGCTTCACATTATGTCTGTTGATTTTCTCTTTTACTAATTTTTCATGGCTTAATTAACTTTCTACAGGGTGGGGATCAATAATATCGTAAGGCATGGACACAGATTTGTGAAATCAGTTGAAATGAGTTTAACAGGGTTTATCAGTGCCTTGGGGTTCAATTAGAGAGAAAAACTAAGAAAGTAGAAACGTAGGAGAAATTACAAAGAAAATGGAAAGAAAGACTTAATAAGGAGAGAGAAAAAGAGACATAAAAAATATTTAATAAGGAGAGAGATAATGGGGAGACTATTAATTAGGTAAGTATTTAATGTTGTAATAGATAATGATGTTTTGTTTTTATCCGTTGGATCTCTCATAAATCTATAAGGCATGGACACAGATTTGTGAAATCAGTTGAAATGAGTTTAACAGGGCTTATCAGTGCCTTGGGGTTCAATTAGAGGGAAAAACTAAGAAAGTAGAAACCTAGGAGAAATTACAAAGAAAATGGAAAGAAAGACTTAATAAGGAGAGAGAAAAAGAGACATAAAAAATATTTAATGAGGAGAGAGATAATGGGGAGACTATTAATTAGGTAAGTATTTAATGTTGTAATAGATAATGATGTTTTGTTTTTATCCGTTAGATCTCTCATAAATCTATGGCTTAAAAAAGGTGTAACTCTTATGGAGTTACACCAGGTGTAACTTGAACCCATCTCATATAACTTATATGGCTTTATTGAAAATGTTAAACTATTTATCCATTTTAAAAAGTACAATTGTTAAACAGAAAATATATAATTTTTTTTCTTTAAAAAAGAAAAGAAAAAGAAGACGTCAATGCTAACAGTAAACGGAAGGTTGCAAAGAAAAAGAAGTCAATTCTAATAGTAAAGGGAAGGGTGCACGTGATCATCTTTTGTTTTCAAATGATTTTAGATTAGAGTAGTGCTAAAGAAAATAAGAGTTTTCTTAACAAACTTTACAATTAATAAATTTGCAGGTTATTTTCACTACAAAAAACAAGGGCTATAGCTGCATTTTTAAAACGCATCTATAGACCCTAAAAACGCGGCTATAGCCCCACTTGGTCTATAGCCCCGTTTATACACGCAGCTTATACACTGCGACTATAGGTCCAACAGATCTATAGTCATTGGCTAAGACCTATTGCTGCTTTTTTAAAAACGTGGCTACAATAAAAGGAAAGCACTAAATACTCCAAATACTCAACTACAATAAAAGGAAAGCACTAAATATTCAATGTTGAACCTTAAACTTCTACGGTGGAGAACCTTTAATTTGCAAGTGCTTTACCTGAAAAATGACTTGTGGTACTATCAAAGCAAGTAATGCTCAAGCATAGTATGCTTTACCAGCCCCTAGCAGATAACTTGTAACATCAGCCCATTGTTCAATACATTGAGACAAAGCATCAGCAACAAACAATTTTATTTAAAGCAATATATCTTCAAAAAAAAAAAATTCTTTAAAGAAATATAAATATTGGAAATAGACAAAAATGATGTACCAGCAACAGATAGATGAGTTATGTCAATAGCACCAACGCCAATCTATTTCGCGTTTTCTTCACCAAAAGCAACTAGAGTCTAGAAGTGACTGCTCAAACAGCATTACCGTACAAAAGGTATGACAGCTACTTTATTATCTACCATCAGCAAATTACCACCTCAATCAATTGTGGACTTTGTTACATCTTTAGACTTATAGGCTTGCACTAGCAAAGAGGGTCTATCATGCTCTAGGGGATAGTGTTATTTTCGATTATCAGGACAAATAACTCTGATGATTTACCAAAGGAAAAAAAAAATTTATTTACCAAATTACTAGTTTTGTAGTACAAATCAAGCACATATATATGTCTACTTAAATGCAGGCAGTTAATTTGTCAGTGGACTGTAAATTTAATTTTAAAAATTATTTTTTATACTTATGTTTTAACTTTTGTGTAGGTTCTTAGTAATTTCCAGAGTGTTAGACATAGGGCTGTCACCAACAAGTTGTTGCCGCGATTGTCATTAGGAATGTTCTACAACCCAAATTATGACACTGTGATCGGTCCAATTGAGGAATTGATTGATGAAGAGCACCCTCCAAAGTATCGAAAATATAGTTTCAAGGAGTATATGGAAGAATTTTATAGGCAAGAAGGAAAAAGGAGAGTAATTGAAGCTTTTGAGTTGCCACCTTAAGAACTTGTTTTTTTTTATAAATAAAATAAAATAAATATGTAAGATAAATAAATAAATAAATAAAATTGGAAAGTGTGATCTCTGTATTTTCCTTGTATATACCATTATATATACTACCCTCTGTGCCCTCTCCTATATGAGGTCCATGTGGACAACTTTGATGTACATTCAAATTATCATTCTCTCTCCTTTGTACATTTTGTTTCTCAAAAAAATAAAAAAATAAATAAAAAAAATCAATAAAAATATTTTTTCTGTATTTTTCCCTCCAATTCAAACTGGTATGATTTACTTTTTAATGACTCTAGAATCTTGATAACTGTTTTTTTTTTTTACCATGTTTGTATAATCAATTTTGATACTCTTGTTGTCCAGAATTCAATGTCATCTGTTTGACGCAGAGGAAGGAAAATGAAACAATGAAAAGTAACGTGAGTATTGAAAAGAAAGCAGAAGAAAACTTTTTATTTTCCTTCAAGTATGTTTGCCAAAGGGATAGAAAAGTCAGATGACAGCAAATGAATATAGGTCTTGTTAAAGAGCACTCTGAGAACAATTGTTAATTAATTATTTTAAAAAACTTTTAATACTACTTTTATGAGAAATATAAAAAGCCATCTAAAAAATTAATTACTTTTTTTCTTTTTCCATAAAGAGCTTCTAAAAATATTTCATAAATTAATGTCCTTAGGACATCCGTTAACTTTTCTCAATAAATATTACCTCTATCCAATATTGTTGATCATGTTTAGAAAGCTAAACTTTTAATGGAACATCATTAAAGTATCGTCTTCTAGTTAAAAGTGATTTGATTTCTCGTCATTGGGGTCGAGGGGCTTTGATATAGGTAGGAACAAAATAGGGCGTCTACAGGTAGTGACAGAAGGACTACATTAAATAGTTTTTAAAATTGAATGATTGAATTGATTGAAAAATTGAAGTTACATGATTTAATTAAATTTTGGGCAAAGTTAGGGGGGTAAAAGTTAAAATTTAGCCAAAAAACATTATTATTGGTCCTTTATTTCATTTTGGGATGTCTCAAAATGTAGTCATCTTTGAAAAGTTAATAAATAAATTTCCTAACTTACCATTTATTTAAAAAGTCATTACCATTCTTTTATGGTACAAGTTTAAAGAACTACCCCTATTGATTTAAATTCTAATAAAAGAAGGTTACTATTAATGGATGTTTTTAGAGCAATTTTTTATTAATGAACTATTTTATGAAAGTTTTAAAATACCATTTCATGAAACATATAAAATCTATTTAAAAAGTCAGTTATTTTTTTATTTTCCCATAAAAGTTTATAAAAATATTTTATAAACTAATGGACATCTGTTTTTATTCTTTGTTTATAGTTAGATAGCCCCAACAAATAGAAATATAATATCAAAATATTTACTTGACTTGACTTATTTTTTTTAAAAAAATGGCATGCAATTGATTGCAATATATATTTTTGAATTCGTTCACTCCGTGTTCTTAATTTTTAGTCAAATAGAGGAGGCCTGTATGGTGGAAAGAGTGGTAAAGCTTTTGGCACGTATTATGGTTTGTGGAAAATTAGAGGAAAGTCAGGAGACAACTGTATAGTAGCTTCGTGGAAAAGGGCGTGTTACATATAGGATGGTATCATGGAAGTACTCACAGGCAAATTATAAGTCCATTGCCCGTTGTCAGAATATTAAATGACAACGCGTGGAAAACGCGTATAGTTACAGTGTTAATGTCCTTAATAAATGACAACGCGTAAAAGCGTGTTTACAGTGTTAAGAACTGAAAAGCGGGTTTACAGTGTTACCTTCTTGGAAGGAGGAGACTTCTGCACGGTATATATAAGTTTCGTTTGGATACAGCTTATTGTTGTTAAAAATTGCTAAAAATATTGTAACAAAATAATTTTTAAATGTATGAATAATATAGCAAGACCCATTTTTAATAAAAAAAATTGATAAAAAGTAAAATTTGTGAGTCCCATTTACTGTTAATGGGATCCACAAAACTGAAAAGAGAGTTTAAAAGTCCAAAACAATGGCTACTGTTTATGAACAGTAGCCGTTATCTCCCAAGAAGCTGGTGCAGCAGCCGAAAAAAAAAAAAAAAAAAAAGCGCAAAACGCAAACGCAGAAACGCAGCTTAACCCAATATCCAAACGCTCATAGTGTTTTACTCAACAGCTGTATTTTTTTTAGCATTCACGTCAGTATGTGTATTTTACACATCTATTTTTACATTAAAAACTTACTTTTTTATTTTACATATCCACTTTTATAAAACACTTACGTCAATTCATTTATTTTAAAAGTTATTTTAATAAAATATACATTATACTCTATTTTTTTATTATTTCTCACCAACTAACTCTCTTAAATACGCGCCCTCTCTCTCTCTCTCTCTACCAATTTTCTGATTTCTCACTCTCACTCTCTCTCTCCATCTCTCTGGCCTTCCTCTTCCAAATCACAAAACGCCATATCTCCGCTCCGCTCCGCTCCGATCCACCGAACGCCATATCTCTGATCCACGCTCCGCTCCGATCTCCGCTCCGATCCACCAAACGCCAGTTCTCCGATCTCCGCTCCGATCTACGCTCCACTCCGATCTCCGCTCCGATCCACCAAACGCCACATCTCCGATCTACGCTCCGCTCCGATCTCCGCTCATATCCACGCTCCGCTCCGATCTCCGCTCCGATCCATCAAACGCCACATCTCCGATCTCCGCTCCGATCTACGCTCCGTTCCACCAAACGCCACATCTCCGATCTACGCACCGCTCCATCAACGAGCTCCGATCGTTCCAGTCAAGCTCCGGTCAGTATCTTTGTTGTTTGTCCGTGTGGGTTTGCTTGTGTGTGGGTGTGTTTGTGTATCTCGTGTTTTTTTTTTTTTTTTTTGAGCAAGTGAATCTGTGTTGATCGGAGCTATGTGTGGATGTGTTTGTGTGTGAGTGTGTTTGTGTGTATCTGAGGAAAAAGAAGAAGATGAGAAGTGGTGAAGTTACTGAGGTTGTTGAGCCCGGAGAAGAGAGAGAAAAAAAAGGAGCGAAAGAAATTAATAAACTAATCTATACACGAGCTACAGTAACCGTGTAAATTTACACGGTTTGTGTAGCTCGTGTATATCTATACACGATTTTAGACATTTTTAGGAGTACTGATGTAGTGTAGTTTTGACTCTTTTGAGGCAAAATGTGTAAAAACAGCTTCTTTTTCTATTTTACATGATTTTACATACACTGGTGTGAATGCTCTTATTACAAATTCTTACTCTCATACTTTCTTCTCTTCAATTGCAAACACATTTCCTATTGCACTGATCTGATTCCTATTTCTTTCTCTGATTCAATTCACTATTTTCTTAATCTTCTGTTTATAGATCCCATCAATGGCTTCCCTGAACAATGAAGGAGCCAGCTCTTCTTCCACTCGCCGATGGAAGTATGCTGTCTTCTTGAGCTTTAGAGGTGAAGATACCCGCGAAGGTTTTACCAGCCACTTATATAAGGCTTTGTGTGGCAAAGGCATTAACACCTTCATCGACAATAAACTTCTGAGGGGAGAAGAAATTTCGGAAAAACTTATCCAAACCATTAAAAATTCATCAATTTTGGTCATTGTCTTCTCTGAGAACTACGCTGAGTCCAAATGGTGCTTGGATGAACTTGCTGAGATTATTGAGTGTGGAGAAAAGGACGAGGAGGTGAAAATTTTTCCAATTTTTTACAATGTTGATCCATCAGAAATACGAAATCATAAATTGGCTAATCATGAAGAGAAGTTCAAGAATAACAATAACAAGGTGCAAAGGTGGAGGGATGCTCTAAGAAAAGCAGCCGAAGTATCTGGATGGCATTACACGAAAGGGTATGTATCTAATTGTTGATATCATGATTCATGAGTTTACTAATTTTATACTGCTAATTTGGTTTTTCATAACCACTACATGCAAAAGTATTCTATTTTGATCGTATCATCTAGTACAAGAGCAGTATCAAGTGTTAATCTGGGTGGTCACAAGAAAATTTATTTAATATACCTTAAAAAAAAATTTTGAATTTCAAATTACCATGGGTCATTGACCACCTAGAAAAAAACTTGACCACTCTTAAAAAAAAAAAAATTGAACACTAAATAAAAATGTAAGCGCATTAAAAATAAAATTCAACCTCTTCAAAATTTTAGTCCATTGAATGTTGAACCAAAAAATTGCGTGAAATGTTATGTTCATTATATTTTTGCAACACTTTCATAAAAAAATCCTAAGTTGTAGGTTATTATTGGTAGACAAAAAAAATATTTGCAGAGGTGGGTTCAAATTGGAACCAGTAAAAACTTACCACTTATAGACATTATTATGAAAGTGTTGTGGCCGTAGCATTCCTCAAAAATTGCCTAAACAAACAAATTGGCCTAAAAGCCTAAATCAAACTTTAATGGTACTTTTTTAAATTGTGTTGACAAAGGGCATATTTTAAAATCACTATTTTTTTTAATTAAAAATGCACATTTTTCATTAGCTAGTCTAGTAGTGCTTGCTTTAGTCTTTAGCTAAATTTGTTAGATGTATGTGATACATTTTCCCAAAAAGAGAATGCATTTTATTTATATTGTTACTTATTTAGGCAATATATGGGTAATTGAATGGGAGATCAATATTTTAACAATTGTTTGACTGTGTACATTGAAAAAAATGTAGCTATTAGCATTTATAGTAAAGTTATCCTACAACAATTTCAAAATATAAAAACTTGTGAAAGGAAATTTAAAAACTTCATATATTTGAGCAATTTTTTTTTTTTTTTTTTTTTTTTTTTTGTGTTGTCAATAGGCAATATATGGGTAATTTAATGGGAGATCAATGGTTTAATGATTTGTATATTGAAAAAGATGTAGCAGCTAGTATTAATAGTAAACCTATCATACAACGATTTCAAAATATAAAAACTTGTGAAAGGAAAATTAAAAACTTCATGTATTTGAACCTTTTTTTGTTTTTTGTTTTTTGTTTTTTTGTGATTTCAATATCTATATTCAAGTTTTATTTTATTAGCTTTTTTTTAATTTAAATTTTTAATGACCACTCTAAAAAAAAATTCTTGAAGCTGCTACTGATCTAGTACGAAGTTAGTTAGTCTAACAAGGTCCAATTACGAGTTTCTCCCATGTATTCTTATACTTTTAATATGATGTTAATATCAATGACAGTTGTGTTCTATAACTCATTGCTAGATATCTTGAATTCATAGTTCATCTGCTAATCTATCTAATTATATGTTTTCTTATGCTATGTGATTGTTAGCTGCGCTCGATATAAATCTGAATCTGACTTCATCCAAAACATTGTTGAAGAGATATCAAATGTCAGATTAAATTGGACCCCGTTATATGTTGCTAAATACCCAGTTGGAATAAAATCTCGTGCAAAGGCCATAGAGTCACTTTTGGATATTGGGCTAGATGAATTTTGCGTGGTAGGGATTTATGGCCCTCCTGGAGTAGGAAAGACTACAATTGCAAAAGCTGTTTATAATATAATTGCTAATCATTTTGATGGAAGCAGCTTTTTAGAAAATGTTAGAGAAAATTTAGGGACAGATGCTGGCATAATCAAACTACAAGAGCAACTTCTTAATGACATCCTAGGAGATGGAAATTGGAAAGTGAGCAACAAATTTAGAGGAATTAGTTTGATAGAGGAGAGACTTTGCCGTAAAAAGATTTTTTTAATTCTTGATGATGTTGATGATTCGACAAGAATAGAAAATTTGCTTGGAGAATGTAATTGGTTTGCTCCTGGAAGTAGAGCCATTATAACATTACGAGATAGACACTTGTTAACTGCCCTTAAAAGCAATGTTTGTACAACTTACAAGGTCAAGGAATTTGAGGTCAAGCAATTAGACAAACCTGAAGCTCGACAACTCTTTGAAAAGCACGCCTTTCTTGGAAAAAAACCTAATGAAGATTATTCTAAACTTGCAACTAAATTCATAGATTTTGCCAATGGCCTTCCACTTGCTCTAGAAATAATAGCTCGTGAGTTGTGTGAAGGAACTAAAGATGAATGGGAAGATACATTAGAAATGTATAAAAATATTCCCAATAAAGACATTCAAAAAATACTTAGAGTAAGTTATGATGGATTGAATGACACTGAGAAAGATATTTTTCTCGATATTGCATGTTTCTTCAAAGGATGGGACAAAGATTATGTTGTAAAAATATTAGATTCTTGTGAATTATATCCAAGATCTGGTATTCCAAGACTTGTTAATAAGTCTCTCATAACCGTTGATCAATATGGTAGATTGTCAATGCATGACTTGATACAACAAATGGGCAGGGAAGTTGTTCGACAGCAAGCACCAGACATCCTCAAAAATCGTAGCAGGTTATGTTGTTATAAGGATTCGCTTCAAGTACTAACTAAAAATAAGGTATAAGTTCTTTTTCTTCAATTATTTTGCTCTTTAGTTTCTTTTTCTTTTTCACTGGGTAGAAGTATTGTATTTTTTCTTTAATTTTTTTTTTCTTTCTAACATTTTATAAATTTAGTGCATTAGTATTTGGAAAATTCTATTGCTTTCTATAGTTGACTTGATGCTTCTCCAATTAGGGATCAGAAAAAATTCGAGGCATAATGTTGCATTCACCCCAACTAGTAAAAGAGCGACTACACACGGAAGTTTTCAAAAAGATGGAAAATCTCAAATTTCTAATAGTTGAGAATGTACATATTTATGAACCACTTGAATTTCTTCCCCACAGTCTAAAAGTTTTAAAGTGGCACAATTATCCTTTTCACTGGCCATTTGAATATTTTCCTAAACAACTTGTTGCTATTGAGATGCCAGAGAGTCGCATTATATTTCCAAAGCTAATCACACAGGTATGATTAGGTATATTTTTAAATTGGAATTTTTGTTAAATTTTTTATTTCAAATTTTGTTGTAGTTAACTTTTGATTTTTTTTTTTTTTTTTTTCCTACAGGAGCATTGGTTAGAAAATTTGAAAGATGTCAATTTCAGTTATTGTGAATTTATTACGACATTACCTAAATTATGGGCCCCAAATTTAGAGAGTTTGGAACTCTGTTGTTGTGAAAAGTTAGTTAAATTAACTGAATTAGGGGCCCCAAATTTAAAGTATTTGGGCCTCTCTTGGTGTAAAAATTTAGTTGAGGTTGATGAATGCTTTGGATCTCTTGAAAAGCTTACAATATGGTTTCTCAATGGTTGTAGAAAACTTGAAATTCTTCCAAGCCAACTCAGGTTGAAATCTCTTGATTCTTTTGATCTTTCTGGCTGCTCAAGGCTTGAGAAGCTCCCTAATTTTCATCCAGAAATGGAATGTTTAAAGACTTTACTATTAGAAGAGAGCGGTATTAGAGAGGTGCCTTCATCAATCGAGCATCTCACTAAGCTTGACAAATTAAACCTTTATAGATGCAAAAACCTTCGGGATCTTCCAGATAGCATTTATAAATTGCAACAGCTTCAGGAATTGGTGACTCCTACTGTCAAATTGAGACCGACATGTAATTCTTTTGATTGCTCTTCAGGATATGGGTTTGTGAAGATGAAAAGCCTGGATTTCCATGGATATGAAGGCATAATTGAATTAGATTTTTTTACGAAGCCTGATTACTTCCTCGCATTGGAAGACTTAAATCTATCTAGAACCAATATTGTTATCATCCCTAAAAGCATTAGCAGATTTCCCAGATTAACACATCTTAATGCTGCGTATTGCAAGCTTCTTCGTGAAATTCAAGGACTTCCACAATCAATAAGGAGGGCTTATGTGTATGATTCCATGTTGTTGAATACCTCACCAAGCGGGCTATTTAATCAGGTCTCTCTCTTTCTTTAAGATATATATAAAGAAACAATTTTTGTTACTTTATCTAAATACTTTACGAGATTTGCTAAATGAAAAATATTGAATTTTCTAATTGCATGCAGGTGATAGGAATTATTGGGATTTTACCAAATAGAGTATGTGATAGGGCAAGAAGCAACAAATTAATGGATCTGCAAATCTCCAATAATTTCCTATATGAAACTGAGGGTGCTAAATCTAAAAATGGGGGCATATTATCAATGGATCTTGGACGGGTTTTTTTTTGGGGAGAGGGCTTTGATATGCTGAAATGGTTTAATCATCAAAGTGTTGATAACTCCATATTTTTCTCTGTTGGTCGCAATTTTCCAAAATTGGTTGTCTGTATTATTCCTGGACCAAAGGACTTTGATGGCATTGTTGAAATTTCCATCAATGGTTATGAAAATCGTGAATATGAGTCTATTCATCTACGTAAAAATTGTACACAATATCCATGTTCACAATATTTATTTTCTCTAACTCAATGGACTCTGCTTCAGAGACATTTGAATGAATCAAAACCAACTGACCAGAATCTTGTTGAGGTTTCACTTAAATATGAGCCAGATGACACCTGTTATTTTATAAAAAGGTGGGGGGTCCACGTAGAATGCACCTGTCGTCCTCAAGAATGTGCTATACCTTACTTGCCCCTTCTAACTGCTGGACATGATGATGATGTTGATTACATGCTTGAGTTGCCATTTTATGGATCTGATGATAAAGAAGAATACTAGTCTCCTCCTCAAGAAGATGATGTTGTTGATTTGACACCATCCAGCTGATATAGATGCATGAACAGAAAGAAAGCCAACTTTATAGCTTAGATTGTGCACTTAATTAAGGACTGGAAGGTAACCTATTGATGGCAGTGACATTAGTCTTTTTATTTATTTATTTATTTTTTTTTGCGTGATTAATTTTGGCTTTAGATGATTGTTTTGAGGAAGACATCAGTTTTATAGTGGTAAGAATACCCCAATTATGGGAATATTGCAATTCATAGTTATGACTAGTAAAGAAGTAGTTGCTAAGACCTTTCTATTGTGAACATTGAGTCACATTCATCATTCTCTTGATTCTCACTACATCTTTTAATTTTCTCCTATTTATTTTAACATGATATCAAAACCACATGCAACTTTGACCTTCCCAAGTCTCAAGTATAATCCTTGTCATTAGAACTTTATAGTGTTCATCTATCATCATCACAAGAAACAATAAGTTTCTGACAAGTTTCTTGCATGGTCCTCACCGAATAAGATTGGACTTGAGCCTATAAATTTTTAAAAAATGCGAATAAGATTGGACTTGAACCTATAATAATAATAATAATAATAATAATAATAATAATAATAATAGTGCTGTGAATCTTTAGACAAGTTTTTTCTTTTAAATCCATTTAGACAAAGAAATTCAAGAATAGGTATTTGTCGAAATTTGGAATTATTCTGCAACTTTTGTCATCAAAATTATTATTAATGCTGTGAATCTTTAGACAAGTTTTTTCTTTTAAATCCATTCAGACAAAGAAACAGAGGACACGTTGACGAACTCTGAAGAAATATGCCTCAATCAAAAAATCACATTGAAACTGTTTCTCCTCAGTCGTTTCTGACCTGTTTCTTTTTGCATTTGATGCCAAGGTATGTTTCCATTTTTGGTAGCACTGTTTCATTTGCATCTGTTACACAATGGCAATGGATATCATATCAACTTATAAGTATTTATTGTGTTTCTATATATATAAAAAAAAAAAAAGGGTACTGAAAGTTTCTGAACTTAAAAATTGTAATTTGGTAAATTGGTCTTACTTTTTTGTTAATGCATTTGACTAGGATGGTTGCAGTTGAAGTCACTAGCAGGCCCCAGATTTCCTTTTCCTTGGATGCGAGCTCTGTCTGGTATGATTTTGTGTTTTTTTTATCTGATTTTTCAAATTGAGATGCATAATTTCTGCTTAGCTTACCATGGTCCAGAAAGATCTTGCAATTGTTTCCTAGTTTTATTCATTCATTTGGACTTAATTGGTTTCTTGATTTAAAAAATTATGTACACCAGTCGCTTAGAATCCTGACTTTTGTAGAAAACATGTATCATTTTGAATTTTAGAAGCTACATCAAATTTATTGGCTGTGTACAAGACTGTTTGAGATAAATCGTAAATGATTTGCATTATAGCATCACACTTGAATGGTCTATAATAATTTACTAGGTTAGCTGGTCATTTAAGACATGCTAACCAAAAATTAGAAAGGCTGTGCATTTTAATGTTTTTGGTTGGGTCTTTGGAAGAACATAGTTCATATTTGACTGGTTGAAGAGCTGATTTTCAAAGATATAATCTAAAAGCATAGGTCTTTAATATTTTTTGTTCTCTCTCTATTAATAAGAATATTTGATATAGTGAGGATCGCAGGGCCACAATTTCATTATTGTTGGCATTGCAACTGTAGCAGCTATTATAACTCTTTTATTCCTTTTAAGTTTTTGCATTTAAAATGATCTTTCTATCCTTTAGGATCCTTTGTCCACATTTTATAGCCAAATCTTTAAAGGTCAAACTAAATTTTCAAATTAGTTCGAGTCACCCTATTGCCATTAGAATACAAGACAAGCATTAACGGGAAAGCTTCAATTTCTAGTCAGTCTTATGCAAGTAGTAAAGATAGTTGGAAAATGAAAATCAGCATTTATTAGGTTGACCCAGTTCTGAATTTTGCAGAAGGTTACGCGCTATAAGCATCTCAAACTTCATGGCATACTATGAACTGAAGACAAGGGCAGTGAAGCAAATTTTGTGTGGAACCTTTAAAAAAAAATCCTTTGATGAGCCCTCTACACTGAGGTAAACTTGAAGCTCCTTCTCTGTACATTGACGAAGTCACTTAGACCCAGACTTGGCTTAACCCTGCATTACAAATACATGATGAGACACATTGTTTCCTTCAAGTTGGAGGAAATGACAAACCTTTCAAGTACTCAAAGAATTGCCTCTTGGCATGCTTGTCCTCAAGTAAATAATATCCATAGACATTTGTCCATTTAAGAACTTGCCTCAATTCAAATTTCTGCATAAACAGCAAATTTGATGAGAACAAGGAGGGTTTGTGCTTTACTTGGAATAGACTCAAGTATCGGGGGTGCTACAAGAGATTCAAACTTCAGTTCTATCCAGTTAAGCGTATTGGATGAGAATGAACTCAATAATTGTATCAATAGAGGCCTTGAGCATTGGTTTCAAAACAACTTTCAGGTCTCTCTCTTTCACACTCACAAACTCACTGTCTCTCTCTCTCTCATGAAGCTCCATATTTTCTGTTTTACAGGGCTACTCTAGTCAACACTGTATTTATATTGATTGCTTTCCTAAATGTGAAATTTCGGAGTGGTTTTGCCATTAAAGTGGTTCTTTATTGAGAATCTAGCTAATTCCAAATCTTTATACTAATTCTGACTGGATAGGATTTGCTCTATTTGCTACATTCACAGTGCACAAGCATTTAACTCTCATTCTTGACAATTCGGCTACAAAAATTTCTCATGGCTTTTCTTGTTCTTTGAGAAGTGACATGGGCAGCTGGATGGTGTCAAATAAACATTACATCACTGAGTCTGAACACAACAAATTTATTTGGTTAAAGCAACGTAAGATCATGCATGTACCTCATGCTCGATTTTCAGATAAGTTGAATTGTAGCAATCTCTTAACTGCTTTATTTGGTAGTGATAGCCAAGACCTGATGGTGCAGAACTGTGGTTACATTCTTGTGTACCAGCAAAATGTGGGAGAGTTGGTGCAAACATTAGTCCAATGCTCAACCATGTTTTCTGATAATTCTGATCTCATCCATCAACTTACTGCTCATCAATCTAGAACAAAGCAGCAAGCCATGATGATGATAATGTTGAGGGGGAAACGAGTGGAACTGGTGGATCTAGTGGGACATTGAGAGGGCTCCAAGAAAAAATAAAGCAGCAGAGCCATGATGATGATGATGAAGATGAGGGAGAAACCAGTGGAATTGGCGGATCTAATGGGACATTGAGAGTGCCACATTATCAGGAAAAAGTTTGTGCAACTTGCTATCAAAAATTCATCATCGAGAACGCTCTGAGGTACCCTCTGTTTCTCTCATGACCTTTATATGTCTAGTTGACTAGACTTTCATTTACACTTTACACCATCTATAACCTTCTATACCATTGTTAAAGAGAGCACAACTTTTTTGGTGTCTATTTTATAAATGATCCAAAATACTCTTATACATTAATTATAATAAGTTTAAAAAACTTAAACTAATAAGATCAAATAAAAAATAATGAACTTCAAACGTCTAACTTTTGATACACATGTTGCACTTGTGAAGAGCTTTTTTATTATAATTCTAATATAATCCCATAAATTTTTGAAAGTCCGAATTTTTTTACAAAAGGTTTTGCATATTGGAAGTTCATATTATTCCACGTCATTGTTCTAATATGTATTTTTTAATTGAGTTTAAATTTTATAAAAATTCTTTATAAAACCTCTTATATTTATCCCATCAATTGATAAACGCTTATCAAATATTGACTACTATAAGTCTTATAATTATCAAATTTATATTTTGTTGAAATTTTCCCAACATTGTTTGTGTTACTGAATACTTATCAATATATCTATTTTACAGGAATTTCATTTACACTATCCATATGATCGTTGTTTCCCTCCAACTAAGATTCCAGATTTATTCAGCCACAACGCTTCTGGATCCTCAATGCAATCTAGTTACCTTCAAATTTGCATAATGATTCTAATTGGCTGGAATTTGCTATATGTGCTGCATTTTCAGTCCAAGAGTATCCAACTGAGTTTCTTGACAATCTGGAAACTGAAATTCCCCACCACCTTAGTTGTCTGTTTGAGCAAATGATCATTAAGTGTTCTACTGTGCCTTTTTACAATATGGAACTCATCCATCAATCAGTAGCTAGTGATTCTTCAAATGATAAGCCAAAGAATGAAGCTAGTTGTTCTTATGAGGATCCAAACCTTGGAAGGTTGAGAAGACCCATTTACCCGGAGCAAAGCAGTAGAGATAGCATCTATCTTGAAGATCAACACCCTGATAATCAACTCAGCAAAAGTGATTTACAGGTAACAAATTAATGTGTATTTCCTTTCAAATTACTATCCAGCTCCCTTCTAGTTCAGTCATCACTGGCATTGTCTGATCCCCCTTAAAAGGAGAGCCATAGTTGAATCACCCCCTCTTTTACTGATTTTAACAATTTTGAATTGTCGGAAAAATTCTCTCTCATTGAACATCATGTTCCTATTTTACAGGAATTTGATCGAAGTTTGGTATATAATTCTTGTTTTCCTCCAAGTGAAATTCTTGAGTGGTTCAACCATCGTAGTGGCGAGCCACCAGTGACAATCCATCTACCTCCAAATTTATATGATGATAGTACTTGGTAGGGACTCACTCTATGTGTTTATTTCTCAGTCAACATCAAGGATCCTACTGCCATACTAGACATTCTTAATTCAGAAAATGCTCATCATCTTTATTGTCATTTGGTAAGCAATGTTGGTTCTTTGGAACCTCTCCATGCCTATTGCCTTACTAAAGACAATGTCATGTTGTTACATCTAGGTGGATTCATGTGGCTATCCTATATACCACGTTGCTCATTTCCAGATTGGTTGAATCAATGTAATCACATTGAGGCTTCAATTGTTAGCGATTGCCCAGACTTGACAGTGGTGAAGTGTGGACTCCGTCTTGTACATCAGCATGATGAGAGTTTAAGCAAACTACAAGGCACGGCTTGGCCTCATTGTCTGACAATTGGGGTCTCATCCTTCATTTGACGGCTCACAGTAGAAAAAGAAATAAGCAAAACCTCTCCATGCTTAAAGAGAAAGGCAAGCATGTGCTAGAATAGCATCTCCTCTTATTGTTCTGCTGCTTGTCTTAGTGGTTCTCCCTTCTGTTCTCAATTACAAGTCTAACTAGACACTCATAATCTCTGCTGCTTAGTTTACTCAATATTGGTTTCGAGTTTCTTGTTCCTTGGACTAATGTGAGCACTATCTTTAGTTTTTGCATTAATAGGAGGCAACAAAGGCATTGTCACTAATAGTGAGCTGTTAAAAATATGCTTTTATTTTATTGAAAGGAACGGATATAAAAGAAATCTTTGTTTGCACATTTTCTTTGTTTTAAGGGAATAAATGCATGTTCATCTAGTAATCACTAGAAAGTGATCTCTATGTTGAGATAATTGAGTAGAAAACAATTATCATACACAATAATGTGACTTCTACACGTGTTGGAAACACTTTCTGTAAGGTGATAATTGCCCACACAGAGTTAAAAAGTTAAGAAGGTAGGCTTAATTGGATTTGTATATAGTAGCTGATTGGAATAAGGTTATCATCTTAAAGAACGTTTGGAGCCTGTTCACTTGGTCAGGTTTCTATGAGTAGCCTAGGTGCATAGGCATTTACTGAGAAATAAGTGCTTCCCTATAGTGAAAATACCCAAGAAATTCCTTTGTTCATTGTTATTGATTTTTAATAAATTGAAATTCCTTTGTTCATTGTTATTGATTTTTAACAACAATTTATTGTTTGCTTTAAAATAGTAATAATAATAATAAGGAAGGGAAAAGGAAAGTAAAATGGTGGAAAGAAGATTGTGCTTGGAGGAAAAGATGGACAATTTTTTTTTTGAATTATTTTTATAATAATTCAATTGTTACCAAGTGGAGGAGAGGAGATTTTTTTTAATATATTTTTACAACAAGTGGGGGAATGAGGATTTGAATTATGGTTCTCCTCATAAAGGAAATCATTCAATACTATTGAACTACAAAGTTTTTGGTTGGAGGAGAGATTTGATTAATTTGAACTTAAATTGAAGACGGACGAACTAATAAGTAATTTGTCACACATCTCTCAAGTGTTGGCACAAAAAGTTTTTTAAAAAATAATAATAATAGAAAAAAACGATATGTACCTATAAAAGTTAACATCTAACAAGTGTATCATCCATAGTAAATTAATATTAGAGGACAGAGATTGGATCCAATGCTTTGTACAACAAATCCGTCAGAATTATGATACTTGTTCATTTTTAACCACATGTCATGATCGAGACGGTCATTGGACCAAGCCAAGTCCAATTTTAGATACCATGAGTTGTATATATTGTTTTCAAATCAAGGTGAATATTTGGACCAAGGTGAATACTTCATGCATCTACTATCTCATACAATCAATTTCACTAGCATCAGGGTATAATAATACATATGTTTAAAAGAAAATCAACAAATTCGAACTCCCCATCATAAAAGGTTCGAATTAGTGCCGGCTTAATACTAAATGTAATTGACGCAATCACCTAAGGTCCCAAGTATAAAAAAGGCCCCAAATTTTAATTTAGTTAAGCCTAAATATTAGCCAATAAATAGATAAAAATGCTACTTTCACAAAATTTTTTACAACACTTTTACAACAAATCCTAAGTAGTAGGTTGTTATAGGCCATTATTGATGGCAAAAAAAATAATTTTAGTGATGGATTCTATTGTGAATGCAGCACTCTTCAAAGAAAAAAAAAAAAAAAAAAAGAGCAAAACACAAAAAAAATTCACAACATTTTTCACAATAGATGAGTTGACAAATTTTTATTAATTCACACCTACGTCCACTACTAACATCACACTTTTACTTAACAATATCATTCTATCACATCAATAGGTATGAAAATTTTTGTCAAACTTTTTTGTGTTATAAACTTTTGTTGTGAAATTTTAAAGTACTCGCAAGTGTACAAAACTTACCAAAGTATAGTTTGACAAGATCGAGGTCGAACCCACAGGAACTTGAATGAACGTAGGAAAATTAATCAAATATTCACCAAATTAATCATAATCTATACTTTTGATAATAAATAAATAGTCTTGTAAAAAAAAAAACATTATTTGATTAATTGCAATATTCTTTAAAACATAGAAGGAAATATAAAAAATGAATTGCACGTATATATTAGATAAACATAGGTGGTTTGTCAGTACGTTGAAAATTTTAATGTTGTTGAAAAGATCATTCTAGAGTTTTCAAGAATAATTTGAAAACTTTCAATCCCATAATGTTTTCTTCATAATTGTCCTCTTCCAAAGAAAGAGAATTCTAAAAAGTGAAAGTCTAATTAATTATTATGAGGATCATTAATTGTTTTTTTTTTTTGCTTATATTTAATAGGGCATTGTAAAAGAGTTGCTCATGCTTTGGCGAAGACATTACAAGAGGAGGACTCCCAGGTTTGGCTTAAGGATTATCCTCCTTTTATTCTATCCCTTTTACAATCTGATTTCCATGCTCAAATCTCAATAAATTGACTATTGTTTATTATAAATAATAATAATAAAAAATCATTTTGTTACTAATGAGACAATCTCAAAGGATTTTTTTTTTTTTTTTTAGAAGGAATCTCGAAGGAGTTTGCAACCCTTAAAATTTAAAAATAGTTTGTAAGTGCACAAGATTAGTTTATGTAGTTGATTAATTTATAACACGGAATTTTTTTACTGTTACTTATTAAAGTAATGTTATTTTAAAATATTTTAAAAATTAATTTTATTTTGGTTTATTTCATAAACTGATGTCATTTTGTGATGTGATGTGGTGTTTAGAATTAATATTTAAATCCAAATATTTTGTATCTTGGGCCTGTTTGGTAAGAGGATTTAACCGCAATTTTTTTGGGTTTTGAAAACCATAAAATAGTGGGTTCTACACTTGAATATATTGTTTAGCTGATACTTTCTAAATACAATTTTCATAAAATTATTTCCTATTTTCCCGAATGAAAATTGGATATTGGAAACGGCCAAGAAGAGATTTTCAAGATACATAAAATGTTTTTAATGGAACAGTTGGTAATAAATTGAAAATAATAGACCTCATAGATTTGCTCAAACTCTTCGCTGGTCTAAATATAAATCTTTTGTTACTTATCAAAAAAATAGATTTGCTCAAACTCTTCTATCTCTTAAATTAAAAAGTTTACCTTTATCACATATTTGAATTTTATCACTATATATATATATATATATATATATATATATATATTTTAATGTACATTAGTTTTATTCCCACATTTCAATTTTGAAGTTTATCCTTATCCCCAAAAAAAGTAAACTACACAATACTTTCTATATAATTTTTTTTTTTTTTTAATCTCAAAGCAAAAATGGTCTTCCAAACATTATTTTTTTTCAATATTTTGAAAATTGTTCTTAAATGAAGGAGCCAAACACATATAATGTAAAAATTATTATATGAAAACTAGTTTCATATTCAATTTTTTGAAAATTATTTTCATAATTTTTGTATAACAAAAACAAAAATCCTCCTACAAAATAAAGTTACTAAAATTGATTTTGATAAAATTTTTATTTTATATTTTTTAAAAAGTTACTAAAATTGATTCCATTATAAAAATCGATCGAAAATGTACAACATAATATTGTATTATTAATAAGTTTTTCAATGAAATTTATATTTGAATTAATGATAATAATTTTAGAAATTCTTTTAAAAAAATCATATTGGGATAAGTTTCCCTCCCTTTAAATCCTTCAATTTCCTCCAATTTTTAGTCATATGCAAGACACTTGACATTTACTTAGTTTTGTGTGATTAATGAAAATTGAAAGAAACTTGAATATTTAAATAGGAGGGGATCTTATTCTCATCCCAATCTAAATTAGAATAAATTAGCTTAATTAATTGGAGGAATCCGTTAGGAAATGGGGTTAGAGGTTTTGAACCCAAAACCTCGTGAATTTTGTGATGTTTTCAAAACCTTTATACCAACTCATTGAGATTTTAATTATTTAGTTTAGATCAGGGACGGACCCAGGTGCAGGGCAAAGGGGGCCCGGGCCCCCCCTGGGTCCAAAAAAAAAAATTTTTAGTATGTAAAATTTTAAAAAAACAAGATGGGTCCCTTGGTTTTTAGCTTGGGCCCCCCTTGATTTTTAGCTCAGGCCCCCCAGCCAGCCAACCCAAGAGTTTTCAAAAACCCAAGAAAACCTTTAAAAAAAATATATTGTATAAATCTATTTATAATAATAATAATATAATATATAATAATGTGGTTTATATTAGAATATTAGATTATCTATTTATATCCTATAATAGTAGGAGGACAAATAATTTTTTAATTGTTTGATTTGATCTAATTGCACTTAAATAGTAATTTGCACTTCATTGTTCACACTTTTTTTTAACAAAAATTATTGTATAAATCTTCAAAATTTCATACCTATTAATCAATTTTTATCCTAAATGCTGAAACATTAGATGTAACTCCTTAGAAAAGCTCTAAAATGTAAAAAGGTAAGTTCAAACCTATTAACCTAAGTACAAATCATTTAGTACAGTGAAAAAAATGTAGGCACAAGTTTACTTAAAGTTAGTTTGTGAAATAAAGTAATTGAATGTGCATTTGAATTTTTTTTTTTTTCGCTTATCTCCGGCCCCCCCTAGCTTGAAATCCTGCGTCCGTCCCTGGTTTAGATACTTGCGTGTTAATTTCAATATGAAATCAACAAATAAATAAGTATAAATTTGACTATTTGTCGGTAGGTAGATCATGAGAGCTGATTGAACTTAAAAAAAAAAAAAAAAAAAAAAAAAAAAAAAAAAAAAGGAGAAGAATCTCAATTAGAATTTTAAAGATTCACTCATTACGTGTGCGTTTGGGAAGCGCGTTTTGCGCTTCCCAAACGCGTTTGCGTTTTTATCTTTTTTTTTTTTTTTTACTTTTCAGCATTCCCTGAGAGTTTTTTTACTGTTCATCACTGTTGCGGCTACTGTTCATTGAACAGTAGCCGCAACATTTGACTTTTCCACAAAATTTTACTGTTTACGGACCCACAATTTTCACTTTTCAGCAACTTTTTCATTAAAAATGGATCCCACGGTACTATTTACACATTTAAAAATTATTTTGCTACAGTATTTTGCTACAGTGCTTTCAGTTTTCAGTATTTACACATTTAACAATGTAATCATTGGCATATAATGTATCTATTTATGCTCCCATTACTAATTTACTTTTTAGTCTCCACTTCAAGAGCTTTATAATTTAGTGATCTATTTATTGATTTTTTTCAAGTTTGTGCTTTCAAACGCTATATAAAGTATACAAAATATTCCACCCTCGAAATAAAAGACCCAAAGCCCAGAATCAGAGGATAAACTTCAATAGATATTCATTTGTGAAGTACACCGTGGAGCCATAGAATTTTTTTTTGGGGGGGGTGGGGGGAACTCACTTTGCTCAAGGTAACTTTTCTCTCTTTTTCCTTGTTTGTTTACCGAGAAAATGAATGAAAAAGAATATCATGCTTATGTGGAAGCTTGGTGGTTTATGTCTATATATACGCTAGAAAAAAATTCAAGGAAAATTAAAGAGGAACAAATATAAAACGAGAATTAAAATTTTGAACCGTTTGTTATTGAAGAGTGCATCTCTGATTGTAGCATTCTATTGGAATAAATGTGTTCTTGTTGTGAATCTTGTAGTTTCAGTAGAATGCGGAAGACTACAATAGAATGCCTCACAAAGATTCAGGCTTTGACTCATTTTTGGGGTTAATATGTATTTCTTTCAAAGAGAGCATTTATGAGGTATAGTCTGCTGCAGAAGAAGTGTAATAATATGTTTCTTCATTATTCTAGTATGAGTGATATAATGTTTGCTATTCTAGTTTTTTAGCACTACTATTTCTCATTATTTTGGGGTACTATAGTAGTGTTATTGTTGCTTCTCTCTATATTTGTTTTGAGTTCAAATATTGCTCTGCTGTGCTATGCTCTCATTTGCTTACATGGTGCAGTCAGTGCTCTTCAAGATCTATACAGGTCCCTGAACAACCCACTAGTGCTGAAGGGATGGAGAGTCATGAACAGGAGTGTCATGTTCTGATTCATCTGTTATACTCTTGTAATCCACTTAGCTAACCTATTTTTTCTGCTAGCAATGCCACATTGCCATAAAAGCCCAAAACCTTACCCTTCTATGGTCTCTACTAGTTTTATGCAGTAAAATTCAAGGACTAAACCTCACTGGGTGGATTGGAGGCCAGCTTAATAACCTGTATCTTTTGAAGCACCTGTAACTGAAACTGCCTTGTTATATACTTATATTTAGCTCTTATTGAAATAGTACTTGTACTGTTTATTTAATTCTTTATTCTGGTTTCTTCTTTAGGGATGTCTGCTTCAATAACATTCAGGGTGAAACTGTTTAGTAACAGGAAGGGCAACTGTTATTTGTTTATATAGTAACATTCTGGTTTCTTGTTATATTTGTTTATATAGTAACAGGAAGGGAAACTGTTTCTTCTTCCCAGGTTAAACCGTCAAATTGGTCTTCTTTCTTGTAGTAGTTCATTTGAAGAGTTCATCGCGCAATATAAGTTTAAGCGTTGGGCTGTTAAAAAACTAGATATGCTACGCCGTTTACTATTTACTTAGAAGAGGAATTGGGTATCAATAAGTCTGATGCTGGAAATACCCCATTATGTCCATTCGATTGTTCTTGTTGTTTTTGAGGATACATGCAAAAATCTGTTGGGTGTAATTGCTTCCTTCGATCCAGTGAATCATATTTTCATGTAGTCATGTAACTTTTCATTTGCTGTTTTGTTGTTATAATTTGAGGGTATTGGAGCACAGCTTTCTTTTGCCTTGTACACTAGAACTAGATTACATTATTATTTTTATCTAATTCAATCAATTTTGTGCTTATGATTAAGCATGTTTCTCAAAGTATGACTTCTTTGAATCCAAGATATGAATCTTTGTAAGTTTTGAGGAAGAATTTGACGCAGTTAGAGCCATGTAGTCTATCTGTTAGTCAAACTAATTCTCTTTCACATATTTAAAGTAGAACATTATATAATTATTACATTTTTGAAGTCCTGAATTCATGGTGATAATACATATATAAATATGGATTTTTCATATAACTCCATTGGTTCTTATAGTTTCATTTACTTGAGTGAATTGTGTGATGCACTCACTTTATTGCTGCATCCGAAAGCCTTTTTTACGTTCTTGTGAAGTTGATCTTGGGGATGTCTTGCGACAACTAATATATGCACTGTTGTACATTTGGCTGATACAGGGTTCAATATCATAAACTTTTTCTATTTACATCTTCGCGGGGTTCCAATTAACAGAGTGGATTCTTTTTATTTAAATTTTTAATGTCTTATTGCCTGTATAACAATGGTTCTAATCTCTCTTGTGAACAATTGCATAATTAAAGTTATTTTGGAGGATGTTGTGCAATTTTTGTAGTTGAAACTAGGGATGTTATCATGAAAAAAGTTGCTGTTGACTGATACAGAATTTTATATATTAGCATTAACTCAAAAATTGAAGTTGATTTTTACTTCTTTACTGTGTACATCATATATTTTGATCTCCTTTGTCCAAAATAAGAAAAAACAAAGGTCGTTAGTCACCATTTATGAATGACCTAGCTTGAGTTTCTGAATCAACCCTAGGCTTGTGGTATTTAAATTCCTTTTGTTGAATCTAGTCATTTTCTTTTGTTGTATCAGTATTTGTAAATCACAACCATTGCTGCACTCTCCCCACTGCCATAATTTGAACTCCTTCAATATCATACTCATTTGGGAAATGGGAAAAACTATGTAGATACATGTCCATTTTTTACTAGCTTTTACATTTAGCTTTTAGTTTTTCTTGTTTAAGTACAGCTTTTTCATTTACCTTTTTTTTTTTTTTTTTTCTTACTTTTTCAAAGCACAAATATACTCTAGTCTACTTTCCAGCAAAACGCCAAATAAGCTTATACATGTTAACAAACGAATTACACTCCGCCTTCATCTACACCATCTGGGGTGTATTCATTTTTAATATAATGTTTCGAGCTAATATAGTTAGAGCTCCCTTTGTCAAGGAAAGGCTCTATAATTTGTCATAACCAACTCCAATAAGGTCCTGTATTATCAAGCAGTCTTGCTATGAGTTCCCCTGAACCAAGGGTGCGAAATCTTCCCATCATGGGCATGTTTGCATGTACCCAAGATGAAAGGGAAATGTTTGAACATCTTCCTACTGTTTCATTCAAGGCATGTACCCTAGGCTCGGATGTTGATTCAGTTGTGGATATAGATTTGGATTCGAGTTCGGTTATGGTTACAGATATGGATATTGATTAAGTTGATGACTCATCAACTCGATCGATCAACAGTGTGTGTGGAACCTAATGAGGATGACAGGGCTAAGAATGATTGATTACAATCCAAGCTCAAGCCCAATTATGAAAATAGGTAAGAAGACCAAAGCCCAAAATACAATTTGTCCTAATTTGGCCCAAACTTACAAAGAGTGCATACACCAAGTATATGATGTGTATGCACCCAATTTGTGGCATACGCACTCTCTGGATAGAAAGCCTAAAATTACTTCATTTCAATTTTAATGAGATTTTAGGGCAACCAGCCTAATCAATTGGCTGCCCAAACATGTCATCAATCCCTAACTACCCTTTTTCCCTATAAATAACCCCATTTCTAACATCCAAAGGGCCAGAAAATTAAACCTTATTGAAACTCTGCCAAAATTCCGCTAGAATACCTAAACCTAGAGTTTTAAGGCTAGAAGGGTAGAAAGGTTGAGAATTAGATTGATCTTCAAATCTCTTCATTTGAAGGTAGTCTCTTTCTCACCCATATTAGAATTCTAGTTGGTTCAAGCATGAAAACACAACCATTTAGGGCATCCCAATCCACCCTAAATCAAGTAGTTCAACCTATTCTCCCACACATACAACTATGGTAGTCGATTTCAGCTGAAGGGCCAATCAAAAACAACAACACTGTAAGTGCTATGAGAAGGAGATGTAGATCCTTCCATGATCCACACTCTCCTCCTTGATTCTTGTTCCCTTGATGTTTCTTGTTTTTCTTAAGAATTAATATGTTGTTTTGTATGTACATAATATATTTTGTGCCCTTTGTTTTGTTCATTTCCCTTGTTTGTGCTGAGAACATGTACGAACCCTAATCTACCTTGAGATGCGTACGCATAGGATTAGATGCATACGCGTCCATATCCTGGCGTACACACCTTTTAGACGGCAAGAATTATTGTTTTGGTCATTTTTTCTAGAAATATGCTTCAAATCTCAAGTGCGTACTCCAATAGAAGAGTGCATACACACCTTTCTTACGGTGTATGCCAATTTGGACCCTAACCAGATTTCCTGCCTTTTTTTGTTTTATCTATCTTTAATGTCATGTTTTATTATCTATACTTTTTTTTAATCCATTTTTAATATATATTTCTGACTATCTTTGTCTCTTTTCTTGTGTGATATTAATTGCAAAATACCAAAAATACTCTTCTTTTTTTCCTTATACATTTCAAAACCTTAGTTCTTTCTCTCCGTTCTCTCTCATATATTCTTTAATTCTAATTCAAAATTAATAAGGCAACCAAAAGTCTTAGAAACATGTAAGGAAACATTCAAACTTTAAAAGGAATAAATACTTTCTAAACTTAAAGTCAATAGCTAATTAGTATTCAATTCTTTTGAGGATAATAGGCTATTCAAATATAAGAAAAGTATAATAAAGAAAATCTTCATATAATTAAGGTGATTGATATGAATTTAAATGGCAACATCAGAAGTCAAGTCAATCAAACCCTAATTAGTCAAATCTTTGTTAAGCCTTAAAAGTCTTAAAGCTCTTAATGTTAAATAAAGACAACTTAAAGTCTAATAAAGGGAAAACACATATCAATTAATGAAGACTCAACTTCAAATTAATGACCGCTTCTCATAAGACTTAAGCACCATCCGGAGTAAGACTCACAACTTTGTTTGGTACCTACATGCATGTGCCCGTGCACATGCATGATTGGGTATACACATGCACACATATTAAATGCCTTACTGTTGTTTCACCATGTTGTTTCCCATGCCATGTTTTGTTTCTTCGTGTTCATTGCCACAAATTAGATACTCCTTCCATGACTCCTTATATGCATACATGCTTGTATGTCTATATCACTTTCCATATATTGATTCATCATATATAGTATATTACTATATCAAAAAAAACTATTGAACAAGCAAAATTTTGATGGTATAGCACCAAATTGTAGTTCAGTTAGTTGACACATCCTAATATTTCCTTTGTGGTGTAGAATAGACTGCCATGACCTTTCTGAACTCTCACACGCACCTAAAATCATTGTGCAAGGCAAAAAGGCACTTGTAGAAATCATGGGTCTCGGAGTCGAAATTGCAAGAAATTTGACAAGCTGAAGCGAAACAACCTTCTGAGCAATAGTTGTCATTTTTCCATAAGGTACTCCTTGAAATTGGCGAATTCCTCCATTTAGGCACCGAAAACTGCGATTTTACCATTTATAGTAATTTTTGTTTCCTTAATACTCCCTCCGTCCTAGTTTGTTTGTCCTCTATTCCACTTTAGGATGTCCCAAAATATTGTTTTGTTTCTAAAATTAGGAGTCATTAAATTACTAACGTTCCTATTATGCCCCTACTTTATTTCCAAAACCATTTGAAAAGAAAACCAACAAATATTTTAAAAATCAATATTGATTAAAAAGATAAACTAGAATTTGTATTTGAAGTAATCCAAAATTGCTTGGAGCCAATACCCAATAGTTTTTGTATTGTGGTAGTTGTAGATTTTTCAAATTTGATTAAGAGGATAAGTTACAATTTGTGCTGTGTAATTTCAAAAATGCTAATACTATGTGCGTGTAATTTTAGATTTAATATTCCTATTTTTTTTTTATAAATTTATTGAAGGGTGGTTTTGGAAATATATATATATTTTTTAAGGTAGACAAGACAATAAATGATGTTCCCTTAAAAAATTTGATTTTTTAAACAAGATAAACAAATTAGGATAGAGCGAATAACTTTTTACTCAAAAGTCAGAATAAATTCCCCCTTGTTTTGGGACGACCCTTAAGATCAGTAGTTTATAATTTTGCTTTTAACTAAAATTTTCTACTTTTGGTAAATTTCGGTATTTTCTCACTCAATCGCTTAATTAGTGAGAATTAGGATTTCAGGCACATCCTAATCGTCCTAGGGTTTTACTTTCTTTGTATTTATATGTTTTATAGCCGTCAGAGATAAACCATATTATTATTAATAAAATACAGATTTTTATCGAATTATTTCTCAGATTATTATTAAGAAAATGCAGAAAGTATTGTAATAGGCAGGATTACAATACTTTTGACACTTTTAGGATTGGGCCTCTCTTTTCAAAAAAATTAAGCCCCCACCAGCCTCCCCCAGCCCAGCCAACCAGCCCAACCCAAAAAGTTTAAAATCCCAATTAAGTGATTAACCCACGCCACAGTTACAACCTAAACCAAATTCAGGAAAAAAAAAAACATAGAGAAAGTTGAGAGACAGACCGAAGAAACTATAGAAGAGAGTTCGCCCCGCCGTCGCCACCACAGCCGTCGCCAGTCGACCATCCTGCCCTTGACCCAGGCTCGCCACTGACCCAACAGACCAGCCGATCTACCCAGTGACTGACCCAGAGTTCACGCACGCCTACGACGCCGGCCGCTGCTGCCTCTAGCTTCCATCCCGAATCCGATCTGCTCCAAGTTTTTTTTTTTTTTTTCTCTCCTTCAAGTTCAAAACCTAACATTTATTTTGATATGATTCTCCTCTCTCCAATAAATACGTGTTATAATGTTTGTGATTTGTGAATCTGTTATGTGATTGTGGTTTTTCTTACTTAGCTGGGATTATTGAAAATGATTGTTTTTGGGAGTCTCTGTTTTATTTGTTTTTGCAGTGTCTGAGACAGTGAGAACTAAGTTGAGTTGTGATTTTTGAATAAATTTATATTATAGAGAGAGATTCTGTAGAGATATAATCTTGTTCGGCATTTGGGACTTCGGCTGTGTGCAAAAACAGGTGAAGGTAAGAAAAGAAGTGCATTATTAATTGGGGGTAGTGGGTGAGTGACAAAGATAAAGAGACAAAAACTAATACATAATATAATAAAAATGTTACACAAATGTAACAAAATAAAATTGCGACTTTGCCCATATTGCTAATTCATAATGCTATCAGTAATATTTTTAAATTAGATAAAATTTTAATTGAAAACTAGTAAATATATCAATTGAGAAATAATAAATTTATAATTAATGCATAATACATATTATCCAGGTTCTAGCCTTTGCCTTTACTCAATATCAATAATTAGTGTTTTTGTGAGATAATATATGTAATTCTTATCATGTAATTCTTATTTAATCTGTAAATTATGGAAAAATCAACCACTTAGTAACTAATTTTTTTTTTTTTTTTTTTGCTTATGCCCCCGGCCTCCTTATCTTAAAATCCTGGATTCGTCTTGTAATAGGCCGAAATTTTCATGATCAAGCAGCAGTTTATAAAACAGGGGATATAAAACTTAAAACAAAGGCCTTACTACCAATATCATGCCAAATTGATGAACTTGAAATGAAAAACCATTGACTTTGATGTCATGTGCTGCCAATGGAATGACATTCCAAACGATAACTCTCCTTTGTACAGTAACGTTATTTATGATATTTTAATGATCGCGCGATTTCAAGAAAAAATGTGACTAAGGAAACTTTTATCCGAAGTCATATCATTACTATAATAACAAGACCAATTTCTTCTGGTCCACAATACCTTTCTGTTCACACAGAGATCTCAAAAACACGTTTTTTTAGTATAATATAAGTCAGTCTTGATCAACTCATTGTTGCTTCAACCAGAGCTCCTCTCTTATCTTTTCATGGAGATGACAGCACCCTTTCAATTAGCCAATAACACACCTCTCTCCCTCTCTCCTGATTTCATTCTCCCAAAATTCAAAAGGCCTATCCTCTCAAAGGTATCTCCTTCGGATTCAATCCCCATAATCGACTTAAATGATAATGAAATTGATGAGGGTCAAGGGTCATCCCCCTTAGTTTCAAAGATATCACAAGCTTGTGAGGAATATGGTTTCTTTCAGATTATCAACCATGGAGTCCCCAAAGAATTATGCCAAAAAGTGTTGGCTGTGGTGACAGAGTTCTTCCAATTGCCTCATGAGGAAAGGGCGCAATATCTTACAAAAGATCATACCAAGCAAGTAAAAGTGTTCAACTATTATCAAAAGTATGAAGGCCTTGGAAAGGTCATAATGTGGAGTGAGACCTTCTCTCACCCTTGGCATCCTATAGAAGAATTCACTCATTTGTTACCCACAAATCCTCCTCAGTATCGGTATCTCTACCTCACTTTGCATCCTTTTTTGTTTTTCCTCTCTTGGATACCAAAGTTAGCCTATGATTGACTGATTACACTAGCTCAACAACACTATTAAATCATGCGTATTTTTGTTTGATTGTTACAGAGAAGTTTTTGCTGAGTATGCAAAGGAGATTGGAGCTTTGATGGATAGGCTTTTGAGCTTGATATCCCAAGGGCTTGGTCTAGAGAAGGATTGTTTAAAGAAGAAGATAGGTGAGAGGGCTTCCCTTTATTCACAAGCAAATTACTATCCACCATGTCCAGACCCAGAGCTCACAATGGGGATTCCTGCTCATAATGATATTGTTGCACTCACTGTACTATTGCAGTCAGAGGGGGTAACTGGCCTCCAAGTGATCAAAGATGAGAAATGGGTACCTGTTGACCCTGTGCCTCATTCTTTTGTCGTCAATCTTGCTGATCAAATTCAGGTAGCCGCGTTATTTTTCAACTTTTACTTCATGAAAATTATTATTTCTTCAGCGAAAAAGACAAATAATAATCTGTTCTATTAGATGAGGCAAAAACTCGTTGTTTCAGGCCAGATTTGTAATTTGCTTGAGCTGGCCTTTTATTTAATTTTTCAAGTGCGCCAGTTTGGTTTGTGCCCACTTTTCTTTTCCTTTGGTTATATATTTTTTTAAAATATTTGTGTTGATACGGTCAATTATTAGGTAGTGCTCTGAACTCTTACAAAGAGTGCGACCGAGGGGCTCACTTTGGAGTCCACACCCTTGTAAGAACTTGGAACTATTTAAGTTTTTTTTCCTCCGTATAATGTTTTATTAATATAATAAATTGTCACAATATTTTCACAATTATTAAAGTGTTAGTTTTTTATTGGTCATAATTTAATAAATATAATAATAAAATATGATATTAAGACGAATCACAACTAAAAATAAAAGTATTATGAAAATGTTATGATATTTTGTTATTGTCACGATATTTTCACAACCGTCATTAAAAAATTAGTTTTGTGGCTGTTGAGTATAAGTTCTTTGTATATCAAAATAAAATATCATACCAAAACCTATCACAGTTGAAAATATATATGTATTGTGAAAATATCATGACATTTTGTTATTGTTACAATATTTTCATGACTATTGAGGTGCAAGTTCCTTATAGGTAAATATAAAATAATAACAATAATAATAATAAAATCAAACTAGAATTTACCATAACTTAAGATAAAGGTATTCTAAAAATGTTGTGACATTTTGTTGTGTTTTTAGACTTCTCTATTTGTTTAGTCAAATTTGATGAGTCAAAATTCACTTTTCATGCACAATCCCCCCCCCCCCCCCCCCCCCCCCCAATTTTTCCCTTTATCTTTTGGAAATTAGCAAATTCCTCTTACCGATTCTCTCTCTGTTAACCCTAACAAAATCTTATGATTCTTAAAATATTTCATTTTGATATCTCAAATATCCCAAAAACTGTCTTAAGACTAAATTTTAATATTCCAAAAATTTTCTTCACACATTTTTAGTTTTATATAGTATTCATGCTTAGAATAGTGATATAAATATTTGTTATCTAGAGAACACTGGTTTACTAGGTTTAAATCTTCTAGACTTCTAATTTTATCCAATGGAAAACTTCGATGATGTACACGTCTTTTATTATCTTTTTTTTTTCTTGCTTAAAAGAGTGTTCATTAAAAGCTAAGTAAGCTAAATATCATAGCTAGACTCATAAAATATAAGATGATAAAGAAAGAATTATGAATAATAAAGTCTTCACCATAGATGGTTGCAAATATTTGGTGAAGAACTTCAATTATAGCATATATGACATCATTCATTGTGAAGGATAGCCAATTAGTCTTGTCACGTGTTTTTTTTCCCGAAGAGTAATTCTGGTGTCACACCTAATTATACAATTTTGGCCACAACTCGTCCATGTGGCGAGTTGTAGTTGGTGAAAGAGTGATGGTGGGTCCATGTGCCACACCCCTTCACCAACCACAACTCGCCACATAAGCGAGTTAATGGACAAAGTTGTGTAATTGGGTGTGGCACCAAAATTTTTCTTTCCGGAATGGATATAACCAACTAGTCCATTGTCTTTATCATTAGGTGGCTTTGTCTGATAGTGTCACTATTATTAATGTAGTTTAATTGTTGAAAATAAAATGTACTACTCAATTTCAAATCGAACAAAACGTGTGGATTTCTAACTTCTGGATTAACCGATTACAAAAAGAATATTATCTCCTTCCAAATCTTGTTAGTGGATCATACATCGAGTTTTTTCTTTCTCTCTGCTTTTTTTTTTTTTTTTTTTAAAAGCTAATCAAGCTTTCAATTTATGCAGGTTCTGAGTAATGGAAGGTACAAGAGTGTAGATCACAGGGCAGTAACCAACAAGTGGTTGCCACGATTATCATTGGCAATGTTCTACGCACCAAATAATGACATTGTGATAGGTCCTATTGAGGATTTGATTGATGAGGAGCACCCACCAAAGTATCGAAACTATAGTTACAAGGAGTTTATGGAAGAATTTTATAGGCAAGAAGGAAAGAGAAGAAGGGTAAAGGAAGCTTTTGAGTTGCAGCCTTAGGAACGTGGTATTTATATATAAGGAAAGAGAAGAATTTTTTTTTTTTTTTAATTGGTCATAAACTCATAATAAACACTTTGGGTTCACATGTCCTATACAATACAATGTCCTTATATATAAATAAAATTATTTTAGTAACTACTAAGCACAGAAGACAGAAACCATTCTCAAATTTCTTTGAGCTAGGAACTGCCCATAAAGGGATATTTTTCAATGTGAACTTTTAATATTGATAAGTATGAATATCGTCTAATTTTCTAGATTGGGCCTTTGTAGGAGGGCTTGGATGAACATTTATTTACTAATGATTTGTTTTTTTTTTTTTTTTTTTTTTTCTCTCTCTTTGTTATAATTTGAAAGTTGGAAGAAGAGGTATTTGACACCCATACATATATAAAATTCCTTAGATGTAATAAATTTAGTTCTCAAGTTAGATTCAAATGTATAATTGTCATAGAGAAAAATAACATTATTTGTTGTCTTTTTCAAATAATATTATGTTACGAATAGAAAGTGTAAACTTCTTTGTTAAGGTTATAGTTTTATATATTGGCATATCCGAGTTAAAACTTACTTTTTATGTATTTGAGTCTTAATTTAAGCATGTCCAAGTTTTCACAAATAGTATATTTTAGAGTTGCAAGAAACTACTCAAGAAAAGTTGTTGAAACCCAAAACTAGACTAGCAAATAATATTTTATTTCTTATTCGATACCAACTAAGTAAATCGTTGATGGTTGGAGAAAACAAATGTTGCTATCTAGAGTTGTCTTTTATTTAGACAAGTGAAACCCATTCTATTAGATTTTATTAATTAATTATTTACTATTAATATAAAATAAAATTTATACTGAATTAGGTAAGTGAGATTTTTATCCAACCAAACCATGGAATCACAAATGACGGGTTTAAATCCTATCATATGAAATTTTCATTGAAAATATCAAATACTTCATCCAAAAACAACAAACGAGAAAAGAAAAAAAATATGATATATTTTTCAACCACAAAATTTAAGCAAATTGTTGTCGAGAAAATTGAATCAATAATAAGATTAATTGTTCAAGATTTTTTCTTCTTTTATTGAAATTAATTCCATAAAGAGAGTACGGAGGGGTGAGGACACCTCGAGATGCTTTAGTGATAGTGAACAAGTTGACAACACTTATTAAAATAGTTGACATCTTCAATATGATAACAGTATTAATTAACTATAAAACCCTATTTTTAGGAGGGGGCCATATAGGGGCATGTTAGTTCATAATTTAATATATATAAACTTTTGTGCATAGTATGTAAAGCAAATAGTCAAGAATGCCAGAATCTTATTAATATTCTCCAATTATATGAACCTGCATTGGGTTAGAAGATTAATACGGATAAATCTTTTGTCTTTTTTAGCAATAATACCCCGGATGATAGAAGAAGTGAAGTGTTGAATATGTTGGGGCCTATGCAAGATACCCGCCATAAAAAATACCTTGGATTACCCTCAATTATTGGCAAGTCAAAAGTTGAAATTTTTGCTGAAATTAAAGAGAGGGTGGAGAGGAAATTATCGGGGTGGAAGGAGAAAATGCTATCAGTGGGTGGCCAAGAGGTCCTTATTAAAGCTGTTGGTCAAGCAATTCCAACATACACGATGAGCTGTTTCCAGATCCCGAAAAGCCTTTATGATGAGATGGAAGCAATGATGAGGAAATTTTGGTGGGGTTAAAGGGGTCAAGAATCTAAAATTGCTTGGGTTAGTTGGAAGAAAATGTGTAAGTCCAAGTTGAATGGAGGAATGGGGTTCAGAAATCTTCAGGCTTTCAACCTTGCTATGCTAGCTAAGCAAGGTTGGAGGTTGATTTTGAATCCTAACTCTCTGGTGGCCCAAATTTATAAAGTAAGATATTATCCGCATGGTGATGTTTTTCATGCAAAGCTTGGATCTAGCCCTTCTTATACTTGGAGGAGCATTTTCAATAGGTTGGAAGTTGTGAAAAGAGGCACCCAATGGCAAGTTGGCAATGGTGAAAGGATTCTTATTTGGGAGGATAAATGGCTATCGACTCCAACAACATACAAAGTTATCTCCCCACTCCCCCCCCCCCCCCCCCCCCCCCCGCGGCGGAAGTTTTTTAATGATTACCCTAGGGTCTCGGCGCTTATTAATAGAGATACTAGGAGGTGGAAAGGTGATGTAGTGAGATCTCTATTCTTGCCTTTTGAAGCAAGGACTATTTTAAATATTCCCCTTTGCCACAGCATTCCAGAAGACCAGATTATGTGGGTGGGTAATAGAAAAGGAGAATTCAGTGTAAAAAGTGCTTATTATATTGCTGTTGGGGTGTTAGATACTTTGGAGGAAGGCGAATGCTCTTCCGGTGATTCTAGAAGTCCTCTATGGAAAAAACTCTAGCATTTAAACATTCCTCCCAAGATACGTATTTTTGCTTGGAGAATGTGTATGAATTCTCTTCCTACTTTTGTGAATTTGCAAAGAAAAGGTGTTGATATTTGTGATGTTTGTCCGGCTTGTGGTATGGAGCCTGAAACGAATTTTCATGTCTTTGTGAAATGTGAAGTGGCTAAGAGGGTTTAGAGATGTTGGCTGGACTGTCCGACTGTGTTGTTCAATGTAAATATGAATATTTTAGATATTGCAATGGAGATTTTGGAATCTGGTACATCCAGTGACTTGGAGTTTTTCTTTGGGGCTGCTTGGGCAATTTGGTACAATAGAAATAGAATTGTGTATGAGTCCTCAAGTCAAATTCTTGATCATATTTGGGGTTTTGCGAAGAAATATATTTTTGAGTTCCAAAGTGCTTCAACAGCTTGCTCTCAAAGTTTGTCTCGGTTAGAAGGAAAGTGGTTAGCGCCTCCTCCAGGTGTGTTCAAGATCAATGTTGATGGTGCTACTTCGGAAAGTGAAAAGAACTCTAGTGTGGGAGTTGTTATAAGGGATGCAGCTGGTAATATTATTGCTGCTTGCTGTAAATATCTTCAGGGTCAATACTTGGTGGAGGAAGTTGAAGCTTTGGCTATGGAATGTGGTCTCCTTCTTGCCAAAGAGCAAAAGCTACCCCAAATTATCTTGGAATCTGATGCTCTAACAGCGGTCACTAGTGTCTTAGCAGCTGAAAATGGTGGCTGTCTTGGTCATATTTATCAGGGGATTCATAGTCTGCTTGCTTCTTTTAGTAGCTGGAAAATCAAGCATGTGAAAAGAGAATACAACAAGGCAGCTCACGAGCTTGCTCAGTATGCAAGGCAGAAGGAATCTTCTCTGGTTTGGAAAGGAGTTTGTCCTCCTTTGCTGATTCAAGTTGTTCAGAAAGATAGTTTGTAGTTTGTTCTATGCCTTGAGCTTTTCTTTCTTGGCTTGGTTGCACTCTCTTTCCTATTTGGCAATGAGTTTTCAGCAGTTTGCTTTGCTTTCAAAAAAGTATGTAATTTAATCTACTATACACAAATATTTAGGATCCAGTGTGGGCCATGACCCCCTTTGTCTATGGACTATGAGAAACTGTTTTTCTAAAGCTATGTAACACTAGCACAACCATTATAAAAGATACCATTTAGCCAATAGTTTAAAGCTTTATTCTTATCAAAAAAAAAAAAAAAAGCTTCATTGATTTCGATGGAATTTGTTTCTGGAAAACGGTTTCTGCATTTTCTGGTGTTTACTACTATTGAAATTAAACATAAGCTAACGGGAAAAAAGTTTCTGGGGATAAGAAAAAACAAGCTCGATAAACCGAAAAACATTTTAGGAACGTTACATGCTTAACAAACTATCATAAATATAATCTTAAAAAAAAAAAAAAATCATTCCGAATGACCTTCTGTGCCAGCCAAATGATAGAAATGTTTTCGGGAGATTTAAGTTGCAAGTTTGCTACTAAAGAGAAGTAAACAAGTCATTTTTAGGCTTTAGCCCCCCAAAAAAAAGTTTTCCATCTGAATAAATGTGAACATATGTATATTTTTATTTTGTGGTTGAAATTTGAAAAATAAATAAATAAAAAAAGTATACCTCATGAAAGAGAAATTTTTGGGGCAAATTTACAATTGTCACTTCTATCGGTTCAATGGCATGACATAAAGTTACAATGTAGTTTATTTTGTGACACTCACCTCCCGTGTGGTTTGTTTCATGACACATTTTTTTCCTAATTTTAGTGGAGTTTATTGATATGGAAAGTCCAAAAAAAAAAAAACCATTGGAATAGGATAATGAAAAAGATTGGTCTCTTTTTTTTTTTTTTTTTTTTCTCTAGGAAGAAAACTTTTATTCAACAACCAAACAAAGAAGATACATACAAGGCTTCCTCCAGTATAACATCTTTAAGCACAGGAGGAGCAGAACAAAAATCAAAATGACCAAAAACATGATTGGCTACAGATCAACGTCCAAGAACATGTGGGGCTTTATTTGTTTCTCTAGGAATCCATCTAAGAGTAATAGAATGGATTTTGCTTGCATTTATAGCTGTTTCCTCCAAAATGTTGCCAATGCTCCAAGTGGTGGCTTAATCAATTTAGGATTGAGCTTGAATGCAGGTCTTGCAGTCTCTTTCGATACAGACATTGTCCAAATTATGTTTATGCATCAGCTCAATTGCCCATCTCAAGGCTTGAGCCTCAGCTTGGACAAGGGATCTAGTGTCCACCCTTGCTGTAAAGGCAAATAACAAGTTCCCTCTCCAATCTCTAGCTATCAAGGCAATGATGGACCAATTAAGACCAGTAGCAACATCACAATTAATTTTGATATATATCATCTTTTTTTGGATTCAGTCAGTGGCAGCTTCGGTCAATAGCTCTAGGATGATTCATATTATTGTGACTCATTATAGCCCAATGATCAATGAACTTTCTTTGGGTGGCTCTTTCTAATTCTTCAACTGTGGGCACCTTCTTCTCATGAATTGCTTTATTTCTCAAGTACTAGATGAAATCCAAGATTGGTGTACCTTAAAACTTAAGTGAATAGATAGAAATGTAAATGACTATTGAAAGAGAGTTAAAACTTAAAAGAGAATAAAAATATTAGGGTAGAACAATAATTTTCTCCAATTCTTTCTGTATGTGATGTTAGTATTTGTCACGTCATCAAATTTTGCTTAAAAAGGCACCAAAAAATAAAATAAAATAAAAAAACTGCTAGGTTGAAAACTTTTTTATAAGGCGGCCTAGGCAAAAGTTAGGGTTAGTCGAAAAGCCTCATAAAACAAAACACCGGGTGGTTAGTGTGACAAAATAAAACATTAGTAACTCCATGTTTCAATAGTAGTATATGTAATTAGTTCAGTTAAGGAATGCTTTTAGGTCATTTGATAACTGATCATTTTAAAACAATTTTAATATCAGTTTCATGGGAAAATGCTAAAAAAATAAAAATTAAAAATTAAAAATAAAACCAATTATTTTTTTCTTTTTCCATAAAAAGTTTCTTAAAATAATTTTTTTCTTATAAAAAATTTCTGAAAATAGTTTCTTAAAAAAGTGTCGGTGTCTGTTTTTCCCATTCCCCACTTTTCAATTAATTACTTTTACTAGAAATGGAAACCCATACCAAATTGAAGTTGCCTTAGGCCCAAAAGGCATTGGTGGATGAGGTTTTAAAGTCAGAATTTTCAAGACCTCAAAAAACATAGCAGAGGGGAGGTAAATGTCACGAAATAAAATGTTTCAATGGTGGTACCTCTCTTCCTCAACAACAGCAACAACAACAAAAAAGAATGGTGGTATCTGTAAAGTATTCCCTATCTTTTCCCAAAGTGAAGAAACTAAAATTCGATCCAATGAATATACCAAACTGAAGTTGCCGTTGGACCAAAGGCATCGGCGTACGGGACTTTGATTTTTCTGCCAACAGTATTACTCACAAATATCTATCTTTACTGCATATTTGATTTCTTCGTGAGTGTCTCTCTTTCCGGAACAGGCAGTCCACTGGGCCCTTAATAAGGATGACCTACATAACCTCTGGCCCATGCTCCGTACGAATCTCTTCTTTTAACAATCTCTGGGTCATAACCTCTGGCCCATGCTCCGTACGAATCTCTTCTTTTTTTTTTCTTTTTTTTTTTTTTTGTTTCAAAAAAAAAAATAACAATCTTTTTTTTGTTTTTGTCTTTTAAAATTTACCAACGTACAAACTTTTTGAATGCTGCTTTTATTTCATTTTTATAAATGAAAAGCAGGACACTTATATTTATGAAGTAAATTTATCAATTAAAATAAACTGTCACAAAATGACCTACAATTCAAACTCAAAGTAATAAACTTTGACATGTGAACAAATTTCCTCTTAATTGGAATTCTAAGGGCATGGATGAAGGATATCGAATTCAATTCAGGGAACCTGATACAGTGATATTATGACTTCGCCACCATAAGTAGCATGAAACATGGGAGTAGCTCTTTCCAAATTAGCTTTGCTTTTTGTACAAAGTGGATCTCGCATGGTTATGACTAGGCCTACCCTAGTACAGGTTTGTGACAGAGCATAGTTTACTTTCTCTTCAACTCAACCAATTTACTAGTGATGCTTCTTTTTTTCTTTTCTTTTTTTTTTTTTTTTTTTTTTTTTCCTTCTTCTTTTTTTAGATAATGCAATAGTTGCAGTCTGAAATTTGAAGCCAAAATGTCATCGTTTGAAACACTAAGAAATATCAATTGATTTACAAGATTATTTACATTATATTCGTATTTGAGTTTGTTGGCCATAATTTATGAATTGTTGTTGTAGAAGGAAAGGTGGGGAGAAGATATTAAAAAAAAAAAAAATTATTTATTTTGGAGAGAAAAAATAACTGTTAGGTTCTAAATATTTAGAAATAAACGTTTAGGTTCTAAATACCTTGTATGTTGGCAAACCGAGAACACAAACTTGTCTAAAAGTAGATCTTAGGGTCTATGGAGTGTTTTAAACATTGCTCAAGATGATACAAGTCAAGATTCAAGAACGTTCAAGCTACAGAAAGAAGAATTGAAAATTTGTCAAGCTCGACCGATCGAGAGAATGCTTTGAACAATTGAACCGCGATCTACTAAATTTGTTTTAAGGCCCAACAGCTTGCAAAACGTTTAGAGTTTCAATCCAAACCTACTACATATATAAGGAAAACCCCAAAACACATTTTTCAAGTCTTACAGAGCTACTCTTGTGAGATCTGTGAGGTTATTATTCCTTCTAATTTTTTCAAGCACCTACCAGAGATCACACACATATTGCTAGCACCGGTGGAGTAATGTTGTAGCAAGTTTCAACTATCAAGCGTATTGAAGATCAAGACATAAACTGGATGTTCATGTTGGAACAAGTCCACATCAAAGAAATCTACGGGGTTCAAAACTCAGTTTGGTAACTGTAGTTAGATTTACTATGAATTGATATTCTTGATTGTAAATCTCAATTTGATATAGTGGATTGTTTCTCTTGGGATCATTCTCCCTAGGTTTTTTACCTTGAAACTAGTTTGTTCATTAGTTTTTCTAGGTCATCACATCATATGTTATTTAGTTTTCCGTTGTGCATGTTATGTGTGTTTAACCTATATCTAAATAATTAACCTAAGTAACCACTTGGCTAATAAATTAAGTTAAACACTATTTTCTAGGGGTCTAAAAACTTACAAATAACTACAACAAGAAACAAATAGATACTCATGTGTATGGTATATGAATAATAAGTTAAATAAAATAGAAAATTTGGGTTTCTAGTAAAAATTTTCGTAAAATCTATTAGACTATTGTGAAACCAAAGCAATTAGCTTTATTAGCCAAAACATGATATGTTATTAAATATTCCTAAAAGCTATAGTACCCCCTAGAAGTAATGTAGCTCACTAATTTTTTTTTTCCTTTTTTTTTTTTTTTTTTCAAATCTCTCTCTCTCTGTGTGACAAACATCAGTGGCGATGGCTTATAGATTTTGATTTACAATGAGTGATTCAGTAGCATACGATGGATAGAAACGATGACTTTGGTTGATAATAGCAGTCGCTTAAGTGGATTTCTAGTCATAGGCAAGCTTACCCATTGTTCGTGATGATGGGTATTTTGGAGGTTTCAACAAAGAACAAACAGAATGAAAGCAAAGTAAAAGAACAAAGACAATGGAGAAATTTTATGGAGAGAAAAAAATAATAGGAAGTTAAAATCTAAAGAACTAGGAAAATGTTTTAAGGTATGTAGCAACTAGCAACGATCATAATACAACCCGCACATACTACTTGGTGCCTAAATTGCACTCATGGTCAGAGGTTTCATCAACCACACTAAAATAAAAATTGTAGAGAAAGAGAGAGAGAGAGAGATTCTATTTTAACAACGTAAGCTGTAAGTGTTGTAATCTTTAATGTATTATAGAGGATTGATTAAATTTTTTCCTATGATTTTTTCCTTTACATAGGAGGATTTTATATGCTAATTTGATGCTATCTTTTGTGTACGTGTATGTGTAATCTTTTGTGTATGTGTATGTGTATGCTACCTTTCCTATGTGTATGTGTTTTTTTTTTTTTTTTTTTTTAAGAGATTGTATGATAGTATTATTTTTATTATTATTTGTATTTATTTAATTTAATTCAATTAACACATAACATAAGTGGTAGTATAGTACAACAAATCGTGGCAAGGTTCCCACAGGAAAAAATACATAATATGATCAAGTTATATGTGATAAGCGTGTCAAATAAAAACATTTTTTCTTTTTGGACTTTGTTAACAAACATCTTAAGTACAATAGTTAATAACTTAATATGTATTTAATACTATATTAAATAATATTTTTATGTATTTTTTAAAAATAAAGTTAAATTGTACACACATATTCCAAAAAAAATACACAACTATGATAAATGTCTATATATAAATCAACAAATTATTAATGTGTATTTTATTTTTTTAAAAGCATGTATTACAACTTATAATAGGATATTTATTAATTTTTAATATGTGCCCTTAAAGCACTTGTTATCACATACTTTACTTTTTTAGATTACATTTGACATTGGCTAAAAAAATAGTTTTTTTTACTATTTAGCTTATTTTTGCTACTATTCATGAGTCTCATTACACTTTTTGATACTATTCATGGATTCTACTGCACTATTTCAACTAGTTTTTAGCTTTATCTATAGTACTTTGAGCAAAAAAATTTTAATTTCAACTAAATAAGCTGTTCCTAAACGGACTCTTAGGGTCTATTTGGATTGAGGGGGGAAAGGAGAGAGAGTGAAGGAGAATATAGTAAAATTAGTTGAAAATAGGTTAATTTTGAGCCAAATCTACTCTACTCTAGAATAGGTTAGTAAGTGATTTTTTCTCTCTTGATGCTCTGCTTTGTATATAAGAATATTGAAACAATGCCACCTCATTGTAATTATTCTCTCATTTTTTTTTATCAATAATATCAAACATTGTTTTTTTAGATAGTTTTTTTTTTTTTTTTTAAATTCTTCGATGGCTATCACGAAACGTTAATTATGGAAATCACTTCCATCATGTATATATGCAACATTCATCAAAGCTCCATATTTAGAATATAATGATACACAAAAAATTAGTAGGTTGAATGCTCCAAACTTCAATGGGCTAGTAGTTGCTTGGAATGCCTGAAAAAAAAAAAAAAAAAAAAAAAAAAAAAAAAAAAAAAAAAAAAAAAACACACACACACAAGATCAAAGGTGACCGGGGTGAACCAACCAAGAACTCTCCAATGCATAAGTTAGTTTTCCCTTTAGAACTCAAGAATTCCACCTTTAGGAGTAATGGAAGCTCGCTTTCATTTGATGTGGATGAGTTCTTATATAGTGAGCTTTGGAGTGGTTACTTGTTTAGTAACTTCCTCGACGTGTATGGAAGTTAGAAGGTTCAAACTTAACTTCCACAACTGCTATAGAAGTTAAAAGGTTCAATCTTATTTTCTACAATTGCCATTAGAAGTTAAGAACTTAGTAGGAAGTTATAGCAATGAATAAAGATTTTTCTCATACTTCAAAATAGTAGAACATGGCCCGAATTATAAGCTTTTGAACATAAATCCATTCTAAAAATTTCTAAGTGTTGAGAGGTCATCCAGGTACTTTCATTATGCACGACCTTCTTATGCTGGACGACCTTTTTATATTGGGATAACCTTCTTGGACATGGACGACACTACGGATGAACTGGAGATGGTCCAATTATTGGTTCACCATCAATTGCCCCTTTTGTCCAAGGGTCGTCCAGAACACTGTGTTATTACTGTTTTCTTTTGACACATGTTAACATTTTAATGGTCAATTGGTATGCCACATGTCATCCTTGCTCTAGTTGGATTTCGTTTTTCAGATTCGTCACGTGTCACAATCTCATTGGTTGACTCGTCGCATCGATTTATTTTTTGAGGAAAATGCCACATGTCAGCTTTTGGTTGGTCCGTGTCACTTCGTTAACCCACCTCTGGGCCCTATAAATATATACATTCTCTCTCTTACCCTTCACTTTTATGATAATTTCCTTTTTGCCATCTCATCCAAGAGCTTCGTCTAGTCGCCCTCATCTCTAGTTTCTCGTTAGGTACTTCCTTCCCTTCATCCTTAGGCTTTCGTCTGTTCATTCTTCTAATCACATCTGCATCTAGTGGTAGCACTGAGAGAGAAATAGACGAGTACTAGTACGAGTCCCCTCGAAGTAATGGTAGTTATGAAAGCAGTATTGAGAGTAATACCAGTGGTAATATTGATAGTAGTTCCCAAGACGAGCATTATTCGTTTGGGGTTCCTGGTATTCCATTAAAGAAATTCCAGGAAATGCAACATAGGACAGCTTTTGGGGCTGAGGCTAGATCATCCAGAAAGAGTAGGTCACCCAATCCCCCTCAAGACGAAAGGAGGAAGAAAATGTTATTTATAGTTATGCCCCTGAGGTGGCATATACTCTAGGCCCGAGTAAGTTAAATACTCTTGTAAGTAGATATCAAATTCCTAGCGAGTTTAGACCTCGTCTATCTGAAAAGGGGAATGGTGTTGTTCTCCTCTTTTAGGTTTTGGTGTATATACTTCTTATCTCTTAGCAGGTCTTAGGTTTCTTCTTAATTCTTTCTGTAGAGGTCTCTTCCATAGGTTAGGTATTGGACCAAACCAGCTTAACACTAATGGATGAAGGACGATAGTAGCCATGCAAGTGTTATGGTGTGAGATGTTTGAGGGGAATCGTCCAATTATAGTGGATGGTTTCCTTTATTGTTATAAACCCTCAGAAATTGCACAATCTACTGGTTTTTACCAATTTTCATCTAGGGGCTCCCAATTTAGTTTAATTAGGGGTCGTAGTTCTTCTAATAGGTTATTGAAGAAGGAATTTTTCTTTATTTCTAGAAATTGGGCTAGGGACCCAATTAATGTAAATAATGCCTCCTTCCCTTCTTTTACCAGTGCCCTAGGTCGTCTTCATCCTGAGGGTATGTTCTTTTTCCTTTGCTTTGGCTGTTTTATTTGATCTTTTCCTCGTTTAATTCTATTTTATGTTTGTGCAACCATTACCCGTCCACGTTTGGACAAGTTTTATTTGGATTGTATTGACAGAGCCCATGCTTACCCTAGTAGATCCTTTCATAGTTTGGTAACCCTGCATCATCTTGCTGTTTGGGGACTTGGTCCTGAGCCAACTGATGAGAACCTCTCCCACGAAGAGACCACACGTCAAAGTAAGTGTCGTCCATTCATTCATTATCTTTTCATCACTTTTTTATTATTATTAACTCTAGTCTTCATCACAGGGTTAGCCACTATGAAAAAAAACAAAGGGAAAGGCGTTGGTAGTGGCACTGAGGGTGAAAAGGACGTTCAGGTCCAAGATGAGGCAACTCCACTAGCCGTCCAGAAGCCTGCCGTCCAGGCTGGGAAGAGGAAAAGCATTTCAAGTTCTATTTACCTTGGTGATCTTCCAAGACATCGGGGTTCAAAGAAGCAAAAGCCTGGCAAGACTCATCCTCGCAAGGTTCCAAAACTTCCAACCACGACGGTAGACCTAGACGACTCAGCAGTGAACCTAGTTCCCATCCAAACTACTCCCTCATCCGTCCAGCCTGAGAACCCTCCTCCTTCTACAACCAAAACTTCTCACATAATTCATCCTTCAGTCCAAACCAAGCATCCTCCCAACTTGGTGCTGGACAAGGATTATGCTTGGAAAACATTCAAAGGATTTATTACTGACAAAGAAGTGAACGCATGCTATGAAATGTCAGTGAGGGATTTTGAATGCTCTGCCATCCACGATCTTTTCAAGGTATGTAGTTTTTATTATCCCCATTTTATTTTCTAAGAAATTTTGAAAAATTTCTAACACTCTTTTGTCTATCTATTTTTCAGGCCATGGTGAAGTCTACATTGCGTCTAGCCAAGCCAAGGAACTTTGTGAGGAGGCTAAGGCTACTAAGGAAAAGAGTAAAGAGCTGAATTACAAGGTCCTTTTAAAGAAGGGGGAAGTGATTAGTCTGATTAAGGAGTTTACTCGTTTTAAAGGAATAGAGAAGAAACTAAGGAATGAGGTAGAAGAGCTCAAGGCAAACTCCATTGAGAAGGAAACTCGTATCAATCACCTTGAGGTGAAATGTCAAAAGTTCACTTCGTCCTTGGAGAAAGCTAAGAAGGAATCCATTGCAACATTTATGAAGTTAAAAGAATACACTGATTGTCTAGATCAATATTATGTTGCTGGCTATGAAGACTTCCGCTCTGATGCCAATGAGACCTACCTTGAGATGGACTTTGACTCCTTCCAAATTCCTACTGCAGCAGAGAGTTCCCTGCTTCAAACAAGCTCTGAGGACATCAACGTTGTGGACAACACTTCAACGGAACCTGCCCAGGACGCCACTGTTACTAGAAAGGACGACCCAAAGTCTAGGGGTAATGCCCCCAGTGGTTTATCCCAGTAAATTTATATCTTTTTTAGAAAAAATTATTTATTTTGTTGGAAATGCCCGTTATTTTGGGCTTTATTTTTAAAACTTATTCAAGTACAAACTTTTCGTCCAGCTTTGAATAGTTCATGGGTTTTTCGATGATGGTCGTCTACCCTACTTTAAAATGAATATCTATTTTCATCTTCATTCTTTATTTACTGTTGAACATGTTATTTTTGTGCATGAACGAATTTCCTTTATTTAGGTCATCAATATTATATCTTAAGGTTTTAAGTGTGGTTTGTCCACTCATGAAGGCGTTTAGCTCGTCCATGTTAGAATAATTTGCTGATGTTCAACACTTTTACCATTCTTTAAATTTCACAAGTATAACTCGTCTATGAATGGTATTTCTCTTGCCAGCTTTATTCATCCATGAATTTGGCTTATAGCTTGCTCTATTCTTCGTCCATAGGCTGGAGGATTTTTACTCGTCTTTGGGCAAGACGTTTCGAGCATCCACTCATCCAAAGATTGGATTGTTTAGCTGTTTATATTCATCCATGGATTTTGAATATTCATGCGTGCACATTTTATCTTGTCCAATGATTAGATGAATATAGCTTAGGTTTATTTTTCTTTGCTTTATCCTTATTTAATGAAAGTTTATAGACATTACATCCCTGCATCCAGAGATTTTACTCGTCTTGGGCCTTTAGCCTTCTTGTGGATTAATTTGAATGAGAACAACATGAAAATTAGAAATTCACACAACATTATATACATTGGAGATCCAAACTGTATATACATAACACAAACATCATTCACAAGCATGGCACACGCATAGAAGCTAGTGCATTAAAGGAATTGAAAATACTTATATACAAACAGACTAAGTTCATGACTTCGTCAATCACAAATTCGTCCATAGACAGTGCATAAGTTGGAAACTAATGCACTTTTAGGGAATTAAAATACTAAATACATGTAGTAATAGCAATAAACACAAACAAATATGAGGAAAGTAACGCATAACTTCAACTTCGTCCATGATGATGCTCGTCTAGGATAATGCTTGTCTAGGATGATGATCTTTACTGATAGTATCTTCTAAGATGCTCAACATTCCAGGGGTGCTCTAATCTTCGTCCATCTAGGGCTTCCAAATAGTATGATCCCTACCTTTTGCAATTGATAATCCTGTAGGGTCCTTCCCAATTAGACCCCAGTTTTCCATTTGCCGAGTTTTTAGTTACCAAGAAGACCCTTTTTAGAACAAGGTCCCTAATGTTGAAGCGCCTGGGTTTCACCATTACATCATATTGTCTAGCCATGAGGTTTTTATACCTTGTTGTCCTCTACTCTGCATCCATCCTTACCTTGTCTATTAGATCAAGGTTAAGACGAAGTTATTTATCATTCTCCTCATCCTGATACCTCATCACCTTGTGATTAGCCATGTGCACTTCTACAAGTATGACTGCTTCACTTCCATAGGCTAATTTGAAAGGAGTTTCCCTTGTGGGTGTCCTCGCAAGTGTCCTGTAAGCCCATAAAACAGTTGGTAGCTCGTCTGGCTATGCTCCCTTTACCCCCTCAAGTCGAATTTTGATGATTGTCAACAAGGATCGGTTTACTACTTCAGCTTGTCCATTTGCTTGTGGGTGGGAGGATGAGGAATAATGATTATTTATCTCCAGTTGTTCACAGAAATTTCTGAAGGGTGTGTTATCAAACTGCCTTCCATTATCTGACACTAGTACCCTTGAACCCCAAATCAACATACAATGCTCTTCCAAAAGAAATTCTTGACATTCTGCTATGTGATCTTTACTAAGGGTTCAGCTTTCACACATATAGTGAAGTAATCGATCCCCACTACCAAAAACTTCATCTGCCTGGTTCTTATTGGAAAGGGACCCAAAATATCCAACCCCCACTATGCAAAGGGCTATAGGGCCATCATCGGGGTGTGGTACTCCGATGGTTGTCTAGGGACGTTGCTGAAGTATTGACACTGATCACACACTTTTACATAAACTTTAGCATCTACTTGAATGGTCGACCAGTAGTAACCTGCACGAAAGACCATGTGGACGAGTGCTCTTGCTCCTGAATGGTTTCTGCATACTCCTCCATGAACTTCTCTCAATACGTAGTTTGCTTCATCTGAAGCTAAACACCTTAGGTAAGGCTAAAAGAATCCTCTTTTGTATAGCACCTCGTCTATAAGGACATACTTAGTTGATCTGATCCTTAGCTTTTTGGCTTCATCTCTTTCTTCTAGAAGCCTTTCATCCTTTAGGTAAGCTACTATTGGGGTCATCCAATTTTCTTCACCTCCTATCTGCTACACTTCTGGAAGATCTATGCTTGGCATGTACTGAACTTCATCAAACTCGTCCACTGACCCTTTTGCTAATGCTGCTTTTACTAAGGCATCTGCTTCCATGTTTTTCTCCTTTGGGACTTGAAGAAAATTGGCTTCTTTATATTTCTTAATAAGGCGTTTCACCCTATTGAGAGAGTTCTTCATCCGTTCTTTCTTCGCTTCACATGTTCCATTTACTTAGCCTGTGATCAACTGAGAGTCTCCTTAAACAACCACTAACTCTGCCCCCAAGGACTTAGCCAATTCCAGCCTTTTAAGGAAAGCTTCATACTCAACTTCATTATTAGTTGTTTGGTACTGTAGAAGAGCTATATACTTCAACTTGTCCCTTTCCAAGGATTCTAGTATAATTCCTATTCCTCCTACATGTAGTGTGGACGACCCATCAACATGGACGACCCATGTCTTAGCTTCATTTCTCTCATCTAAATCACTAAGATTTAGAGTGAATTCTACAATGAAATCTGCTAAAGCTTGAGCCTTTATTGCATTTCTAGATTGATACCTAATATCAAACTCACTAAGCTTTATAGCCCATTGGATAAGTCATCCTGTGACTTCCAACTTGTTCATTGCCTTCTTGAGTGGCTGATCCATCAAGACATTAATGACATGATCCTGGGAGTTATGCCTTAGCTTCCTTATCAATGCAAAGGCCAACTTTTCCATCATAGGATATCGTCATTCTACCCCTCTTAGTGCCCAGCTTGTATAATAAACAGGCTTCTGCACTTTCCCTTCTTCCCTGATTAATGCTAAACTTACTGCATGTGGAGACACCGCTAAGTATAAATGCAACTCCTCACCTGGTATAGATGAACTTAGCAGGAAAGTCGTGGTAAGATAAATCTTAAGATCTTGGAAGGCCTTTTGACATGCATTCATCCATTCGAACGCTTTTTTGAGGACCTTGAAAAATGGCAAACATTTATCAGTAGATTTCGAAACAAACCTGTTTAAGGCTGCAACTCGTCTAGTGAGAGACTAGACTTCCTTGACATTTCTTGGTGGTTCCATGTTCAGTATTGCTTGGATTTTATTAAGATTTACTTCGATTCCCCTCTGTGAATCCAAAAATCCTAAGAACTTCTCTAATGAAATCCCGAAGGCACACTGGCTTGGATTCAGCTTCATGTTGTACCGTCTAAGTGTGTCAAAGGTCTCCTGTAGGTCATCCAAATGTTTCTTCTTGTCCAAGCTTTTCACCAACATGTCATCCACATAAACCTCTACATTCCATCTTATCTGTAGACGAAACATATGATTGACCAAACTCTGATAAGTTGTCCCCGCATTTTTCAAACCAAAGGGCATCACTTTGTAACAAAATAAACCTTGATTGGTAATGAGGGATGTCTTCTCTTAATCTACCTCGTCCATCTTTATCTGGTTATAACCTGAGAAGGCGTCCATGAAGCTTAGCAATTGATGACCTGATGTTGAGTCTACCAATTGATCAATGCATGGCAACGGATAACTATCCTTAGGGCAAGCCTTATTCAAATTTGTGAAGTCTACACAAATCCTCCACTTGCTATTAGCCTTCTTGACCATCACTACATTAGCTAACCAATCCGGGTAATAGACTTCTCGAATAAATTCTACTATGGTTAACTTCTAGACCTCTTCCTTGATAGCATTATCTCGTTTAGGACCAAAGACTCTCTTCTTCTAACGAACAAGCTTGGAAGATGGATACACATTCAAACGATAAGTAATGACACTTGGGTTAATCCTTGGCAGGTCTTCATGACTCCACGCGAAAACATCAATGCTCTTCCATAAGAACTGGACAAGGTCTTGCTTCGTCTTTTCCTCCATGCTTGTTTCAATTCTAGTGAACTTCTCGGGGTTACTCTCGTTCAGAGGAATGCCTTCCAGTGCTTCAGTGGGCTCTGCAGCAATCCTTTTCTCCTCTATTTTTATCGTCTGCACATGCTCGTCCATAGCCAACATGGCTAAGTAACATTCTCTCACAGCTAACTGATCTCCTTGCACTTGTCCTATTCAATAATTTGTTGGAAACTTGACAGATAAGTGGTAGGTAGATATTACTGCCTTCCAATTTTTTAAAGTTGGTCGTCCAATGATGGCATTGTAGGAAGACGAACAATCTACGACGAAGAAATTCACTTCTTTAGCTATCTACTGTGGATACGCCCCTACCACAACGGGTAGAATAATAATGTTGACTGGTTGTATCTTCATTACTCTAAATCCTACTAAGGGCAAATTCACTGGACAAAGTTGATCTCGTCAAAGCCTCATCTGCTGGAAGGCGGGAGAATATAAGATATCTATTGAACTTCCATTATCTATCAACACCCTTCTAGTTGTACAGTTTGCAATAAGCAAAGTGATGACGATTGCATCATTATGTGGATGATGAATCCTTACAGCATCTTCGTCTGTGAACGTAATGGCTTGTTCGTCTGCCCCCCTCATCCTTGGAGGTCGTCAGATAGCTAGACATTTGGCACCACCTTCAAGTGAGTCTTCCTTGACTTGGAAGACTGCCCTGCTGAAGTTCCTCCTACAATAACTCTTATTTCTCCAAGTAGGAGCCGTGATGGCTCTTCTTTCTTTCCATTCAACTTCTCGTCCTTATGATCTCGTCCACGAAAATTCCTCAACTTTCCTTGCATGATGAGATTCTCTATCAGCTGCTTCAAGTCATAGCACTCATCCGTGTCATGCCCATGATCTCTATAAAAGCGGCAATACTTATTCTTATTACGTTTGTTGGGATCTCCCTTCATCTTCTCTGGCCACTTCAACGATTAATCATCCTTGATCTGCATAAGCACTTGATCAAGTGGAACATTTGAAGGTGTGTAATGTTAACCTCTTCCTAAAGATGAACCTGCCTTCTTGTTGTCTTTATCCTTGTTCTCTCCTATTCAGGCCTTCTTTGGATGAGAGCCTTGTTCAGGATAACGTGGGAGGTCTGCTTCCATTCGCTCTGCTTTCTTCCTTCTCTTGGCAATAATCACATCTTCTGCATTCATGAAGCTTTGGGCTGAATGGACGAGTTCAGCCATGGTCTGTGGTTCTTGATCATAAAGCTTGTGGATGAATAGATCTAAACTAACTCCTTTATGGAAGGCTGCTAATATTAGCTTATCGTCCATCTCGTCTACTGTCAAGGCCTCCCTGTTGAAACGAGTGATGAAGGACTGCAAACTTTCATTATCTCATTGTTCTATAGTCAGCAGGCTGAAAGAGGAACGCTTGTGCCTTTGACCTCCAATGAAGTTATAGATGAATAACTTGCCCAACTCTTCAAAAGAACCAACGGTGTTTAGAGGTATCTTAGTAAACCACACTTGTGACAATCCCTTATGAGTGGTTGGGAAGGCCTTACACATTATCTCATTTGGAATTCCTTGAAGGTGCATCGTGGTCTTGAAGGTTGCAATATGATCATATGGATCGCACGTTCCATCGTATGAATCCAACGAAGGCATCTTAAACTTGGAAGGCAGACAATGACTATTGATGGAAGTTATAAAAAGGGATTTGGTTTGATGAACTAGATCATCTACGTGATTCATCCTTCTCATATTCTCCCTCATCTCTTCCACGGCTCTCCTCATTTGATCCATCCCCTTTTCCAAGTGCGGCGCCCTACGTGAAGCATTACCCCTTGAGTGATTCTCGTGCTTGACATTTTCTCCTTCTTTAACTTCTTGACTTTGAGCTTGTACTTCCACTCATCATTCATGACGTTTCCTCCTTTGATTGATCTCCCGAGTCAACTCTTGATTCTGACGGGTTAGCTCTGCTATGAAGGCTATCATGGACTCTGTTTGTTGGACAGAAGGCGGTTGCATAGTAAGTGCTAACTGGTGAGTGTGGTTGGGGTGGCTAGAAGCATTCCCACTCTCCTGATGGTGTGGACTAGTGGCCATTGACCTTGTTCGGACCATGCAGCCTTTTGTCAAAGAAAGATAAATTGTAAAACACGAATTTAATCTTCCCCACAGACGGCGCCAACTTATGATACATAGAAAATTAGTAGGCTGAATGCTCCAGACTTCAATGGGCTAGTAGTTGCTTGGAAGGCCTGAAAAGAAGAAAAAAAAAAAAAACACAAGATCAAGGTGACTGGGGTGAACTGGTGAAGAACCCTCTGATGCTTAAGTTAGTTTTCCCTTTAGAACTCAAGAATTCCACCTTTAGGAGTAGTGGAAACTTACTTTCATTTTATGTGGATGAGTCCTTATATAGTGAGCTTTGGAATGGTTACTTGTTTAGTAACTTTCTCGACGTGTATGGAAGTTAGAAGGTTCAGACTTAACTTCCACAACTGTTATAGAAGTTAGAAGGTTCAATCTTATTTTCTACAACTGCCATTAGAAGTTAAGAACTTAGTGGAAAGTTATAGCGATGAACAAGGGTTTTGCTCATACCTCAATATAGTAGAACTTGGCCCGAATTATAAGCTTTTGAACATAATTCCATTTTGAAAATTTCTAAGTGTTGAGAGGTCGTCCAGGTGCTTTCATAATGGACGACCTTCTTATATTGGGATAACCTTTTTGGACTTGCACGATACTATGGACGAACTGGAGATGGTCCAATTATTGGTTCACCATCAGAATATATGTATCGATGTAATTGCAATAATATTGAACTTTTGTTAATAGAATTCATGTTTATAAAGGACCAAACTCATAAATAGTAGAGAGCATGTGGATGTAATTTTGACGGCTGAACAACATTAAAAATCTTGTCTTCCTTTGTCTTTGTTTACACTTTATCACAAATACCACATTGCAATATGCCTGTCATAGGCGTATCTGTATGCAGGACACCCTAAATTTCCCAAAAAGCAAACCATTAGATATATATGGCTTGAAATGACTGATGTTCTAGGCAGTATTTTTCCCTTTTGTTTTTAAAATATTTTTTAGGTCTTCGACTAGTGTGGCAAATGGAACAGTAAATTAAAGAGGATTCCTATACCAATCTCCAAATAGTGCAATAGTGAACTCTAATTACCCTAAGCTTTGGCTATCAATCACATTTTTGTGGGGGATATCAAACCAAACACATGTTTGTTGAAAACAGGAACAACATAAGAGAGAAATAAAATAAAATTCTTAAGATAATTTACGGTGATTCTATCATGCATGGTGTTCTTGTTTGCTGATGGTACCAAACCAAACCTTCCAGCAAATAGCATTAGCCTTGTAGAAGTCACAATTATTTGTCTCACAAATATTTAGATTAGTTATCTCTTCAAAAAGGAAAAAAACTATATTAGTATATATGGCAAACGGTGTACAATCGTTAATAAACTAGATTAGTATATTTGGAAGAAAAGTTATTTATATATTCTAAATGTTGTATTCAATGTAAACAATAATTTTAAAGATTGGGCTAAAAGTCTTTGTTGTTTAGTGACATTATCTAGTTCTCTTCTCTCCATATGGAGAACTTAAGTTTGAATCTCACTTTATTATAAGTAAATTAAACCATCATATAAAGGGTAGCTTCTACTTTCTAGTCCTCCATGGAAGAAATGGAAAAGGCAACTTAAAGAAAATTGGAGTGGCTTCAAGTAACTTCAAAGTTCAAACCAATAAAAAGAAAGGAAAAAAAATCTTCCAGAGCATTTATGTGGCACATTCCAAGTGATTATTTTGGTGAGGTAATGAAAGTTGACGAGTACCACCACCTAGCTTCAACAAGGATACTTGTGACAAGTGTGAGGCACATAGCTCTGCAGTACATGAAGGATTTAATATCGAAGGCTTAGCAAGTAGACCTTATGTTATGTCTTTCAAAGAAGCAAAATCAGTTGCTAGACTGCATATCGTCCCAGAAGACGAGTTATTTGAAACTTTTTTCCTTTATAGTTGATTGATAAATCTCCTTGAACTCATCCTTGATAAACTGGACCTAACATTTGATTCCACATTACTACTAACTTTGCAATTCCCAAATTACATGCGATTATCGTTGTTACTTCAATAATTCATTATTAGTATCTATTCTATTTTTTAGTACTATTTATATAGTTTTTTTTTTAGCATCAATTTATTTAGGGTCCGGCTCCCCTCCTGTTTAAATCCCTCCATTTTTCTCCAGTTTTTATCTTGATGAATGACACTTGGCAAGCAAATGATCCAACGGTTAAAAATAAAAGCAACTCATTCTCATCTTTTTTTGGCTCTAATCTATCCTCCTCTTTTTTCTGCATCATCACCAACAGTATGAGAGGAACCCAATAGTTTTAAAAAGGCAAGTCCTCTGTGTTCTAATGCTTACAATGAGAAGAAGGAAGAAAACAAAGAAATGGATCTTGGAGAGATTGATTTCAATTTAGCACTTAGCAGGAAACATTAAAGCCTTTTCATTGCAGAATTCTTTTTTGGGGCTTTCAAAAGAGGAAAAACATAAATGAACACTTAAACTAGCTCGTTGAAAAGAAGCTCATTAGAATTTGTGACTGACGATGGTGCGCTTTGAGGGACTTCTGCTTCTCTCATTCGTACTGTAGGTGATGTTGCAGAAAAATGGAGAAGGAAAGTGGTAAAGAAGATGGGATTGACTTGCTTTTATTTTTTAGCCATTGGATCATTTGCTTGCCAGGTGTCATTCATCAAAATAAAAACTGGAGAAAAATAGAGGGTTTAAACAGGAGGGGAGCTGGACCCATTTATTTATTAATCTCTTAGTGAAAGCATTTTAAACTTAATTAATTTTGAAATTCACATAAGAGTTATATCAAAATCAATTTTCTAGTGCTTAAAAAACAAGAAAGAACAATTTTACCTCTACAACAAACTCTAATAAAACAAGACTAATAAAGTACCAAAAAAAAAACCTTAAGTTCATATCAAGACTTAAAGGAAAATAAAAACAAATTAACTTACAAACGAAATGTGTGTACTCAAAAGCTTTTCATTTTTCCGATGTTGTTATCTATTTTGCTAACTTGCTATATAAATTTAAAGCAAAATTTTTTATTTTTTATGGACATCTTCAAAAATCTTAAAAGGGGCTACAATTGTAGAAACAATAAACTATTTTTTTAATATAAAATTTAAACAAAAGTTTCTTAAACATACACATAAACATTTAATTTGTTTTCCCCACTTATAAAGATATGTTACTTTTTATTCAAAAATAAACTTGAGAATATATAAAAATTTCTAAAACCAATGTATGAAAACATTAGGCTATTTACACTTAAGTCCTCCTATATTTTTAAAATGTATAAAACAACTTTAGACTGTAAGTTTGAGACCTTTCAAACAACGTTTAATTCTTGATGATACCTTATTTTGTTTTTCTCTAATTCTTACAAGTATTTTTGTTAACCATAATTTGAAACTTGATACATGAATTAATTTGTTTTTTATCAATTCCACCAACAAATTATAAACGAATGCTCACTCAGGTAAATCAATCATTAAGTGTTTGAAGTCCATGCCATTTTCTTCAATTAATGCTTTCATTTTTTGATAATACTCATATTCTATTAAACGGTTCTTAGGCTGGGAGAATATTATCATATGTTTATGTTTATGGGTAAGACTCATTCAGCCTCTACATCTTGCATAAAAAAAATGCACTAGGATTTAGTGGCATAAATAGATAAATACACTTCATTTTAGTTGTGTGCACTAAAAAACACTTTTTTTTTTTTTTTTTTTTTTTTGCATAAGAATTTAATAGCCTAAAAGATTGAAAAAAAGATAGTATTTAAGTCCTCTAAAACCAATATATGAAAACATTAGTATTTGTTTTTCTCTAATTCTTACAAGTATTTTTGTTAACCATAATTTGAAACTTGACATATGAATTAATGTGTTCTTTATCAATTCCTCCAACAAATTATAAATGAATGCTCACTCAGGTAAATCAATCATTAAGTGTTTGAAGTCCATGCCATTTTCTTCAATTACTACTTTCATTTTTGGATAATACTCATATTCTATTAAACGGTTCCTAGGTTGGGAGTATATTATTCTATGTTTATGTTTATGTTTAAGACTCATTCAACCTCTACATCTTGCATTAAAAATGCACTAGGGTTTGACATAAATAGATAAACACACTTCATCTTAGTTGAATGTGCACTAAGAAATGCCTTTTTTTTTTCTTTTTTTTCTTTTTTTTGTGCATAAGAATTTAATACATATGTTCTTTTTGCATTGAAAATATATTCACAATACTTGTGACAATCTACCTTGATATGTCGAGGGTAATGAGTTTTCCATGTGAGTTTTGCTCCATTTGATTGTTTCACACTTGATGTTTAAGAATTTTGGATTGAGTTGCCCCAACTTCATTTTTATTGTAGCAATCATAGTTGCAATACTCAATGCCTCCCTTTGGTGGCATGTTATTTGAAGTTGTCAAAAAATTTGAAAAAATCTACTACAAATTAGAATACCAAATCTCCTTTGATATGTCCTCAATTGTTCAACAACCACTTAAAAATATCTCTACATTTTTTTTTCTTTTTGGCTAAATAACATTTTCCAAATATTAGTTCATTTTGTTACATTGATTCATTCTTGTAAGGTTAGTTACTTTAATTGTTGACCACATGCAGAGTGTCACTTTCAAAATGGGGACAATGTAAAATTCCTTTTCTTGTCTTAGAAACACTTGGATCTTGAATATTACGAATTCTTTATGAAATGTTGCTTGTGATTTTGTCTCCAAAATTGCATGACCTTTGTCCACTATAATTGTTGTATCCATAAAAAATAAAAAATAAAATAGTTACTTGAAATTTTACGCCTAGTCTTAGCACCCTCACAGTAGAGGGGGAAACATTTCATACACTTAAAACGTTTCAGTTTCTCAATTTACTAACCCATTAGCCTTTATTAATTAAACAATCTCCTAATAAATGCATTTTAAATTTATTTATTTTTGAAATTAAGATAATAGCAATATTAAAACCAAAATTTTATTGCTCAAGATACCAAAAGTGACAAATTTCAAATTTCAAATTACAAGACAAATTCCAAAAAAAAAAAAAAAAAAAAATTAATGAAAGTACCAATAAAATGATATACACACCAAGATAAAAGTATGATAATCTTCAAATACATAAATTTTTTTAGATCCTAACCTCTCTGGACGTATGACAAAGAAAAAAACATACAATTGAATTATATATGTGCTCGATGCCCTTTTATTTTTCAATATTGAAATGTTTTGTTGTTATCTTTTTTCATAAGATGCATAATCAATTCTAAAATATGTTTATTCTTCAGATAATATGTCAACTGACACAATATGACTAGCAATTCAAACTCATAATAATAAACTTTGATATATGAACAACTTTCCTCTTAATTGGACATCTAAGGGCATGAATGAAAGGATATCGAATTCGATTCAGGAAACCTAATATTCTTACTTCGCCACCATAAGTAGCATGAAACTTGGGAGTAGCTCTTTCCAAATTAGCTTTGGCTGTTGTACAAAGTGGATCTCACATGGTCATGAGTTATGAAAATGCCTACCCTAGTAGAGGTTTGTGCCAGAGCATGGTTTACTTTCTCTTTAACCCAACCAATTTGCTGGTGAGACCGTTTTTTTTTTTTTTTTTTTTTTCCTTTTTTTTTGGATAATGTGATAGTTGCAGTCTAAAATTTGAACCCAAAATGTTGTCGTTTGAAACACTATGAAGTATCAATTGATTTACAAAATTCTTTTCATTATATTTTGGATTTGAGTGTGTTGGCCGTAATTTATGAATTGTTGCTGTGGAAGGAAAGGTGGGAAGAAAATATTAAAAAATATAAATATTTTATTAATTTTGGAGAGAAAAAAATAATATATAATGTGTCTATATATATATATATATATATATATAACTATTAGGTTCTAAATATTTAGAAATAAATGTTTAGGTACTAAATACTTTGTATGTTGGCAAACCGTGAACACAAACTTGTCTACGAGTAGATCTTAGAGTCTATGAAGTGTTTTAGACATTGCTCAAGATGAAATAAGTCAAAATTCAAGAACGTACAAGCAATAGAATGAAGAATTGAAAATCTGTTAAGCTTGACCAATCAGGAGAATGCTTTGATCGATCGAACCGTGATCTGCAGAATTTGTTTTAAGGCCCAACAACTCACAAAACATTTAGAGTTTTAGTCCAAACTTACTAGGTATATAAGGAAAACTGTAAAACACATTTTTCAAGTCTTTGAGAGCTACTCTTGTGAGATTTGTGAGGTTATTGTACCTTCTAATTCTTTCAAGCACCTACCGAAGATGACACGCCTATTGCAAGTACTGGTGGAGTAAAAGCTGCAACAAGTTTCAACTATCAAGCGTCTGAAGATCAAGACGTGAACTAGAGGTTCATGTTGGAACAAATCCACATCAAAGAAGTCTGAGAGGTTCAGAGCTCAGTTTCATAACTGTAGTTAGATTTACTATGGATCGGTATTTTTTACTGTAAATCTCAATTTGATATAGTGGATTGTTCTCTTAGGATCAGTCCCCCCAGATTTTTTACCTTGAAATTAGTTTGTTTCATTAGTTTTCCTAGGTTGTCACATCATGTGTTATTTAGTTTTCTGTTGTGCATGTTATGTGTGATGAATGTTCAACCTTGATCTAAATAATTAACCTAAATAACTACTTGGCTAATAAATTAGGTTAAACACAGTGTTTTCTAAGGGTCTAAAAACTTACAATAACTATAAGGAGAAACAAATAGATACTCATATATATAATATACGAATAATAAGTTACTTAAAATAGAAAAATTGGGTTTCTAGTAAGAATTTTTTTTAAATCTATTAGACTACTGTGAAATCGAAGCAATTAGCTTTATTAGCCAAAACATGATATGTTATTAAATATTCCTAAAAGCTATAGTACCCCCCAAGAAGTAATGTAGCTCACTAATTTCTTTTTCTTTTTTTTCAAATCAATCTCTCTCTCTCTCTCTCTCTCTCTCTCTCTCTGTGTGACAAACATTAGTGGATATGGCTTATAGATTTGATTTACAATGAGTGATTCAGTAGCAAACGATGGATGGAAACGATGACTTTGGTTGATAATGGCGTTCGCTTAAGTGGTTTTTTAGTCATAGGCAAGCTTACCCACTGTTGGTGATGATGGGTTTTTTTTAGAGGTTTCAATGAAGAACAAAGAGAATGAAAGCAAAGTAACAGAACAAAGAAAATGGAGAAATTTTACGAAGAGAAAAAAATAATTGAAAGTTAAAATCTAAAGAACTGGGAAAATGTTTTAAGGTATGTAGCAACTAGCAACAATCATAATCCAATCCACACGTACTAAAATAAAAATTGTAGAGAGAGAGAGAGAGATTCTGTCTCAACAACGTAAGCTATGAGTGTTGTAATCTTTAATGTACTATCAGTGGCGACGCCACATTGGGTTCAGGGTGTTCCCAGGAACACCCTAACCCAAAACAAAAAAATTTATATATAATAATTTTTTTTTTATTTGTTTACCCATAAAATAAAATAAAATAAAAGAACACCCTCAAGCAAAATCAGGAAACTCTCAAAAGTTTTATGCCAAACAAATTTTGAACTAAAATCTTAAAAAAAAAAAAAAAAAAAAATTGTTACAGAGCAATTAAGCCCAAAAAATAAAAGCCCAACGTCAATCCTAAACAAAACCAGTCCCAATCAAATTTTTAAATCAAAATACATTATTAACTAAATACCCAACAGCCCAACCCAAATGTATTCTCAAAAAAAAAAAAAAAAAAATCCTACCTTTCTTCTTCATCTTCTTGGTTACGGACCCTTCTTCTTTATTATTTTTTTTTTTTTTTTTCTGGGTTTCAAACCCATCTTCTTCTTCTGGTGGGTTTGGGACCCTTCTTCTTCTCTTTTTTATTTTTTCTTCTGGTGGGTTTCGGTCCTGCTACCAATCTACCTTTCCCTTTTTATCTGTGTGTTGTACAGGTAATGTATGTGACTATTTGTCTTAAATTTTATATGTGGGTTTCGGTCCTTCTTCTCCTCTTCTCTTCCTTAAATTCTGTCTTTTGTTTTACATTTTTTATTTGTTCTGCTTTTGCCAGCCCACTAGTGGTTTTGGTGGAATTTTTTAATGATAAATACTTTGTCCATGGGCTAGGCTAGTTGTTCAGTCTATGAGAGCCCCGGACCCTCATTTACATGTATTTGGTTATTCTTTTAATAAAAGTATTCTACCTTTTCAGTCAAAAATAAATAAAAAAACTAATATTAACATCAATTTTTTTTTCCATATTATTACTCTTATTATATTTTATAAATGATTGAACTTATTATTATTATTATTATTATTGATGATGATAACGAGTGCCTCCAAATCCTCCAAATATTCGTCCATGTGATTCGTCCTTAAGGAAGGTGGACGAAGTGAAGCCATGTCACCGTCATAGCCTCGTCCGTCATCAGCAAGGACGGACGAAGCCTCGTCCGTCCCCAAGGACGGACGAGGCAGATATGGACTTGGCCAAACTGGAAACTATGACAAAATTGGCTTTACCAATGAACCAATACCTCCTTTGTCCAAAACGAAGCTTCAGTCTAGATAAAATAACTTCCATGGAAGTTATGGAAGTTATTTTATACTCTGATAAGTTCCTCAACAATAAGAACGGTTTATTGAATAAATAACCGTTCCATATGCACTATATAAGATTTTTTCTACAAAGAGGTAAGGCATTCAGACTTTTTTCTCTAGAAAACAGAACAGCCTTAAAGTGATTTTTCTCCATCCCAAGTCACTAACTTTATCATCGGAGGACCATAGGCCGGCCTCCACCGGTCTTCTCTCTGATTGAGTTTGGTTTTTCAGGATTCCACCGTGAAGATTGCCAAAGTCCGGAGACCTTCAATCCACTGATTTTTCAGTAACATCAGTTGGCGCCGTCTGTGGGAACGCAAGTTGTTTTACGATTTGACTTTCTGCAACAAAAGGTTGAATGGTTCGGACTAGATCAAGGGCCACAAGCCCAGGCCACCAGGGAAGCAGAGACGCTTCAAGCAACCCCCATCGCGATCGCCAATCAGCGCCTGCTATGCAGTCGCCTTCCATCCAACACATACAATCCATGGCGGCCGCGATGGCGGAGCTAACTCGCCAAAACCAAGAATTGACTAGGGAGATGGAGAGGCAACGCCGTGAAGGACATGCTGAGGGACAATCCCAAAGTCAGGAAAACAGAGGAAATGCCGAGCCCGAGACTCAGTCAAGAGGTACCACTTCGCGAAGGGTGCCACATTTGGAGAAAGAAATGGATCAGATGAGGAGGGTTATGGACGAGATGAAGGAGAACATGAGAAGGGCAAATCCCGTCGAGGATTTGGTTCACCGAACAGATTCCCCATTCAAGGCTTCCATCAATGGGCATCCCTTACCTCCAAAGTTCAAAATGCCTTCCCTGGATTCATATGATGGAGCACGTGATCCTTTTGATCATATTGCTACTTTCAAGACAACCATGCACCTTCAAGGGGTTCCAGACGAGATTATGTGCAGAGCCTTCCCTACCACCCTCAAAGGACCAGCACGAGTATGATTCAGCAAAATACCCCCAAATTCCGTAAGTTCTTTCGAGGAATTAAGCAAATTATTTGTCAACAATTTCATTGGAGGACAGAGACACAAACGTTCTTCGTCCAGTTTGCTGACCATAGAGCAAGGGGAGAATGAAAGCCTGCGTTCCTTCATCACACGCTTCAACAGGGAAGCCCTGACAGTAGACGAAGTGGACGACAAACTATTATTGGCAGCCTTCCACAATGGAGTTAACTCGGACTTATTCATTCACAAGTTGTATGAGAAAGAGCCCCAGTCCATGGCTGAACTCGTCCATTCAGCCCAAAATTTTATGAACGCAGAAGATGCCATCATAGCTAAGAAGAGGAAGAGAGCTGAAAGAATGGAAGTCAACCCCCCGCGTCACTCTGATCAAGGGCCTCGTCCAAAGAAGGGACGAACAGAAGATAAAAAGGACCGAGACAGGGATAACAGGAAGGCAGGCCCATCAGCAAGGAATCAGAATTACACACCATTGAATGCCCCACTTGACCAAGTACTCATGCAGATCAAGGATGACCCTTCCTTGAAGTGGCCAGAGAAGATGAAGGGAGATCCTAACAAGCGCAATAAGAACAAATATTGTCACTTCCATAGAGATCATGGCCATGACACGGACGAGTGCTATGACTTGAAACAGCAGATTGAGAATCTCATTAGACAAGGAAAGTTGAGACACTTCGTTGGAAGGGATTACTAGGTACCATTACCTTGCCTGTAGTGGTAGGGTCATACCCGCAGCAGATAACTAAAGAAGTAAATTTCCTTGTGGTGGATTGTTCGTCCTCATATAATGCCATCATCGGAAGACCAACCTTGAACAGTTGGAAGGCGGTAACATCTACCTATCATCTATCAGTCAAATTCCCTACGGAGTGTGGAATTGGACAAGCACAAGGAGATCAGTTAGCAGCTAGGGAGTGTTATTTAGCCATGTTGGCTATGGACGAGCAAATGCAGACCATGAGTATAGAAGAAAGAAAAAATGTTGTAGAACCAACTGAAGTATTGGAAGATGTTCTATTACAAGAAAATGATCCAGAGAAATTCACTAGAATTGGGACAAGTATGAAGGAGAAGGTGAAAGAAGACCTCGTCCAGTTTCTAAGAAAGAATGCCGATGTTTTTGCATGGAGTCATGATGATATGCCTGGCATTGATCCAAGTGTAATCACTCATCGACTGAATGTATCCCCCATTTCTAAGCCTATTCGCCAAAAGAAAAGGGTGTTCGCCCCTGAACGAGAGAAGGCTATCAAGGAAGAGGTTCAGAAGCTAACCACAGCACAGTTTATCCGGGAAGTCTATTACCCGGATTGGTTAGCGAATGTAGTGATGGTGAAGAAGGCAAATGGCAAGTGGAGGATGTGCGTCGATTTTACTGATCTGAACAAAGCTTGCCCTAAGGATAGTTATCCTTTGCCACGTATTGATCAACTAGTTGATTCTACAGCTGGTCATCAACTGTTAAGCTTCATGGACGCCTTCTCAGGATATAATCAGATAAAGATGGACGAGGCAGATCAGGAAAAGACATCATTCATTACCAGTCAATGTTTGTTTTGTTACAAGGTGATGCCCTTTGGTTTGAAGAACGCAGGGGCAACTTACCAAAGGCTGGTTAATCATATGTTTCGTCCGCAGATAGGACGGAATGTAGAGGTGTATGTGGATGATATGCTTGTGAAGAGCTTAGATGAGGGAAGCCATTTAGATGATCTTCAAGAAACTTTCGAAACACTCCGACGATACAAGATGAAGCTGAACCCGAGTAAATGTGCATTCGGAGTATCGTCAGGAAAGTTCCTAGGATTCATGGTTTCAGAGAGAGGAATTGAGGCAAATCCGGACAAGATTCAAGCCATACTGGACATGGAACCACCGAAGAACATCAAGGAAGTCCAATCCTTAACTGGACGAGTTGCAGCTTTAAACAGATTTGTCTCGAAAGCCACTGATAAATGTTTACCCTTTTTTAAGATTCTCAGAAAGGCATTTGAGTGGACGGACGAGTGTCAAGAAGCCTTCCAGGACCTAAAGCACTATCTTACTACAGCTCCGTTGCTAAGCCCGTCTGTGCCAGGAGAAGAATTATATCTGTATTTAGCAGTGTCCCCACATGCTGTCAGCTCAGCGTTAATCAGGGAAGAAGAAAAGGTGCAAAAGTCGGTGTATTATACTAGCCGGGCGTTGAGAGGGGCGGAAGGAAGGTATCCATTGATGGAGAAGTTAGCCTTCGCGCTAATAACGGCCTCTAGGAAGTTAAGACACTACTTCCAAGGTTATGTCATTATAGTCATGACTGATCGTCCACTCAAGAAGGCAATGAACAAACTTGAAGCTGCAGGACGATTGATCCAATGGGCAGTTGAGCTTAGTGAGTTTGATATTCGGTACCAACCGAGGAATGCAATAAAAGCACAAGCCCTGGCAGATTTCATTGCAGAATTCACCCCAAGTTACGAGGAACTGGATGAAAAGGAAGACGGTAGAAAATGGGTCGTCCATGTAGATGGATCATCTACACTGTATACAGGAGGTATAGGAGTTGTTTTGCAGTCACCAGAAGGAGACAAACTGAAATATAAAGCTCGCTTGCAGTATCAGACCACTAACAATGAAGTAGAGTACGAAGCCCTTCTTAAAGGGTTGGAGTTGGCTAAATCTGTAGAGGCAAGCTCGATACTCGTTCTGGGAGATTCACAGTTAGTCATGGGCCAAGTAAATGGAACATGTGAAGCTAAAGAAGAAAGAATGAAGAGATACTTGAAGAAGGTGTTACATCTTGTGAAGAAATTCAAAAAAGCTAATTTCGTCCAAATCCCAAGGGAAGAGAATACTGAAGCAGACACTCTAGCGAAGGAAGCCTCCGCTAACGAAGCCATGGACGAGTTGGATGAAGTACGGTACATACCAAGCATAGATCTTCCAGAAATGTTGCAAATAGAAGGAGAGGGGAATTGGATGACTCCGATAGTCTCATACCTGAGGGACGGAAGGCTTCCAGAAGGGAAGGACGAAGCCAGGAAGCTTAAACTTAAATCGGCAAGGTACATCCTTATGGACGAGGTGTTATACAAAAGAGGTTTTTCACAACCATACCTGAGGTGTTTAGCTCCAGACGAAGCGAACTACATTTTGAGAGAGATTCATGAAAGAGCATGTGGCAATCACTCAGGAGCCAGATCACTCGTCCACAAAGCCGTCCGTGCTGGATACTATTGGCCAAACATGCAAGCTGATGCTAAGGCATATGTCAAAGTCTGCGATCAATGCCAAAGGTTTAGCAATATCCCTAGGCAACCATCAGAGTATTCGACTCCAATGATGGCCCCGTGGCCCTTTGCACAATGGGGGCTAGACATTCTGGGTCCATTTCCGCTGAGGGTAAGGCAAATGAAATTTCTCGTAGTTGGTATCGATTATTTTACCAAATGGGTAGAAGCGGAACCATTGGCCAACATCACACAACAAAATGTCAAGAACTTTGTGTGGAAAAACATTGTTTGCAGATTCGGAATACCCAGGGTGCTAGTATCAGATAACGGACGACAATTTGACAACACACTCTTCCAGGATTTTTGCGCACATTTTGGAATTCGAAATCACTACTCATCACCAGCCCACCCACAAGCTAATGGACAAGCGGAGGTAGCAAACCGGTCCTTGCTGAAAATTATCAAGACTCGGCTTGAGGGGGCAAAGGGTGTGTGGCCAGATGAATTACCAGGTGTCTTGTGGGCTTACAGAACAACAGTGAGGACTCCTACAGGAGAGACTCCTTTCAAACTAGCATACGGAGCTGAGGCAGTTATACCCGCAGAAGTGCACATGGCTAATCATAGGGTGACAACGTACCAAGGTGAAGCTAATGAAGAACAACTCCGTTTGAACCTCGATTTAATAGACGAGGTAAGGACGGACGCCGAGCAAAGGATGGCAAGGTATAAAAACCTTATGGCAAGGCGGTATGATGCAATGGTCAAACCAAGACGATTCAATATAGGGGACCTCGTCTTAAAAAGGGTTTCCTTAGCAACAAAGAACCCAGCCCATGGGAAGCTGGGACCAAATTGGGAAGGCCCCTACAGAGTTGTCAACTGCAAAAGGCAAGGATCCTACTACTTGGAAGCCCTTGATGGGAGGAAGCTGGAGCATCCTTGGAATGTGGAGCATTTGAGGAAGTACTATTAGTAAAGTACCAGTCTAGAAGAGCATGACTCTGGACGAGATCAGGGGTTGATGTGTGTGTGGCTTTATTATTGTGTGGCTTTATTATGTGTGGCTTTATTACTACTATTGTGATAGGATTGTGGACGACATTATAATTTGTGTTGTTTAAATAAAGGCATTAGATATATGCCTCGTCTATGAACAATACTTATGAATAATATTTGTGGAATGTACATAATGTTGTGTAATTCACGTTCTCACAGGCTACGTTTTTTTTAAATTTATACCTGAAAAGGTTGAAAAGCTCAAGACGAGAAAATTCTCTGGATTCGGAGATGTGACCTCAAGCTTTCCTCTAAAGGCACTCTTGTCTGTCCAAGAAAAGGACGAGGAAAATCTCATGCCTAAAACTGAAGTACTAAGCATCCTCGTTCGTCCAAAGGAAAGGACGGGGTAAATTCCATGCTCAAGAAAAATTAGTGCAAGGCATCCTCGTCCGTAATATGGGCCAAGTAAAATATAACACTCAACCATTATATGGACGAGGAAAAACATATGTTTTCAACTTGAGCCTATGGACGAGTAAAATGCAAGGACAAGTCTAAGGACGAGGTAAAGCATAGACAAGTCTACGGACGAGTTATGTTTACACTTAAACCATTTCAAGAAAGGTTTTTACTGACCATTTCTCAAGAATGAAACACAAGTAAAACTTCCATGAAAAATGGTTTTATGTATATGAAATATAGACGAGCAAAACAAGATACCATACAAAATTAAAACATACTCGTCCGTACATATGCAAAAAGAAAATAGTGTTAAGGGTGGATATCTTACATCCAAAAACCCCTTGATAAATTTAAATAATTGTTTAATACCTCGTCCTAAAACTTCGGACGAGATAAATGTATTAGAATTACATCAAAAAAAAAAAAAAAGAGAAAACAAGTAAAATTACATCAATAACTTTTTTTTTAAGGGAAACAAGTCTTCCTAAGACGAAGGAGCATCAGCTTGGGAGGCGTCCTGAGGGGGAAAGGTTGTAGCATCGTCTTCTACATTAGCGTCCTCGGAGCCAGTATGAAGGAGAGAGCTAGTGGTAGCAGCATTAAGATTCAATACTATGGAGCTGAAGTCCACACTTGGAAACTTCTCCATAGCCTCCATCCTGAAGTCTTCAAACCCAGCTGCATAATTGGTGTCCAAAACATCAGTATATTGTTTGGACACCTTGAATTTTGCCACTGCCTCTTCCTTCGCTTTGGAGAGAAGAATGTTGTTCTCTTCGTCCTTCTTCGCCAGGACCTCAAGACGAGCGTCCTTCTCCGCAGCACTGATTTTAAGCTCCTCAACTAAAGACTTTAATTCTTTCACTTCTTCTGTAGTCCTTGAAGCCACCTCTGCCCATTGCTTAGCCTCGTTCCTCAACTCCTGTACCCTCGTCTCCAGCAAAATACTCGTCCTGTCCAATCCTGTGGCCTGCCTAGACGCTGCTATAAACTTTGACATGCCCTACAAAAAAAAAAAAGAGAACAAATAAAAGTTAGAAAAAGGAAGAGAGAAAGAAGGAAAATAAAATCCTTAGTCAAGACGAAAAATGAGTTTTTTACCTTAAAGAGGTCGTGAACACCAGAGTGTTCAAAGTCTTTAAGGGACATGTCATAACAGACGTTTATATCTTCGTCAGTTACAGCCGTCTTGAAACGTTCCTACGCTAAGTCCTCATTTTCAATAATGTTGGAAGGGACCGCTCGAGAAGGCTGAGGAGTTGACACAGTCTTGGACGGAGGGGACTTGGACGGAGTACTTTCAGTTGGGATGGACGAGTCAACGTCCACTATTTGCACAGGCTGCTGGGACGAGGGAAGAGTAGGCTTGATTACCTGGGACGAGGTGCCCTTAGCTTTTTTACCTCTGCGACTGGGGAGATTTGCTAGATCCAAGTTTTTGGGCAAAGTTTTTCTTTTCTCCCCAACCACAGGACGAGCCTGAAGTTCAACTTCAGGACGCTCCCCCTCAACAGCCACGTCCTTCCCTTTGTTTCCTTTCATCGTTGCCATTCCTAAAAATAAAAAAAAAAAAAAAAAAAAAAAAAAAAAAAAAAAAAAACTTCTAAATTAAAAAAAAAAAAAAAAGGAAAGAGAAGAAAACAATATGCAAGGGTGTTTTGGAACTTAAAACTTACTTTTCCTCACAGTGACCTCGTGGGCAATTGCTTCGTCAGAAGGATTAGGACCCAATCCCCACTTAGCAAGTCGCCTAAGTGAAACCAAGGAATGGAAATCTCTATCCACGTGTAGACGAGCCCTGTGGACGCGGTCACGGAAGAATTTGCTGAAGGACGGACGTTCAATGGCTGAAACAAACCAAGTAAACATAAGTTAATTATCTATGTTGAAAGAAAACAACAAAAAATTATTATTAAAAGAAGAAGGGGAGCAACTTACCCTCAGGACGAAGGTTTCCTAAGTCCCCGGTATAACGACCGAAAGTGTCCTGGCCAACGTCTATAGGACTCCCAGCCTAGAAACCGGAGACGAAGAAAAATTCCGTCTTCCATTTTCTGTCAGACGAGGCCAAGGACTTGATCAATCTACAATCTTTACCCCTGACAGTAAATTGGTGAAAGCCAGGGGACTGATGTATCTCTGAAGGTTTATAACAAAAAAGGAACTCGTCCACCGTAATGAGACGGTCCCTTCCGAACACTTCACCCCACAAAATTTGCATTGAGATGATTAATCTCCATGCATTTGGGTTAAATTGACATACTCCTAAACCTAATCTAAAAAGCAACTCCCTAGTAAAAGTGTTTAAAGGGAATCTTAAACCTCCCAAAAGGTATGCCTCGTAGACGCCTATCCCAAAACGAGGGTTGCAACACCACTCTCCACGGATGGGTATCCTAGGGTTAAACTCATCTGGAATTTGATACCATTCCTTAAGATTTTGGAGCCTTTGCTCGTCCGTCCTAGAAGGAATGTCCACTGCACAACTGTATACAGTGACCTCCTCCTCGTCCAAGGGACCAGATGGAGGAGCAGTGGACGAGGTACCAGCATGAGACCCTGAGGCCTTCCTAAGCTGATCCTGTACAACTTCTAAAGGAACTCCGGGGACTCCAGAAACATACTCGTCCGTGGTGTTCCCTCCACTACTATCGCTAGAACTACTAGAACTATAATAACTACTCTCGTCATTGTACTCGTCTATGGCCCTATCTACACTATCGCTAGGCGAGGAAAGCATAACCTCAGCCATCTTGCAAGAAAACTAAGGGCGAGGAAAAGAAAGAATTACCTGGAACTAAGACGAAGGGAAGCTATGGACGCAGGAAGCTTCTAGACGAGGATCTAGGACGAGGAAGGATTAAGAGGGAAATTTCAGAAGTAGGAGGGGTAGTGGAGGCATTCCACTATTTATAGGGAATAAACTCTGGCACCTGGGACGACGTGACCAGCCAATGGATGCCACGTGGCACGTCCCTCGGTTAATCAATCGACGTGATTTTTTAACCTATGAAATCGCGACACGTGGCACTCTCCGACTTACCATTAATACACCTCTTACATCTTCCTCTCTGGACGACCCATGGACAAAGGGGCAACTGATGATGATAACGAGTGCCTCCAAATCCTCCAAATATTCGTCCATGTGATTCGTCCTTAAGGAAGGTGGACGAAGTGAAGCCATGTCACCGTCATAGCCTCGTCCGTCATCAGCAAGGACGGACGAAGCCTCGTCCGTCCCCAAGGACGGACGAGGCAGATATGGACTTGGCCAAACTGGAAACTATGACAAAATTGGCTTTACCAATGAACCAATACCTCCTTTGTCCAAAACGAAGCTTCAGTCTAGATAAAATAACTTCCATGGAAGTTATGGAAGTTATTTTATACTCTGATAAGTTCCTCAACAATAGGAACGGTTTATTGAATAAATAACCGTTCCATATGCACTATATAAGATTTTTTCTACAAAGAGGTAAGGCATTCAGACTTTTTTCTCTAGAAAACAGAACAGCCTTAAAGTGATTTTTCTCCATCCCAAGTCACTAACTTTATCATCGGAGGACCATAGGCCGGCCTCCACCGGTCTTCTCTCTGATTGAGTTTGGTTTTTCAGGATTCCACCGTGAAGATTGCCAAAGTCCGGAGACCTTCAATCCACTGATTTTTCAGTAACATCAATTATTATTATTATTTGAGCTTAAAGATTACATATTAGTTAAAATATGTACTTATAACTTCTTTAAAACCTTTAATAATTTATATAGGTTTTTTTATTAATAATATATATATATATATATATATATATTTTTTTTTTTTTTTTTCATTATAAAATAACGTAATTCTGAAATACCCTGAAACGGTACGCTGAAATAGGTTGGTATCGAAACATTCTGTTCCAATAGGCAAATCGAAACGGGGTCCGAAACGATATTCATAACATTGATTATACGAATACGCGTCCACCGATTAAAATCAGAAACCTGAAATTAGAAGCTTACCTAACCTAAAATCAGAAATCACCTAAAGAAAAAACATCATCAATGACAAAGCCTTATGCCTCCGCCTAAAACCTCATCATCAATCACATAGGCGTGACGCGGCGACGGCGCCTCCGTTCATTTCTTTTCTTTTCATTTTTTTTTTCCTTTTGAGGTTTTTTGGTGTACAGAATGCAAATTTGTTTTGGTTTTAAGAACAATTTTTTTTTTTTTTTTTTTTTTTTAAGCACAAACTTCATGCCACCCAAATCTTGAATTTCAGTTGGTATTTACCGAAATGTCTCGATACACTCGAAATAGACCGAAATGACCCGAAATTTTTTCATTGTAGAATAGGGTAGGTTATTGTTCCGGTTTGTCTAGGAACACCCTGGACAAAATTCCTAGAGTCGCCACTGTGTATTATAGAAGATTGATTGGATTTTTCCTATGATTTTTTCCTTTACATAGGAGGATTTTATATGCTAATTTGATGCTATCTTTTGTGTATGTGTATGTGTTTTTCTTTTTAAAGACATTGTATGATACTATTATTTTTATTATTATTTGTAATTTTTTTTTTTTTTAAAAGGGGGGAGTATTACTTAATTATATATAATGTCATACAACAACAGACATTACAACCTTTACGGGACACTACCTACTAGTCACAAGGTGTTCCATATCCCATACAAAAGATGCATACACAAAAGCGGGGCAGGTATTATAGATTTCCAAAAGGCATTGTTGTTGATTTCCCCTCTTTGCAAGAGCATCTATGTAGTCATTAGCTTTGCAAAATATGTGGCACACCTGGACCGTCCAGTCACACTCCATAAGGTTCCTGCAATCACATAGTAGTGGGATAGTATCTAGTGAGATATCTTTATCAGTGATTAACCAGGAAAGAACTGTCATAGAATCAATTTCAAAATGAATAAATTTAAATCCCAAATTATATGCCAGAAGGAGATCTTAGCGAACTACTCCCAACTCAGCAATATTATTAGAAGTAATAACCATGTGTAATGAAAAACCTGAAACCCAAGCACCTGAACTATTGCGCAACAGCCCACTTGCACCAGCCAATCCAGGATTACCGAAAGAACTGCCACCTGTATTTAATTTTATAAAAGGTTCTAGTGGAGCATTCCATTTAATAGTCCTAGGGATTCCAATTTTAATAGTCTTTGCAGGGCAAGCTAAAAAGAAAAAATTTGTAGCGAACTAAACCACTTTGTGTATAAGCCGATATTGGGAGCAAGATTAATTGTTAAAAATACGCTCGTTGCTAGCCAACCATAAGTGCCAATAGAGGAAGGGGAAGTAAATCTTCCAAGGAAGTTAATGGCAAAGGATGAAAGTATGGTATAGAGCCAAGTTTGAAGTGGTAGGTGATAAAAATGATAGGGGCAACACACCCAGAGAGTGACACCAGACCATCTTAGCTCAAGGGCAATCTCTTAATATATGGATAGTAGTTTCAAGAGAATTACACCTAGGGTATCAGTTATTGATTTTTGGGTGAGAAAAAGCCAGATATTGACGAGTAGGCAACCGATTGCGCATGGACTTCCAAATGAAAATTTGGATTTTTTGGGGCATTGTAGTTTCCAAATCCAATTCCAAAAAAGATTTTGCAAAAGGAACATTGGCTTGTTGGTATAAAAACTTCAAGGCATAACAAACTGAACAGACACCGTTATTTTGAGGCCATACAAAAGATTATTTAATTTAATTCAATACGCACATAAGTGGTAGTATAGTACAAGAAGTCGTATCAAAGTTCCCACCGGAAAAAATACATAATATGATCAAGTTCTATGCGATAAGCGTGTCAAATAAAAACAGTTTTTCTTTTTTGACTTTATTAACAAACATCTTAAGTACAATGGTTAATATGTATTTAATACTATATTAAATAATATTTTTACGTTTTTTTTTTTTTTTTGATGAACATAAAAAATACATTTTTATGTATTTTTTTAGAAATAAAGTTAAATTGTATGCACATATTTCCAAAAAAAAAAAAAAAACAATTGCTTACCATTTCAGCGTTGAAGGCAGGTGGTCAAACAATTGCTTTGGTGGAACCCCTCATTCAGGATGCCCTTGTATGGTCCAGTTTGTATTCAAAATTGCTATACTCTCATCGTAGAAGAGACGGCAATAAACTAGCCCATGGTTTAGCTAGACATTTAATTGATGTCTTAGACTATGGGTCTGTTTGGATACAGCTTATTGTTGCTGAAAGTTGCTGAAAACACTGTAGCAAAATAATTTTTAAATGTGTGAATAATGCAGCGGGGCCCATTTTTAATGAAAAAGTTGATAAAAAGTGAAATTTGTGGATCCCATTTACTGTTTATGAGACCCATAGAACTGATAAAAAGAGTTAAAAGTCAAAAACAACGGCTACTGTTTATGAACAGTAGCCGTTGTCTCCCAAAAATGTTGTGCAGTAGCAGGAAAAAAAAAGGCAAAACGTTATGCGTTTTCTGCGTTTACTGTAGCGTGGGTCCCATGCCCAAAACGTAAACACAGAAACGCAGTAAAACCTATTATCCAAACGCTCACTATGTAGTGTAGATGGATGATGTTTCTCTATATTTGTTTTCCATTCTTCAGTATAGTTTAGCCAATTTGGCCGCTACTTAATAAAGATACTTCGAATGAGAGTTTGGATAGCGCGTTTGCGCGTTTCTAGTGCGTCTTTGTTTTTTTTTTTTTTTTTTTTTTTTTTATATATATAGGTCCCATGCACTATTCACGAGACCCGCAAGTACGGAAAAATACAAATCTAACTTTAAAACTGGGTCCCACGACACTATTCACACATTTAAAAATTATTTTATGACAATGTTTTCAGTTTTCAGCAATAAATGGTATCCAAACAGACCCAAGTTTCCTTTCTCATGTTTCCTTTCTCAAAAATATTCCCAAAAAAAAAAAAAAAAACATACCACCACAATAAATGTCTATATATAAACCAAGAAAATATTAACATGTGTATTTTATTTTTAAAAAAAGCATGTATTACAACTTATAATAGAGTATTTATTAATCTTTAATATGTGCCCTTAAAGCCCTTGTTGTCACATACTTTTCTTTCTTAGTTTTAAATTATAATTACACTATAATATTTATTTTCATTTTTTTATTTTCTTAATTTTTTTATACCTAATAACAACTAACCATTTATGATTTGTTATGAAAATATTATAAAAATATTGTAGACGTAGCACTTCTCAATTTGAGAAATGATATGTTCACAACATTTTTACAACAAATTCTAAGTGGCAGGTTGTTACTGATTGTTATTATTGGGTTAAAAAAGTAATCTCAGTGCTAAATTTAAATTTGAACCAATAACAACTAATCATTTATGATTTGTTGTAAAAATGTTATGAATGTAGCATTTCTCAATTTGAAAAATAGTATGTTCACAACATTTTTACAACAAATTTTAAGTAGTAGGTTGTTACTGGTTGTTATTGTTAGGTTAAAAAAGTAATCTCAGTGCTAAATTCAAATTTGAATAAATGACAACTAACCATTTATGATTTTCTATGAAAATATTGTAAAAATGTTGTTGACGTAACGCTTCTTAATTTAAGAAATGATATATTTACAATATTTTTACAATAAATTCTAAATAGCAAGTTGTTGCTGGTTGTTATTGTTAAATTAAAAAAGTATTCTTAATGATAAATTCAAATTTTAACTAATAACAACTAAGGAGGTGTTTGGTAGAGTAATTTGAGTAATGTTGTTTGTAATTTTTTAAAATATTTATGAATAAAAATGTGTGTAAAAATATATATAATGTTGTTTAGAATATAAAAATGTGAAATTGAAATGGAGTATCAAATAGACCCTAAATATTTATCGGTAAATACCCATTTCTCAAGGCGTGTAAAGAGATATCGGGGTAGAAACAAGTTCATCGGATAAAAAGTAAGACATCAAATCAACAGCTACTTTTATAGCCGTCAGATTTATCTTTAATGTTTCCGCATCAAGCAATGAAAAGACGTTATTGGAATTCTGTTTCCAAAATAGAGATGGTGCAGATATTTATAGAAATATTTGTAGCTACGTGTCAATTTATTGGTGGTAGTTCATAGCAAAGTTCCTGGTGTACCGTGAAGCTAGCAGACATTATATTCCCACTTTCTACGACAATATTTCTTTCATTTTCCCAAAAGAGCACGTCTCTTCAGTCGTGTACTTCTTGAAAGTTGAAACAATCGCTTCCGTCTATTTTTGGACTTGTAAATTATCAGCGGCGGCGTATCTTTTGCTTACAATTACATGAATTTACTAACAATAATACTAGTTTGACAGCAGGAGTTTTTATTTTAACTTTTAGAGATGAGGAGTCTGGGTGATAGTCTTAGTAAGACCCATATAGTATATACTAGTTACTAATCCGTGCGATATTGAGTTAATAATATGCATATTATAGACATTTTGTTAGTTAGCGTTTAAAAAAAAATGGATCTGTCATAATTAAATAAAATACAATGGGAATAAATATTTAACTTCTATGCTTTTCTATAGTTTAGAAGTGTTGTCTAACGTAGAATGTTATTGGGTTGTAAGAAAGATTTTTATAAAATGTTAATACCATATATACATGCTTATATTGTCAATGTCTCACTGTAGGTGCATAGTTACTAAAACATACATAGTAATTTACAATTCTTAAATTAATAAAGCAAAATTCCCAAAAGTTATATATATACACACACTCAAAACTAATATAAACTATAAAGATAAAAACAAATCTTATTTAGTCATATTAATAACAATATAAACAATTCAAAACATGGAACATTATCAAATTTATAACACATAATTCTATTATCTTTTACGTTGAATCCAAACAAATAATTAATTGAAATTAATCCAAACAAATAATTAATCAACCAAAAATCAAAACTTTAATTAAGAAAACAAAAAATCACCTGAACCCAAAATAAAAATTCTCAATAAAGCAAAAACATATAAGGTAAAGAATTAAGATTAACCTACTAAGTTGCAAATATCAAAAACCCCAAAACTTAAACCTTCCAAATTTTATAGAATCCCCAAATTCTACTTCAAAACCAAACAAAACACTTCAAATTCAAAAAATTCATATATAATATACCAAACAAAAATTTACCACCTTGGGTTAGAAGACATAGGTTGCAGCTTTGATTTTTTTTTCCAAAAAATAGAGATACTTCATCTGCCGTATACAATATAAAATAATTATTAGAAATTTCAACCCAAAAACCAAACCCACAAAAACACTATCAAAATATAGAAATTAACCCAAATACTTAGAAGAAAATAAATTCTAAACATAACAAAACAATAAGATATAATGAAAATTTCAGGCACATATGAAAGCAAATAAAAAAAAACAAAACCTACGTTTTTTTTTTTTTTTTTAGTTAAGTCTCTCTCCTTCTTATTTTTTTAATTTTAAAGTGAAGTTAAGTTTAGGGTTTTGAGATGGTAATTGCTAGGGTTTTAAGGAGAGAAGAGAGAGTCATACCAGGAGTCTAAATAATATAAACAATTCAAAACACGGAACATTATCAAATTTATAACACCTAATTCTATTATCTTTTACGTTGAATCCAAACAAATAATTAATTGAAATTAATCCAAACAAATAATTAATCAACCAAAAATCAAAACTTTAATAAAAAAACAAAAAATCACATAAACCCAAATAAAAATTCTCAATAAAGCAAGAACATATAAAAATTTACCACACCTTGGGCTAGAAGACATAGATTGCAGTTTTGAGTTTTCTCCAAAAAATAGAGATGCTTCATCTGCCATATTCAATATAAAATAATTATTAGAATTTCAACCCAAAAACCAAACCCATAAAAACACTATCAAAATATAGAGATTAACCCAAATACTTAGAAGAAAATCAATTCTAAACATAATAAAACAATAAGATAGAATGAAAATTTCAGGCACATATGAAAGCAAATAAAAAAGACAAAATCTACATTTTTTTTTTTACGTGAGTCTCTCTCATTCTTATTTTTTTAATTCTAAAGTGAAGTTAAGTTTAGGGTTTTGAGATGGTAATTGTTAGGATTTTAAGCAGAGAAGAGAGAGTCCTACCAGGAGTCTAAATAATATAAACAATTCAAAATATGGAACATTATCAAATTTATAACACCTAATTCCATTATCTTTTACGTTGAATCCAAACAAATAACTAATCAACCAAAAATCAAAACTTTAATAAAAAAACAAAAAATCACATGAACCCAAATAAAAATTCTCAATAAAGCAAGAACATATAAAAATTTACCACACCTTGGGCTAGAAGACATAGGTTGCAATTTTGATTTTTCTCCAAAAAATAGAGATACTTCATTTGCCATATACAATATAAATTAATTATTAGAATTTCAACCCAAAAACCAAACCCATAAAAACACTATCAAAATATAGAGATTAACCTAAATACTTAGAAGAAAATCAATTCTAAACATAATAAAATAATAAGATAGAATGAAAACTTCAGGCACATATGAAAACAAATAAAAAAGACAAAACCTACGCTTTTTTTTTTTTACATGAGTCTCTCTCCTTCTTATTTTTTTAATCTTAAAGTGAAGTTGAGTTTAGGGTTTTGAGATGGTAATTGCTAGGAATTTAAGGAGAGAAGAGAGAGTCCTACTAGGAGTCTCTCTCTTTTTTCCTTAATCCTAAAGTTTTTTTTTTTTTTTTTTTTTGGTGAGTCCTTTAAAAAAAAAAAATTCAAACCTAAAGTGAGTCATTTTTTTTTAATTCTAACGTGAGGTATCTTAAAAAATTATAATTAATTTTTAATCTTCAATTTTATATTATATATAGATAATAATAATGATGTGATAGGCCAATAAAATATATCTAATAGAGTTTTACTTAAACTAAACTATTGTAACACTAATAAATATAAGAAGATATAAAACCTAGAATAAAAAAAATCTAAAATAAAAAGAAACTATTTGGTATTTTTGTGATAAGTTGATGTAGGATATTGTTATTTTGGTATTTTTATGCAAAAAACGTTATTTTAGGTCTAGGTGATTTATTTCCTTATTTTTAGGTTCTTTTAATGTTTTTTTAGGTCAAATTTGGTTTCTATTATGGTTAGGTATTAATTAGGACTTATTTTAGAATATATTTTCTTGTTCATCAAGTTTTATGGAGCCCTTAAATAGGCCTCCAAGTTTATATACGTTTTTCAATATTATTGATATTAATAAAAATTCAAACTTTTGCCTATTGTTTTTCTGGTGGATTCTATATAAGATATAAAACTTAAAATAAAAAGAATCTAAAATAAAAAGAAAAAGAAAATAGTGATGATGTGGAAAATTGTGAGAGTTTCAAAGGCTTCGGTTTTATATATATATATATATATATATATATATAATATTATTTATTACCATCTGTGGGGGCGAGCTCAACGCTACGAATTGGGCCCAGGGCCCAATTTGTATACCATTGTTTGTCCGAAGAGATGAAAGAGGTCAGGGCCATGCCCATTTGGAGGATATACGCTTGGGGAAGAATACTAAGATACGTCCGAAGACTTTCCTCCCTGTCCGAAGAGGTCCCATCGTCGGATCATCATGGTGCTTAATCAATCAAATGTGCTGGGGGCAAAAGCGACATTCCCGACTGATTTCACGGAAGAGAGCAAATCCTGGGCGTGCTTGGGGACGTGGAGGACATAAAAATATCTCAAAGGGAAAGCTGCCACCACCGCATTTAATGCACTGCAGCAGCTTTCCTGGCCGCATTTATGTGGAGAAGACACCTGAACAGTTCAGCCTCAGCTACCACCACTCAAGGCATACTAAAGCAGATGCCTGATGTGACGTATACTGAAGTGGACGCTTGGATAAAGAACAAATGTACAGTGAAGATGAAGAAGGAGGGGGATATATAAAGGGCAAAAGCCTCTGAAGTGAAGAGGGAGAAAAAATTGTATTCACTAAGTTGATAAGTTGATAAGTTGATAAACCTCTTCGGACCGAAGAGAACTTTTATTAAATATTAGTTTGAATGCCTTTTTACCCTTATTCGTTTGCATTGAACCGTTGCTAAATCCATAACCAGCCCAGCTGTTTAACCCATTCTCTACAAATTTATTGTTGGGGATTCGTTGGACTCACGATACGCAAAGTAGATCCTTAACCCATCAAATTTCAACCCTACACCGTCATATGATGTAAAGTCGATAAATCTATATTGAAAACTCTTTTTTTATTAATTAAAAAAAAAAAAGATAAATTTATTAAGGAAAAAGGTTTCACTTCTAAATTGAATTTTTTTTAATATCCTCTATAACAATTATAGAAATAGAAGAAATTTAACTTCAAATTAGTACTACTTTCTCAAACTCTAATACAAGTGATGTGGTTAAAAATGGAAAACAAAATTAGCTTCAAACGGCTTCTTTGTTTACACTCTTTCATGATGTGTTATTTATTAGCACGAATTTTGTGTGTACCAATAATATTTAAATGAGAGAAGCAAGGGAAAAATGGATGTATCTATGTTTTGGTTTCTTGGTGCTTAGATTCCAACTCGTACTGACTTAAAGGACTCTCTCTTTATATTCAAATTTGTAAGGTCAACTCAAAGACATCCTTTAGGCAAAGCCTAGTAGTAGTGGAACTGGGCTTTTCTTCGAATTACTTGAAAAATATCCAATGTGTGAGTGAATTTTATGGGAGAGTGGGTTTGAACTCTGAATGCCATAAGACTATGAAGCTCAAATTTTCTAAGCTTTTAGAGTTTTTGTCGAAAGCAGTCTTGGAATTTTTATGAAGCATGGGAAGTTGATAATATTAAGAGAGTCAATACCGTACCGGAGGCTGTACCGATTTGGCTAGTGGTACGATATATTTCAAATACCGGTCAATACCAGTGTACCGTTTCGAATTTACCGCTATTTTTTATATTTATAAATAAATAAATAAATATATATATATATATATATATATATATATATATATATATATATATATATATATATATATATGTATGTATGTATGTGTGTGTGTGTGTGTGTGTGTGTATTATAATAAATATAAAATTTTACCATAAAACATTTTCTTAATTCAGAACTAATTATTCATGGTTTTAGATTTTAGTAACAATTAAAAAAAAAAAAACACAATATAAAAAACAGAAAGCTTAAAAGTTATCATTGCATACTAAGAAAACAAATAATACTAATAAGTTACCATTCTGTCCTAATAAAAATTCAAAAATTACAAAACTTTAAAAAAAAAAAATTATGTACTGACTGGTATTGCCCGAAATTGGCCGATATGGCCGGTACATGACCAGTACGACCAGTATTTAAATCGGTACGAAACGTTGATATTTCAATACCGGTATACATATCGGTACGATACATACTGGCCGGTATCGATACAGTATTATCAGCTCTCGAAGGGTTTGTGTTGCCTTCCTTAGTCGTTTCTTGCCAATAGTACACATTTACCTATATTTGGTTCAAATTGCTCGAGACAGTGAGCTCTCGATTGGTCCTTGGGGAGGCAAGCTTTATTGTCAAGATTGCTAAATTAGGGGAGAATAGTAGCCATTGGTATTAACTATAAGAGGAAAGATTCATTTGCTCAATTGAATAAAATCAGGCTACATAAGACTTCAAAGGTTGGTTGACTTTAGTAAGAACAAAAAGGCTTGGGCCCGTGAATTGGGTCACCCTTTACAAGAATTATTTGCTAGCTTGTGTGTGTGTGGGCTCTCTTCAAGCTAGCTTATGCCTTAGTCTCTTTGTTATCATAATTTAGCCAGCCGCAAAATGCCTCTCTTGCTCGCAATAAAGTTCGTGGCTCTTATGGCCCAATTTTGATTGTTCCCTGGCATGGATCTCTTTTTTGGTATGGGTCTTGAAGCCCATAAAAAAAACCTCCATAAATCCTAACATTTCTCTACCTTAACACATGATAAATAGTGGCCTTCTAAGCTAGTTTAGTAGCAGCCTTAAACGATTTCCTTAAGAGATCAATAGTTTCACACTGAAAAACATCCTTCTATTTTACAAACTGCCTATCAGTCAAGTACATCTTCAAGACTTGAAATCAAATTCTCATTGTAAAAGAACAAAGTTGTGACGGTTCTTGTTATTTCCACAACAACATTTCCCATATAGCCCCGTTTTGTAACTTTTTCAAGGTAGATAATTTTCATTGCTAACCAACTGATGAAGGCAATTTTATTGGTTACTTTGATGGAACTAATTGTTTCAAATTTGATAATATTGACTATTTCAAAGGAGTTTAGACCTCTTAGTAAAACTTTCAAACCCTTTTTACCTTAAGAGATCATGATTATTTTTATGCATAATTCTAAATGTATATATGTACTTTCAATAAGATAAAGATAAACTTCAAATTTCTACCAAATATTAACCAAAAAAAAAAAATCACAATTCTACCTAGTCCAAATTAATCTAACTCGTACTAATCCTGACTAATTCATATGAATTAACACAACATACTTATATCATGGCTTACACAATACAAGTTCAACCATGAGAGTCTCCATTTTAATTAAAGCTACCTAGCCGTTTGACACGTGCCTCATGCATTTATCTCCTCAAAGATTTATTCTAAAGAAAGGGCACCAATCCATCAAAAAAAAAAAAAAAAAAAAGAAAGGGGACCAATAAAGATCGACAAGTAGACCATAGTGCTAATCGTGGAACTTCTAGCAAATGGTTTATTATTCACGGCAAATCCCTCATAGGCTGCATAAAAATCAATACCCACCCATCTCTATAACACGTGCAGCAATGAACATTGGGAAACATGTATTTAGCAGGCCTACCCTCTTCTTCAATGGTTGGCCGGGTGACCTATAAATCTTTTTTCCCCAAAATTAACCCTAACAATTACAATTATGTTTTTAAAAAAAAATATAATGGCGTGATTGATGAACTAGCAAAGAGGGAACAGTCAAGGAGCACTAATAATGTATATCTAACCGGATCCTTCTTTGAAATAGAGACATGGTACTGGTGTAACTAAGAAATATTTTCAATACTATTAGTACTAGTGAGAAAGATAGCATAAAAAGTCAACCATTAAACTGGCAGCCGCAATATTTAGAGCATGAGTACCCTAATGCCAGAGCTAAAAGGAAAGCACTGCTAAAACTTAAAAGCTTAGGCATGGAAGTATAGGAAGAAAAGGATAAAAACTCATAAAAGTGGGGATGAGCCTGAGTGTGTATATGTGTGATTCGTGTGAAAAGTGAAAACTGAAAAGCAAGGTTATATGCTTTATTAATTGCTCATGTACACAAATTGATCATACACGTAGGCCGTAGCACATACTCAATTTGAAAGCAACGTGACTTGATGATCCATTGGGCAATAGTGCGACATATGAGTAAATGAACTACTCATTCGTTGGCTATGTTCCCTTGGTTTCGTGATTTTAGGAAGGAAAAGGGTCCGTACCTACCCAAATTTTTATAGATTATTAATTATTGTGTAATTTTTTTAATATTAAAAAATTTTATTATTTTTACTTGATTAATATTTCAAAATCTTATTATTGAGTTATGTACTATACATGTATATTAAATTTTATTTTATTTTATATTAATAGGGTGTTATTTATTATATCATTTTAATTTGAACCTAACTTCTTAAAAAAAAAAAAACTTAGTTTATCTCTATTATTAAAGAAAGAATAATTGTGTCTTAATGTATGACTTAATCATATAAAGCTGTCATGTACATTGTGTAAAGTGTAAACTTCAACAATTATTACTCCCTCCGTCCCATTTTTTTTGTCCTGTTTGAAAAGTCAAACTTTTTAAGGGAACATCATTTATTATCTTGTCTACCTTTTAAAAATGTATAAATTTCCAAAACAACCCTTAAAAAAAATTATCAAAAAATTGAATAAGTAAATTAATATGGGTATAATAGGAACATTAGTAAATTAATGACTTTTATTTTTAGAAACAGGACAATATTTTGGGACATCTCAAAATAGAATAGAGGACAAAAAAAATGGGACGGAGGGAGTATTACGTATGTTTTCTAATTTTTTTTTAAAAAAATCGTTAAAAATTTAAACGAAAATATTAGAGGTATAAACTTTTTTACAAAATTTTTTACAAATTGTTGATATGATGAGTGATTATTGGTAAATAAAAAAAATGACGTTATTAATAGGCCTAGATGAAAACCAACAAAAAATTAGTCACAACAAATATTTGTAAAAATATTGTAAAATAGTTTATGACTATAGCATTACTCAAATTTAAAATGATATTCTATAGGCAAATAATATTATTTTATATCAAAGCACTTGGTTAAAATGTATAAGTGAATACTCTTATATATGTTCAAACTCTGTATATTCAAATTGAAATAGGGTTATGTCAATTAACAACTTGCTATAGAATCCACATAAAATTTTCCAATAAATATTTAAATATGGGAGTAAAAATTCACTCTAGAATTAACCGAAATTAACCCATCTAATTTTTTTTTTATTAGAGGCTAATTCGGTCTCCTTAATTAGTATAAGTGAGATTTTCAAGATCAGCAAGAGAATTCACGAACTGAGCTAACTAATTAAACACAATCATAGAATTAACACTTTTTTTTTTTTAATTTTTGTTATTTACTGTTAAACCTCACTAATTCGGGTATTGGAGTAGGGTATGTCTTCTTCTTCGTTTTTCCTCCCCAATCCAAAGGATCAATTTCCATCTTCGTTTGAAAATGCTGTGCCACACGTCAACACGTTTTTAATAAAGTTCTGTAGGGCTATATGTATTTTTACCTTTATAACTGAACCCAATATAAAGGAGAGTTCATTATTAAATCATCAATTATTCTAAATTAATAGATAGGGTCTGTATAAAGAGGGCCCCCTTGCCTGTAAAGTTGAACATGATATTATGACCCAACAAGAACTTAAGTTAGATACGAAATACTAGTGAAATTGAATGAGTCTGTAAAAAAAATAATTCAAACAATATTAAACTGTCCATTCAGGCCAATATGATAAAGCTTGCTGCTAGGGAACAAAAATAAAGAATAGAAAGAGAGAGATAAATACTTGTCGAAACAACTCCTGCAAAGTGCTTCAAATTTCAAATTGCAAATTCCAAAATTGAATTTTCTCTAATAATTCATAATTCAAGACTAGAACTATATCATATTGATCATATGTTGTGAATTTGTGTGTCAAATTTAATTTAAAAATAATGGTTAAATTAGGTACCTAGAACTCCTAATATGCAGCTTACTTTTCATTTGCTTTAAAAGAAAACAGTGTACACATTTTTTAATGTTTGGTATAATGAAAAACGATTTATTTGATGATCAAACGAAAAAAAGGTACAATATTGGCGAGAAAATTATTTTCTAAAATATTATACATTCAACTACCACTGCATATAAACTTCACATCACCAAAAAAACATAGAACCCTTAATAATAACTTATTTCTTTTCATCACTCCTTTCTTCATAGATCAATTACTAATTGTTATTAAACATAATTAATTGACGCTATTAGATCGTTCTCACATAATTTCTCACTTAGATATTAGATTATATTTTTCTATTCATTAATTATCTATTTTTTTTAAAAAAAAAGTAAAAACTGAAAATTTTACCAAAAATTTTATTTTTTTATAAATTAATTTTTAAGTACACTAACGACACCAATAAAACTTTATTATCATGTTATACGGATCATAACTCATATGATTATGAAAGTAAGATTGTCTTATTATCGTATTAAACATTAAAGAGCCTTGCCATGGAAGTGACATGACTGTGGAAGGTGTACAATTTGTCAGATTAGAAATGAAGAGCCATCGGATTGGCATGCATGCATGCATTCATTACAAGGATTTATATAAAGAATTTTTATTATTTTTCAAGCTGAGAATTTGTTTAGGAAGCTGAACTTTAAATTTTTGATAGAATTTAGGAAGTTGAAGTGGAAACCGTAGGATCAGGTTCTGCTTAAGGCCTTGGTTTTTGCCAGAAGGAGAAAAAAGCTGGGCTATGCTATTGTTATATCAGGCTTTACTGGCGGAGGTTTCAGAGGGAAGACAATATTTAGGGGGATTGAGATAGCAGCATAGAGTGTGGATTAGTTTGGGGGACAATTTGGTCAGGAGTGATCTGTGACAACTGTGAGTTTGCAGTAGCCATGTACTATCTCACAGATCGGTTTTTAATTGCTTTTTTGCTCGTGACCTCTCTTTCTCTTTGTCTCTCTCTCCCACCAGCCTCTAATTAAACCTTTTGATAAGAGCATACTGGGTACTACAATTTACAGGGTTTAAATGCATAATTAAGTTGATTAGTTATAAGATTCTCAAAAAAAAAAAAAAAATTGATCAGTTATAAAATTTTGTCATCCAATAAAATATATAAGATTTGAATACTTTTAATACTAAAAATTGATTGATATCTTCTAGTAAATTTAGTTAATAAAGTTTTTTATTGTCAAATCAAAAAAAAAATTGAAATTCAAACTTCACCTAAACTTAAAATCAAATATTTTAGAGTCTGATAATGAAGAGTAATTATTGTACAATATACACAACCAACTAAAAATTTGTAATTATTAATAATTTTTATATTAAATATATTAAAAGCATTAAATAATAGTCTATTTTGAAAAAAAATTGAAGCTAAATTATTTTTAAAAAAAAAAAAAACATTTTAAAACAATTTGAAAGAATACTTTTTTTTTTTTTTATGAGAAAGGATTTGAAAGAATACTAGTTACATAGGATTGTTATAATATACTCTAAAATTACACATCTTTCCAATCACATAAAAGTTGGATCCCACCCTCTTAAAGATTGAGGGCGTATGCATCCGAAAAATACAATAATTCTCCAATTACGTTATGCAGTATACTGCTCCACTGTCTCTACAACTCAATAAAACAAATTAGCACAATCAAATTCCTAACAGGTGTAGCAAAAGAATAAATGTCAGTGGCCTACATGGTTGGGAATATAACATGCATGTGCCACGTTAGCTCTGGTCATTCCTTATACGCGGTGGTGACCCTTCTTAAATAAATGTCGTGTACTCGTGCTACCCATAAATAGTTTCTATTATTTTGTACCTCACATAATCAGAGAGTTGTATTATTGCATTCAAGACTTTTAGTATTTTCATATCCAAAAAAAAAAAAAAACTTCCTAGTAATTTCTGTTTATTACGGTTAAAAAAAAGTGTTTTGTACTTATTAATCTACCTTTTTTTGGAGAATGAACAACATAAAACTTTTATTAACCTAAACCATCAAAGTCAGTTCAAACTACAAAATAAAATTGTGATGGGACATTTTTCATTTACACTAAAAAATTTAAAATATTTTGTATTTCGTAGTCTCTAAAAGCATTCATATTTTATAGCAAGCAAGGTATACGGATTTTTAAGCCAAAGTTTTTTTTTTTTTTTTCTCTAAAAAAAAAATGTTAATTTTTTTTTCTAATGGCACTATAAATAATGTCATTATAATTTGAATATCAACTGAAATTTGTGGCAACTCAAAATGTGCAAATTCTACATTATCTTGTCAAACCAAATGAACTATTGTAGCTTGCTAAATTTTTTTTTTTTTTTTCAAGACAAACCAAGATTTGATTCCATGGAGACAAAATTTAGACACACACACATGACATGAATATATAAGCAATCACATGGTTGTGTGTTCAAATTTAAATATTAAATTTATTTATGTGTGAATGCTAAACCACATTTTAATATAATAAAAAAATACCAAAAAGAGCATATTTATTAATTCATGTGCATGTTTATTAAGGATATTTACATATGAATAAGTCATCTCTACAATTTTTTTTCAAAGTCAAAATTTCATCTGGGATTCAAATGAAATTATTGTATTATTAGATAGATCTCGCAGTTCATGTGATTTTTTTTTAATCCTCTTTGTTAATATAAACATATAAAGTATTGAACGTAGCAAATTTAAAATTAAATTTGTAGCATCTATTCCCTTGAAAATTTTGCATTTTAGATTGGGAATATATAGTTTTAAACTTTATAGTTTATTATGTAATTGTTACAAAATTTCAATGCTTATAAAACATTTTTAATGAAAAATTATAAATTATTAGATGAAAAATTTGAACTCCAATTATCATTTTTTACTAAGCACTTTTGAAATGTGACAATAATATTAATTTTAGTTTATTTTTTCAATATGATAGAGACTCTTCTTTATACTTTTTTACTTAACCTAGTTTTTCTTTTATAAGCTTTGAATCTAGCTTGAAAGAATTTGATAACATAGGAAACATTTCTTAATTTTTAATTAATACTTAATAGTTCACTTTCCTATGATATGAACAAAAATTCAAAGAAAAAGAGAGAAAAAAAATTAAAATCACTAACCCAAAGGTACAATTACCCGTTGGCAATGATTATGTGTGTGTATGTACAAATTCAAGATCCACACAAATCAATAAATTTAAAGGCCAAGTTGCCGAAGGAGTATTACAACCCAAAGAAAATCACCGGTCAAAATCTCGACCCATGTGTACTGGGCAGCTCCCAAGCCACATGGTATTACTAGGTTAGGCTGGAGTGCCTGCCCGTAATACCATTTGTAATGGCCAAAGTAAAAGCGTTAGCTCTATATCCTAATAAGACTAGTATGATCATAATTAAGACTTTATATAGTTGTTAATAAAGTTCAGATCGACCCAATATATGCTCGATGTGAGACATAAAACACACCCACGAATTAACACAATACATACTCAATCTATATCCAGTCAATCTTCTCTAGGGCATTACACGGAGTTCTCAGCAGAGTTGATGCCAAAGTTCAAGAGTCTCCGTAGGTGATAACCAAATTAAAAGTTGTCAAAAGGTTGGGTTGACTCAGCAAAAACGCCAACAAACCAAATAGAAACCATATTGCCATGGACATAAACCAACCATCCACCCGATGTGAAATTTTATAATTAAGGTTAAGCTTCTAATCGTACTGTGTCTTTCAGATGTGAAAAAAATATGAAGAAAATACTTATTAGACATCATTTTAGTATCAATTGACACTATAATCCAGGTTCGAAAATAGATTTTTCCATTCTAGTACTGCCACTTATTTGTAACACTTGTTTCTCAAAAAAAAATTTGTACCACTTAACATTTCAGTCCGACTTTGATATGTACAGTTTTAATGTGGAACTTTTCTTTTAAAATTGTTTTTTTTTTTTAATCGAAGACTACTTCATAGAGACTTCAATACCAATCGAAACAAGCTATAAAAATAGAGTTAATTAATCTGGTCCTAAAATGAATTTATTAATTTTAATACTCTCCCCCTATTTGTAGCATCTATCAATAGTTATAATGTGTGACTTTAATATGGTATAGTTTTAAAGTGGAACTTTTATAGTAATAGGCAGGTGATGTCATTTTTCAATTACAAATGATTTGATATATGTTATTTTTTGTTAATTCGATAGTACCGAAATTAATGAAAGATAAGAAATTTAAATTATTGTTCTCCTTTTTTTTTTTTGAGGAAGAACGAAATTCATTAAAATTAAGAAAAACCGGCTATGTCAGCCAATACACTTGAAACTAAAAGTGGTGGAACATCCTCCATCCACACTACAACATTCAAAACAGAAATAGCATGACGAGCTAATTTATGAGCAACAATATTACCCTCTCTCTTTACATGAGAGTAGTGTAATTCATTAAAAAAATTAACCTTATGTCTAATCTCATCCAAAACTAAACCCACAGCTGAAAGGAAATCTGTATCTTCCCGCAAAGCCTTCACCAACACAAGCGAGTCAGTCTCAAGGATTGCCCTTTGAAAACCCAGATCAAAAGCGAACTCCAAGCCGGTTGCAATAGCCATCGCCTCAATTTCCAAAGGGCTGTAAGCCTGAGGAACCATCTTCGACAGTGAGCCTAAAACCAAGCCTTCGCTATTCCGAATGACCACCCCAATCCCAGCTCTATTTTCATTAGTGAACCTGGCACCATCGCAGTTAACTTTCACCAAACCATGCACAGGTGGTTTCCATTTTTGCGCCGTAAGATGCCCAGTCCGACTTGAGGGAGGGAGCGAATTAATTGCATTGAATTCTTGCAGACGTTCCTTTGCGAGTTGGGAGATTTGATGCGCGCTACAGCTGGGTTTATTGAGTCTAACTTGATTCCGTTGATTCCAGATGGTCCACGCCGTTACTGAGAAGAGCTCCACGTGTTGCTGGTTTTTGATCAGCCATGACAGCAGTTCTTTGAAGGTGAAGAAGGTGATTGAATCACGGCAACTCCATCGCATTTGGTCCTCCCAGACAACGTCCAATTCACCACATGACCACACGGCATGGAGGGCAGATTCATGTGCACCAGAGCAGCGATCACAGAGGGGACTTTCGATGATGGTTCGACGCACCAAATTTTCCTTGGTAGGCAGGGAGTTTCGGCTAGCTCGCCAAATGAAATTTTTAACTTTGTTTGGTACCTGCAATGACCAAATACCACGCCATAGCTCCCTATCTTCCTCTGAACGGACTGCACTATGAGAGTCAGCCTCCTCCGACTTCAAAAACCGATACCCCGATTTGCTGGTATAAGTCCCTGTTTGAGTGAATGGCCAAAAGAGTCTGTCATCCGCCCTTTGTTGTGGCAATGGTATGGACTTGATCAGTTCAGCCTCTTCAGGAATAAATATGCCCTCAATGACTGAATGGTTCCAGCCATGAGTCTCTTCATCTATTAATATCTCAACCCTTGCATCTTCCATGGTTTCAATGATAGGAGAAATAACTTTGGTTGGGTGTTTTCGTGGCAGCCATGTACTCTGCCAAATGTGCACAGACCTCCCATTCCCCACCCTCCACCTACAACCCCTTAATAGCACATCTCTCCCATATAAAATACTTCTCCATGCATAGGATCCGGTGGATGATTCCTTAGCCTCCATTATAGAGCTATTTGGAAAAAATCGGGCTTTGAAGAATTTATAGAAGAGTGAGTCGGAATTTTGTAAGAGCCTCCAAGCGTGTTTTGCCAACAAGGAATCATTGAACATTGCTAAGTCTCTAAAACCCATACCCCCCTCCATCTTTGATTTTGTCAACTCCTCCCATTTCAACCAATGAATTTTTCTTTTATCTCCCCTTTGGCCCCACCAAAATTTCCTAACCATTGATTCGATCTCATGGCAAAGTCCCACCGGAATTTTAAAGCACCCCATAGCATATGTTGGAATTGCTTGAATGACTGCTTTTATCAAGATCTCTCGTCCCGCTTGAGATAAGAGCTTCCCTTCCCAGCCTTGTAATTTTCTCCAAACTTTTTCCTTGATAAAATTAAAACTCTCCTTCTTCTTCCTCCCCACTAGAGAAGGTAACCCAAGGTATTTGTCATACTGTACAATCTCTTGTAAGCCCAAAGCCTCCTTTATCTCAACTTTAGTTGCCTCCGGAGTGGATTGACTAAAGAAAATAGCAGTCTTGTTTTTGTTCACCTTCTGGCCTGACCCCTCCTCATAAATCTCCAGAATCTCCAAAATTTTTCTGCACTCCTCAATGGTTGACCTGCAAAAAAGGAGACTGTCGTCTGCAAACAATAAATGTGTTAGTTTGGGACCATTCCGGCTAATTGATAGCCCTCTTAACTCCCCCATTCTCACAGAATGTTGTATGAGACCATGTAAACCTTCCGTACACAGCAAGAAGAGAAAAGGAGACAGTGGATCCCCTTGTCTAATCCCCCTGGTAGGTTGAATGAGGCCTTGTGGTTCACCGTTAACAAGGATAGAGTATGTCACTGTTTTTATGCACACCATAATCAAGCCAATCCACCTCTCACAAAAACCCAATTTTCTCATGACATTTTCCAGGTACACCCACTCCACACGGTCATAGGCTTTGCTCATATCTAGCTTTACAGCCATATATCCTGTTTTCCCTGTTCTCATATTATTCATATAGTGAAGTGACTCATAAGCAACAAGGATGTTATCCGATATCAACCTATTCTTCGTAAAAGCTGATTGATGTTCAGATATAATACTTGGTAAAATTCTCCTTAGTCTATTGGCCAACACTTTAGAGAAAATTTTATACAAGACATTACATAAGCTTATGGGGCGGTAATCACTCACACTAACAGGATTTTGAATTTTTGGGATAAGGGTGATAAAAGTATGGTTTAGTGGATGTGGGATGGTACCTGAATTGAGCCAAGATAGAATTGAATTAGTGACATCGGCATCTACCACCCCCCAAAAATGCTGGAAGAACAAAGGAGGCATGCCATCAGGACCGGGTGCTTTGAGAGGAGCCATCTGTTTCAAAGCTTCTTTAACTTCTAAAGCTGTAAAGGTACCAGTAAGGGCTGAGTTCATTTCTTCAGTAATCATCAAGGGGATGTGCTCCAATTGAGGCCATTGGGGATTCGGCCTTGAGGTAGAAAAGAGCTCTCTGTAATAGTTTACCAACACCATATTAATCTCCTCTGATTCCTCTCTCCATGTGTTGTTCTCATCCATAATACCCCGGATTTTGTTTTTCCTATGTCTCTTTGTAGCCCGACAATGGAAGAACTTGGTATTATTATCCCCATTTTTTAACCAAAGGGTACGTGATCTTTGGCTCCACATTCTAGCCTCTCTATCTAGCAAAATATTGATTTCTTCCTTTAATTCCCGGACCCGACCATTTTGCCCACTTACAATAGCTGCAGATTCGGCCTCCACCAAGAGAGCTTTTTTCTTCAATAATTCCTTCCTCACATTGCCAAAAATATTGTGGTTCCACCATGCTAAGTCCCTACCACAAATTTCCACCCTTTTTAGAATATCACTATCATGGAACCCCACTGAATAGGAAGACCAAGATGCTTCCACCAATTCTGCACAGCGTTCATCAGAAAGCCACATTTCCTCAAACCTGAAAATTCTTTTTTTGGGAAGAGGATCCAAACCCAACAGGTTGATCAAAAGTGGGCAATGATCAGAAGATGCACATTGAATATGTTGAACAATCGAACCCGGGAAATTCAGAAACCAAGCATCATTAGCCAAGCCTCGGTCAAGTCTTTCCCAAATTGAATGCCCATCCTCGAAATGTTTACTCCATGTGAAGCGGTTTCCCACAAAACCAAGATCCAAGAAACCACATTCATCAATTACATCTCTAAAGAGTTGCATCTGTCTATGCTGTCTGGTAGCCCCGCCTAGTTTCTCCTCCTGCCTAGTGAGTTCATTGAAATCACCAGCACATAACCACGGGGTCTGTGGATGGTGGTTTAAAGTCCGCAAACTATCCCATGCTTCAATTCTTTTTGATGTCTCTGGTTCCCCATAAAAACCAGTGAACCTCCACTCCTGCTCAGAACCCTTATCAATCCAAGTATCAATGTAATATTTTGATGAATCAATCACCTCCAAATTTACTGTTGATTTCCAAAACAGAACAAGACCACCACCATGGCCTTCCTTCGGTACTACCCATTTGTGTTCATAGTCAATGCTTCGTTGAATTAAATCTAGCCTTGCTTCATCCACCAATGTTTCGGCTAAAAACACGATGGAGGGGTCTTTTGCCCGGATCATATCTCCAAGCTCCTTCCCTGTTCGCAGGTTCCCAAGCCCACGACAGTTCCAAACTAGGCAATTCATTGTGACTGGCGGGGCTGAGCCTCAGCCTCCACCAATATCCTTTTTTGTTCATCAGCTCCCTTTGAAACCTGTTGACGTTTGTTTGGTAACGTAGGTGAGCTATCATCTTGCATGGGTGTTCTTTTTCCTCGGGTTTGGGACGTATGGGTGGGGTTTGCTGGGGTTTGATGGTTTTGTCTCGCACGTCTAGTCCATTTCGGTATAGGTGGCTGTAAAGATTTTTCAGGTTTGACACGTGGCGTAAGGAGGTCATGTGATGGGGTTAAATTTGGGTTAAGGTCCGGATTGGAGGTGTTTGGGGTATTACCATTTTGGTTAAGGTCATGTGAGTGGGGGGTCCGGATTTGTTGGGTTTCATTAAAGGGGGTGAGTGAAGGTTTAGGACAATTTCCATTTTGGTTAAGGTTTGATGAGTGATGGTCACGTGTATCATGGGAATCAATTGTGGGTGTGAATAAAAGCATTGAATCCGGAATTGAATGTGATTTCAGGTTTCCATTTTGGTTCGGCTGAGCTGGGAAGGTATTTATGGTATGGGTTGGAATAAAGGTTGATGAGTGGGGGGTCCGGATTTGTTGGGTTTCATAAAAGGGAATGAGTGATGGTTTTGAATAGTTTCCATTTTGGTTAAGGTTTGAAGAGTGATGGTCACGTGTATCATGGGAATCAATTGTGGAAGAGAATAAAGGCATTGAATCCGGAATTAAATGTGATTTCAGGTTTCCATTTTGGTTCGACTGAGCTGGGAAGGTATTTATGGTATGGTTTGGAATAAAGGTTGACAAAAGAGAGGATTTTGAATTTAAAGGCTGAGAGACGTTACCTGCAAGGCTTGGTTTTTGCTGATCATTATTTGCATTAAAAGCTTTATCTGAATCATTACCTTTCTCTTCAATGCTTCGTGTAACAGGGAGAGACGTGCAGCTAGCAATGTGTTGGCTATGGTCCGTTACACTTGGTTGATTAATGTTTTGAACGGTTTCAGTTACACTCTCCGGTATCATTGATTCTGTCCAATCCGCCCCCTCTGTGCTGCTTCTCGCCTGAACCGGAGAAGTTGAACAACTCTTTCCCTGCTCTTTCAAGTCAGCCGTTGACTGTGGAACTTGCTGTAAACTTGCGGACTGCCTTGACTTGTAGAAGCCTGGAACCGATACAACCTGCTTTCTTGATGGGAAAAAAGGAGCTGCTCTAAGAGTTGGACCAAACTCCCTCTGATCTGGTGTAAGAGTGCCTTCACTGTTCAACCATTTCTCACAATCTTTATCATCATGATCGAAGCAGCCACACCAATAGCAAATGTTCGGCAGCCTTTCATACTTGAAACTAACCCACACTTCCTTATCTCTTCCTATAGAAACCAATCTTCCCCTGCACAATGGAATAGTGACATCCAATGACACTCTAATACGAACAAAATTACCCCCCTCTGTTTCATGTTGATTGGTAGAAGGTAAAACCGTTCCTAAGACTTCACAAATTTTTGTAGCAGCCCTCGCGTTCATAAACTTTATCGGAAGACCATGAACTTGCACCCAAAATGTAGTCCTCTTGAATTGGAGCTCCTCCACTAATTTGTTCTTCTCATACTTCTCTAGAATCATTAAGTGTTTGTCAAAACTCCACGGTTCACTTTGAATCACTTTCTCAACCTCTTCCATATTGTCAAAAACAAACAAGACCATGTGGTTACCCAAGTTCCGGACTTGAAAGCCATTCCTTGAGCGCCATAGTGGTGTAAAGGTTTTTGCAATAGCATCCACGTTGACTGCCCTTCTAGTTAAAAACTTTGCAGCCAAGAAAAGCTCTTGGGAGCTCGAATCATCCTCAAGACAACATCCGGGTCCCTCCCTATCTGATAGGGATAACCGAGTCCAGTTGGAAGTTAACTCCTCCATGATAGTTGGATGGAGAAAAATAGATATCTAGAAACACACAAAGACACACAAAAGACTGTTTCCCAAAAATCCCACAAGAAGAGGAACCCCACAAGCTTTGAACTAACGTTGTTAATTCAAAGAAAGACTAAAACACTTCCACAAAGGAAAGTGACCCCCTATTCTACTGTCTAAGAGAGAAGCTAAAGAGAGCTTTCCTCGAGAGACAGAGACACTAGCTTCATCAGAGCAATTTCTATTGTTCTCCTAATAAAGAAGAGAAAATTATTTCACGGAGTTCTAAAGTATTTGACATATTTTAGTTGTTAAAAAAAAATTAAATTTATTTATTTCAATAGGATGTTTATTTGGGATAGCTTACTTTGATTGGCGGATTAATTAATGTAGTTTTCAATAGGATACAGTTTTCTGAGCTTTATCTTCCTGCTTTTTGTATAGTTGAAATATACGTGATTATTGATTAATGATTAAGTGGTACATTTTTTTTTAAAATAATTAAAAACACCGTACCACTCAATTACATATCAGAAAAATTCTCGAAGAAATAATGTATAATCATATATTTTATTATAAATGTAAAAAAGTACATAAAAAACAGGAAGAAAAGGCTTATGTAAAATGCATCCTATTGAGTAGTACTATTACATGGCTTTTCGTTTGACACCGTGGCCATTTTCCTTCTCTAGTGATCAGGGTTAAGATAGGGTTAAAATATAAATAGGGTTTGGGCTAGAGTTTACCACACAACGACTCTTGAACCAAATCTGAAAATTCTTGATCCACCATGCAGTAAAGCTTCAACTGTAGTCTTCATTATCCAATGTTACAATACAAATGGAATCCAATAATGCATTAAAATATGTCATGGAATTAGCCAATGCCTAAAAATTCTAACATAAAGAAAAAGTGAAAAACTTTATTTTTCATATATGACAAATATAATAATAAGTAGAGGTGTAACCAACACAGCGCAACTCACATGGGTCGAGTCGTATTGGGTAAGTGGATTGTATTTGTGTATACATATTTTATGTTGTGAAAAAAAATTAGGCTTGTACCAATTTTTTGAACACTTTTTTCAATAAATTATTAAATTTCATAGAATATGCTTAAATTATATTCCAAGTTCTCAAAATACCAAAATCAATCAAACTAAAAATCTATAAATTTAAAATATAAGTAATAAAACAAATTTATATACATGGTGGATCGGATTGGGTTAAATAGGTTGAAAAACCATCAACCCGAACTCGACCTAATCCAAGGCACAAAATAAAATTCCAACCCACGAAAACCAACATGAGGCATCAATTTGGGTTGGGTTGGTTTTGTTGGGTTGATGAGTTTGATGCACACTCCTAACAATAAGGATTTCTAACTCCTAACTTCAAAATCTGTAATTCCGTTTTCTCTCAAAATAAAAATAATTAAAATGAAGTGTTCATATCTCTCTTCATCTCCGAATGTTTTTTTTTCTTATAAAAAGGTTTTCTTCTAGAAAAGTAATGAAGGTTTTTGTTAAAGAGATTTACCTATCTATTCAAGGGAATCAATCTCGTCTAGGAGGTTGTACCGGTTTGGCTAGCGGAACGATATATTTCGGTACTGGTCAATATCAGTGTATTGTTTCAGGTTTACCGCTATTTTATATATATATATATATATATATATAATATAATATAATATAATATAATGAAACACAGTAACCCAACAAAAAAAAATAATATGGCTGAAACAACAATATATACCAACACAGTAATCAATTTTGCTATCAATTCATGAACACAGTAATCAATTTTTTATTTATCACATCATCTGAATCATCATTCCACATGAAATATAATTCCACACACAAAATTAATATTATCATACAATGTATATCAATCTTTATATAAATCACAGCAAAAATTAAGACAAAATTTTACCTGCTTAGGTTCTGCTGCTTAGATTGACCGAGAGAGTGAGATATAGAGAGCCAAGAGAGTGAGAGACAGAGAAAGAAAAGAGGGCTGGGTAGGATTACGATAGAATTAGAAATGAAATTACAATTCTACCCTTTAAAAAAAGTCCAAAATTACAAAACTTAAAAAAAAAAAAAAAGAGTTTTTCTATTCTGATCCAATATCTTTTTACTGGCCAAAACACCCGGATTTCACCGGAATGATTGGTACGCGGTTGGTATTTTTTTCGGTACGAAACAGTGGTGTTCCTGTACCGGTGCATGAACTAGTACGATATATACCAACCATACTGGTCGGTACGGTATGAGATCAGCTTCCTTGTATCTATTTCTAGGAACATATATTTTGAATAAACTTTTTTTTTTAATATACAATGTTAAGATCAAACATTGTCGTATGTAGGGTTGCGCAACAATCTACTCAATCCACCCAAACCAATCAACTCGTTTTTCTCACCACCCCTCATGCATATGATATTTGTTTTATAGCGACTTAGGCAAGTTCAACTATTAAAGTGGTGGGTTAGGTTGCATGGTGGATTAAGTTTTTTTAAATTGCCAAAACCCAACTTAAACTGCTTTTATATATATCTTGTTAGTTTATACTTATTTCAAATTTTTTTTCTCTAATTGACCCCATGATTTAAATATGTTAATAAGAAAAATGTGATACTTTTCCAACATATTCATAAGCATACAACGTAACATGAATATATATGCTTAAAAGCTTATTTCAGGGAGAAACAAAAGTTAGAAATACTTATACCATAAGATGTATTTACTTTAATCTATTAAAAAGTGGACACTTCATATGATTTCCTTTGATGGCTTTTGCTTTTGTTGCAAGTCCGCCAACGGTTTATAGGATTTAGAGGAAATAATTTTCAAATTCATTCACAAATGCGGTAGATAAAATTTGAAGTTTAGCATGCAATACATAACTAAAACTAACCTGCCTAACCCACTGAGTTGAAACCACTCAAATTTTCAATCAACTTGCCATTTTTTTGGATTGGTGGGTCGACAATAATTTGGGATTTTTCAAACCTATCAACGACAAATTGGTAATTAAATTTTTTTTTTAAATCATTCCGTTCAATTCGACCTACGCACACCCCTAATAAGAAGTGAACTATTATCCTAGTCAAATTGTATTTTTAATGTGATTGAGTCATTAGTATACCCACTCTTATTTTAATTATTCCTCATCAACTGTCTAACCTACCACTGCCAGTGCATGCATGGGCACATGCATGCCTTCTCAAGTCACTATTTTTGCAAAGACTGAGCAATAAAAGAAATACACATGTCTAGACTAGATCATATATCTAGACTAGATCATTCAAAAGCATTGTGAACAAAAGGAATACAGATGCTGTGGTAGGAAGAAAAACAATGTCAAACCTCCCTTACGACCACAGACTAAAGGCCCAAATTTTCTGAATTCCATGAGATAAAAGAGAGCATGTGTGATGTGTATCACTATTCACCTTCACTGTAGGCCATTTTGGTTTTGCATTGAGAAAAAGTGTTTCCGAGGCCGACAAGTATATTAATAATGGTCTCGTCCAAAGATCTTCTATCAAACTCGTCCTTCTTCAAACAGTACCAAAAAGTGTATCAGGTATTTTTAATTAAATTTAAATAACAACAAACAACCCAGCTTTTCTGAGAGGGCCCTTGGGTATTGGAAAATTAATCAAAAGAATAAAATAAAAATGTTATTGGAAATAAATTAAGGCTCTACAGTACCAAACAGAGGATTTCGTGATGTTAATGTTGATGTTGAGCTTTTAGGGTTTTTAGGCTTTGTATAGGGCTGCCTGCAGGACGTTTTGGATCTGTAAAAGTTGGTATGTTGAAAAGGTAGGAACTAAACTCTAATATGAAAAAGGGCCAAGTTAGGGGATGTCGGATATTAATTTAGAAAATATTTTTTATAAAGTGGTATCAAAATTGTTAAAATAATTAATTAACAAATGTTTTAAAAACATATATGTTAGAATGTTAACACCAACCAATGGCTATCTTTCAATCGATGGAAGCCCCTCGTCTGGGTGATGAAATATATAGCAACATATATGTTTACATGATAGATTCACATACATCCCTATTTTGATTTTACAATAATTAATATTTTAAAAGAAAAATTTGTAAGCGGATTTTATAGTTTTTCTTCTACCTCAAAGAAGACCCCGAAATAGTAATTAACAAAAGAAATAATAAAATATACACATGAAAGTTAATTAACAATTTTGCATTTAAAAAAAAAATAGGAATAGTATCAAACAATATATATATATATATATATATATATATATATATATATAATATAATATAAAAATAAAATAAAAATTATTTAATTAGATTTAAATATGAAAAAATAACTTAAAATTATCGCTTTATACCTCAAACTATATTGAGTGAAAATTATTACTTTAAGTCTCAAACTGTATTGAGTTAATTAACAATAATCACGTATATAAAACTTAATGAATATATAGTATATTCATTAATTCACATGCTCAATTAGAGAATCAATAAGAGTGAGATGTGTGTGGCTTATTAAATTAGGGCATAAGATGTATAGATAAATGCTTATAACTTTCTTTGACAAAGGAATAAAGTATAATCAAGTCGTTGCCTTGTATGTGTTTTGCTCTATTCTTTCTATCTTGTGAAGGCAGAGATTCTCACAAAGTAATCTCATACTTAGATAAGGTGACTCTCCTCAAAAAGTCACAAATCATCATACAATTCGTCAACAATTCCATGCAATCCATCAATCAACCAAGAACCTTAATCGAGTACTCATACAAAGTCATTACCAATCAAAACCCTAGCACTCTCCAAACACCAACCCTCATATTTTCCATCATCAAGAACCATTAATAATCTGTCATCCCTAATTCCTAAGCCACTCCAAATCCTAAAAAAAACCACTTGAATCATCAAGGAACCCTAACCCTTGATTGTGTTTGTTACAACTATCAAATTTTATCCATATTATTTTTGTTAGTTTGTCTTATGCTTATTTCTAATTTTTTTTCTCACTCTAAAATAATAAGGAGGGGGATGTGGGGGTATATGAACCACAAACATTAATAAACATCATAGCCGATACAACTTGCATCACTAGTCATCACTCAAAAGCTATTGGATCCTACCACAGCGTAATCTATTGAAGGGAGGATTTCCTTGCTTGAGTCCTTTCTTTGTGGGTCTGCTTAGGTTCTTCACTTATTGGTTCCTTAATTAATAACATTATTAATTTATTATGACACACCTATATATGATTGTGACACCATCATTTTATTTTATTTTTTTTAAATCTGAAACTTGATTGAGAAACATTATCCTCATTATATTAATAATACTAAAGAAATATAGAAAGAGTTTTATAACTCAATTGACAACTTCTTAGTGTTTTCGATAAAAGTATTTAGAATTCAAATCCTCTTCTTTCAATTGTGAAATTATCAAATAAAAAAACTAAAAAATGTATTATAAAATAGCAGGTTGTCAATAATAGAAATAATTCAAAGGGTAAATGTTATTACACACATGCACTTTCACACAAATTTATACAAACATGCAACATGTATTGTTGAAATAGATTGCTTGAAGTCACAATTTTCAAGTATCAAATTTGGACTTCAACTTCAAGTTACGATTTTAATGTGAGTGTTTGTAAAAAAGAGTGGGTATAATATGATTAATATCTCTCTAATTCAAATAAACAAACTATTAAGCAGTACAGTATACAAAGGATAATAAAGATGATATATAATAATAATCACTACACCAATGTTCAGGCACTTCTGATGGAGCTACTAGTCTGGATTAATTGCTAGTTTTACATGTATATACGGTTGCGCAGTGGTTCTGATGGAGCAGCTAGTCTGGATTAAATTGATAGTTCAGAGTTTTACATTTACTACTTGCCATGTACATACGTGTGCAGCAGTAGTGGCAAATAACCAAGATTGTGGGGTTTGTTTGGGAGCTAAGCGAATCTTGATCTTCTGGCCAAAAAGGAATTCAATCGGGATATGCTGTTGTACGAATAAGGGGAGAGATAGTAAGGTTTTCAGACTGGATTTTTAATGAAAGCATGATAGAAGAAAAGCTTACAACTCTTGTACCTTATTCACTTAATCTCAGAACCCCTGTTTGCTTCGATGGAAGATCGGTATGCACAGTAGGGAACCGTTAAACCCTGCACTGCACATCATCATCACATATACCCAGTGATCAACGAGACGAATTCATTTTCTTTTGAAAGAGAAAAAAAAAAAAAAAAAATGGTTCGTACCCCAATGCACTACAGTTTTTTTTTTTTTTTTTTTACAAGAGGCACAGGAATTTCAAGATTGCATTAAACTTGAGCACTGTATGTAGAGAAAACATGTAGAATGTAGACAAACAAATAGTACTCACGATAAACTTTTTCATGAGGAATTTAGTCTGGATTCAAGATGCCAACGAACACGTTAAAAATGTCTCACACGTGTACGACCAATTATAGCTCCATTCCAACTATGAGTTGAAGAATTTTAAAGAACTTTTACTTCAAAGATAAAAAAGTACTAGTTTTTAAATAACTTTTTCTTTTTTAAGTACTAGTTTTTGTCAACGTCACTCCAGAAAAAAAAAAAAAAAAAAAAAAAAAAAAAAAACTATTGTCCACATTTGATTTTAAAAGAGACACTAGTCTGAAAAAAAATTCTCTTCTTAGAGTTACATGTTAATGGAGAATTTTAAGGATGTTTTGCTATCACTTTCATTAGAAATATAAAAAAGTGGAAAAAATTACTAGTTTTTTTTTTATAAAATTTTTTCAAATCAATATTTTTAAGGATCCGGCTAAGCTATTTATTTTTTGAAATATTTTTTCAAGAATTGAAAAAACTGTCAATACTTTTTCAATTCTCGAAAAATATATTTTTAAAAATAATTAATTATTGTGTACCCTAAGGGCACACATTAGCAAAATCCTATCTTTAATGCATCCGTTAATTTTTCTTAAACACATAATTTTTGTAAAACCATAACATATTACCAAACGTTTTGTAATGCAAACAGCATTTAATATTTTCAACGAAGACATTTATTCAAATAATTTCTCAATCATTGTAATTATTAAAAAAAAAAAAAAAAAAGAGTAGCGGTGGGAGGGTGTCAATATTTTTCTAAATGTATAAAAAGTTTCCACAGCAAATTTTAACTCTTACAGTCGGTGTAAATAAATAAATTACATTCTTCCTCACCCTATCAAACGCACCCAATTTATCAGTTGCTGACAGATATGTATTTAACCTAGATTATATTCTTCCTCTTTGCTTTTTCTTTTTTAAATTATGACACAGAAGGCACTCTAAATTAAAGACATTCCTATACCATTAATTTTTTAATATATTGTGTAAGTGATATTTTGACATTCCTATAGGGTTTCTTTTAAGTCTCTGGGCTTCACATCTCCTATTCTAGTGTGAAAAGCTGGCCACTGCATCGATTCTATCACTTCTGACAGGATCTCTTCTTGTCGTTAAAATCTTAATTTCTCATCCTTTTCTGCTTGGCGTCTCCGCCCTTCTCAGTCTTTAAAACTCGACCTCCACCATCAATTACTACTCTCTCTCTCTCTCATATGTATTAATATTACTTTGTTTACTTTGGGTCAGTTTACAATATTTATTATTTATCACAAAAAGTGCTAGCGATTTTAATCGCTTGCATGAAGTGACTGGATAAAAAGAGATAGCCACTAGTTTTACAGAAAATAAATCTAGCATGCATGAGATGATAGTCATGATAATTGATATAAAGTTGATCTTTTGAGATCACCATGCTTAGATATGATAGCTATATCGACATCTAGACGTAAGTATGGGATATAATCATATAATATATATTGATTTGATTGCCAAAAGTGCAAAGAGCCTTCACCTATACTCTCTCAGGGCATTGAAAATTTACAACACTGGTCGGTCCAATAATACAATTTTTTTTTAAGTATTATAAAATATTGTATAAAAGTTGGCATATTTTAAAAATTAAAACATTTTACTATTTCTCAAAAAAAAAAAAAAAAAATACTACGTTCACAATTCTAGATATACGGTTTCTACCAAAATCTTGACGTTCACTATGAATTAATTAGGACATGGGCTTAGGAGTAGATACATTTGAATATTTGATAAATGGATTTGGAATCATTTTATTCATAAACGATTGAGTGTGATTGTGCAAAATTATGTAAATTGTTTTTGCTAAACCAAAATTATGTAAATTGTATGGACTTGGTTTAAGTCTAGTGCATTTAGTGCACTGATCCGGTCAGATAGTGACACGTGTTCAAAAGCGAACCTAAACCTGACCTTGTTTACATTTATATACATGTTTGGTGTGCTTTCTAAAAAGTCATATATAGGGTCCGTTTAGATATAGCTTATTGTTGCTAAAAACTGATGATTGTTGCTGAAAACACTGTAGCAAAATAATTTTTAAATGTGTGAATAGTACCGCAGAACCCATTTTTAATATTTTTTTTGAATAAAGTGATTGTAGGTTCCATGAACAGTGCGTAAACAGTACCAAAATGATGCGTGAACAGTGCACGCACTGTTCATGAACAGTACTTTTTTCCCTTAAAAGTCAATAACTCCGCGTAATTAAAAAAAAAAAAAAAAAACTGAAAACACAGAACAAAACGCAACGCAACTTTCAATGATATCCAAATCCTCACATAGTCGTTAGAAAATTAAGTCTAGTCTGCTGTGATCCCATTAGGCATTAGCTTCCTTTCTTTTTCTCTTTAAGAACACATAATGGAGCATTTGAACAGCTAAGAGCGTTCACATTAGTTTTGTGCAAAAAAAATTTTTTGTCTATTTTAGCATAAAAGCTCACTTTTTCTATTTTACATATTTATCTTTTAAAAATACCCAAATCAAATTATCTAGAGATTTACTAACGTGTGCCCTTAGAACATACATTAATAAACTATTTTAGGAATTTTTTTATGAAAAATCATAAAAATAATTAACTGTTTTGACAACTTTTTCAATTTTTCACAAAAAAATTTTCAAAATGAATGGTTAATGTGTGCCCTAACTCCTAAGGGCACACATTAACTGGCCCAATTATCTATTATATATTCTATTTCAATATAATATTCATTTTTCATTCAACTTTTTACCATTACTTTTGTCCTTTTTTTCCCGTCTCGTTTTCCTTTGTTCTCTCATCAAACAAACATAGATTTTCTTTCTTATCAAACTGTAAACTTCCAAAATTTAGAGCTTTGTATATAGCAAAAAAATCCTTTAAAAAAAATTACATTGAACTAATGATAAGCAAAAAAAAATCACATAAAAGAAGTCGAAACCAAACCTACAAACCCATCAAACTGAAACCCAGAACCCCAAAACAAACCTATAATCAAAGTGTAAGGACGTAATTTGAGTCCCTAGCCCAAAAGATGGATGAACTTAGGTCCAAAAAGCCCAATTCAATGAATTTGTAAATAGTGGGTTGGAAAACTAGGCTTTAATGAGTTGGATAACAAGAAAAATGAATCTAGGTGACAAGAAAATGAAGATAGACTGGTTTAATCTAAAGAAAATGGTCCTCGGCACAATCCGAGGAGATCAATTCTTATATATTATTCTTAAGTTTGATTACAAGTTCAACTCTTGATTGTTACAGTGTTTTTCTCTTACTGTTTCGATCATTTTCTCTTAGAGCATTCATTCTAATTTATAATATTTCTCCCTTCTCATCTCTACCCTCCATGTGGACAATAGATTGCTTGTGTTGATCCTTATCCCATTAGCACCTTCTTGAAGTCTTTGAGGGTAGCTGTAAGACTGAAAAACACTGTTCAGATATCACTTCCTCATTAATGCGGCTAGAGAGTTAGCTACAAAGCATTCAATGCGGTGGTAGCAGCTATCTCTTAGATATTTCTTAGCTTCCATCCCTCTTGTACATTCATAAGGCATGTCCTTATCAATAGAACTTCCTGGAACGTCACCCTAGATGATAGAACACACATTTTGATATTCGCTTCGTTTAGCCAAAGGGATATTCCTCCTCAGCCTACCTTCCCCAACCCTATCATTTGTAGCTTACTCATAGGGCTCTAAGTCTTACATCTTCAATACTGTTTATATGTCATCAGACCACTCAACGTCCTCGGCCCAGGCCCAAGGTCCAATATGTATACTTTTGGGCCCCTTATCCCTACACAAAGTATTGGTCCTCCTTCGAATCGAAACTAAAGCTGAAACCCATAACCTATTTCAAAACCCATCGATTTGAAGCTCAAACCAAAATCCAGATTTTTGCTTCATCTATTTTAAACCAATTCGAACCCATTTAGACACCCATTGATTGCAAACCCAATTAACCAATTCGAACTCATTTGACTTGCTGTGGTAGTGGGATGGTCAAATTTGTTTATGGGTTGGGTACATCTCTTAGAGTTGGAGAGAGATTACTTCCTGGGTTTGGAGAGAGAGAGAGAGAGAGAGAGAGAGAGAGAGAGAGATGAATTAAAAAAAAGGTATTCAAAAATCTAGTAAACAATGTAATTACCCATTTCAAAACCCATCGATTTGAAGCTCAAACCAAAATCCAGATTTCTGCTTCACCTATTTTAAACCAATTCGAACCCATTTAGACACCCATTGATTGCAAACCCAGTTAACCAATTCGAACCCATTTGACTTGCTGTGGTTGTGGGATGGTCAAATTTTTTTATGGGTTGGGTACAGCTCCTAGAGTTAGAGAGAGATTACTTTCCAGGTTTGGAGAGAGAGAGAGAGAGAGAGAGAGAGAGAGAGAGAGAGAGAGAGAGGAATTTAAAAAAAAAGGTATTAAAAAATCTAGTAAACAATGTAATTATACATAATTACTATAGCAACAATACATATTTATACTATTTTGGCTTGTCTAATTGATGTAAGTAGTTTTACAATCAGGCCTTCTGGCCTGTGGTACCCGGTTATCCTAGTGACCGTCAATTCAGGGGTTCTAGCCCCTGCATAAACAATTACCCAGCAAAAAAAAAAAAAAATGATGTAGGTAGTTTTTGGGTAAAAATGTTTAAATTTGACACAATTTTATGTTATACACCCACTAATGTGAATACTCTAAACAACCAAACACTACAAAATGAAGTGGTATTTTTCTCCTAGATAAAGGGGCTAGTTGCATTTTAACACTTATGTGTACGTAGGTGTTCGTGGGGCTACAAGTTTTCCTTTTGTTTCATGCAAAAAAAAATAAATATATAAGTAAAGCCCAAAACAAATCTCATAACACATTTACAACAATTTTATTTCGAGTAATGAAGTGTTCAAGTGTAATTTTATTTTAGTTCATCTTATGATAGAATGACATCTAAACTTATTGTAAAAGGATAGGAGATTTTGTTTTGATATATTTAAGTCATTTAGAAGTTGAGGCACAATGACAATGCTTGCATCGCATACAAATATATAAATTTTGTCACAACTATTCTATATGATAAATTGTTGTGAATAGTTGAGAAAAAAAATACTTAATCCACGTGTGCTTGATAGTTACATTGAAATATGATTTTGTCATTTCGAAAGCTTATGGAGGCATAGGGTTTCGGAACTTGAGAGCTTTTAACCAAGCCATGCTTGCAAAGCAAGCGTGGAGAATCCTTTCAAACCCAACTTCCCTAGTTACTAGGGTCCTTAAATCAAAGTACTTTCCCACGGGCGATGTTCTAAATGCCATACTAGGGAGTTTGCCTTCATACTCTTGGAGAAGTATACACAGCAGCCTTGAAGTCATAAAGAATGGATCTCGATGGAGAGTAGGCAATGGGAAGATGATTCACATTTGGGATGACAGATGGCTGCCTACCCCATCCACTTACAAGGTTATTTCTCCCCCAAATGGCAATCCTGTTTTTCCCATGGTTTCGGCTCTTATTGATCCTATTACGAAGTGGTGGAATGTCAACTTGGTTAGAGCAACGTTTCTCCCTTTTGAGGCTGACACTATTCTAAGAATTCCCTTGACTCATAACATGCCTGAAGATAAGATAATCTGGTTGGGGTAATAATCGTGGTGAATTTACAGTGAAAAGCGCTTACCACATTGCCTACAACCTTATTGATGAAAAGAAAGATGGTGAATGTTCTTCAGGGGATCCATATAAATCACTTTGGAAGAGACTTTGGCATCTTAATCTCCCTGCCAAGGTCAAGATTTTTGCTTGGAGGGCTTGTGTCAACGGTCTCCCCACCATGGAAGCTATCTGTAGTAGAGGAATCAGCAACAATAGGGGATGTCCAATATGTGAAAAAGCCCTTGAAAGCATTAATCATGCCCTCCTCAACTGTGACTTCTCCACCTTTGTCTGGAATCAATGGCCTGAAAACCCCTTAGGCACACAAGTGGAGTGGTGGTCTTTCATTGACTCTGCCATGTTCATCCTCTCCCATCACTCTCAGGAAGATCTGGAATTTTTCTTTGGAATTGCCTGGGCCATATGGCATAATAGGAATAAGGTAGTCCATGAGGAAAGCTGCCTCACCCACCAGCAAGTTTGGCATTTGGCTAAGAGTGTGGTGGAGGATTTTAGCAATGCAGTTGACTGGGACTTCTCACAACCAAGACCTATTCCTATCAAATGGAACCGCCCACCCCCAGGTTTTTTTAAGGTTAATGTTGATGGGGCAACCACGAATCATGGTGGGAATTCTAGTGTTGGAGTAATTGTCAGGGACTGCACTGGTCAGGCAATTGCTGCCTTTTGCAAGTCCCTAAAAGCGCGCTATTCTACTGTTTTGGTGGAGATTATGGCTTTGCTTCAAGGTGTTTTGCTTGCCCAAGAATTGCATCTCCCTCGGGTCATTATGGAGTCAGATGCGCTTACAGCAGTCCAAGCCATAAATGACAAAGCCACAGACAGCAGCTCGGGTAATCTTATCCAGGAAATTCTGCAGATTAGAAGTTCCTTTGAGTCTTGTTCTTTTCAGCACATTGGTAGAGAGTTCAACCAAGCTGCGCATGAATTAGCCCAACATGCTCGCAGGACTGGGAGTTCCCAGCTATGGAAGGGAGTTACCCCTCCTTTTTATTTCATTGTTAATTCAATCAGATATTCTTAGTGTATAGCCTTTGGTTCTGCTTCTGCAGTTGCTTTGTATGGCTGTATTTCTTTTTCTGGTTTAATGAAATCAGGTCCACTTTCAAAAAAAAAAAAAAAAAAGATTAAAGTACCAAGTGTAAGTACTATTTTCTTTGCTAAATTAAACAAACTCTTCATTGATACTAAATGTAAGAACTAAATGTCTTCTCTATAGCATTTGCCATTGGTGTTAATGTTTGATGACCAAGACAAAAGAGCGCCAGAAAATTGTTTAGTTGTAAATCAAATACTATTAGTTAGGAAAACGAGATAGTGAGATGAAGGAAGAGAGAGAGCTTTGGGGTTTAGGGACATCTTCCCCTCTTTTTCTGACTCTAGAGTACATCACACAAACAACTTTTAGTCTCCATCTAGCTACCAACAGTACCTAATAACCATCCCTTAAAGACCCTACGCTAACCCCTATATCGGACAACTCCATGTGACTCATAAAATCTTTGCTTTTCAAACCCTAAAAATTATCACTAACCCAAAAATCATGCACAAAATATGCAAAATACATAACATTAACCGACTCATAAGAAAACAAAATAAATTTATGAAAAACCAAAGTAGGAGAAACAAATTCTGAGCGCCGCCAGTGTAATCATTCAGAATGATAATCACAAAGGACCAGAACCAGTTCTCTTCTCCAACTTCCCAGAAAAGCTACAATTTTTTTTTTTTTAAATAAACAATATCTTCTTGCCCCCAAAAATCGCATTTCCTTTATTACATGTTGGATGGAGACGTGTTGATGCAGACCCATATTCAGAAATCTGTTAAATCTTTTACTACTACTTAATTCAAAGGTAAAAAAAAGATGGGTAAAGAAAAAGAAAAAAAAAAAAAAAAATCTACGAAAGACTTTCATTACAACCTTCAATCTACATCAATCATATTCCTACAATCTGTTAATCTTTTATTGTACTACTTAATTCAAGGTAAAAAGATGGGTAAAGAAAAAAAATAACCCCAAATCTACCAAAGCCTTTCATCACAATTTACAATCTTCAATCTACATCAATCTACTAGTTCATTCAAGGTAAAAAAGAAGGGTAAAAACCCAAATTTACAATTTCATTTAAATCTTCAATCTACATCAATCATATTCTTACAAACCCAAAATGACAACCCATTTTCACTTCCTTCATTGCTCTTGGAAATAGCCGAAGACAATTACTGTTGAAATAGTGCTCTTAGCTGGCACAGGCAAAAAAATAACGCTACCATTTCTCAAAGTAGCCAAATAACAGTAACTCCGAATAACCTTTTTCCCAAAAGAATAAACAATCATAATTAGTTCTATCAATGCGTTTAGCAAATTTTAACTTGTACTATCAATTTAGCTTCTTAATTTTTGATATATAGATATTATATATATATATATATATTTGTTTTTTTAGAAACTTTTTTATTTTTGGATAGATATAGCTGTATTATTAAGGTAATTCTTCTTTTCTTTTCTTTTTTCAAATTAAAATGTAACTATTTATGCAATTGGATAAGCATTGTGATTAATTTGATGAAAACAGTTTCTCAAAAAAATATTGATGAAAACAAAAAAGTCGTAACACGGCAATAAAGTCTTTGCAATAGTATGTCGGCCAAAATTAATATATTTGCAGTACAATAATACATATTAACTGAGCAATATCATGTTTACTTTTACCTGAAAACAGACAACAGAGAGCTACCTCGAGAGGAGAGGGATTAAAAACACCCATTATTATCTTATCTTCTGGGCACAAATTGTGCAAGACATAATTTTTTTTTAAAAAAATTTGAGTCAAATTAATCATAGCCTTATGATTTAATTTGTGAGCAGTTGGTACAGTACTTGTGGTTAAGAATTCATAAATTTAAACATAATTTCACTTATTTTTCCTTTCAAAAAATAATTGGGGTTGCATTAATATACACTTATATTTGGGCTAATGTTAATCATGTTTAAGACTTTTCAAAACTAACAAATTCTGCCTCTAAAGCCAACTTTTTTAAAAATATTAAGTATTTTTAACACACACACAGAAAGAAAGAAGAAAGTCTTAAGAAAATTGACAGTAGTATATATTCAAAATAGTATAACTCTTAGATACACAACATGAACTTTAAACTTCTTGTAAAGCCAACTTAGTCCTTAAACACTATTAGGCCAATTATTCATTTTTCTCAAATTGAGTTAGCTTTATGAACCAAATTGACCAATTTAAAAAAAAAAAATTGAGTCTGATTATCATTAACCAAACTTATCGATAGATTAATGCTTAAAATTTATTCAAAATAATTAATCAATACAAAAACTAAAAGTACATAGAGGACAGATATTACTTTTCGAAATTTGGTCAGTGCATTATTTTTTTTTCATTTATTATTATTTCATTTTTTTTCCATTACTTTATTGTATTTATTTAAATATGTGTATATAATAGTTACACATACAACTATATATATACACACCCACGGACACCTCAATGGAAATACCAAGCACTCTCTGACTGCGACTCATTCCATTCCATAGGCTTTATTAGCTATATAGCTTCGAAGTTCGACCTTTCTTCTCAAACCTCCTTGAACATTCTTCACAAACAAACAAAAAACATGGAAGAAGCATTTAGGCGGCTAAACGGTCTGACCCACACGTCTGTACCCATCACTGACCATCAGAACCACCACAACACCAAGAAATGCACCACCATCACATCCACCACATCAGCACCACCCACCACCACTTCATCCACTACCACAACCACCACCAACACCACCACAAACACCAACAACAAGAGGACCATAAGAGAAACCAATAGCACCGGTGGTGGTGGTACCACCATTAGATACCGTGGGGTCCGCCGTAGGCCATGGGGTCGCTATGCTGCTGAGATCAGGGACCCACAATCAAAAGAACGCCGCTGGCTCGGTACTTTTGACACAGCTGAGGAAGCTGCTTGTGCTTATGACTGTGCAGCTCGAGCCATGCGTGGACTCAAGGCTCGAACCAATTTCGTGTACCCAACTTCACCGACTCATCACTCCTCCACCGACCATCTCTTGCCTCCTTTCAACTTTGCTAAACATTCTCAGCCGTCTGGTAAGACCCCACCAAATCATCATCGTCAGTTTAGTCCCACTTGGTCTTCACCTTATGGTGATTTCTCTGGATCTTTACCACAGAGAAATGGTTCTCTGAATATGCTTCTGCTTTGTGATCTTCTTAGCTCTTCTTCTTCGAATCCATCTTCCTTGGTCTCTTCCATGGACCAGTTTCCTTACTTTAATGGCTCTTCGTCTTCTTTGGTGCACCCCTCTGCTAATTCTAACATCTCTGATACCTTCACAAACTCTTCTTCCATGTCATTTCCAGTTATTGACAACAATCAGAGTTATAACACCGGAGGTGCCAATAGAGCAATTCCCACTCAATCTTTGGGTGACAGCTCTGAGTTCTTTCCCAAAGAGCCTTCGGATTCAGGGTTATTAGAAGAAGTTATTCATGGGTTTTTTCCAAAACCATTGTCCAAGAAGTGTGACCCTCCAAAAACACAAACTTGCACCACCTTTGAAACCGGTCCTCCACTCATTTCTGACATGTCTGTTGCTCAATCTTTCGAGGGAATGAGAAAGGGCATCAAGAACGACCATTTTGGTTGCTCGTTTGACCATCAAGGGGTTCCACTACTTCCACAACAGTTTGAGAATTTCAATGGGTTCAAAAACGAGGCTTTTAGCTCACAAGCAGCTATACCCTTTGGTTATGAGATGCCAGCGGTGAATCTTCAGGTTGGGCCGGAGTCCATGTTGGATGATATCTTTCAGTATCCTGAGCTTTTGAATTCATTTGCAGCTAGGGTTCAGAATGGTTGAGCTCTTTCCAGAAACCTGTCACTTTTAGTAGTTACTAGCTCAAAAAATTAACAGCATTTTGTTTCTTGTTGACAGTGAAAGTAACTCAAAGTTGATCTTTAGGGTTTTCGCAAGATTAATTAATCAAACTTGTTATGTACTTCTTCTAATGGAGATTTTATGTTTTTGTTATATTTAGCTTACTATAGCTACTCTCTATATGTTTATATTTGACTTTCTTGCAAGTAAAGCTTGAGCTGTTCCATTTTATCATTTTGTGTTTAATTTTATGTCTTTGTCCTTAAGTTTGTTTTCTTTATAATAAAAGCTGGTTGATTTGTTGCTGTTGACATTCTGGGTTTTTTGTTTTTTGTTTTTTTCTCATAGTTCATGTAGGAAATAAATATACTCCAAAGACGTTCTTAGTGTTTGTTTGGTAGCTATCTTTGCGTTGACTTTGGATCCAAAAGGCTCTGTTTGTCCCACTTATGGTTTTGGGTTCTGTTTTTCTTCTTTGAAGTATTGATTGAGGATGTATGGTTGTTCATCGGTTGTTTGTTTCTGGGTTTGGAAAGTAGTAACCCTAAAAAAAGGTTACGAGAACTTTTTGAGGGAAAGTGATGTTGCCAGGGCGATGACTTTTTATACACAAGACAAAAACACGGACCCGCGGCTCTAATGGTCCTGTTCTCTAACTTCTTTCTCCATTGAAATGATCATATAAAATAGGATATATGGGTTAGGCCTAGCTAACTCAACAAGGCTTTCCGAAGGAAATTAAGCTACGTACAGAGCCCAGGTTGTGATAAGTTGAAATGAAGTGAACAAAATAACTAATAAGTATTCAAAGAATCAAAAGTTCAAATGCATTTTACTTTACACTCTTGGAAATTGGGGTCATTTCTAGATCAATTTCTCGACTATGAAAATATGCAATTTACACCCTCAAATACATCACATTTTCGTTGTTTAACTCAATTTTAGTAAAAGTAAAAATAATATATAATATAATAAGAGTACATTAAAATATTTAAAAAGGAAATAAGATGTAAAATGATAAGAAAAAGAAAAACAACTAAATAAATACAGCCTTCTCCCACTCTCTTCCATCATCTCTTCCTCGGCAGCCCAATGCTTCAAGCTTTTCTCTAATTTCAGTCCTAACTTGGTTGATTAACTTGAAAAACCTAGTGATCTCTCACTCAATCTACCTGGAGAGAAATATGGATGCGATTTCGAGCATGCTATTGTCAATACAACCGATCTGCCCCACGAGATTTACAATGAATTTGGATGGACGGTAGGAGAGAGGGCGGAATAAGGGGAGTTTAATTATAAGCCTATTGGAATGCCTATTTAAAGAGAGTGAAGGGGTTGGAGGGGTGTCTAATTTTCCATTCCCCTCATTTTCATTCAAATGGAGAATTTGGATGGGGAGAGAAAAATTCACTTATATTAAAATGTTTTACGGAAAATAGAAAATTTGGAGAATACTATAAATTTCTTGAAAAGATGTGCAAAATTTTGCAATTGATAAAAATTAGGGTAAATTCCACTTACACTTTTTGAGGTTTGGCCTAATGCCAACCATATCCATAAGACTTTAAAATTGACCACTTTAGTCCCTAAAGAAAATTTAATCCTAACTATGTTAGCCTCCGTTACTCTATTTTTTCTCAAACTTATCTCTCTCTCTCTCTCTCTCTCTCGCATCCAGGTCCTCCACACAACTCTCCATCGAGCCTAACACCGTGACGACGTTCTTGAAGGCAAATAAGAGGAGCTTGAGGGCAATGGTCGACAATGGTTTGATTTGGGTGGTGTGGGTGTGGGTTCACGGTGGTTTGAATTCTGATTTATGGTGGTGGGCTTTTTAGCGATGGTGCTAAGATGGTGGTTGTGGTCTTAACTAATAGATTTGTGGGCTGAGTTGGATTTGCAGTAGTAGTGTTTGTGGGTTCCGGTGGAGTGGTGGGTTTACTAAAGGTTTTTTGGATTTGGGTTTTGTTGCTGTGGATTTGGCTGAGTTTGTGGCTAGTGGTGGTTTTCAATGGTGGTAATGGGTTTTGATATTTGTAGTGGGGGGTTGTTGTGGGTTGAGATATGGTGGTGCCGTTGTGGGTTTGCTGGGTTTTTTTTTGGATTTGAGTTTTGTTGCTGAGGTGGTGGTTATGGTAGATCTAAGGTTAGAGAATGAGTAGATTTATAATGGAGGTGGTTGTGGGTTAAGATATGGTGGATTTTTTGGATTTGAGTATGTCTTTGCTTAGTTCGCATTTTCACATAGAGAGAGAGAGAGAGAGAGAGAGAGAGAGAGAGAGAGAGAGAGAGAGAGAGAGAGAGAGAGAGAGAGAGAGAGAGAGATGAGCAACAAATAAGCAAAAGAAGAAGAAGAAAAAAATCTCCAAATTGCAAAAAGAATCCGATCTCGCTTCCAATCTCCTCAATTCCGTTCCTCAATGTTCTATTTTTCTCTATATTCAAGTACACCCATTCCAATTCTTTGCTTAGTTTCTATGTTACAACTATTGGAAAATATGGTTTTACATCTCACACAAAACACACAGTAGAAGTAACAAACACAGATCAACTTCATTTATGAGAGATAACATGTAACTTTGAATTCTAGAACAAAGAATAGCAAGCGTACTTTGATGCAGTGAAATTCAAAACCAAGACTTGAGAATACCTCTAATCAACATCCCAATTCCATATGGTGTCCAAGATAAGTGGTCTCTCAATCAGTCTTTATGTAGGTTGATTCTCAAAAGAAAAGATCTTTTTTAAAAAAAAGAAAAGTTCTTTAAAAAAAAAAAAAAAATATTGTTCTTCTTCTTCTCATTGTAGACAAACTTTTTTTTTTTCATCGTACGTACATTTTAACCACCTTGGTAGTTACTTTATTTAATAACTCTTATTAAATAAAAACTGATTATCTAATTGGGTTAGCCTTTTGGGTCTGCCTAATTGGGCTTTAGTTTGTGACTTAAGATGGGACCATAGGAAACAAATAAGACTCTAGCTCCAATGGGCCTTAGGCTTATCTATCAACTCTTAACAAGTCCAAAGTTACCATTAATTATATTTAATACCACCATATAAATTTAATTGCACTCTATGCCTTATTAATAAATTATATCCCAGGACTCTAATGATATCATTTGACCGTTCCATGAAATATCCATAATGAACAAAGTCATAATGAACTGTCACTTTGTAAACAACTATTTTATCCTTTAGTACCCGGTTTAATCTATTAGTTATTCATATTTATTGAAATCCGATTTTAATAAATATAAACTTTAGTAACTCCTTATGAAAGTAGGTGCCTTGAATAACCAGTTCCCATTAAACTTATCTCAAGGGGATATTTCGTGTCTCTATAAAAAGAGATTATGGATTCCATCTTGAGAATATGTGTTCCCTCAATACTACTTGTGGTTATCCAACATATTGAGGTTTTGACTGTCAATATTAGATCTCACTCTTGATATATCAAAGTAACCTAAATTTCATGATCGGGTTCACTATCCTCTCAAGATTGAGAGTTTATGAAATTAGAAATCGTGAGATTAATTATTCAGGTAACAATTTTTGATTGAATAATTAATTTCACAGCGGTCCAGTTCAATATGTCTTAACACTTAAGACACATCAACTAGAAGTCTCCACTTCCATGATCAAGACAAACCATCTTAGTTGATGTGTTATAATCTTCGCAAATGAAACGCTCAATTTTATCACCGACTACGAACAATATTTTGAGTTTACAAGGAACTTGTGATTTATATCTTCTGTAATTAAATTACATAAATCACATACAATACATCTCAAGGAGTATGATAATGTCCCATTAGTTCATTTATAAATAGTCTCATATAATTAAACAATTTAATTATTTATGACATGCCAATAAATTGGATTTTAAGGCATAAACTCCAACAATCTCCCACTTGCCTTCAAAGACAATTTACCATATATCTGACACTTATTTCCCTTTAGAGTAATTCATAGTCACTCTAAGGCAAGGTGTGGAAACAAGTTTCAGCCAGATTTATTACATAAATTATCTTTTCTACTATTACATCTCACGTACTTATATCTCTCTAATGAGATAATACTTACGCTTAATGTGTATCTTCACCACCTAGGATGAACACATATCTTGAAGTCCAACTTCATGAATCACAATCAAACTACAAGTCAATATTTGTACAACCAGTAACCATCAAATCCTCACTTTGGTGGACAAGCATGTAATCCCTCATTTTCCTAAGATATTTGAGTATATGCTTTACTCCCACTATATTAAGTGATCTTAAATTCAATTGATATTTGCTTACCATGCCCACCGCAAAATAGATATTTAGCCTAGTATATAGCATAACATAAAGACTTCCTATTTATATAGTATAAGGATCTGTTTTAATATGCTCTTCCTTTTATATGTCTTAGGACTATAGTGCTTTATAAAGGAACTTCAAACTTAAAAGGAAAGAATCCTTTCTTGAAGTATTACATGTTATACTTGGCTAGAATTTAATCTATTTAAGCAGTTTGAGATAGACTTAACATCCTATTTTCTGAATTTTAACAAAGTTTAATTCTTAGGATGTGACCAGTCTTTCTTAAGTACTTTATATCAAACTGGACTATACAACAAAAAACTCCATTGATGACAATAACTTTACATCATTCTAAACGATTAGAATGTCATCAACATATATTAAGAAATTTATTATTCTATATAACTTTTACACACATAGAACCTTTTAATACTTGATAAAAATCAAACAATTTGATTGCTTGATCAAAGATGATATTTTATGATTCAGATGCTTACTTTAGTCCATAAATGGACTTTAAGCAACTTGCATACTAAACACTACTGGTTCTTTGCTATGAACAAGTCTAGTTACATCATATAGATATATTTCTCAAGAGTACTACTACAAGAAGCTTTCTTGATATCCATTGCCATATTTCATTTAAATGAAATATAAAGAATAAAAGAATATAGATAGAGTCAAACTTGACTATTGGTGAAATTTTTTTTCAAATTCGAACCATTTCTTTCTAAATAAATCTTTTCACCACTAGTCTTGACTTTGAAGGTTTACACCTTCTAATCTATCAATCTAATTTTCTTGTAGACCTATTTGAAAACAATAGGCTTAATGCCACTAGGAGCCTCTACAAGTTCTAGACTTTAAATTGAATCTAATTCTATTCACATAACCTTGATCTAGTAATCCATATTCATATCATCTATTGCCTTTATGTAGAACCGAGGATCAAATTCATATCCTTGTGGAATGACTTCAAAAGTTTATTCCAAAAGTATAAATTTATTTGGTAATTGATAATCCTCCCACTATAGAATATTGTACTGGTGTAATAGTGTATCTAATACAACTATCTCATTTCTAAGTGTATTTTATAGTTGTCCTACAACAAATTCTAACATTTTTCTTCTAGAACATTATACTTTTAAAAGAGCCCTATTTTTCCTTTATGTATGCACTGATTTAAAGAAGCCATTGGAACTTCATTCTTTTACAAAAAGGAGCCTTAGATCATATTATTCTCTAAATAGAATTCATAAATTTATTTGGTAATTGATAATCCTCCCACTATAGAATATTGTACTGGTGTAATAGTGTATCTAATACAACTATCTCATTTCTAAGTGTATTTTATAGTTGTCCTACAACAAATTCTAACATTTTTCTTCTAGAACATTATACTTTTAAAAGAGCCCTATTTTTCCTTTATGTATGCACTGATTTAAAGAAGCCATTGGAACTTCATTCTTTTACAAAAAGGAGCCTTAGATCATATTATTCTCTAAATAGAATTCATAAACTGGGAATATAACAAAATAATGGTTCTAAAAGCCCATCTTTCACCAATCTTAAATATCATTGAGATTAATAAGATTTAGACATAAGTGTCAAAGCATACAATACCAAAGGATGGTAACTCTCTCTTTAAAAAGTAAAACATGTAAATTTTCATCTAGAAAACAATCATGAATAATGCTTAGCTTTACTAAAACGGAAACACTTTACTTTTGGTCATACTTTTGAGTCTAATTTCCTTTTGGCAACTACTAGGGCAACTAGCTTGTCCAACTGTTTGGTATTATAATTCCTCTTCTTACCACCCTTACCTTTCGATTCATGTTAAGAATTTGAATTAAATTATATTGATCATAGCCTTAACTTTTAGGATGCCTTTCGTTGCGTAGAACTCACTTATCAACTCAGATAACATAAAAAGAATTTATTTTCAAAACAATCTGACTTGATCAAATGATTCTAACAAGGACTTGTGGATCATATCCATATGAGATTATCATTTAATCTCTACATTCAAGAATTCCAATTCATTTAAAAATAAAACATTTTTATAAAATGATATAGAATTAGAACTCCTTAAGCCTTTCTTAGCACTTAATATGATTCATACCAAACATCTCATTTAGACTTAATATAAAGTCTAAGTCTAGTACTAACTCTTGCATCTCATGCTGTAGCATAATTGAGATAGAAGCCAATGTAACATTTTAGCATTTCAATGGATACTATGATCACATCATAAGCTATCTTCCATAAATGCATTATGTATAGGAAATTATGACAATACTGAATCGAAACATATTTATGTACTTTAGCTCCTTTAAGCACCATGTCCAAAATTATTTCTTAGTTAATGTGATTCAATTAAAATAGTAGTTAGAGAACAAAAATTTATGACAACTTTATTTTGAGACTATGAACATAAATACAAGGACATTATTATTTTGCATCCATAACCATATAATATGGAACCTGAAAACCATACTATACTAGGTGCAACGATAACTTAATCCCGCAATTAATATTCCTCAGCATAGAGTGATTACCAACCACTATGATTAGGCGAGAACTATTCTCATTATTAATGCTGTGGGTGTAAAAGCCCAACGTCATGTGTTGGGCCTAGGGCCCAACTCAAATATCACTATGTGTCCGAAAAGAAGAAAAGGATTAGGAAGGAGTCCTGGTGGAAGAAATGTACCTGGAAATGAACGAGAGGAGCAGTCCGAAGAGAGCCCTATTAGTCCGAAGAGGTCATTCTCCTCGGATTCCAAAGGGACTTAATCAAACAAATATACTGAAGGTCTGAATGATCTTCCCAACTACGTCCATGACAAGGACAAGCTTTGAGCACGCCTAGAGATGATAAGAATATAGAAATATCTAAAAGAAAAAGCTGCCACCATCGCATTTAATGTACTGCAGCAACTCTCTTGGCCGCATTAATGTGGAGAAAACCCCTGAACAGTACAATCTCAGCTACCACCACTCACGAAGAACTAAAGCAGATATCTGATATGACATGTACTCAAGTGAAGACTTAGATGAAGAACAGGTGGACGGTGATGATGAAGTAGAAGGAGAATATATAAATGTAATAGGCCTTTGAAGATGAGGAGGACAGAGAGGGGAGAGAAAAAATCTGTAAAAGAAATCTAAGCATTGTATTCACTTTTCAATCAAGAACAATCCTGTTCGGACTTGAGTTTATTATTAAAGTTTATTCTTATGTCAATTGACCGTTGCTAGATTCACAACCAGCCTAGTTTTTTCACCCACTCTCTACAAATTCATTATTCTGGGTTCGTAAGGCTCATAATCCAAATTTTCTGGGCTTGGGCCACGAAATTTGGACCCTACAAATGCTATCATGGTAACTCTTACTAAACAAAAATAATTTGCCATATTAACTTTAGCCTCTAAGTAATAATGACATAGCTCCTTTGCAAGGTTAACATTACACTTAGTTTAGTGTACACCATTATCTAGAATCATGTGTAACCATATTTTATCTCCCTTATAGTATTTAAACTTGTAGTACCATGAAACAAAACACCTTCCTTTGGAATTGCAAGGCATATACGCCAAGATGAGGTGCTTGTTCACACTACTTTAAGCGGGTAAGTTCAATCTTGTAGTACTATGAAGTAAACACCTTCCTTTAGGATCGTGAGGCATATACGCCAAGACGAGGTGCTTGCCCACGCTACTATGAACCAATAATAGAGGCCGTGAGATCCAACCCTTGCATCTCTCTTCCGCTAGAAATTTTAAAACAATTGGATTGTCTAGAAATCATTGTGATCTTATCACAATTTTAACCCTACACATCAAATGTGTTTAATTGTTTAAATTCAATGTGATCTTACTAAGTCACGTCACAATAGTGTAACGAACATTCAAGTAATCACAAAGAAATTTAATCATATAATCCGTGAAGTAAATATCCTCTGCATGGAATGCAAGGCTTAAGGCCATGACAAGATACCTACTCACATTACAATAAACTTAACAAAATGGTTATTTCAGCACTCCCACTTGTTATTTGGGGTTTTCTTTAAATAATTGTGATCCCATCACAACTAATAACCATGCACTTGTTGAAGACTCTAATCTCATTAGCATCACTAACTAAAATGGAAGTCCTAAACTATTTTGGATTCCTTAAACTCTAATGGGTCAAAAATTAGTTATAAAGAACTCTATCCTTAATTTAGTAAATAAGATATAATAATCTCATTAGAAACTATATACATTCTAATTAAAGTTTTAATCTCATTAAATCTTTTAATCATACAACAATTCCAATCTCATTAGAATGTTTCTTAAAAGAGAGGTCCTAAATAAATTAGGATTAAGAGTTCTATTTAACTAACATCTTTGATCTCATTAGGCCTTTTAGTTAGATAATGATTAATAAATGTCCTTAACTTTTAAGGACTATAAAAATTAATCACTTTATATAGAAACATGTGTAATCTCATCACACACAACCTTGCCTTTTATCAAAGTTTTAACACTTAATCAAAAAGCAAGTGAAATTTAAAATTCAGTACCTTCGATTGGTCTAATATTTTCCTCGATCAATCGAAAAAATGAAGAAATACTTCACAAAGTCAATGTCTCATTCAATCGATTCTTTATTCCTATTCGATCAGTCAAAAAGAACATTCGATCAATCGAAAGGGATTCTCGATCAATCAAGACAATGAAGTATTTCGTCATAGAGTTTTTGCCTGAAACGATCGGTTCTGGTTTCCTCTTCGATCAATCAAAAAGAACATTCGATCGATCGAAAGGAATTCTTGATCAATCCAAACTTGCAAAACTGAATTTTTCTCAGAATTTTCTAGTAACCGTTTTTGACATCTTCATTGTTCTTCCATCAAAAACTTTTGATTTTATTAATGAAGATTTACAGATCAAACATTAGGGTTTTCAATATTAAGATCAAGAACCATAATAATGCTAGAAACCTTGAAAACATAATACTAATCTTATTAGAAATAAATTTCACAGTAACCAAAATACTTTAACTCTTGCATTAAAATGAGAGTATCAATATCAATGTGTGTATATATATATATATATATATATATATATATCAGGCCATAAATCCTATATATTATCAATCCGAATGAAGTTAGGCCTTGAATCCTATTTAAAAACAATCCAAGGTTATCAATCCGGATAACATATAAAGCATTTCAACCCTGATAACATATGGATTTCATGAATATAAAAGCATGACACAACACCATAAACAAAAGACATGATCATGGGCTTCATGGAATAACATGAACCATTATATATATCTCATATATAAAACATGGCATATAGTCAACGACACAATTATGCATAAACTTTACTGCAAAAAATAAAAACACCAAGAAAAAGGTTTTTCTTTAATTCTTTTTTTTTTTTCATCATACGTACATTCTAACTACCTTAGTAGTTACTTTATTTAATAACTCTTATTAAATAAAAACTGATTATCTTATTGGGTTAACCTTTTAGGCCTGCCCAATTGGGCTTTAGTTTTTGGCTTGAAATGGGACCAAAAGGAACAAATAAGACTCTAGCTCCAATGGACATTGGGCTTATATGTCAACTCTTGACAAGTCCAAAATTACCATTAATTATATTTGATGCCACTATATAAATTTAATTGCACTCTACGCCTTATTAATAAATTATATCACAGGACTCTAATGATATCATTTGACCCCTCCATGAAATAACCATAGTGAACAAAGTCATAATGAACTGTTATTTTATAAACAACTATTTTATCATTGAGTACCTTTTTTAATCTTTTAGTTATTCATATTTATTGAAATCCAATTTCAATAAATATAAACTTTACTAACTCCTTACTAAAGTGGACGCCTTGAATAACCAGTTCCCATTAAACTTATCTCAATGTGATATTTCGTGTCTCTATAAAAAAAGATTATGAATTTCATTTTGAGAATATGTGTTTCCTCAACACTAAGTGTGGTTACCCAACATACTGAGGTTTTCACCGTCAATATTAGATCTCACTCTTGATATATCAAAGTAACCTACATTTCATGATCGAGTTCACCATCCTCTCAAGATTAATAGTTTATGAAATTAGAAATCGTGAGATTAATCATTCAGGTGACAGTTGTTGATTGAATAATTAATCTCACAATGATCTAGTTCAATATGTCTTAATTAAGACATATCAACTAGAAGTCTCCACTTCCGTGATCAAGACAAACCATCTTACTTGATGTGTTATAGTATTCGCAGATGAAATGCCCAATTTCATCACTACTATGAACTACATTTTGAGTTTACAAGGAACTTATAATTTATATCTTCTATAACTAAATTACATAAATCACATACAATACATCTCAAAGACTATGATAATGTCTTATTAGTTTATTTATAAATAGTTTCATATAATTAAACAATGTAATTATTTATGACCATCCAATAAATTGGATTTTAGGGCATAAACCCCAGCAACAACATGTTTCCTGCATTGATGGGTGAGTAAATTGAAGAGGAGATCTATGGAGAGAGAGAGAGAGAGAGAGAGAGAGAGAGAGAGAGAGAGAGAGAGAGAGAGAGCTAACGGTGTTTAGGGACAAAGTTGTCTTTAGGGACTAAAGTAGTCAATTTTGAAATCTCATGGACCTGGTTGGCATAAGCCCAAACCTTAGGGAATGTGAGTGGAATTTACCCAAAAAACTAAATATGGTTGTTGATTTATAAAAAATGAAGAGCTGCAACTAAAAATGTACATTGAAAGGTGATTTGTGCAATTGTGCTTGTAAAATACTTTTAAAAAATTGCTTGGGTTTTCGCTAGTCATTAGGGACACAAAAAGACTCATCTCCCTCTTTTTTGTTTGTGAAATTCTGGAAAAAAAAAAAAAATTTGTAGTTGTCTCTTCAAGTAGAAATGCACCTCACTCACGTGACCAATCCTTCTCGATCAAGCAAGACTTTCTTGCTTGGTCCAACTCTTTAATAATTGTTTTTATAAAATCAAATATAAAGTCTGGTATGTCCCTTACTCATAGCTTTCTTAAGCCCAATTTTATTTTACTTTAAAATATTCTCCATTCTTCTAATGTTTAAGTAGCATCTCTTACACGTTACAACCTATATTTATATACCTATAATTAGGGGTGTCCAGACCGATTAGAGCTCGACAAATCGAAAAAATTGCCCAACGCGGACCCATAGCCCTCCTGATCCGAAACTCCAATTGGTTGGACACGAGTCTTCACCTTCAAGAACCGAAGCCAGCAAGTCGAGTGTTAGGTTTCCTTCTCCAAAACTCAAGCAACCTGACTCGATTGATGATATACAAGAACATCGGCCAGATCCAACAAGATCAAGATTCGATCTGGCCAGATCTGGCAAGAGAGGAAAAAACTATTAAAAAAATATCATTTTGTAACTACTAAATGACTATTATTATTTTTATTGGTAAACCTATACCTAAGACCGCAATCTTTTTTTTGTTGTTGAGATATTTCGATTATTTAAGTTCTAGCAATATTTTGGAGTTTGTGGGTGTATTTAGTCATTTTCACTATTTTAGTGGTATTTTGGTTGTTGTGAAGTTTTTAGTGTATTTTGAAAATTTTAATGTTTCGGAAGTAATTTGGTCATTTTATTGGTTTTAATTAGATATTTTGATTATCATGGATGTTTTCATAGATATTTTGGTTAATTTATAAGCTTTAAAAATATTTTGGTCATTTTGGATGCATTTCGACCATTTTAGAGGTTTTAGAGATATATTGGTAATTTCAATAATTTTTTGGAGCTTTTAAGGGTATTTCAACCATGTTAGGTTTCATGTGTATTTTGGTCATTGTAGATATTTTGATGATTTTTGAGGTTTTAAAGGTATTTAAGCAATGTTGAAGATTTTAGAGGTTTTGGGGAAGTACTTTAGTCATTTTAAAGGTTTAGGGGTACTTTGGTTTAGGAGATTATGATTAGTGAGTAAAGTCAATATTTTAAAGAGTTTTCTAATGGGACCAATTGCTAATCCCTAGGGTTTATAATACCCATTTTAAATAAATAGTAAATGGGTCAATTTTAGTTAAACTCATTAATTAGGTGAGTTATTATCTTTTTTATTTTTTTTAAATACTAAGTATTTTAACACACACATACACACAAGGGGAGAGGGGAGAAGGTCTTAAAGAAACTGACAATAGTGTATAGCCAAAAAGGTCTAACTATGTGTGGATTTGGATGGGTTAATATGTGGATACATTTTGTCACATACATAAGTAATATTTCGTTATGAAATTTAGACCAACCCAACTAGTCAGATGGTGAATCAATAACCTAATGCTTAAGTTAATTTGAGTCTTTAATGATACCATTTAAGTATATAACCTAGTTAAATCTGTTAGGTTCTAAAGACTTAGGAACTAATGTATTTAGAACTCTAATGTGTAATGTTGGCAAACCGTGATCAAAACGTTTTAGTCTTGTTTTAGACTTGCTCAAAGTATGTTTTTATGTAAAATTGGAATCGAGTGGCTGCAGAAGTATTAGTGACTTTCTGTCTGGCTCGATCGATCGAATCTCGGGCAGAACGTTTTTTCTGCAGAATTTCCAACTCAGCCCAAGCCCATTAAGGATTAGGGTTTCAGATCTACTTCTCCCACTATATAAAGAAAACCCAAGTCACGTTTTTAGAGTAGCTCTGGTTGCTCATATTTTCTGTTTTGTGTAAATCTCTTGTGAGATCTAGAGGAGCTTTCCTTTACACAAAGCTTAGGGTTTTCAAGGTAGAAATAGTATCAACATCTTGATGATCAACTCAGTTGCTGCCATTGGAGTTTAAAGAAACACAAGCGGGGAGCTTGTACTTGTGGAGAATCCAAGAAAGAAGGAGTCCGTGGATTCGGAACTTGCACGTGGTTATGTCAGTAAGTTCTATTGGTGGGTAGTATTAGAAAGTCAAACGGGGAGCTTGTAAGTCCTTTTGTATGAACTTCCATTCTTTCATAGTGGATTCAAGTTTACCTTAAGAATAGCTAGGTCAAATCCTCCCCAGGTTTTTTACCGGTTTGGTTTTCTTGGGTCATCATATCATTGTGTTCTTTATATTTCCGCTGTTTTATATTCTTGATATGATTGTTTGATTGTGATAACCTAGAATTTCATAATTTGACTAAGTTAATCACTTGGTCAATTAATTAGGTTAAGCCTATTGTTGTTTTAAGGGGTCTAAAAACCTAACAAAATCCATTCAACCCAAACGAATATTTTAAACCAAGGTTTTTCATATACTCAAATCACTTATCTATCCTTTTTAAAAATAAATATTTTGACAAATTTCATTTTATGTGAGAAAAGAAAAATGCTATATAGGGATAACAATTGAATATAATATCTTCCATGATTTTTTGTGGGTTAGTTTAGAAATGGTTTTTTTTTTTTTTTTTTAAATTCCTTTCAATTTTTTTTTGACTTTTTCAATAATATTTGTCTTCATATGAATTATTTTTAATTCTATTTGTATTGATCTTCTCAATATTTGTCTAAGTGTATGTATATGAAACTGCTTTCTGGAAACTTGAATCTCAGTTTTTACCCCCTCTCTCCAACCCCTTGTGGAGTGACTATCATGCCAAGAGTATATCGTGGTTTAATTTTCCTTTGATAATTGTATCTTTTGTTTATATACTTCTTTAATAAGTTAAACTCAATATTTTTTTTATGACTTATAATTTAGGTATTTGTTTGAATATTAACTTGATATATTTATATATTGTAACTTAAGGATTTGTTCATTTCGGTCGGAAAAAAAAATTGTTGAGCTCTTCAGGCTTATCTTATACAAAGAGTGCTCAATAAATAATATTGCATTAAAACATAAATTCTATTCTTGTATATTTTATTGTGAATATATCAAAAAAAAAATTTAATACTTGAAAATTGATATATCAATTTTAATTAGATTTGAAAAAATTCTTAAGTTTTATTTTAATTTTAAATAAATCATGGTTTGAGCAATGATCCACGGTTGAATCAGTGACTAATATGGTCATTTAATTAATTGAAAATTGAATATTACAAGAAAACTCCACCGCCACTCAAGGGAAAAAAAAATCCGGGAAACTTGTAAACTTTTGTTTTGGGGTCAAAAGATAATAGAAATTTTCGTTGGGATTAGGTTTTAATAGAGTCAAGAAAGGTTCTAACAAGTTTATGTGTTTTAATTTTTGGATTAACACATGTTTCTGTTACCAAAACTTAAAAAATCAAGGTCATGGACCAAATTTTTGCAATGAATTTGTTCAACAACCAACATTAATTGTAATTAGAAAAGAAAAAAAAATGTTTGATTGTTGAAGAATGATAAATCGTTTGGAGAGCATAGCATTTAATTAAAAATTCCGTATACATTACGTTAGTTTTTAAGTGCTAAGTACCTTGTTTGCCTGGAACGATTGGTCCTTTAGAAAAAGGGTACCTTTGAAATGGTTAATAATTGAAATCAATTATAGGGCGTGGACCATTTTCCTTAGCTCTAGAGCTTTGCACAAGCAACGTGCACGAGGGGTTAGCCAAACTCAAAGTCCTAGTATTTAATGGATATATATTAACCTTTCTTTTCCTCATAGTTACCTTCTTAATGACACATGGGTTGGCGTGTAAATCATTAGAAGGCCATCATTAATTCTCTTCAGTACTTTGTTTTCCATATGCGATACAAATATATATTAAATAATCCCATCAAATCTACACAAATCTTGATCTTTAATAAGTTGACTTCAAAACTTCTAGTTTTAAATGGAGAAGAAATATCATTAAATTTTAAGGTTGGTAATTATTGTTAATCAATAATTTCTAAAGTTTTCTGGCTCCATGCTTCTGTAAAAGCATTCTGATTGGGTTATGTACGACCCATTAAAATGCAAAATAGATAATATGTAATTTTTTTTAATTTCTCTTTTATTCACTCTCTTCTCTTTCCTACTTTGACATTAAAGTAAATATTATTTTAAGATGCAAATTGTAAAATAAAGATGGCAACATAGGATTTGTTATAAAATAATTATGTAAAATAGTTAAAGTAACTTTTTGCTGAGGTAAAATTATTATCATTATTAGTATTATTTTTTCAGCATCGGTATATGAAAGTGCTCTAACAAAATGTCAAAGAGAAATTGTGTGATAGGTCCATTCTATTAGGACTGAAATTGGATGGTATGAATCTCATAAATTCTTTAAAACTCTCTTCTCATCGACTCAGTCTCAAATTCCCAGCGATTTTGATGACAATGATGTTCTTACAACATTACCTACAAATGAAGAATTAGATCAGCCTTGTTCTCTATGGGATCCCTTATATCCCCCGGGACCTGATGGTCATCAGCACTGTTTTTCAAACATTATTAGGATATAATTAGGGGTGATGTAATTAAATTTGTTAAAAGCTTCTTTACAGGAGGCTTCATGTTAAAGCAAATCAACAATTCCTTCATAGCTCTCATTCCTAAAGTACCAAACCCATCTACGTTAAATCAATTTCGACCAATCTCCCTTTGTAATGTTTTGTATGAGATAATTTCAAAGATCCTAGCTGTAGCAAGCTCAAACAATTATTTTGGCTCAAGAGATTGTTCATTCAATGGGACTCAAAAAAGAAAAAGAATGATGAATCGGGTTAAAATTGGATATGGAGAAGGCATATGATAATCTAGAATGGCCTTTCATTTTGCAAGTGCTTCGGTGTTTTGGTTTTTCAAGTCGATGGGTGCAGCGGATAGAGCAATGTATTTCTATGGAATCCTTTTCGATACTTCTAAATGGACGCCCTTTTGATCATTTTAAACCACAACGAGGTCTCAGACAAGAGGACCCCCTATCCCCATTCCTTTTCATCCTGGTAGCCAAAGTACTATCAAGATCTCTCTAACGAGCTGAGGATAGCAGTCAAATTAAAGGAGTGAAGGCCAGTAGAGCAGCTCCAATGATAACCCGTCTATAATTTGTGGATGATCTATTCGTTTTTATAAATAAGGAAGCAAGCCAATTGGAGGCTGCATTCGACCATCATGTTGAGAAAATAGAATCAAAACTCCAGGAATGGAAAATGAAAACCTTATCCCAAGCTGCGAGAACAGCCTTAATCAGATCAGTGGTGTCAAACCATACCCTCATACACAATGCCCTCCTTTCTAATTCCAAAGAAAACATCCAACAAGATGGGTGCCCTCTATCAAACTTTCTAATGGGAACACCAAGGGTCTAAGAAAAAATGATGTGTCTTTCGAATTTTCTGTACACTGCTATATACGCACCAAAGTTTAATGAAGGATTGGGACTAAAGCGAATGGAAGATTCAGCAGATCACTTTTGTCAAAATTCTTTGGACTAGTGTTTTCAAGAAAAAATACATACGAGGTCATTTTTGTCAGCTCCTAAACCAGCTAGAGCCTTTGATTTTTGTATGGAGAGCTTTCAATGTTGGGATCTTATTTTTGAAGGTGCTTGCTACAAGGTTGGGAATGAGTTTTTATTTTATTTATTTTTTATTTATAGATGTTTGGAATGATCCTTGGATCCGTAACAACCCTTCATTCAAACCAAAGGCAAGAGAAGGAGTACAGGTAACAGAACAAAAATTGGTAGTAAGAGGCAAGAAGTTGGGGACATGGACAAGCTACGACAACTATATATTTTCCCAAGATACTGTCTCTAATGTCCTGAATATTCATGTACTACTACAACCTACATAGGATAAGCTTCTATGGGCTCCAAACTCAATCGGAAGTTTCTCAGTACATGGCCTACTTAAAATGGAGGATTGGAAAATATTATGGAAAGCTAAAATCTATAAGAAAGACTGAAACTGTTGTTAAGAAGTTATCATGGGACATACTACCCACCAAGGTTGTGCTAAGCTCTAGAATCACAACAGTTGTGGATGAATGTACATTTTGCCAATGCCCAAGTGAGTCAGCCCTTCATTTATTTACCTAATGCCCTTCCACAACGCAAGTTTTGTCCAATTCAATGTGGTCACTACTTCTCAACTCAATGAACTTCCCTTCTATTGCTCATTGGGTTCAATTCTTAATAAATCCTTGCTCTATTATTCCTACAATGAGAGAGAATACAGTAGATGTTTTAATTGATGATATTTTCGTTATGTTAGATAGTTTTAATCATTGGTCAATCTCTATTGTTAGAAGAGATGCTAATTTTGCTGCCCATTTTCTGGCTAAGTGAGCTTTTTGTTCTTACAAGTTTGGCTCCTTTAAACACTCATAGCTCCCTGATAATGTTGTTCTAGTTTAAGAGCTTTTCTTTCTTCTGTCTTTCTAATAATTTTTTTCATTCAGCCCAAAAAACAATGGGCTGGGCTAAACAGTAATCAGGCACCATGAAGTACAGGTTCACTTAGCATTTTATGGCTATGCTTGGGCCTGGGTTGTATTGTCTTCATATTCAGTATATCTCTGTCAAAAATAGTACTTCGGGAATTTCTTCAGGCCTTTTTCGGCTGAATTTATTTGTGGGCTTTTAGATATTAAAACTTCGATGCCTATCAGAAACATTAGCTCACGTGTTATTAAATGGGGGAAAAACATTTACAGAAAAATAATAAAGAAATATTTGAAGTGTATGTTAATCTAATTTTTTGGGATTAAGAGTGATTGCACCATGCAATTACCACTTTATATACGAGATGTAAAAGTTAATTAGTTTTTTTTTTTCCTTCTTTATTCCTCAACCAGTTTGATTGAATTAAAAAAGAATTATTTTAACTTTTTTGAGTGACATAACATTAGTTTGGGAGGAAAAACTCAATCAGCTTCCTTTTGTTTTTATTTTTTGTTATATTGTGCGTAAAAAAACATTCAATGACATTAGTGTACTGGGCTTAACTTTACTCTCTCTCTTTTTTTTTTTTTAATGGGAATATTGGGCTTAACTATTGTGAAACACGTAAAAATAATGGCTAGGAGCCCCAACTTTCAAATATTGATTGGGCCGGTACACTTCAAATACAACGGATTGCAGTTTGGGTCGAGTCCTGGGTTAATTAACAGTGGATTGGTTGCAATTTTATAAGGCACCCAGACCTAGATATGGACTGCAAACTTGGTTTGTGGAGTCGGAGAAAGATTGTATAATTTGTATGTGGAAGAATATGTAAATGGCCCTAAGCTCAAGCCCATTATCAAACCGAAAGAAAATTTAGTAGAAGTTTGAAAACAAGATAATCATGTGACAGACAATGGAGGATTAGAAATTAATTCTACATGGATAAGAATCATAGTGGAAGTGGAACCATTAGTAACATGTATGGTTGATTAAGAGAAAGTAGGAGTAGGATTACTTGTCAAAATGGTAGGAGGAAGAGTTATGTGGTGTAGAGATTAGAGAGCAGAAGAGGATGCAACTTGAGAATTAGATAAGACATGATTGAGGAGTGTCTCTAGCTTAGTTTTTGAAAACGTACATTTGACAGAAGAGGAAGTCTCAATGGAGGTGATGATGAGCTTGAGTTAGCTAAGGAGATTGTATATATGCTGTTTAGTTCTGGATTTGGATAGCCTTAAGCCAAATTGATTATAACATCTGGGAAAAAATTAATAAGTATTGCTGAAGTATAATAACGTTGTACTCTTTCAATTAATGGGATCACCGTATTCTTAGAAGTACCTAATTAAGGAGGTTGGGATAAATGCCAAATGAGAGTAGTTGGGGTGATTTGGACAAGGCAATGTCACTATGTTGTGAAAAATGAGAATGTAAACGAGTTTCCTTTAGAACAATTTTGTTCAGAACTTGGCCAATTGTGGGTAGAGGAGTGCAGTGAAATAATTGGTTGTGGTTAGACTCAAAGTCGTCACGGAGACCTATCATGAACAAATGATGTTGAAGTTTCTCTCGATACATATGAAATTTCATAGTCTTTGAGGCACCCACCAGAAAGAGAGCAGATTGATCAACTAAAACGTGGATAAGAGCTAATGCTGTTTGACACCATAAGAGCAAGTGTAGCATGTATATCCTAGACTTCCTTCGTTGTATCGAAATGACCAAACTTTAGACTGGTGGATGGAGTCGATAAGTTGCGAAACCATGTGATAATCTTAATGATTGTTGCTTTCCAATCTTCAAGTCGTGAGACAAAGGCATCATCAGTCTCATATTGTTTCTTGGTAGGTGCTTTATGTGATCTCTGGTAAAATAATATCAAACCCTGTGATCCTTAAGGAAGCTGCGCATAGACTAAGTTGAAAGAGTGTAACGACATGATTTAGTACCATTTATGGATGTCAAATGTAAAAACCGAAGAAAAATGTGAAATTAGCATGAAAAATCGTGTAGAGAGCAATCAACGGTCCATGACTTATACAATAAATGTGACGTGGTAGATGATGTTCCAAGTTGCTACGATGAATATAATGATATAGCCAATAGTGTGGCACTGATTTAATGATAAGTTGGCCTCTGCTACTCTTTGTCCTCCCATTAACTACAGCCAAGACGCCGCCTCTATATCTTATGCCCTGTTCTTTTGTAATTTGGAATCGTTGATTGCTTGTGGTCATTGCGGCTCCTTTGTTTGTATTATACAGGTTTCGTCCTTTCCTTTAATTAGGTGTGCTGGCAAGCAAGGGAGGATGAGGACTGGAGTCCAACCCGAACAACAAGGATCAAAGAACGTCTTAAAGCTCGCCTAAGTTTTTTTTTTTTTTTTTTTCAAAGAAACATAATGCATTTTACGCTCAGGGTCTGTTTGGGATTCACTAATTTTACTGAAACTGAAAATTTTTTGCTGAAAGTACTGTAGATAAAAGTAAAAGTTAGTTGAAATAGTACAGTGAGACCTATAAATAGTACCAAAAAATGTAGTGGAGCTCATGCATAGTAGCAAAAATAAGCTGAATAGTAAAATAAACTGGCTTTTTAAGTTAGAGCCAAACGCACATTCATCTATATATTACTAAAAACTGAAGCGTAGCAATTATTGTTGCTACGCTCCTGTTGAGCCACATTAGCGGCCATATCATCCACTTATTTTCTAATTTTTTTTCTCTCTTTTAAAACTTTTATTCTCCCTATTCTTGAAAATTAAAAAAAAAAAATTTAAATAACTCCTCTTCTCCCTATGAGTCCACATTTACTGTTACATTTTTCCCAACCTTTCCACTTCCACCAACCTTTGCCCTCCCTTTTTGCCTCTTCATCTCCCCACTACCATCTTCTTTACCGTTACACTTATTCATTTTATTTTCTTATATTTTGACTCTTCTTCTCCCCCATTTTATTTTTGTATAAATTCGATATCATTTCTCTCATTTTATCCATATTTTTCTTACGAAAAAACTGTGAGTGCTCTCTCTCTCGGTGGATTTTTGTTCCTTCTTACAACTCTGATTAAGGTTGATTGTTTTTTTTTTTAATATATGTTTTGGTATTGTATTTTTAAATTTTACATTGTTTTGGTATTGTATTTTTTAAATTTTACATCACAAAGTCTTCTCTCTCTCTTTTGTAGTTTTGGTTGAATTTTGGTTTGGGTTAATACTTGATTTGGGTAAATTCCACAATCATTGACCATTATGATACAAATTTGAATGAGCTTTTACCTTGTCTTTCCTACGAAATCCCTTCCATTGGTTTTGCAATAGGCACAAAGGGTCAAGGCGCAGACACAGTTTATGGGCTTGCCATTTGTTGTGGTGATATCTTAGAGAAAGATTGCAAGAGTTGTATTGTTAATGCAGCGAACGAAATTCGGTCACATTGTCCCAATAATAAAAGTGCAACAATATGGTACTATTACTGCACATTGAAGTATCATAATTTGGATTTCTTTGGCCAAATTGACTATGACACACTGTTCTTCGCAAATACCCCAGAAAACATGAATACTAACCAATCGATTAGACAAAAGAAAGGAGAGTACTAGTTGGCTCAACTCGCAGGGCAAGCTTCTGTGAATGCACAAATGTTTTCAGCTGGAGACTTCGATGTTGGAGACAATTACAAACTCCACGGGTCAGTTCAATGCCTTAGAGACCTTTCAAGCATAGACTGTATGAAGTGCCTGAATGATTCAATTGGGTTTATTCCAAAATGTTGTGACTCTAGTAAAGGAGTGCAGATCTTTAGTGCGACTTGTGACCTAAGATTTGAGACTATCTACCACAAAGTATAAATTTGGAAGTTGAAGTATCCTGACATCAATTCTACTATCAAAATGTAATGTGTAATTGGAATATACTTTAAGTTTGTGGGTGATAAACTTTTGTTCTTTACAACTTTTATCCAAACTGGTACACAATTTTTTTTTTCTTTTTCTGAGGAAGAAACTGGTACACAATTGAATAAGATTTGTTGTAGTTCCTTAATTTTATTTCCAAGCATACCTTGTGCCATGTATGGGGAAAAAATCAAACATAATATAATACTCTTTAGGTTGCATTAATTAGCTCAAATAGTAAAATCTCTTATATATATATATATATATATATAAGATAAAGCGTAATATTTATTGTTGCTACGCTTTTGTTGAGCTATAGCAACAGCCACATCAACTTATTTTGTACCTTTTAAATTTTTTTTATTCTCCCTATTCTTAAAAAATAAAAAAACAAAAAAAAAACCTCTTATTCTCTCTGTTAGTTCACATTTACGGTTACACTTCCTCCAACATTTCCCCTCCCTTTTTTCTTTTTTATCTCCCCACTACTCTCTACTTTACCATTACATTTCCTTCATCATATTTTCTATTCTTTTCCTCATTTTATTTTTGTCTAAATTCGATATCATTTCTCCCATTCAATCCATATTTTTTCCATGAAAAAACTGAGTACTCTCTCTCTTTCTAGTTTTTTTTTCTTTCTTATAACTTTGATTAAGATTGATGGTTTTTTTTTTTTTTTTTTTTTTTTTTTTTTTAATGTGTTATGATATTGTGTTTTTTAAATTTCCCAACACAAAGTCCTCTCTTTCTTTTGTAGGCTTGGTTGAATTTTGGTTTGGGTTAATACTTAATTTTTTTGGAAATAAGAATTTGAGGTTATAATAAAACACAATCTACATGGCTTTAAATTTGAATATGCCTACCATTTGTTTGAGTAATAAATTATTATAAAGTCTATCTTTTATTCCTTTGATTTCATTTTAATTTTGGTTAACATAAATTGTAATTTTGTGATAAGTTTTTATTATATTGATAATCTCCTTATTCTTTAAGAGATGAGAAATTTGAATAATAAATTTGGAACTTATAAAGTTTAGTTGTATATTAGGCAAATATAACACACTACAACAGAAGTTAGAAGAATATGATTCTCCTTAAAAAAAATATTAATCAAACATACAAAAAATAATATTATGATATATTTGTAGAGATAAAAAATACTTGTAGAAATTATATTTTTTTTCAAATAGATAATACTTGAAGCAATTGTTACTTTTTATAAATTACACTCCATTACATAATATTTATATATTCCCACGCATCGCGTGGGTCTGCGACTAGTTATTATATAAGTTGAAATATTTTGTAAATAATGTAAAATGTAATTGGAATTTGTTTCCAATTCTCCTTGCAAACAGTTTATTTTTTATAAGTCTTGAATAACTCAAAAATGAAGTACGTAAGCAAATATAAGTAAATTGATCATTTATATTGTTAAAAAAAAAAATCTTTAATCATATAAGAAAAATATAATTTTATTAAGAACTTAATAACATTATGCTGAGAATATAACATATATAATTACTAATGAAGCAGTTCTTCTTTTTACACAAATCTCTCATCCAAAACATAATTGAAGTGGGACAAAATGACTGAAATGAACTGTAGTAAACTGAAATAAATTATAGTGAACCAATATAGACTAAATGAACCAAAATGGACTATATTAGGTCGAATAGACCGAATGGACAATAATAAATTGAAGTGGGCCGCTCGAAGTACGAAGAGTATGCATAATTGCATATTATCCTAGGCCCCTAAAGATGTTTGTCACTATAAAATTTCAGCCAAACAGATCATAAAAGAGGCAAAGCCAACCACCCAAATTATAGTATATGAGAAATCTTATCGAAATAATGGTACTCCCGTTGGGATACCAAAAGGTGTCATATCCTAAATATTTCGTGATATACGTGACCCACAGATAACAAACTATTTGGGAAGCATTAGATTGTCTCCCATGGTAATGGTGGGGACCTCTAGGAAAAAATTTTCCGGATGTCATCTCTCATAATTCAATGCATAGTGCACAAAAAAGAGATATGGATAACAAGAAGGAAAGCTAGCTAATGGGGGGTCTTATTGATGATGGGATTTTAGAGTGGTTGAAGCATTACAATAAAGCGATGGCTTTATGTGGGAGCTGGTTAATGGAGCTTATTATCACATCCGTGAAGCAAGAGAAGGACATAAAGATAATAATATTGCTTAAGTCACAGTTCACGCACATCACCTTTTTGAATTTTTAGCCATAGCCAATTCCATCTCTTTCTCTGTCTTATCCACATTTAAAAGCATGTCGACACCATGGACAAGTTCTTTGTGGAACACAGGCCATTCTAGAGCCTTCTTGCAGAGAGAGAGGTACCAAAATCTATTCTATATATTAATTTGTCTTGCTTTCACTAGTTAGTTTTACTGACATTGAAGTTTTATATATCTTCAACTATCTCGTTTATATTGCAGAAGAAATTAATTATAAGGAGACCACAATGGAAAGTGAAGAGAAAGCTAAAAAGGAGATGAAGGTGGAGATTCCATCAGATGCTGAACTTGTATCAGCCATGTCTGGGCTTGCAAGACAGCCGAGTGGTGCAAAGAGCAATTGTCTATGCTCTCCAACCACGCATGCCGGTTCATTCAGGTGCAGGCTTCATCGCACCCCAGGTCTTCAGCGAACAAGAAGCATGGACTCCAATAGTTCGCTAAGGGATTCAACATCAAAGGCAAATACGACCACGGCCGATTCTGCTAGTAATGAAAACACAGTACAAGCTCAGTGATTCACATAAATAAGTGCATGTTATTGTCGCTATAGTACTTCGTTATTGCTTCTACAGCTTGAGTTGTATCTACTTGCTTATTGCCTTTATAACTGTTAATCCACCAATTTCGTTGCCTGAACTTTCTATACGCAGTGTCTCTTCCACCTTCTCAAGTAGCAATGACCAATAATGGTATGCCATGGGGATGATTTTTTTTTTTTTTTTTTTCTTTTCATTTTAAACTTTGATTATTTTAAAAGTAAAGTAATATATAAAAAATTATGATCGGTAGCGTATAACAAAAAGTAAAACAAAGGATTTGTGTTCGTAATAACAAGTGGATTTTTTTTTTTTTGACCTTTTTATCCTTTCTTTTTTTTGGAAATAAAATGAAGAACAATAATTTTAAGTGCATATTTTACAACAACAAAAGGGATAGATGGCAAGAGATTTGTAACTCAGTGATGTCTAATTCTTCCAATTAGGAAATATGAGTTCAAATTCTCATCTCCTCTCTTAATTGTTGTAAGGGGAAAAAATAACATAAAAAATAAATATAAAGCAACCCATAAGGCATACATATGAATTTTCTGTGGGTTGTTAAGATTCATGTTGTTTACATTATTGTTAGGATTCATATATTAGTTGGCAAAAACAAGAGTCAAAACATGTTAAAATTGAGTTGTATCAATAAAATTTTGATAGGGTTGAGTTTGGGTAAGTTATGCCAACACGTCGTTGGAGAAGAGATCCATATAAAAAGAAGTTCAAAGTTCTGAATGGTTGTGAGTCAAATGAGTGAGTTATCTATAGAAACTATAGAGTATAAGTACTAAGGTTTTGTTCTAAATTGTAAAACTAATTCTTTTATAGTGGATTGCCTTAGTTGGGGTAGGATATAATCGTAGTGGTTTTTTCTCTGGAGAGTTCTTTTATCTCTTTTCACTTCATTAACATATCCAAAACAAACCCATCAAAAAAAAAAAAAATCCAAAACAAATCCCCAAGGCCTACAAAACTTCACCTGCCAGCAAATTCAAGCCCACAAACCATGGAAATAGCCCATGAAAAGCAGCTTATGAATTTGGTCCAATTTGGACACATAAAGTCAAGCCCAAAAAGCCACCAATTCAGTCTATGAAATCCCTCAGTAGGAGACAGCAAAAACGGCCAGCCTAGGGCCCACAATATCCATCTCACAAGCACTGCTTGTGTGGTGGGGGGATCACTCTTGGAGAAACACTACGTTTGTTGAATAGACAACCTTTACCCGACACATATTCTCATCCCAATAAAAAAAATTCAATCGTCATTTAATGCTATTTGTTTTGATTCCTCAAATTTGAGAAATTATTAGCTACACAGGAGAACGGTTAAATTGGTCTTTTCAACTAATGAAATAATGATACTTATTCAATATATAAGTCAAATTCTTAATCAACATAAGAATTAAAAATAAAAAAACTACTAGGTAATATCACATTTACATAAATGACAGCGTTTTATTGGTTAGAATGATCAGAAGAACCACTTCAGTAATCCTCCTAATGGACTTAATAATTTCTCCTAAAATTTGACAATTAGGAAAGGCACATTCCCTTTAAGGAAGCAGATTTTGCCGTCTTTTGTCATTCTGGAGACCTGATTTTGGGGAAACCATAATCAATCTGCCATTTTTTAAGTTTTCAATGCTCAAATTTAGTGAATAACAATATCCAGCAAATACAAAAGGGTCATGCTAATGAGTGCCCTTAGGGTACTGGTTAAGAATCCATTTTAGGAAAGTTTTAACATCACTTTTATGGGAAATGAAAAAAGCTGTCAAAATATTAATTGTTTTCTTTTCTTTTCCCATAAAAATTTTCTTTAACTGAATTCTTAACCAGTGCCCTAAGGGCACTCGTTAGTATTTCCCAATACAAAATATTTTCTTTTCATTTAGCAGACCTGTTAATGATTCTAAAATATATATATATTTAAAAGTTGAAGCGTAGCATTTATTATTGCTACGCTCCAGTTGAGCCACATTAGCGTCCACATTATTATTGTAAGGGCTCAATTTGTAACGGACCCTTATCAATGAGATTTGTAGAGAAATGGGTATACGGGCTAGGCATTAACAATACAAACGACGAATGATATGAAACCAACATGGGTAATAATAGAATGACTTTACCGAGTAGTTTCCATGAGGATAAAGGTCATGAATCTGGTTCAATATTGGTAAGAGGCTTTTTAGTGATTTCGGATAAGTGTTTTTGAAATATATTTGTCCTTGACCTCTTCCGAGGATCTACTTTCCTTCTAATTCATGTCCATGCTCTTCTCCATTCTTTTTCCGGCCCCCCTTTCTTTTTGGGAAGTCCCTTGGTTATATAGTGTTTTCTATAGTTAATCTTAGCCCTCCATTTGTCAACTATCGGGGCTTCTATGTACAGGGGATTGTCCCATCGTTTGTATTTGCAGGCTTTATGTTATTTCCCAGCCGCCTTTGCAGGCTTTATAATAGTTGAAGTGACTGATGCTTTAGGGTTTTCAGGTCACCTCACCATTAAAGCGGTCAGGATGTTGGTGAAGTATATTCAACGAATGAGGGATATTTTCCCTTTAGTGAAGTCGGTGTGCCGAGGACAGGTCATCCTCGGCGAGGCCTTTGGATGACCTCTCGCCGAGGATGACCTGGGCTCTTTCCCGTTGTCCTCGGCCTCTACGTTATCCTCGGCGCGGGCCTTGGGCCGCATGTAGTGGGCCAGCGTGGTTAGTGCAATAGGGCCCCACAATAGCCCCTCAAAATTCTGCTGCACGTCCCCTTGGGCGGGGAGGAGGATTTTGATTTCCTCGGCGCGTTTTCTCGGCCTGTTGGGTTCTATCTTATCGTCAGTGCTTATTGCTACTTCGGCTGTTTTTGCAGCTTTCTTTTCGCGCAAAGTGTCGCCCGAGGAGGGTTAGGCTTGGGTCATTTGTGCTATAGCACTCAATTTCTCATGGTTTTTGTCCCTGATGGGACTCGTTTATTTAGCGCCTGAAAGGGAGTTGGCTTCGCCTTAGTTTTGAGCTCATGATCCGTACAAGAGCCCTGGTTCCGTTCAACGTTTGTATTGTCTCATAGTGACTGGTTCCCATGTAGGTTTGGGTCCGAGGACCGTACAAGACCTTGGTTTTTCTTAACATTTAGTTTTCATGATGAAATGTTCTTCCTACTGGCCTAAGGTTTCGGACCATGTAATATTTAAGTTTCAATAATCTGAAGTATCGGGTTTCTCTATCTCATTTAGTCATCTGAAGTATCTGGTTTCCCCATGAGGCTTGGGTCCGAGGACCATGCAATGCCTTGGTTCTGTCCAGTACCTAGTTTTCTCGTTTTAGTCATCTGAAGTATCTGGTTTCCCCATGAGGCTTGGGTCCGAGGACCATGCAATGCCTTGGTTCTGTCCAGTACCTAGTTTTCTCATTTTAGTCATCTGAAGTATCTGGTTTCCCCATGAGGCTTGGGTCCGAGGACCATGCAATGCCTTGGTTCTGTCTAGTACCTAGTTTTCTCGTTTTAGTCATCTGAAGTATCTGGTTTCCCCATGAGGCTTGGGTCCGAGGACCATGCAATGCCTTGGTTCTATCCAGTACCTAGTTTTCTCGTTTTAGTCATCTGAAGTATCTGGTTTCCCCATGAGGCTTGGGTCCGAGGACCATGCAATGCCTTGGTTCTGTCCAGTACCTAGTTTTCTCGTTTTAGTCATCTGAAGTATCTGGTTTCCCCATGAGGCTTGGGTCCGAGGACCATGCAATGCCTTGGTTCTGTCCAGTACCTAGTTTTCTCGTTTTAGTCATCTGAAGTATCTGGTTTCCCCATGAGGCTTGGGTCCGAGGACCATGCAATGCCTTGGTTCTGTCTAGTACCTAGTTTTCTCGTTTTATCTATTTTATCTATTTACCCGTAGCTGTTTAATTTTACGTTACTACAATTTGCAATAAGCATTAAATAATCACATTTTTCAAGCAGGATAATAATAATAATAAATGGGGCTGGAGTTGGTGGAGGATAAGACCTTGCCGTGTTTTGCCTCTTCGTTTGGTGGGACTCTTCTGATAACGAGGCGTCTCCTGGGTTGTCTGAGTAATGCGTTCTGACGCTTTGGTGTCTTCTCGTTTAATGAGGCGTCTCCTCATTAATACCGGCCATGGATCTATGAGGATCTAACGGTTGACAAGCCCCTTGGAAATTGGGGCGGCATTATTACATCCGAAAATTTCTCCTGGGGATTTATTGCGGATTGGCACTCCTCAACATTCCACCTTCTATATAAAGCGTTTCTAGGGTAGCCTTCTCCTTCACACTTGACAAATATCCATCGTAAACTCCTCCCAAAAATTATCACCCAAGAAGGTTCTGCCAAACATCGCCGTCTGGGCCCCTTCGAACGAGTTGGCCCTTGGAAAGGGCGATCCTGGAGATGCACAGCCCCCATCAGGAGCCGAGGATGACACTCCAACCCTGGCCGCTACGCTGGGATGGGTGTATGGGAGATCCGAAGATTCTCCTTCTTTTCAACCTAACCGGAGACAGAGCCCTCCTCGCCGCCTGGAGGAGGATCCAGAGAGAACGTAACCTCCCTCTCTTGGGTTTGGGTTTTTGACCCCCCAAGCTAGCTACAATGGGGGTGGGAGGGGAACCAGGCGGAACCCAAAAGCGGAACCGTCCTGTGCCGCGGCCTCTTCCGCCTTCTATGTAGCTTTCCTTTCTTCTAATCCTTCTTCTCTCTTCTCCTTCCTCTTCTCTTGCTTCACTTCTTTTCGATCTTCTGTTCTTCAGCCAGCTTTTTCTTTCTACTATTTGTTCTTCATCTCTTCTTTCGTTCCTTTTCTCTTTCTTTTCTTTTGTTCCTCAACCAGCTTTGCTTTCTACCTTTCGTTCCCCTGCCGGCTTTGTCAAGCGTCTGCCTTTGTAGTTAGCTTTAGAACAAGCCCCCTGGGCATTACTTGTAAAAGATGTAATTTTTCTTCATATATGAATAAAAGAAGTAGACTTGTTTTACGTGTTGCCTCTTTTTTTTTATGCGTTTGTTTTTCTTGTTGTTGTAGACTGCTGGATGAATATTGTTGCTGGCAACTGTATAGATCTGCCCTTGCTCTTGATTGATTTTTTTTTTTACACCAGCCGTCGCACTGCCAATACACAAGTCCGCCCCACGGTGGGCGCCAATTGTAAGGGCTCAATTTGTAACGGACCCTTATCAATGAGATTTGTAGAGAAATGGGTATACGGGCTAGGCATTAACAATACAAACGACGAATGATATGAAACCAACATGGGTAATAATAGAATGACTTTACCGAGTAGTTTCCATGAGGATAAAGGTCATGAATCTGGTTCAATATTGGTAAGAGGCTTTTTAGTGATTTCGGATAAGTGTTTTTGAAATATATTTGTCCTCGGCCTCTTCCGAGGATCTACTTTCCTTCTAATTCATGTCCATGCTCTTCTCTATTCTTTTTCCGGCCCCCCTTTCTTTTTGGGAAGTCCCTTGGTTATATAGTGTTTTCTATAGTTAATCTTAGCCCTCCATTTGTCAACTATCGGGGCTTCTATGTACAGGGGATTGTCCCATCGTTTGTATTTGCAGGCTTTATGTTATTTCCCAGCCGCCTTTGCAGGCTTTATAATAGTTGAAGTGACTGATGCTTTAGGGTTTTCAGGTCACCTCACCATTAAAGCGGTCAGGATGTTGCTGAAGTATATTCAACGAATAAGGGATATTTTCCCTTTAGTGAAGTCGGTGTGCCGAGAACAGGTCATCCTCGGCGAGACCTTTGGATGACCTCTCGCCGAGGATGACCTGGGCTCTTTCCCGTTGTCCTCGGCCTCTACGTTATCCTCGGCGCGGGCCTTGGGCCGCATGTAGTGGGCCAGCGTGGTTAGTGCAATAGGGCCCCACAATTATAATTTTTCTTTCCAATCTTCTTATAATTTTTTTTTTAACATTTACTCATTTTTTTTATTATAAATATTTACACTTTTTATAACTTTTTTCTATTCCTTACCTTTTCATCTCCTCACTACCCTGTACCTTAATATCACTCTTCATCTTCCTTTTTTTTTTTTGTCATTTCTTATTCACACACTCTTACTATAAATTTGTCATTCTCTCTTCCATTCTTTACATACTTTTCCCTCACAAAAAAAAAAAAAAAAATGTTCTCTCTCTCTCTCTCAATTTTTTGGTGAATTTCTTATTTTTCTTGCATCTCTGCTTTAAGTTGATAATTGTTGTGTTCTTTAGAACTTTATATTGAGCTGATGTGATTTAATTTTGTGATTTAATTTTTTTTTCTCTTTAATTTTTAATTTTTAATTTTATTACATGTTTTTTTCTTTAAATTCTTAGTTTGGGTTGCTTTGAATTCACCTTTTTTTTTTTTTTTTTTTTTTTTTTTGAGAATCTGAATTCACCTATTTAGTTATTCTATATATGTTATTTTTGTACAACATAACATTTGTTCTATGAAATTCCTTTAGACTTGATACGTTATCTTTTCATTTGATTTTTTTTTTCCTCTCCTCATTTGCAATGATTGACTTTTAACAAAAACTATTCTATTTATATATTTAGAAATCTATTTCTTCTTAATTCCAATCGTTTAAATTTTTTATGGGCCATGGATTCTATTGAGCAATTAATACGAAAAACAAAATAAAAGTAAAATAAATTCTACAATAATTTGCTTTATAGGGATCGACTCCTCTAAGTTATACATTGTTCCTTATCTCTCTCCAGTAATCACCACAAGGTGAAAAAGAAATGTCCCTACTATTGTAAGAAAAAACTTTAGAGCAAGCTAAGGAAGGTCTACTGCAACAGGCAAGATGATGAACTTTTAAGACTTCTCTTGCTGCCTCAGCAGAAGATATTATGACAGTTCTTATGCCACTGAGTTGAAGGAGCATCACAGAGCCATATTTCTTGGAGAGTTGCTACATAGATTGGTGAGGCAACACACCAAGTTGGTGCAATTTACCTATAATAGGGAGCTTAGGAGGGCTTGGTGGAAGGTTCTTTGAACTCCGCTCATCCATCTTTTTTTTTTTCATGAGCAATAGAAGAGGGAGAACAAGGAGAAGAGGAAGCCATAAAGGTGTGGTATCAAGAGCCATTGAAGTTATATATTTTATGTCAAGTTAGTAAGTATCCTCTAAAATTGTTCACCTATAAATAGCCCGAGATACCAGATTGAACTAAAAAAAATCTGTAAGTTTTTTGTCCCCATTAGGCGGTATGATATACTTAAAAAGGAAAAATATTGCTTCACATTATTTCTTACACTGTAGTCTACTACATCACATTTGCATGTGCGATGTACACAAATTTTTCAATTTTTACACTCTAGCTAGTATGTACTACATTCACATTTGCATGAGTGTAATATGATTACATTTTTTTTTTTTTTTTATATCTCCATTTAAAATGGAGAAATAGAATGGTATGTACATCTGATATACATACAAAATGAATGTGATATATACTAAGTTCTCAAATTATTTGGTCAATGTTTTTGTCTTGTCAGATAAAATTGCATACGTATGTTTCTAATCCCTATGAAAGTTTGGCAAACCCGATAAGATAAGCCCACACTGCTATACTCCTTTTAACATCCCACCTATGCTTTCAAAATTCATCATCTTTTTTCCGGAATGTGGTGGAGTGAGCAAAGAAGACCAGTAAGTGAATTTTAAGCTAAACGTTAATTCTAGAGTCTAAAAACCGACCTTAAAAATTAAATTATACTTATCAATCACTTTCGCAGGCATGTTACTAGTCCCATTTCCCATGCCCGACACTTGTCCGTGTGTGTATATACATATTGCATGCGAGACGACACCCGATAAAATAAGCCCACACCGTTATACTCCTTTTAACATCCCACCTATGCTTTCAAAATTCCACTCTTATCATCTTTTTTCCGGAATGTGGTGGAGTGAGCAAAGAAGACCAGTAAGTGAATTTTAAGCTAAACGTTAATTCTAGAGTCTAAAAACCGACCTCAAAAATCAAATTATACTTATCAATCATTTTCGCAGGCATGTTACTAGTCCCATTTCCCATGCCCCACACTTGTCCGTGTGTGTGTATATATACATATTTGGCAATCATTAACATAACACACTTGTCCGTGTGTGTATATACATATTGCATGCAAGACGACACCCGATAAGATAAGCCCACACCGCTAAACTCCTTTTAACATCCCACCTATGCTTTCAAAATTCAACTCTTATTATCTTTTTTCCAAAATGTGGAGTGAGCAAAGAAGACCAGTAAGTGAATTTTAAGCTAAACGTTAATTCTAGAGTCTAAAAACCGACCTTAAAAATCAAATTATACTTATCAATCACTTTCACAAGCATGTTACTAGTCCCATTTCCCATGCCCCACACTTGTCCGTGTGTGTGTATATATATACATATTTGGCAATCATTAACATAACAAGGGATGCAATATATTCTTGAAACCAAGGCTCTTCGACAATAATTTAAGCATGTTTCATATTGTTTTAGATAATGATATTGGAGTGTACAATTCTATCATGTCTTCATTCCAAAGGATGAGCTGGGCATGCGATAACAGCCAAACACATGTAAAGTTTTCATCTTATTAAGAGTAAATAATTGCAATCATCTATATATATATATATATATATATATATATATATCTAAAAGTAGAAGCGTAGCATTTATTGTTGCTACGCTCTAGTTGAGCCTCATCAAAGTCCACATCATTATCATTTTTCTTTCCTATCTGCCTATAATTTTTTTTTAACATTTACTATTTTTTTTTTAATATTTACACTTTCTATAACATTTCTCTATCCTTTACCTTTTTATCTCCCCACTACCCTCTACTTTAATATCACTTTTCATATCCCCACTACCCCCTACCTTACCTTTTCATCTCCCCACTACCCTCTACCTTAATATCACTTTTCATCTTTCTCTTCATCTTCAATTTTTTTGCCCTTTCTTATTCACACACTCTTACTATAAATTTTTCATTATCTCTTCCATTCTTTACATACTTTTCCCTCACAAAAAATGTTTCTCTCTCTCTCTCTCTCTCTCTCTCTCTCTCTCTCTCTCTCTTAATTTTTTGGTGAATTTTTTTATTTTTCTTGCATCTCTGCTTTAGGTTGATAATTGTTGTGTTCTTTAGAACTTTATATTGAGCTGATGTGATTTAGTGTTGTGATTTAAGTTTTTTTCTCTCTTTAATTTTTAATTTTATTACATTTTTTTCTTTAAATTCTTAGTTTGGGTTGCTTTGAATTCACCTATTTAGTTGTTCTATATATTTTATTTTTGTACAACATGACATTTGTTCTATGAAATTCCTTTAGACTTGATACGTTATCTTTTCATTTGATTTGTTTTTCTCTCCTCATGTGCAGTGATTAACTTCTAACAAAAACTATTCTATTTATACATTTAAAAATCTATTTCTTCTTAATTCCAACCGTTTAAATTTTGTATGGGCCATGGATTCTGTGGGGCCCCAAATATTAACCACTCTGGCCCACTCTATACTTGGCCCAAGGCCACGCCGAGGATAATATAAACGCCGAGGATAATGGGAAAAAGCCCAAGTCATCCAAGGGCCTCGCCGAGGATGCCCACCTTCTCGGCAGACCGACTTTGATAAAGGGAAAGTATCCTTCATCCATTAAATGAACGCTACCAACATTCTGGCCGCCTTAATGGTGAGGTGACCTGCAAACCCTAATGCTTCGGTAACTTCAACTATTAGAAAGTCTGCAAAGGCGACTAGGAACTAACATAAAGCCTGCAATTGCAGATGATGGGATAGACCCCTGTACATAGGGTTCAGATAATTGACAAATGGATGGCTAAGATTAACTAAAATGAGACTATATAACCAATAAGACTCCCAATGCAGGGGGGGGAGGTCCTAAGAAAAAGGATCTGATCAAGATGAACTCTAAGAAAAAGAGATCCTCGGCCTGAGCCGAGGACAAGCATGCTTTGCAAACACTTAACCAAAGTGATGATCATTCTTTACAAAAACACTTAGCCAAATTTCTTTGATGAGATTCCTATGAATTTCATGTCATCTATCATTTATTATAACTTCATATCAACTGTTGTTTACTTCGGTGAGGCCAACCCCTTTTACCCACACTCTACAAATTTTTATTGTTAAGGGTCCATTACAAATCGAGGCCCCACAATTGGCGTCGTCTGTGGGAAAGGGATTTGTGCGCTAACAAGTGCGGTGGTCGGTGTAAAGCAATCAAGAGCAACACTTTCAGAAATAAAATACCAAAACAATACAATTTACAGCAACAACATTCATTCAGAAGTCAGCAATCACAAGAACAAGAATATGCGAAAAATAAAAAGAGACAAAACTAGTCTACTTCTTTATTAATATATGAAGAAAAAGTTACATCTCTTACAAGGGATGCCCATGGGGCTTGTTCTAAAGCTAACTACAAAGACAGACACTTGGCAAAGCTGGCAGAGGAACAAAAGATAGAAAAGAAGGCTCGTTGAGGAACAAAAGACAGAAAGAAGTGAAGCAAGAGAGGAGGAAAGGGAGAAAAGAAAGCTGGCAGAGGAACAAAAGATAGAAAAGAAGGCTCGTTGAAGAGCAAAAGAAGAAGAGATAAAAGGGAAAAGGAAAAAAGAAGGCAACATGGAAGGTGGAAGAGGCCGCGGCACAGGACGGCTCCACTTCTGGGTTCCGCCTGGTTTCCCTCCCACCCCCATCGCTGCCGGCTTGGAGGGTCAACCGCCCATATCCAAGGGAAAGAGGTTACGTTCTTTCTGAATCCTCCTCCAAACGGTAAGGAGGGTTCCACCTCTGGTTAGGTTGAAAAGAAGGAGAATCTTCGAACTTCTCCAACCCCAACCCCAGTGTGACGTCCAGGGTCGGGGTGCCATCCTTGGCTCCTGATAGGGGCTCAGCATCCTCGGGAACGCCCTTTCCAAGGGCCAATGCATTAGAGGGGGCTCAAGTTGCTATTTCTTGCAGAATCTTTAGGCAGTATTTCTAGGAGAAGTTTAAGACGGATGTGCATTAAGTGTGAAGGAAAAGATTGCCCCAGGAACGCCTTTTATAGAGGGCGAAAAGTTGGTGAGAGCCAATCCACATTAATTCCTAGGGAGAGATTTCCGGAGGCAATAATTACGCCTAAATTCCCAGGTGGCTTATCCGCCGTTAGATCCTCGTGGATCCATGACTGACATTAATGAGGGGACGCCTCATTAACGAGGAGGCACTGAAGCGTCAAAACGCGTTACTCAATTGACCCAAGAGACGCCTCGTAATCAGAAGAGTCACGTCAAACGAAGAGGCAGAACAGAGCAAGGTCTTGTCCTACCCCAACTCCAGCTTGCGTGTGTCATTATGTTGCGTGAAAAGTGTATTTGTTTAATGTTTATTATAAATTATAGCGATGTAGAATTATATGGCAATGGATAAGTAGATAAGATAATAAATAAATGAGAAAACTAGGTACTGGACAGAACCAAGGCATTGCATGGTCCTCGGACCCAAGCCTCTGGGGAAACCAGATACTTCAGATGAAAATGAGAAAACTAGGTACTGAACAGAACCAAGGCATTGCATGGTCCTCGGACCCAAGCCTCTGGGGAAACCAGATACTTCAGATGAAAATAAGAAAACTAGGTACTGGACAGAACCAACGCATTGCATGGTCCTCGGACCCAAGCCTCTGGGGAAACCAGATACTTCAGATGAAAATGAGAAAACTAGGTACTAGACAGAACCAAGGCATTGCATGGTCCTCGGACCCAAGCCTCTGGGGAAACCAGATACTTCAGATGAAAATGAGAAAACTAGGTACTGGACAGAACCAAGGCATTGCATGGTGCTCGGACCTAAGCCTCTAGGGAAACCAGATACTTCAGATGAAAATGAGAAAACTAGGTACTGGACAGAACCAAGGCATTGCATGGTCCTCGGACCCAAGCCTCTGGGGAAACCAGATACTTCAAATGAAAATGAGAAAACTAGGTACTGGACAAAACCAAGGCATTGCATGGTTCTCGGACCCAAGCCTCTGGGGAAACCAGACACTTCAGATGAAAATGAGAAAACTAGGTACTGGACAGAACCAAGGCATTGCATGGTCCTCGGACCCAAGCCTCTGGGGAAACCAGATACTTCAGATGAAAATGAGAAAACTAGGTACTGGACAGAACCAAGGCATTGCTTGGTCCTCGGACCCAAGCCTCTGGGGAAACCAGATACTTCAGATGAAAATGAGAAAACTAGGTACTGGACAGAACCAAGGCATTGCATGGTCCTCGGACCCAAGCCTCTGGGGAAACCAGATACTTCAGATGAAAATGAGAAAACTAGGTACTGGACAGAACCAAGGCATTGCATGGTCCTCGGACCCAAGCCTCTGGGGAAACCAGATACTTCAGATGAAAATGAGAAAACTAGGTACTGGACAGAACCAAGGCATTGCTTGGTCCTCGGACCCAAGCCTCTGGGGAAACCAGATACTTCAGATGAAAATGAGAAAACTAGGTACTGGACAGAACCAAGGCATTGCTTGGTCCTCGGACCCAAGCCTCTGGAGAAACCAGATACTTCAGATGAAAATGAGAAAACTAGGTACTGGACAGAACCAAGACATTGCATGGTCCTCGGACCCAAGCCTCTGGGGAAACCAGATACTTCAGATGAAAATGAGAAAACTAGGTACTGGACAGAACCAAGGCATTGCATGGTCCTCGGACCTAAGCCTCTGGGGAAACTAGATACTTCAGACGAAAATGAGAAAACTAGGTACTGGGCAGAACCAGGACATTGCACGGTCCTCGGACCCAAGCCTCTGGGGAAACCAGATACTTCAGACGAAAATGAGAAAACTAGGTACTTGACAGAATCAGGACATTGCATGCTCCTCGGACCCAAGCCTCGGGGGAAACCAGATACTTCAGAATAAAAGCCAAACGTTAGACAAAACTTAAACATTGCATGGTCCAAGGTCTCAGGCCAACAGAAAGAACATTTCCTCATAAAAAACTAAGTGCTAAGAAAAGCTAGGGTCTTGCATGGTCTTCGGACCCAAACCAATGTGGAAACCGGTCACTATAGGGCAATATAAGCACCGAACGGAATCAGGGACTTTGTATTAGCCATGGGCCAAGATCTTCGGCAAAACCAATCCTTGGGTATTAAGCGATGAACCTTACTAGGGACGAAAACCAAGCAAGGACGAGCACTAAAAGCATAACAGAACTTAAGCCCACCTCTCCTGGAGGAACTAATAAGGAAATACTCCTCGAACAGGCCCTTTGCGCCCAAAGAAAGTTGTAAAAACAGCTGAAATAACGATAACACTGACAAAGAGGTAAGGCTCAACAGGGCGCGAAAATACGCCGAGGAAGTCAAAATCCTCCTCCCCGCCCAAAGGGACGTGCAGCAGAATTTTGAGGGGCTATTGTAGGGTCCCAAATATTAACCACTCTGGCCCACTTTATACCTGGCCCAAGGCCACGCCGAGGATAATATAAACGCCGAGGATAATGGGAAAAAGCCCAAGTCATCCAAGGGCCTCGCCGAGGATGCCCACCTCCTCGGCAGACCGACTTTGATAAAGGGAAGGTATCCTTCATCCATTAAATGAACGCTACCAACATTCTGGTCGCCTTAATGGTGAGGTGACATGCAAACCCTAATGCTTCGGTCACTTCAACTATTAGAAAGTCTGCAAAGGCGGCTAGGAACTAATATAAAGCCTGCAATTGCAGATGATGGGACAGACCCTTGTACATAGAGTTCAGATAATTGACAAATGGATGGATAAAATTAACTAAAATGAGACTATATAACCAATAAGACTCCCAATGCAGGGGGGGGGGGGAGGTCCTAAGAAAAAGGATCTGATCAAGATGAACTCTAAGAAAAAGAGATCCTCGGCCTGAGCCGAGGACAAGCATGCTTCGCAAACACTTAACCAAAGTGATGATCATTCTTTACAAAAACACTTAGCCAAATTTTTTTGATGAGATTCCTATGAATTTCATGTCATCTATCATTTATTATAACTTCATATCAACTGTTGTTTACTTCGGTGAGGCCAACCCCTTTTACCCACACTTTACAAATTTTTATTGTTAAGGGTCCATTACAAATCGAGGCCCCACAGATTCTATTGAGCAATTAATATGAAAAACAAAATAAACGTAAAATAAATTCTACAATAATTTGCTTTATAGGGATCGACCCCTCTAAGTTATATATTGTTCCTTAAAAGTAGTGTGAGAGAAACTAATGTTTGGTTTGTCTATGTAACTAATATTTCTAATCTTTTGAAAGTTTGTGGAGCATATATCCTACTAATTAGGCCATCTAAATCATTTGAATTAAAAATCAACTGTAACATAAGGAACAAAGGGGTCATAATGCATTCATGTTCCCCTTATATCGTGATAAATCTGAGTAGTTGAATAATATTGTTGTTTAATTTACCACTATTACATATTTTTTCCTGAAAACTACATACCATCAATCGTTACACCAAATGGATATTTCAAAGTTCATTTACATGATTACTTTGCTGTGTGGTAAGTTGAAACATTGTTGGGTAATGATGTAAACGACTTGCAAATGGTAAATACTGATTTATGCTAAGTTTTTGTTATTGGTATTCTTTTGAGCTATAATGGTTGATAGGTCTAATGAGGCTTCAATTTCACCCAAATGACAAGTAATAAAACAAGGCAATTCATGTTCAGCTTCAGGTTTATTCTATTAAAAAAAAATGCTTAGCTTTTTGGTAACCACCAATTTGTTTTGTTAACTCAACATCATAAAGTAACTTTAATTTAGTTATATGAATAGAGTTTATCATTTTTCAAGTTGCAAAATATATATATATATATATATATATATATATATATATATATATATATTCAAGCTAATATCAATAGCACTACTACAATTGACCATTTAAATTCAGTCATATCCTCCATATCATTAAATTATTAATACTTTCTCATTTTTTTTTTTAAATTAAACATATAATGTTTTAATTAAATACAAATAAATAAAAATTTCCTTATAAAATCATACTCATTTTTTTTTTTTTTTTTTTTACATTTACACTTTCTTCAACATTTCTCATTTCTTTCACATTTTCATCTCTCCACTACCGTCTACCTTAATATCACTCTTCATTTTTCCCTTTATCTTCATTTATTTTGTTTCTTCTTATTCTTATCCTCTTATTATAAAATTTTCATTATCTTTTCTATTCTATATTTTTGTAGGGGCTGGGTTTGAGCACTTCTTCTATTGGATGAGTGGACTCAGGCCCAACTAGCCCAATACAATGAATTTGTAGAGAATGAGTTTAAGAACTAAGCTTTAGCGCATGGACAACAGTTAATATGGTGTTCATGACAATCAAATAGAGATGAACTGAGTTTATCAAAGAAAAGTTATTCTCGGCACAATCCGAGGAGTTTTGTTCTAAGAAATATTGAATGATTCTGATTACAGGAGTTCTTGAGATTGTTACAGTACTATTTCTCCTACCCCCCTTCTCTGTGGTGGGTTTCTCCTATTATATAGTTCTCTTTAAATGATCTTGGCCTTCCACTTGTTGATCATCCAAGCCTATATTTGAGTGCCTGTCCCATCAGACACTCTCTCTCGCATTCTGTGAGTTGTGGTAATCAAGGTAGCACTGTTTAGGGGTCATTTCCTCATCAATGCGGTCAGAATGTTAGTCGTGGGTATTTAATGTGAAGGTGACAGTTTCTCATTGAATTGCTTCTCCACTATGCTTCCATGGTTGACCCATAGTACTTGTCTTTTTTCTTGGGATGCTTTGGGAGGTTGCCTTTGGTGGCGTGCTGCTCTTCCCTTCTATGATCTCGGCTGGCCGAGGACAAGATCGTCCTCGGCGATGTTTCTTGGCACTTTGGACTCCCTTCGTTCGTCCTTGGATATTTCTTCCTCCTCAGCGCGGGCCTTGGGCTTGGTGTAAAATGGGCCGGGGTTGCCAAACTCTTCGGCCCCACAATTTCTATGCATAATTTTCTTTCACAAAAAATGTTATTTCTCTCTCTCAATTTTTTGGTGGATTATTTATTTTTCTTGCATCTCAGCTTTAGGTTATTAATTTTTTGTATTTTTAAGAACTTTACTTTAATCTGATGCAATTTAGTTTTGTGTTTTAAGTTTTTTTTTTTTTTTTTTTTCTTTTTTGTTCTCTTTAATTGTTAAATGTTATCCTATTGCATTATAAAGAATATAATATTGTTCTAATACATAACATAATATGGATAATTTTACCATATAAGAATTTTACATAAGTTACATAGACAAAAGTAAAACAATAATATATATAGAAGTTCATTAAATGATGGTGCAGTAATTCTTTTTAATTCTCTTTCTTGTCATCATGGTTCAGATGGGACATAAATACGTCAAATCAACTCATGGTTGTCTGCATTTGGTTGTACCCTGCGTTGTCCACATATGTTAGAAACAAGAACTTGTAGATAATATGATTTTTCAGTTTTTAATGTTTTATGGCATTGAGTTCAGGGATGATGAACATATATTGGAACTAAAAGGAAAACTTTATAGTGTAATAACATAAACCGTTAAATTCACTTAAAAAATTAAATCAACAATCAACAATTAAATACACTCATTGTACTAAATTTAAATTTAAAACTAATCAAACTCTAACTATGGAAATCATATTAATCATAACTAAAAAGGAGATGATCTCTGATAGTAGTCGAAATTACATAAGAAATACAGTTAGAAAATTTAAAAATCCGTTTTTTGACATTTCATTTAACCTTATTTATAATATATATATATATATATATATATAATTTTCATACACTATTACTTTCAAAAATCTAATGAACAATGCTACTTCTCATTTTTAGTTTTGTTATGCAAAATATTCATTTTTTAATAAAAGTTATTTATAACATTTTGTGAATCATTAAAAAAAATATAAAATTTGAAAATTATTCTTTTAGTTTTAAACAAATTTCTCAAACCTTTATTTTTTTCTACCTACAATCCAAAACACCGAAAAACGTAACCAAAAAAATTATTAAAATTTAACAATGATCAATTGGGCCAATTAGAAAAACAATTTGTTGTTGATAATCTATTATGGTTATTTTCTTTGCAGAAATTGTAATTTCGTCCACCAAAAACATATTATCAAATAAACAATTATTAGCAAAATCTAAGAATTAAATTTCTATATATGCATTGTTATAAAATAATAATAATAATAATAATAATAATAATAATAATAATAAATTGCAAAAGCTAAAATTTGTCACCCATCCGATTATTTTTGTTTGGCTAACCTTTGCTTTTCTCTAAATAAATGGCATTATAGAGTACTTCTACAACTATAAATAGAACTTTGTCTACCACAAAGGATTAAAAAATAAACAAAAATTAGTAAAGACTCATAGTTTAATATCTAAATTGAGCACTATAAAAAATCATGCTATATAATAGAATAAATACCAAATTACAATAAATACCAAATTATTCAAATCATGCTATGTAATGGAATAATATTATATTTTTATATGCTATATTTAATTCTTTATAACGCAATAGAATAACATTTAACAGTCAAAGAGAACCAAAAAATAAAATAAAATAAAATAAAAAATAGAACTAAATTGCATTAACCCAAAGTAGAGTTTTAAAGAATATAAAAAATTATCAACCTAAAGCAAAGATGCAAGAAAAATTTTAAAAATTCACCAAAAAATTGAGAGAGAGAGAGAGAGAGAGAGAGAGAGAGAGAGAGAGAGCCTTTTTTTTTTTTTTTTGGGTGAGGGAAAGCTATGCAAAAGGAAGAGATAATGACAAATTTATAGTAAAATGGTGTGAATAAGAAGAGACAAAAATGAAGGAAGATGAAGGAAAAGAGGAAAAATGATATTAATGTAGAGAGTAGGGGGTAGATGAAAAGGTAAAGAAGGGATAAAGGTTAGAAAAGTAGTGAGGAGATAAAAAGCTAAGGGAGGGAGAAAAGTTGGAGAAGTGTAAATATTAAAAAAAAAAATAAATGTTAAAAACAATTATAGGAAAATTGGAAAGAAAAAAGATAATGATGTGGACGCTATCGAAAAATGGAATTTGGAAGCAAAACGGTTTCTTTGTAACGTAAATGCAAAGTTAGAGTCCTCTATTCAAATCACCCTTCCACTTCCAATTCCTAATCCAAATCTTATATATTCTGCCTGTAAGCTCTCTCTCTCCATCTCTACTTTAGTTTTTTTTTTCCCCTAAATTTCTGTACTTAGCCAATGATTAGTGAATATGCAAGACAAAGGTGTGCAAACTATCAAGAATTCAATTCCACTATTGATTATTGCTTACAATCCCAGAGGAATTTATCGATTCTTTATTGAAATTTCGGGTAGTCAATTTCTTTTACTTGTCACAAAATTTTCTCAGTATTTCGGTCTACTTTAATCCATTTTGGTTCACTTAGTTCTGTCGGACCGTGTGCCTTACCGATACATCCAACGACCACTTGGTGAAGGATGAGGGGACACAAATATTTTATAGCATTTGATCGCCGACCAAGCCCATTGGTATTGGAGCGAATTCTGAAATCCCTCACAATCCCTCCCTCACAATGCGACTCCAACGACTCGAACCTATGACTGGGCTTTGATACCACTTATCGGACAGTGTGCCTTACCGATCCATCCAACGACCAATTGGTGAAGGATGAGGGGGCACACATCTTTTATAGCATTCGATCGCAGACCAAACCCATTGGTATTGGAGGGAATTGTGAAATCCCTCATAAGTTCTATTTCGGTCCAATCAGTCCATTCAATCCACTTGGTTCCATTTTGGTCCAATTTGGTTCATTCAATCCAATTTGGTCCAATTTAGTCCAATTCGGTGTATTTTGTTTTACTTCAATCTTAAAAAATTGTGTTCATTTTGATGTTAGATTCTGTGTTGTTTTATCCTATTGGCTTTCATGGTGGTTGTTAACTTAATTTCCATTTTGAATTTACGTTTCATGACTAAAAAATCAATTATAAATTAATCCAAAATTTTAGTATTTCAAGTTAATGTGTTTGTTAGTTTTATTTTATAGTGTTGTTTTAAGTTTATGATCATGATTGCAAGCAAAAGATTAAAATTTATGATCATGACTATAATTGGTTTTACCCGATGGAGAAAATGATGGGATGCTTATGATGAATATATGGCACTTATAGTTATAAACACTAGCAGTTTTAAATCTTTAAAGGCATTACAAAACCTAACATTTCATTTAAATTGTGTTTTTTATAGTTCTATTTTTGGCTTATTTCCAACATTTTTTTTGAAAAATATGTTTGTGTTAATATAATTAACAAAAAAGGATATTAACTTTGAATATAAAAGTGTAACTTTTTATTAGTTAGTTATAGGTTTGCTATATTGTTTTCATATATTTGACGATTTATCTATTTATTAAGGCCAATAAGTAGCCTAATTTTCAAAATGTTTCCTCTTTCCTTCAGATCCAAAGAACCAAAAAGTACACTTGAATTTGGCCATAATTATTTCAAAGATCAACCAAAGAAACAAAAATATCACTTGAATTTGGCCTCAATTGTTTTAAAGATAAACCAAGTACAACGTCAATGAATTTAATGAAGATTTGAATTATTGAATTTTTTCAAGTGATTGCACGGTAGGTTGATCCAGCAGCTGGTCACAGAGTGATACAATTTTGGCACATCATGTATTGATGTTCTTCTACATTATATCTGTAGGGGCTCAATTTGTAACGGACCCCTATCGATAAAATTTGTAGAGAAATAGGTATACGGGCTAGGCATTAACGATACTAACGACGAATGATATCAGGCCAACATGGGTAATAACAGAATGACTTTATTGAGTGGTCTCCATGAGGATAAAAGTCATGAATCTAGTTCCATCTTGGTAAGAGGCTTTGTAGTGATTTTGGATAAGTGTTTCTGGGAATATTCATAACTTTGGCTAAGTGTTTACGAAATATCTTTATCCTCAGCCTCTTCCGAGGATCTCCCTTTCTTTTTTTTTTTTTTTTTTTTTTTTTTTTTTTTTTTTATGTTGGGAAATCTCCTTATTATATATTGTTTCCTTTTGTTAATCTTAGCCGTCCATCTGGCAATTATCTGAGCCTCCAGGCATAAGGGATTGTCCCATCATCTGTATTTGCAGGCTTTATGTTATTTCCCAGCCGCCTTTGCAGGCTTTATAATAGTTGAAGTGACTGATGCTTTAGGGTTTTCAAGTCACTTCACCATTATAGCGGTCAGAATATTGGTGAGATATATCCAACGAATGAGGGATATTTTCCCTTAAGCGAAGTCGGTGTGCCGAGGACAGGTCATCCTCGGCGAGGCCTTTGGATGACCTGGGCTCTTTCCCCTTGTCCTCGGCCTTTGCATTATCCTCGGCGCGGGCCTTGGGCCGCATGTGGTGGGCCAGCGTGGTTAGCGCAATAGGGCCCCACAATAGCCCCTCAAAATTCTGCTGCACGTCCCCTTGGGCGGGGAGGAGGATTTTGGTTACCTCGGCGCGTTTTCTCGGCCTGTTGGGTTCTATCTTATCGTCAGTGTTTATCGCTACTTCGGCTGTTTTTGCAGCTTTCTTTTTGCGCAAAATGTCGCCCGAGGATGGTTAGGCTTGGGTCGTTTGTGCTACAGCACTCAATTTCTCATGGTTTTTGTCCCTGATGGGGCTCGTTTATTTGGCGCCTGAAAGGGAGTTGGCTTCGCCTTAGTTTTGAGCTCATGATCCGTACAAGAACCCTGGTTCCGTTCAGCGTTTGTATTGTCTCATAGTGACTGGTTCCCACGTAGGTTTGGGTTCGAGGACCATACAAGACCTTGGTTTTTCTTAACATTTAGTTTTCATGATGAAGTGTTCTTCCTGCTGGCCTAAGGTTTCGGGCCATGGAATGTTTAAGTTTCAATCACCTGAAGTATCTGGTTTCCCCATGAGGCTTGGGTCCGAGGACCATGCAATGCCTTGGTTCTGTCCAGTACCTAGTTTTCTTATTTTATCATCTGAAGTATCTGGTTTCCCCATGAGGCTTGGGTCCGAGGACCATGCAAGGCCTTGGTTCTGTCCAGTACCTAGTTTTCTCGTTTAATCATCAGCTGAAGTATCTGGTTTCCCCATGAGGCTTGGGTCCGAGGACCATGCAAGGCCTTGGTTCTGTCTAGTATCTAGTTTTCTCGTTTAATCATCATCTGAAGTATCTGGTTTCCCCATGAGGCTTGGGTCCGAGGACCATGCAATGCCTTGGTTCTGTCCAGTACCTAGTTTTCTCGTTTTATCATCATCTGAAGTATCTGGTTTCCCCATGAGGCTTGGGTCCGAGGACCATGCAATGCCTTGGTTCTGTCCAGTACCTAATTTTCTCGTTTTATCATCATCTGAAGTATCTGGTTTCCCCATGAGGCTTGGGTCCGAGGACCATGCAAGGCCTTGGTTCTGTCCAGTACCTAGTTTTCTCGTTTAATCATCATCTGAAGTATCTGGTTTCCCCATGAGGCTTGGGTCCGAGGACCATGCAATGTCTTGGTTCTGTCCAGTACCTAGTTTTCTCGTTTTATCATCTGAAGTATCTGGTTTCCCCATGAGGCTTGGGTCCGAGGACCATGCAATGCCTTGGTTCTGTCCAGTACCTAGTTTTCTCGTTTTATCATCATCTGAAGTATTTGGTTTCCCCATGAGGCTTGGGTCCGAGGACCATGCAAGGCCTTGGTTCTATCCAGTACCTAGTTTTCTCGTTTTATCATCATCTGAAGTATCTGGTTTCCCCATGAGGCTTGAGTCCGAGGACCATGCAAGACCTTGGTTCTGTCCAGTACCTAGTTTTCTCGTTTAATCATTCATTTATTTTATCTATTTATCCGTAGCCGTTTAGTTCTATATTGATACAATTTACAATAAGCATTAAATAATTACACTTCTCAAGCAGAATAATAATAATAATAAATGCTGGAGTTGGTGGAGGATAAGACCTTGCCGTGTTTTGCCTTTTCGTTTGATGAGACCCTTCTGATTACGAGGCGTCTTTCGGGTTGTCCGGGTAACGTGTTCGGACGCTTCGGTGTCTTCTGGTTTAATGAGGCGCCTCCTCATTAATGCTAGCCGTGGATTTACGAGGATCTAACGGTTGACAGGACCCTTGGAATTTGCGGCGGAATCATTGCCTCTGGAAATCTCTCCCTGGGATTTACTGTGGATTGGCCCTCATCAATATCCCGCCCTCTATATAAGGCGTTTCCAGGGCATCCTTCTCCTTCACTCATAACGAACATCCATCTCAAATTTCTCCCAAAAATATCACCCCAAAAAGGCTCTGCCAAACATAGCCGCTTGAGCCCCTTCGAATGAGTTGGCCCTTAGAAAGGGCGATCCTGGGGATGCACAGCCCTTATCAGGAGCCGAGGATGGCACTCCAACCCTGGCCGCTACGCTGGGATGGGTGCAGGGGAGATCCGAAGATTCTCCTTCTTTTCAACCTAACCAGAGGAGGAACCCTCCTCGCCGCCTGGGGGAGGATCCAGGAAGAACGTAACCACCTTCCCTTGGGTTTGGGTACTTGACCCCCCAAGCCAGCTGCAGTGGGGGTGGGAGGGAAATCAGGCGGAACCTAGAAGCGGAGCTGTCCTGTGCCGCGACCTCTTCCACCTCCTCTGTAGCTCTTCTTCCCTCCAATCCTTCTTCTCTCTTCTTTCTTTTGCTCCTCAACGAGCCTTCCTCTTTTCTTTTCCTCTTCGCTTGCTTCTCATCCAGCCTTCTTTCTCTTCTTTCCTCCTCTCGTCCTTCACTTCTTTTCTAATATTTGTTCTTCATCTCTTCTTTCACTCTTTTTTCTTTACTTCTTTTCTATCTTTCGTTCTTCTGCCATCGTTGCTTTCTACTTTTTGTTCTTCATCTCTTCTTTCCCTTCTTTTCGATCTTTTGTTCTTCTGCCAGCTTTGTCAAGCGTCTGCCTTTTGTTCCTCTGCCAGCTTTGTCAAGCGTCTGCCTTTGTAGTTAGCTTTAGAACGAGCCCCCTGGGCATCACTTGTAAGAGATGTAATAAAATTTTTTGTATATTAATAAAGAAGTAGACCTGCTTTGCATATCGTTTCCTTTTTTTTTTTTGTATACTATTATTTCTTGTTGTTGTAGACTTTTGGATGAATACTGTTGCTGAAAACTGTGTAGATCTGTATTTTTCTTGATTGATTTTTTTTTTACACCAGCCGTCGCACCGCTAACACACAAGTCCGGCCCCACGATGGGCGCCAATTGTAAGGGCTCAATTTGTAACGGACCCCTATCGATAAAATTTGTAGAGAAATGGGTATACGGGCTAGGCATTAACGATACTAACGACGAATGATATCAGGCCAACATGGGTAATAACAGAATGACTTTATTGAGTGGTCTCCATGAGGATAAAAGTCATGAATCTAGTTCCATCTTGGTAAGAGGCTTTGTAGTGATTTTGGATAAGTGTTTCTGGGAATATTCATAACTTTGGCTAAGTGTTTGTGAAATATCTTTATCCTCGGCCTCTTCCGAGGATCTCCCTTTCTTTTTTTTTTTTTTTTTTTTTTTTTTTTTTTTTTTTTTTTTTTTTTTATGTTGGGAAATCTCCTTATTATATATTGTTTCCTTTTATTAATCTTAGCCGTCCATCTGGCAATTATCTGAGCCTCCAGGAATAGGGGATTGTCCCATCATCTGTATTTGCAGGCTTTATGTTATTTCCCAGCCGCCTTTGCAAGTTTTATAATAGTTGAAGTGACTGATGCTTTAGGGTTTTCAAGTCACTTCACCATTATAGTGGTCAGAATATTGGTGAGATATATCCAACGAATGAGGGATATTTTCCCTTAAGCGAAGTCGGTGTGCCGAGGACAGGTCATCCTCGGCGAGGCCTTTGGATGACCTGGGCTCTTTCCCCTTGTCCTCGGCCTTTGCATTATCCTCGGCGTGGGCCTTGGGCCGCATGTGGTGGGCCAGCGTGGTTAGTGCAATAGGGCCCCACAATATCAATATCAATTCCTTTCTGACAAATAAAAGAACATCGCCAACATTAAAAATTTCAATAATTACAAATTAACTTGTAGATAATTTTAGAACTCAAATAACTAAAAATCATTATAATGCAGCCATTATATATGGGTTTAAAAGCATCCTATCAATCATTCAAACCAATTGCATTATCTAATAGCAGAAAAAATTTATAAAACTTAAGCAATAATAGATCTTGATGATCCTGAAAAACCACCTAAAATGTTAGATCTTGATTAGCTTGTAATAAGTAGTAATGATCCCAACTCTTGTAACTTGCATTTAGTAGGTAAAATTTTCTAAGTTGTCCTCCATAGTATTTTCAAATTCTATTGCTTCTTCTAGACTGATCTCTGTTCTTGACATCACCCATTGTTGCAAAAAATATGCTAACCTCACAGTAATCCTCCCTTGAGCATTTGTTATCCACATAATCTTATCTAGTGTATTTCTTATTGAGAGGAATTTTAACAATGGCACATATTGAAGCTACATCAAACAGGTCATGTAACTTTGCCAAGTCCCACTCTCCTCTCATTACATCAATTAGCAAACTAACCACCAGTTGCCATTGAACCACTAAGCTATCTTAGCAATGTGTTTGAAATTATGACCATGACCCAGAAGTCTTCCCATGTTCTAACTTCCTGCCATATATATTAAAATGACAATTTTACTTATGATCTTAATTAAGCTCTTTTAAGATACACGATGCACAAATTATTAAGAACAAAGGTCGTAACAAATTACTTTAAATTGATGTTTTCTTTGAAAATTTTATGAAATGTGGGATGAAAGTAATTGCTGGCCTGCATGTGGTTCGAGGATCACAGAATGGAAATGATCATAGTGGGACAAGAGATGGATTTCAGGAATGGGGAGATTCCAATATAAAGGATATTGTAGCAGTCATAGACTTCCTAGCAAAAAGGTTCAATAAACTTAACTTTTATTCTTACTATAAAGTACCATATCTTTGATTAACTGCTAATGGTTTTTTTTTTTCGATAAAATGGTTTGAGAATGCTGCCTAAGAGTGACAAACCACATATGCAATATAGACCACTCCAATAAGAGCAGTTAATCCAATCCAAGTCTTGTAGCAACTGAGTTAATGAACGAACCTCATGCACTAGGAGTCACTCCAGACAACCTTAAAAACTATTATAATTCCGGGTATGATGCTGTGAGAAAGTACACACCAAGTGCTTATGTGAACTTCTCAAACCAGTTGGGGAATGCTAATCCAAAGGAGCAACTTTTATTTGCTGGAAACTTCAATCATGTAGTCATTGACATGCATTACTACAATCATGTAGCAACATGAATGTACTATCTTATGCACTAAAAACCGTGACAACTTCCAATGGCCCCCTTAATTTTGTAAACCAATCTAATGCAATAGTGGCGGCCATTGCTGTTGTCTGGTATAAATCCTTTCTATTTGGCTAGAACCTAAGACCAAGACCACTTTTAAATTAGACCCAAATTCACTGAACCCACAATTCAAGAAATAGGCAGAAATGAACGTAGAAGGAAAAAAAACCATCAAGCAAAAGAATAGAGTACAAAAGAAATTGGGATGTAGGAATACCTTAATTGAACCACCCAGCTTTGATCAGTATTTATATAGATGTGAGGAGAGGAAGGAAGACAGAGAGGCTGCCGTTAGAAGCCAAAACAGAAGTTGAAACCGTAGAATAGGAAGATGAAACCGTGATTGAAACAGTAGAATAGAAGCTGAAATTGTGAGAATCAAAAGGTGGGGAAGGGGAAGGAACTAAACCTAAAACGATGAAACAAAACGTGGGAGACATGAATTTTAATCTGTGTAACAGAAGGGAATAGCATAAGTTGTAACTGTGAAAAGCAATCAGGTTTGACAAAAGGAGTTAGTTGAAAAGGCTTTGGGCATGGGCTTGGGCTTTATAGTGGATTTAAATGTATAAGAAGTGGAATTTAAAGTAGAAAACCATATTTATTATCAAAACTAAAAGGAAGACGTTCTTCAGTAATAATAGAAATATATAAGAAATAAATATTAAAATTTTCAAAATCCTTTTTTTGACATTTCATTTAACATAATTTATAAATAATAAAATATATAAAAAAATCCTTAAATGCTTATATTCTTCACACACCACGACTTTTAAAAATCTAAAGACCACCGCGCACCCTTGGTGTGGTGATTACTTTACAAGTATAAATGCTTGTGGGGTGTGGGGGGTAAGGGCCGGGGTTCAAGTCTCCAGGATGGAGCTTCACACACATATACACTTATATTAGGCTAGAATAGAAATTCTATCTTGTATAAAAATAAAATAAAATCTAAAGAAAGGTTCTAAGATTTTAACTCTCATTTATTTCCTCTATTATGAAAATCACTGGCCAGTAAAATATGATAATAGTAAAAAAAGTTATAAATGAGATCATGAAAAAACTAATTAGCCACTATTATTATGGGACCTGGTCTCTAAAGGATCGAAATGTTAGGATGGTATATTAGAGTGAAAGTCTCTAAGGTTGCTAATAAGATTGGGAACGCCGTTTTCACAAAATAGGCAAGGCATAGGCAGTCCCAACTGCACATTTGAATGTGGTGGGCAAGGTTGAGGACGTAGGAGATTCAGATGATTTACCGAAAAGGAAGGAGGACCTTAATGTTTGTGGCAACAGATTTTAAGAGAAAGATACCAGCCACAAAAAATTTATACATTCTTAGAGCATTCACATCTAGATTTCTAAAAAAAATCTATTTTTTACACTCTAAAAAACTACTTTATTTATTTTACTGATTCGTTTAACACTACACCCAACATTCAATATCTTATTTTTATGTACAACATAATAAAATAATAGAGAGAGAGAGGGAGAGAGAGAGAGAGAGAGAGAGAGAGAGAGAGGTGACAATAAAAATGAATAAAAAAGAAATACAAACTTACTATAGTAGTTACCATAAATACAAACTTACTGTTCACAAATCACAATTGCTAAAAGAATTTAGCAATACACACCCGGTAATGCTTAATTTGAGTGTGTGTTGCTAAAATAGCCATTTAGGGAGTTTTACACCCCAATGCTAATGCTCTTACACTTCTTTACACCCTTGAACATATTCCACAGATGGAAGATTTCTTCCATGAATACACTAAATAGGACTGTCTCCTTCTCCTTCATCACAGTACTCATAATTATCCTTTATTCTAAAACAAACGTCAAAATTTTTTCAAGTTGTTTGAGCTGGACATAGTGTTCTTCCCTCATTTTGCAAGTTTATTAAGTGTTGTGACACCAAGACCCACTGTTGGACATAGTGTTCTTCCCCATTTATGTAGATGAGAGTGGCAAATTCGGTTTCCCGAACTAAACTAGGTCAACGAGCCGATCAAGTTCAAATTTGTGTCTGAATCAGAAAAAGACCCGAGTAGAGGTCAAGATAAATTTGTGATGAACTAAAAATATTAACTTCAGTCTTCAGAAAGAAGATCTACTTGCAACTAGGGGTGGCAAATGGGCGGGTTGGGTCATAAATGAGTTGGGTTATAAATGGGTTAGGTGTGTAATTACCTATTTATCCATTTATGACCCGTTTATATATAAATTAATTATCCATTACCCGCCCAACCCATTTAATTGTAACCCATCCACTTAACCCATTTAATTTTAATATTGACACTAGGCACGTGTTGAAACACTTTTCTAACTCATTTAAACTTTCCTTTCTCTCCTAACTTTCCATTTAACCCATTTAATTTTAATATTGCCACTAGCCACGTGTTGAAACACTTTTCTAACTCATTTAAACTTTCCTTTCTCTCCTAACTTTCTTGGAATCCAAACAAAGCGTAAATTTTAATAAAAAGAAGAAAACATGAAGACGTGAGCTCACCTAAAACAAAAAGAAAGGGATTTTCTTCACAAAAAATTTTGCCGGAAAACACCGAATCATCGCCGCCGCTGGAGATCTCCATGACGGAGCTTGAAACGCTACGTTTCGTGACCTTCTTCTTCTTCTTCTTCTTCTTCTTCTTCTTGTCATCCTCACTCCGATCTTCGAGCTTGACTCTCTTTGAACCAGTGGCGCACGACTCGGAGCTCGAAATGCAATCAGAAGAAGAAGCAGAAGAATCGTAATTAGAACCAAACTCGTCCTCCGGCGAGCAAGCCAGGCAGTAATACTGCTGGAGACGATCATTCCCGGCGCCGGAGATCCGATGATCGGAAAAAGCCTCGCATTTAAAGCAGAGCACCTGGCGAACGTGGCGAGCGACGAGGAAATTGGCCTGGTGAACCTTAGCATCGCAGCGAAAGCAAAGAAATGCAAAGTCCGAAGCACAGTACAGCGAAGCCTCTTCGCTGCAAAGCTCACAAGCCCTAACCTTCTTCATCTTTTATAGAGTAAACGGAATAAGAGGAATATTTTGGCAGAAAATGGTTAAGGTGGCGGTTGGCGTTAAGTAGCAGTAGTGTTTGTTACGAGTCTGTTTGGATGATGGGAAAATGTAGGAAATGTTTGGATGATGAGAAAATGTAGGAAATGTTGAAGAGTAGGTGGTAAAGTGAGTTTGATTTTAGAAGGGTTTAGTGGTTTTTTGTGGGTTTATTTAAATTTAAATTTTAGATGGGTTTAGTGGTTATTAGTGGATTTATCAATTTAGACCCATCTAATTAAATAACCAAATGGGTCTTTATCCATTTAACCCAAAAATTCAAATGGGTTGGGTTAAGACTTATCCAAATAAGGTGGGTAATAGGCAGGTTCATGGATATGGATAAAAATTGCCACCCCTACTTGCAACTAAATCACTTAATGCACAAAAATATGTGTATGAAAGTATATTAGAAAGAAGTTTTCTCAGATACACCGGGGGCTTTTTCATTGATGAACCAAGTGGAATTCATAAGTCTTTCCTCTATAGAGTGCTTCTTGCCACAATTAGATCAAAACATGGATCTTGCAACAACTGCGTCATTAGGAGTGGCTGGTTCCTTACTGCTTGATGGTCAGACAACACATTTAGTGATTTAAAATTCCTCTTGATATCATGAAGAATTAATATAACTTGTGGTGTTAGCAAACAACGTGGACTAGTCAAACTTAAGGAACTAATCTCTTACAAGGTATACCTAAGCTCTAATTCTAATGGAAAATTCTGTTTTGACCCCTATATATTCTTAAAGCTTTGATACCATTTGAAAAATTTGTTCAAGACTTTAGACCCCAAACACTTGTGTGGCAGATTAGCTAAACAAGTTCTGGTCAATAATCAACTTACAAGTATGAGGAATCTTGCCACTACCTTGTCCTATCCCAAAATATTAGCTTACAGTTGAACCTTAGCTTTAATACCCAATTGAACATGATCTTGTAGCAGACTTCTTTGTTTTGCACAAATCTCCAATCTGTGACTAACTTCTTTGCACGAATTTTAGTACGTGACTAACTCCAGTAACTTGAATGATTATTGTTGGCTGCAAAGTTCTTCACTTCATAAATGTTGAAGATTAGGAAGCAATTGGTTACAAAACCCTAAGGCGTACAAACGTAGTAACTTCACACAGAGTATATAAGTTCTAGGTCTCTGTTTCTGTACTTGTTGACTTTTAAAATAAGCCTTATATATGACTAGGGTTGTAGAGAGAGAAACCCTAATCATTCAAGTCATTATGGGCCAAAATTCAGATCTGAGAATTCTGAATTTTTAGTTTTCGACGGATCGAGCTTGCGTCGAGCTTCTCCATTAATCCTTGATAGCAGCTAGTGTCGAGCTTGTGTCGAGATTTAATGAAACAGCTTTTCTTCACTTGTTTCTTGGATCAAACTTCATGTCTTTAATGATACAATTTGATATGTTTGAACAACATACTTCTTGGTACATTAAACCCAACTTAGATCTACCCAATTACAAGTATATTGTGTTTTGTCAAAAAATTAGTTAATTACATAGAAAATATGACCCTAACAGAATCTACACTTTCTATTATAACATTTGTAAACACCTCGCATGCCTTCCCACCTCAGTGATTCCAAAATCTTTAGAATCCTTATTTGCAAACTTCTCCATGAACAAACCTCACTCGCAACCCAAAACTTCGGAAATCAACAACAATCCATTGTTAAAAAATAAAATCTGTGGTTTCAAGGAATCAATGGTTTAGGCGCAAGGAGACTCACAGAGAGCAACTCTAAAAAATATCTCACAGGGAAAACCACTTTAGAGAAAGGAGTTTAAAATTGTTCAGACATGAGAATGCTTGCTCTCGGCAGAATTTTGATACAACAACCTCTTTTCTCTCAATTTGTATAAATGGATGGTTTTATATAGAGAATCATTCAGCTAAGTTGCTTGGATTTTAATGTTTGTTTACTATTTGACGCTATTTTTCTTGGGAAAATGTAGTAAATGTCGAGTGAGCGGCTCTTGATGATAGAACAATTGTGCCAGATTCAAACAGTCATATCTCACTTATTTCAAATCTATATTAGGTCAAATTTATAGCTATTTAGAAAAACAGAATGTCTACTTTCTAACAAAACAAGTTTTGCTCAAAAAATACTTATGATGCAAAAGATATTGAGAAAAAAAAGATTATGAACTCATAATTTTCGAATAAATATAAACCTCATCATCTTTGAACAATTTTTTACCGAAACTCAACCTAAACAATTCTATTGATACAACTCAAATTTGACTAAATCACAACCCTTTTACTACACTATGTTTTCACAAAACTCTTACAACACCTTATTTTCACATAAAAAATTAGCCAACAATCTAGAACCTAACCACTACTATCCTAATGTAACTTATTGAAGAGAAATAGTGAAATTGTCAACACGGATAGGCAACTACAAGGCAATTTAAGGAGGAAGTTTCTTTTAAGATAGTAATTTCCGTGCAATGGCACAAACGAACTCCATAATTCTATTTCCAAAAGGCAGTGCCTAACAATTGAAGACAAATGTTGAAAAGCGCACTGATTAGTTGTCTTGGAACTAGAACCCACAGAATGAGAAGAGAAAACGGGGCAAACTATGTACTAATGTTTTAATATTTATAGAAGACCAGAATTAATTGTTTACGAGAGTTAATATTATATTACAGAATATTCATAGGCTTTAGTGCTTATCTGACTAGAAATTATATGGCAACAACCATCTATAGCATACCTTGTTGCTTGATCACCCAAGCTATACTTTGTTGACAAGAGAATGATTAGATTAAATATGCATGTGGCTGTGGAATATGGATATCATATCTTTAAAACTGCCTTTCTAAATTAAAAAATTCTAACTTCTCTTGTTTCAACATTTGGACAGATTGAAAGATTAAATGATTGATTAAGTTCCATTAGTTAATGGTAGGTTCTAGTTAACTCAACTGGTAAAGTTTTTTTAGGAAGACTTAGATTTGAATCCTGCTTATACCAAAAATCAATCAAATTGTTAAGAATACAAAGACAACAGGATGATGTCAGCAAGTCTAGCATGTAGTAAATGTCGCATGAGAGGATGCTTCCAATGTTGGTTTGACTCGATTTTTGTACGGTTGAGTAGATTGGGGATTCATTAACTGTTTGGTGGAAACGGTGAAGTGATCGGAGCAGTATGGCAGCAGCAACTATAAAGGCCATAGCTCGCAGTGGTGGCTGTTGTTGTTAATTGGAGGCTCGGACGATGATAGTGGCAGTGGCCGATGCTTAGAGGAAAATACCGAAAAAGAATAAACTGCTAACAATGACTTTGATACCATGTTAAGAATGAAAAGACAAACAGAGAGACAGAGAATAATCAATATATTGATATATATTTTATGTATTTAACATAGTATAATAAAAAGTCTTATATAGGCATAATACGTGTAAAGTACAAGTAATATGAGTGTACTATAGGTATGATACATTGGCCCAAGCGCAGTGAGCTAGACTAACATATATACTAACACAAATCATCAGCAACGTATTCAACATAAACTGCGAAAGAAAATGGCCGACATTTTCTTCCAAAGTGTCCTAATTCTTATACTTGTGGATGCCTAGAGAAGATTTTTTTGAGCGCATCAATGCGAATCATCAAAATAGGAGTTGAAAATTATGAAGACAACAGTTGGGAATGATTAAAGTGATTGACTAAATTTCGTGAAGAAAATTTCCTAGCATGCAAACCAAATGACAATGTAGCTATACCCAAGCAGAACGGCAAGAGTAAGATCCACGCAGCAGTATCAAAAAGTTGCAATTTTGTCAAGAAAAACAGAAAACTAGGATGACCATGATCGCCACTATGAAGACAACTAATGACATTGACCTCCATGGAAACTATGATCCACTGATGTCAATAACCTATATATATGATGAAAGACTAGGCCTAGTCTATGCCAATCGCCCAGTAGTCTGTTTCAGCTAGCAGGATTGATCTCAATCATAAGAGTTGGTACAAATCCACATTGCCATTAGTTAATATTATTTTTATTAATAATACTTAGAATTTTTACAACTTGGTATCAGAAAGAATGACAGTGACCCCATCACTAAATGCCAATTGTCAAGTCAATTTATTACTAACTTTGAAAGAAAGATGAAAGAAAATAAAAGGCTAATTTTTCTTTTTTTAAGATTGTAATAATTGCAGCACAATATTCTCTAGTTTTGTCATTTCAGATTTGTTTGTCATATGACTCATAATTTACAGATCTTCAACGTAATCATCTTTGTTTTTCAGATTTTATTGGAGTGGATGTTGTGTGTCTCAAACCAATTTGATATATACATATAGTGGACACATTTCTTATCAAAGAGCAACAGTGAAAACTGCATATATGAGGTATTGTCAACTCTTAAGTAATTTTTTTTAGGTAGATAGGGCTATCACTTAACCCCATCAACTCAAGCAAACTTTGTTTCTTGTTTGCGTCTTTTTGTTTTTGGAAAAGTTCTTTTATTTTTCTTCTCCTTATTTTGCTGCAAAATGTTCGGAGGTGAATTGTTCTAATCACAGTACCATTTGTGCATACTTGAATGGAATTTGATCTAGCTGATTAGTCCAAATCAAAGACATAAGACAAGGAAATTCCAATTTTACAGCACCTCACTTTTGTCAGTCACATGAAATACCAAGTCACCAAGAATATATATAAATCAACAGAGAAAGGTGAGGATCCAATGAGCTGACTGAAACAAATAGACAAAGACAGGTGTTCCAGATTTATAGACAAACACAACGCCATTGGTCCCACAATTAGTCATTTAGACCTAAGAGTCCTATTCAAGTTTCCACAAAATGAGATTCACCGAAGAGATATTTCTCTCAAGTCCTGAAAATGTTGTTTCTTATTACAATAGATTACATCAATAATGCGCATTAAGATTCTCAAGTTCTTTTCCTAAAAGTTACAAAGCATTTTGCAAGAACAAAGAAAAAGCAGAGTATATGTTACCCTTTTAAATTACCATCTCCAACCTCAAAATAAACAAAATTCATTCAATTCTTTTCACTGGCACTTCTGTTGATAGACCATAACTTACTGAACATCCTTTTAGGCCTAGTAGGAAGTGCACAAAGAGCCTTGAGCCTAGAATTTCTATTAATTCCATCTGGGTGCATATCATTGTCATCCAAGTCATCATCCTCAGCCAGCTTCATTCTTAAAGTAGACATCCTTGACTTTGGTGACTTAAGGCCAGACACACTCCACTGATCCTCAGCTGGAATGGTAGTGGTGGTACTTAATGGTGCTGGAGGCCTTGACGGGTCAATACCTTGTGTGGCTAAGAGTGCCTTGAGGTTGCTTGGCAGCTCGGTCACTTTGCCACCAGCCATGGCAGCCCTTGCTTGCTCAAAGAAAAGAACTTGCACAACCACCCTTAATGGGAGTAGCTCATTTTGTGCAGCATGCATGCAGGCCTCCATAGATAGCTTTTTGCAGTCTAGGATTCGACACAACCTTTTCCTTTCACTCTTGTTGAGGTCTGGATGAGCCTGGATTTTTCAGGCATAAGAGCTTCAATGATTTAAAATTTATGTGTAATAACAACAGCATTAATTTTTTTTTTAATTGTAATTTCCCCCTCTTTGACCTTTAGTTTCCATTAGTTTAATTGAGAATAAAATGACAAAGATATATAAGGTCTAGTATTTCAACCATCCTAGAAAATAAGGAACACACACTTGTCAAACTCTGCTCATTTTCTACCTAGTTTAACTATGTAAAGGTCAACAAATGGCATGTCTGAATTATATTATGCAATAAAATGTTCTAGAAGTCTAAACCAAAATAAAATAAAACTGAAAGAGGTATAACTATTAGGTCTAGACATAAGGTTGTTGAGAAGATTTCCCTGTAGAAGTAGGACAAAAATATTAATTGGATGATTGCAAGCAGTGAAAATCAACCATTTCACCTATCTTGGAAAATATGGAAGATGTACAGTTAACAAACTCAATTTTCTAACAAGTTGTTAGGAAACTGTTTAAAGGTCTGCAAGTGACATCTGAATCACGTCAAACATTAAACACCGAAGAGAAGTTTTGGATGTACTACACAAATAAAAGATCAATATATGAAAAATTTCAGGTGGGTCAGCCTAATCTTAACTGCTAATAAATTGTGAAGGTGACAAGATTTTGAGGTCAAGAGAGTTGGTTATCTACTGGAAATGGTGATCCACATCCTGCAATGTGACAATGATATGTGTCCAAAAATATTTATTGTCCTATCTTGTGAATTATTGGAAAATTCTGAGAACTAAAATAGCCATTCTGATAATTTACCTTCAGATAAATGTCAATAGCTCTGTAGAGATCATCATGATCCAGCCTTGCAAAATCTGGTATTGCTTCAGCTATTGCAATAAACTTTGACAAAGGCAAATTCATGTCCCGGGCAATCTCTTGAAGATACCCATCAACAATCTTTGCCACCTTCAATTTTGAGCTATGAGATGCTGAAGATGACCTCCTACTCTCCTGAAATTCAAAATCAATATTTTCTGCTGACCTGGACCTTCTCCTTTCAAACCCCAACTTGGATCTTGGAGGACTAGTTGGGGGACTCTGCCCTTGTAACAGGAACTGTTCCAATATGATCATGACCATGTCTACATCATATAGTGTATCATTTGAATGTGATAGAGAGGGTATTAACAGATCACAAACTCTTGCTTCCTCTAACTGAAGTCCAACTCTTCTGGCCAATTCCATCTTTGAAGAAGAAGAAGCATTAAGGATATTGGCTGCCTTCAATAGTTTAAGTAGGAAACTAGAAGAAACAGCACCTTTCTCCACTGGAAGTAAGCTTATTATTGATTCCAAGAGCAGCCTATGCTTTGAGGTTACCTCACAAGTTGTCTCCGAGTCCGAGTCTGATCCTGCTTGCTTACTGACAAATCCATCCCTTGATATGTTGGGTAACCATCTAGATGCATAGATTTTCAATGCATCTCCAAGGAGATGAGAGGGCGTCTTTCCACCAGATTTAATTGCTATCATAGTTCTCCAATAAAGGTCTATGCCCAATTCTGCAATATCTTCTCCCCACCATCCCTTGCTTTCAGGTTTATGTCTCATGCTCTCTGCACCGTTGCATGACATATCGTCTCTCCCTTGCCGGGAATAACTATGTGACAAACTCACCTTTGATGGGTGATTTAAGACTTTTGAAGCAATTGCTTCAATGCATCTGCTTGTTATTGTAAGGTCTTCTGACCACATAGGATAGGCTTTGGTGCTTTGTAATGTCACAATGGAATCCTTCCATCCATGAAGAATGCAGGAATTGAAGAAAACTTCAAGTTTGTATATTAGGTTCCCCTTTTCAACATCCTCTGTCATCTGCAAGTACTCAGCAGCACATCGAGCAGCAACAATGTTGTAGGCACTTACAGTGATTGTGATGCCATAACAGAACTTTGCACATAGTTCAAATGCTTCTACTCCACCAGGGAAATCAGCAAGTTGGACCATTTGGTGTTGTGAGGATTCAGGAGATTCAGAGCTTAGCCTCTGCAGGCGCAAACACTTGGACAGGAGAGGAAACTGTGTGCCATGAACATAGACGAATCAATTTAAAGAAAATCCAAAGATCACCACTAACTTGAATAGCATCAAAACATATTAAACTAAACTAAATATGAAATTCTGAAAAAAGTTTCTAAATTTTACCTTGTGAAGCAAGTATCTACTTCCCTTCACTTGAATTATGAGATCACTAGACACTTCAGAAGAGACTGACCTGGATTAGGAAAAAGAAACAGAGTATTACTTTAAGAACATAATCTTAGTTAGTGGTAACAACATGTTCAATGATAGATAATCTTACCTTACTGCCTCAGTAGTATAGAAAGTATCTGGCCGAGATCCAAGTTTCATAAACTTCATGACTGATCCTTTCTGTTTTCTTCTATGGTTATGTGCTCATCAGATGCTTCTTAACATAATTTAAATTAGACCAACACACCTTCTTGACAATAAAAAAAGCTTCTTTTAAAGTGCACCTTGATTATAAGAACTTCCTCTTCCAAAAGCAAGCCAAAGTTCCCATGGCAAGAACACATTCAACTCCACCCATTTCCTGTATTAAATTTTCCCAGCTTATTAATCCTACTAGAATTTACCCAGCCAACCTCAACCCCATAAACTACACAATTCATCAACATACATAGGGAATTAAAAAACAGAGAGAAAAAAAGATAAAATTCTAATGGAGGAGAGAGGATATCCAAGAATAAAGGAATACCAAGAGCTTTTGTTGTGGGTGTAAACTATTAGAGTTTTATATATAGAAAATTTTTTAAGAGACAGAAACCCAGAAGATCAAAAACTCCAAAGTCTATGTCCTTTCAGTCAAATTCCCATACCCCATGTGATTTGGACATGCAAACAAAAAAAGAAAGGAAAAAAACCCCAGGACACTACACTACAATCCCATCAAATTCCCACATACTAGTACCACATTCCCATCCAAGTCAATCAAACAAAGTTGCTTAGTTTATACTTATACATAAATACACAGTAGCTCTACAAACATTACTCAAATTAGAAAGAGTGAACCCAATAAAGAATGGCTATAAGCTATAAACAACCTGAGAATTGTGGCTTTTGATGCTCTCCAGAAACAGAACCTGCCAATCATTCATTGGAAAATTCAACCAGAAGGATGTAACATAACCATGTAACATTTTATTTTTTTGTGTTTTGTGTGTGTGTTTTTTAATTGTGAGTTCAAGAAGACTGTGGTTTAAGGCACTTAGGCTTGGCCATGGCAGCGTGCAATTCAAAAGGGAACTCCCACGTGCTTATCCTGCGCCCACTTGTACCCACCTCTCATCATTGCCACACCATTTTTTTTTTCACAGTGCAACCCAGGGATTAATATTTTAGTCAAACACTATTTTATGTACGCAACATCGTACCCTATACTTCATAATTAATTCCTAAAAGGGAATATTAGAGAAAATTAAAATATTTCCAAAAGGTTAAACCAAATTATTTTGCATTATACATTAAAGAAGAAAAAAAATAAAAACAGAATACGAAAAAGTAAAGGGATTCTAAAAAGAAGGAACAGGATATGTTTATATCGCTATCAAAGATGGCTTTAACAATTCCAACTTACAACCTCCACACAATATTTATATTATATATATATGGCATGAAAACAAGATTGCCCTTGTTCCCTTTTTTTATCTTTTTCAAGAAGACCCTTGTGTTTTGTTACAATAACAAACCAGTGATGCTGACGATACTAAATTTTTATTGCATAGTCTTTACAAATTAATGTGTCATCAATCGATCACATTTGTTACCTCATTAATTTGTAAATACGAAAATTCTTATTTTACATTATACTTGCAATGTAAACTTACATTGCAGACACATAAAAAGTGGTAAATTTTGAACACTTTTTGCAAATGTATAGATCATTTACCACTTTTTGTATATTTATAATGTAAGTTTACATTGCAAGTACAATGTAAACATATATAAGTCCTTGCAAATATTATATAGTGAAATTTTTAGTATAATATTCTCCTTGTTTTTTTTTTTTTTCTTGGCCATTAATGTCAAATGGTCCATGCATGATGACCATGAAACATTGTATACTATCACTTGAAATTTAGAAAAGATGTTTTACCATGCACGAATGATGCTAGCAATATTTTTATAGGTCGAAAAGTCCCATTAATGAAATTCTAAATGTGTGTTAATCTAGCAGTTGAGGGTCATCTTCAACCCCTTAGAAAAAAGGCGTTCTTCAACGTGTTTGCATCACATTCTTATAGGTTGTGATATTTCTTTCTTTGAAAACCAAAACAAAAAAAAAAAAAAAAACAAAAATCGTTTTGTTTATTGATCCTTTGATGATCAGTACAATGAGGACTGAGACTGACAGGAATGCGGGTCCCAATTGATCGAAAAAATAAACAAGCAAGTTATGAGTGTATGATGTTAATAAGCCGCCGCTGAAAGATAGCCGCATTCACACAAAGTAGTATTGGTGTTGTTTATTAAAATGTCAAAAGAATGAGATGTGTATATTTTATGACATAAGAAAAAAGAAAGGGCCAGATTCTAATAATTTCATCGATTCATAGCTCAACTTGTGCTTAATAAACATAGTGATAGAGTGAGTGCTTCTAAGGTAAATGAATTTTTATTATATATAACTTCATGCGGCTACGATTGAGGCCTAGCAGCTTTTTGTTTTTGCCAAATTCTGAGTATAAAAGTGAAAGGAGATTTTTTATTATTATTAATATTCTTTTAATGTTGTTGTTACAAGGAGATTATAACATCAAGATTTAATGAGAGATAAGCAAAGTAAAGAAAAGGAACATCAAGAAGAGAAAAGAAACCTCTCTGCTTCCAATAACTTAGAGCAATATCTAGAATATTCAAACAAGGTAGTGAAGACCAAAGATAATCTAGAATTGTTTACCCTTTTGAAAAGCCTTGCCTGGATGGTCCACATATTGATTCACAACTTGTAAAGACAACCCAAAAAGTCCAAAAATATTTAGAGTGGACGAAAGGAAAGGCATGCATTTGACAGGTCATATTAATCAGATCATTTATCATAGCTTGACTTAATTGTTTAGATATTCAAAAGCTATTCTTAAATTGTTTACAGACTGAATGAATGAATGAAATTGAATATATATAAAAAAAATCATCAATATTCATTATTTTTATTAGACACGTGGTTTCACTACTAGTGAATTATAACTCTTAAGAGCTCCATAATCTTTAATTAACAATTCCATTTGGTGAGATGTTGACACAGAATGAAAATGTGGTGACTGGTGGAGAGAAGCCAAATCCTTGAGAGAAAAAATCATGCAACTTATCAATAAGATAGGAAGAGGAATGGCCTAGAAAGTTTTTCAGAGATCAAAGAAAGAATGGATGAAATTAATATTAGAGCTTTAGATACATCACAAAGAGTACAATCAAAGTGCTGTCTTCATAAAATGTTACACCAAACTAGGGCAAGAAATGTGGGAGAATAAAACCCAGTTTCTGTTTTGGCTCGATCATTGTCCACCAGATACAAAGACCTAAGCCTGTGTTGGCTCGATCAATGCCTACCTCAAACCTATAGGCAATTGGCAATGTTGATATATTAAAAGTAAAAGGAGGGTAAGTTGTGAAATGGGTGGTATTAAATTGGATACAGATGTGAAGAGAGCTGTGGCCATAAATCAATGTCCACTCTAGCTATGTGAGAGTCACATTTGCCCTAATGGTCCTTCTCTTTGCTACCCAACTGGGTAGCCAACCGACAATATGGGACCCTATCTTCACCCTAATACTTTTTCTCTGGGACCCTTCTTGTATAGACTTGGACCTTTACAGTTTGCAAATAGTATTGGAATCTCTCACCTAATCTAAAAGGGTTTGGACAATGTTCTTGACCTCTTCCAATTCCATTAATTAAAATTGACAAATTGTGAAATAAGATCTACTCTCTCACCAAATGTAAGAAATTGTACTGAAAATACTTGATCAAGTCTCTAGATTTTTGACAAAGACATCTAAGGGATCAAAGTAAGAAAAATGTGAGAATCATATAATTGGTGATTGGAGTAAGCCATGTGGGATTTCATTCAATTTTTTTTGCTGTTCAATTTTGGAATTTAGTCTCTTTTTGGCTTCCCTTTTTGTCATATATTGTGAACAATATTGATTACCAACTTCGTCAGCAGTGTCAACCGTAGAATTACGGTAATCTACTTTGTGTCTCCAGTATTCATTTACCAGCTTGAAGTTAAAGAAAAGTCATCAGTACATAAAGAAGCAGAATTTTCACGCAATTTCTTAGCAATACATGAATTATTGCACTAATCATACAAAGTTGTAGGGCCAGACCAGACCCCAGTGCTGGCTAATCAGTATGAGTAATATACCACTACAAGCTTCAAATATATGCTGAACATTTGGTGCAGATTTCAAATTGGATGGTCTATATCTTCATAAATACTTTGGCAGTTAAACAACTTGTAACCTAAAAAAATTGAAATGACACACCGATTATGGCAGGTCGGGCCTTGGTAACAGTCCAATACACAGAATACTGAGAAAATCTCTGAAAGAAAACGTGGTAAAAGCATATGAAATGTCTTGTTAGGCACAAGAAATATAAATAAAAAAAAAAAAAAAATGTCATGCATTGTGTAATCACTTTCTGTCTGTTATATAATCCCTTTAATAGCTTCACATTTTGTACGTATATATTAAAGCATGCATATAAGACCCCCCACAACCGAGCTAGATATGATTCTGGTGGTAGTATCTTGGTTTTATTCGAGACCCATGAATTGTGTCATTCACATATACAGACATACAGTGACATTAATTCCCCCACTGCTTTTGGCCATTGATGAATCAATTTAAAAGTCACTTTCATATTTTCCAATGCTAGTAATGTCCTCATTTACTTCTACTTTTGTAACAAGATACTCTATTCATAGATGCCGTGGGGTCCTTGTGCTTTCTCATTTCCACGTAGATGAATTTGGAAATCTACCGGCGGACACGTGAGAAATGTAAATCCATGACTATTGAAGCCATTCTTGATTGGTTAAGATTTTTTTTTTCTTGATAATGTAAGACTTTTTGTGAGTTTAAAATTGTGATTATTTGAACTCTTGAGAAATTGGATTTCAGTATGTGATTCCTAAATCATTAGTTTTAAAAATTGTGAGAGTTTAATATGAAGGCAAGATTTAGGTATAATATTTAAGTACTGTTCTTTAGTTTCTCATCTTAAAATTCTGACATGTGTATTCTTTTTCTTATAGGATGAAAGTGTATTTTTTTTATTTAAGTATCAATATGACTAAATCTTTAGAGGAGAATCTAAAGAGCAGTATCTAAGATACTGTACTTAAGTTTTGTCCTTAATATAAATTTAATGGAAAGAACTACCCACATGACCTAGTAAAGGATGTTAACTAGTTTTTGGCATGATTTGTTAAAATTCTGATTAAGTGAAACATGTAAGAGATTAAAATTCTAAAGTTTAGTCAACCAATTATCCACAATTTAAGTGACTCTGAAAATTTAAAATTCACCTTAAATTTGTGCTACCGGAACATATACACAAGAAAGATTATTTTGAAGGTTCGATTATAGTAGTGATTGTGATGTATCAAAGGAAAAGAGAGATTCCCAGTATTAGCTTAAATGACATTTCTTATTCTCTTAGTAATAGAGTGGAAGGTAAGGTCACAAATTCAAGACCCATGGATGCATGTATAGACTCAATTACAAATTATACACTATAATTTTAACCCATATTCATTTTGTTCCCTATAGTTTCCTTTTCTTTTCTTTTTTCAATTCAATTCCCTTACTTTTTTTTTTTTTTTTTGGTTCAATGTAACCCTTCCATCTACCTCCGTCCATAATTTTCTGTTAATTCAAGTAAAACTTACGTTTCTAAAAAAAAAAAAGTAAAACTTACGGCATAGAATCAATATTTACTAGCTTCCAATTTAAAAAATAATAATACGAAAGAAATTCATTTTCCTATTTATTCTGAATTCAAAATTGGTAAATCCTAAAAAATGATGCTTCCAAGACTATACAAAAACAACATCGAGCTACAAACATTAGATTTGTAAGGTTGAATTTAATCAACCATCTTGTTGACTTTATTCCGTGCCAAATTTGCTTATATTTTAGCAATTAGTAACCCTGTATTTAAGTGGAATTCATGTAAGGGTAGTGTGTGAGAGAGTGTGAAGAAATGTTCAAGATTGTGCAATGATGCAGAAACTCGCGGCTGACTCGCGACTGGCAAGCCGCCAACTGCAGTACACGTGTGAAGCATGCAGGGGAGCTGAAGAGTCACATCAGCTGTCGCACTATAGGACAAAAGTCCCAGGCTGGCCAAGCCGTTAGCTCGCGGCTTGAACTCGCGACTCAGACCAGTCGAGAGGCCAAGTCACTAGACCACCCTGTTTCGGAAAAACTGACTCTTCGCATTCCAAACACACACCACTATATATAAACCCTTACACCCACGAAATGTAGAGAGCTTCTAGAGAGAATTTTGAGAGAGAAACCTTAGAGAAAAACAAGATTGATTCATCCACAATCTTTACCTAAGAAACTCTTCAAATTCCTTTACTCTCTTCCTCTCTATTGATACATCCTTGAGAGGTTTTTGGCCAAATCCTTTTCTCACCATGCCCATATCTGTGAGAAGGTTTATTTGGTACTTTGGAAAGCAGTTAGGAAGGGACTAATTCATATTGGTTGATACTATGGACTATAGCGGAATTCGGTAAGCTAGAAAAGAAAAAGGTTCGGTGCAACCTCATTGAAGTAAGAAGTTTGGAGGGTTTAGGTATATCGGGTAGATTAGGTTTGGAGGGTCTATTACTATTCATGTATCCCAACCACATTTCTTAGTGGATTATTGACTGCTTGGAGGGCAGCGGAGAGGTTTTACGCCGAGGGTTTCGGTTTCCTCTTCGATAACACATCGAGTGTTGTCCTTGTGTTTGCATCTCTCTTCCCTTTATCTTTACCATTTAATTACTGCTGTGATTGTGATTATTTATAGTTTAGTTTGTTTATCAATTCGGTTATTAGCTTATGTTCATGTTCCGCACATTTATTGTTTGACATTAAGCTTGAATTGATATTTTTGTAATTGGGATCTAAACGTTCAAGAGTGTTTTATACACATATTGAACATTCAAGATTAATCAAGAAAATATGAAATCCCTAACATGAAGATGAATTTTCTAACTTTATATTGAGAGAGAGGAAGAAAGTGTTGCCTGTGTGCAGAGCAAGGCTGTATTGTCTTGAGCGTAAGACATGTGGGGCTTGGAAAGAAATAACGTGGCTTGGGTTTTTGATGCTTGACAAGCATGGATAGATGCTTATGACTGATAATCACATTACGAGTTGTGTAGCTAGTTGGAAGGTGGCATTGGCAAGGGCCAAGCCCTCCACATGGTGTGGCAAGGACTAAGTTTGGATGTTAAGCAGCATGCTTGGACTGCCTAGATAAGGAACAAAGCCAGTGATCGACTTGGCCATGTGCCTAGGTTGTGCACAAATGTACAACATGTGGCAACAATTACATAGTAGTTATCATGTAATGGAAACCTTGTTGGTGTGCTGGCAGTGCTACATATGGTCCAAGATTATTGACACTTTATTTTGTTTTGATCTATATCTAAGCTCCTTTGTCCCAATGATAAAGAAGCCTTAATCTCTACCAAAATGATCAACATTTTGTTAAGCCAAACAATGCAATCCTCAAAGCCCATTCGTAACATTCTAACCAAAGCGTCATACAACTCTTTAGGACCTACGTTACGCCAATTAAACTCAAGAACCATAAAATCACTTCATTTCCATTTGGTGGATAATTCTGGCCATTTCTAGCTAGCCAAAACATCGACCAACCCCTCAAGACCCTTAAAGCCTATAAAAGAGATCTCTCATCCTCTTTTCAAACCATTCAGTCTCGTCTACCATCTCTCTACAATTACCCACATACACTCATACTTATTGAAACTCTCTTCATTTTTCTTTTAGGCTTACTATTGTAATATAAAAGTGATAGGGAAAGTCCTTTCGAGAGCTAGACTAGTTTTTCTGACAGTTATTCGATCAAAAGCTAGTCTCTCACTCACGAGATCCCAACTATCACTGCCAATTTCCACCATTTCCACTATTGTAGTTCTCTTGAGATTACTTACTATTCCTTTGTTTAAGTCTTGATAGATACTACTCATTCTGTTTTGTTAAACACACATAGATATAGTAGAAAGTGTACAAGGTGTGGTTTGGTAAGTTTTGGGATGATATATTTTTTAAGATGTCACGATCAATTTCAAGTTTACTATTAATAATCATGATAATATGACAGTAAGTTTTAAAAAACATATAACATATGTAACAAAAAAAAAAAAATAACACAAATATATACAAGATAGAAAAAAAAAATTCATGACAAATTGACAATAAACTAAAAATACCACAATTATATACAAAATATATATATATATATATATATGTATATTAAACGTTTGAACTTTTGATTTTTGTGAGAGTGTGAGATGGAGAAGTGAATGAGGTTTTGAACTTTTGATTTTGTATTTAACCTAAACGAAGTCATTTTTAACATGAAACTAGAATGCACTAAAATTGGGCTAGCCCCTTACTTCATATGATATTAGCATGGGTTCTAGTTGCTCAACTTGTAAAGTCTTGAGCTAATGGTTAAATAAGAGATCTAGGCTGGGGTTAATTTTTGCTTACACCAAAAACCAATTGGTGTCTTGATCTGATAATAAAAATCTATCATCAAAAGTGGACGCTGTAGGTTGAAACTCTCTCAAAAAAATTATAAATATATATATATATATATATTATGGGTGCGGTGTGGTGCAGTTTTATGCAGTTTTTTTATCGTAAAACTGCACTCCGCACCACACAATTCGGTTTGGGGCAGTGCAACTACTTCATTTCGCGTGCGGGTTTAAGTAGTTTGGTGAACGCTAGTTGTATTCAATCACATGCCAAGTTTTGTCTCTGTTTGTTCTTTTGTCTCACCTAAATTACATTCTTAATGATTCAAGATGTGTAAACCATAATTTGAAATTTTAAAAGTTTTTAAAGATAATACAGCTGAGAGAAATTCAATTAGATGCTAAATTAAATTTCAATTTTGGGCTAATTTTATGCCATATGTTCATTAATTTTTTTTAATCTTTGTACCAAGTGACTTAATTAGTACAAAATAATAAGAGTCTAATAGTAATGAAATACAAAAATAAAAAATAAAAAACCAATTATATATCTACTCAACAAAAATCACCACACTTTCTATTTTATTAAAAATTAGAATAAAAATTATTATAAGTAGTATTAAATTTAGGCATGAATTTTAATTTGTATCTAATTATGTTTATTTTTTCTAATAATTCAATCAATTATGTATATTTTTATAATAAAAAAATGTGTTTATTTTTAAATGCATCCATGCATATACATAGGTTACGTGCTAGCCTTTCTTAAACGACAAAGAAGTTTGAATTTTGGGATAGTTGATATTTAAACAATGAAAAGACATCTAATGAATTATTGATTGAGCATGTTTCCCAGAGTGAAGAACACATTTGAATTTGAATCTTGAAATTAATTTGGTAAGAAGATAATAATTAGTGACGACACTCATTTAAGTAAACTCTCCCAAATAAAAAATTTTGAATTTAGATTGAGGCATAAATTTTTTAGGATAAACTACATATTTGGTCCCTAACCTTTACACTGAATGTCGATTAGGCTCCTACCTTTTTAAATGTGTCATTTTAGTCCCTAACTTTTAGTATTGTGTCAATTTGGTCCCAACCGTTAAATGATGGATGGAAATACTAACCTGATTAACAGGTAAAATAAAAATGACAAGTGTATTGCTATGTGGAAAGCTACGAATTAAACTCCATAACCCGTAAGCTAAAGCTAACGGGGCCATTGAGTCGGGGGCAGTTGATAAGGGTAATTTTGAAAAAGGTGTTAAACTCGTTCACATGAGATAAAACTGTCGGTCTCAAAGAACCCGTCAGCTATACTATGCATCCAAAGAAGAAAACAACAACATTGCAAGGTCGACGAGTCCTTTTCAAAGTCGACAACCCCACCTCTAAGACGACGGCTTTTGGTAAGACAACGACTTTTGGTGGGATGACTAGATCGCTTAGACGAGGTAGGAAACTGACGGAAGGAAGCTGACAGGGATAAAGAAGCTCTTGACGAATCCAGCATGGCTTTGCTTAGACTCCACTAATGAGTATATAAGGAAACATCTTATACCCCACGGTTAACCCTAATTAAGAGGGTCTCTATAAGGAAAGGATCCCGCAAGATACGCACATTAACGAGGATCTTCCCCACAAGGAAAGACCTTCTCCACCAAGAAATGAATGTCAACTCTACACCACTATAAAAACCCTAAAACCCTCACAAACTAAGGTACGCATAATTTACCCCAACTCTGGTACTCTAGAGTTGTGAAATTTTTCTAACTTAACCTTCGGAGGGTACTTGGCCAATACCACACCGATACTCTCTTGAGGTCTTCTTTTTCTATGTTGTGTAGGTGTTGTCTTGAGCATGTGAGGACCGTGTGACTCACTAACGATTTTCAGCATCATCAGTTGGAGTCGTCTATGAGAAGTCAGCAATAAGCCATACTACCGCTTCCCAGACAAAGAGTTACATGGTACTTACCCGTTTAATGGCAACCACCAACAATAACCAAGGAGACGAACCACGTACCACTGCCTTCGAGAGACAAGTTCAAACACTTGCTACAACCGTGGAACGCCTCACTAAGCAAAACCACGATCTAGAAGAACAGCTGCACCGAAAGAACGCATGACTTAACACTCAAGAGAAGGACCAAGATGAGCCGGAGGGCAGCATTGCCTTAACAAGACAAAAGCGACAGGATACAAGCCGTCTATCCGCCGCAAATGCAGCTCCACCATACATGGTCGCGGAGATACAAATGATGAAGGAACAGATGAACTTCATGATGAACCCCTTTAGAGGACGGGTGTCTAGCGACCTCAATGAGTTGGTCCATCGAACTGATTCACCATTCACTACATCCGTCACTTCGTTCCCCCTTTCATCGAAGTTCTGCATGTCATAAGTAGAGGCCTACGACGGATCTAAGGATCCCTTAGATCACTTGGAGTCTTTCAAGACCCTGATGCATCTGCAAGGAGTGGCGGACGAGATCATGTACAAGGCCTTTCCCACTATACTGAAAAGACCATAAGGATTTGGTTCAACAGGTTGACGCCCAACTCCATTAGTACCTTCAAGGAGTTGAGCTCCCAGTTTGCCTTGCACTTTATCAGGGGACACAAGTATAAAAAGTCCACCGCATGCTAATGAGCATCAAGCAATGAGAGGACAAAATGCTGAGGTCTTACATTACCCGCTTTAAAAAAGAGGCCCTCTTGATTGATGAAGCTGATGATAAGATACTTGTGGCTGCATTCACGAATGGGTTATGGAATGGTAAGTTTCTATTCTCCTTATATAAAAACGATCCAAAGACTATGTCAGATGTACTCTACAGGGCAACTAAGTACATGAATGCGAAAGACACGCTGCTAGCCCGAGAAGAGAAGCCTAAGAAGAGGGAAAGACAGGAGGAGGCATGACAGGACAAGGGTTGAAAGATAACAAGGATTGGAGATCGACGAGAGGATAGGTGCTCCAAACCCCCTGCTGGGAGATTCACAAGCTTCACCCCACTGACTGCCCTGATCGACCAAATCCTGATGCAGATCAAAGACGAAGGATCCCTGACATTTCCCGGCAAGCTGAAGGGAGACCCAAATAAGAGGTCCAGAGACAAATACTGCCATTTTCACCGTGATAACGGTCATGACACATCTGACTGCTACGACTTGAAGTAACAAATAGAAGCTCTAATTAGACAAGGAAAGTTGCAGAGGTTTTTCAGTAAGGAAAAAACGGACCCACCACAAGAACGGGTTGCCCGAAGAGAGAACGAGTGCCCTAGGAAGCCCATAGGAGACATAAGAATGATTGTGGAAGGCACACTTCTTCTGGCTTATCCAAAAAGGCCCGTAAGACTTACCTCAGGATGGTTCAGAACGTTCAGCTGACGAGCTTCATCCCAAAAATGGAGCGAGTCGACAACCCTATCATTAGATTCTCAAAAGAAGATGCTCGATGTCTCCACCACCCGCATGACGATGCCCTCGTCGTTAGCATACAGGTGGGAGACTACAACATACACTGAGTCTTGGTTGACAACGGAAGCTCCGCTGACATCCTCTACTACCCGGCTTTCTAGCAGATAAGGATTGACAGAGAACAACTGGTTCCAACCAATGCCTCGCTCGTTGGGTTCGGAGGGACAAGAGTATACCCCCTCGGCGCAGTCACGTTGCCCGTAACGGTTGGTGATTATCCTCAGTAGATTACTAAGGATGTTACATTCCTTGTTGTCAACTGTTCGTCTGCCTACAATGCTATCCTAAGACGACCTACCCACAACTCGTGGAAGGTCGTAACTTCAACATACCACCTGATTATCAAATTCCCCACCGAATACGGAGTATAAGAAGTACGTGGAGACCAGGTGGCTGCACACGAGTGCTACATAGCAATGTTGGAGATGGACAATCATCTATAAGCCATGAACATAGAAGAACAGCTGACGGTGATAGAGCTCGTTGAAGGACTTGAAGAGATACTTCTCGACAACTCCAGACCAGATCGAATGACTAGGATCGGCACCTTCACCAGTCTGCTGGTCGGCCAAGCACTCACAACTTTACTCAAAGAGAATCAGGATATCTTTGCTTGGAGCCATGAAGACATGCTTGGGATCGACCCTTTAGTCATGGTGCACAGGTTGAATGTGTTGGCCACTTTTCCACCTATTTGTCAGAAAAAGTAGGTGTTCGCCTAAGAACGAGACCGAGCTATAGTGGAAGAAGTCCGCAAGTTGCAAGAAGCAGACTTCATCAAAGAAGTTTACTACCCCAACTGGCTGACCAATGTGGTGATGGTTAAGAAAGCCAACGGGAAGTGGAGGATGCGCGTAGACTTTACGGACCTGAACAAAGCACGCCCCAAGGATAGCTACCCCCTCCCGCGAGTTGACGTCCTAGTAGACTCTATGGCTCGACACCAGTTACTGAGCTTCATAGATGCTTTTTCTGGCTACAACCAGATCAAATTGAACGAAGCTAATCAAGAGATGACTTCGTTCGTCACCAGCCAAGGCCTTTTCTGCTACAAAGTGATACCGTTCGGCCTCAAAAACGCAGGCGCAACATTGCAGAGGCTCATAAACAAGATGTTCACACATTAGATTGGAAGAAATGTCCAAGTTTATGTTAATGACATGTTGGTAAAAAGCCGAAGGGAGGACGATCATTTGGATGATCTTAGGGATACCTTAGACACCCTCCGTTCTTACAACATGAAGCTCAATCCGAGTAAGTGTGTATTCGGGGTGATGGCTGGAAAGTTCTTGGGGTTCATGGTGTCTCAGAGAGGTATCGAAGTCAACCTAGACAAGATCCAGGCCATAATAGAGATGGCACCACCAAGGAACGTAAAAGAAGTACAAAGCTGAATAGATTCATATCAAGGGCAACAGACAAGTGCCTACCTTTCTTCCGCATGCTGAAGAAGACTTTCAAGTGGACGGCCGAGTGTCAACAAGCATTTGAGGATCTAAACAATGAAGGTTTCACGCCACTAACCTTTCGCAGAGACCAAAAATTAACAAGTTCTAGTTTGGTTGCCGAAAAACCGTAAGAAATGGAAATAGAAAAGTAATTAAAAAACTTAAAATCAATCCAAAATGAAAATTTTCTATTATTTCTGTTGCAAATTGTAACAAATCAAATACAAGAAATAACAAAAAAGCAATTCTTTTGTTTATGGTTTTGACACTAATGATGAAGAAAATCGTTAGTGAGTCACACGATCCTCACGTGCTCAAGACAACACCTACACAACACAGAAAAAGAAGACCTCAAGAGAGTATCAGTGTGGTACAGGCCAACTACCCTTCGAAAGTTAAGTTAAAAAACTTTCACAACTCTAGAGTGCCAGAACTGGGGTAAATTATGCGTATCTTGGTTTGCGAGGGCTTTGGGGTTTTTATAGTGGTGTAGAGTTAACATTCATTTCTTGGCGGAAAGGGTCTTTCCTTGTATGTAAGATCCTCGTTAATGTGCATATCTTGCGAGATCCTTTCCTTATAAGGACCCTCTTAATTAAGGTTAACCGTGGGGAATAAGATGTTTCCTTATATACTCATTCGTGAAGTCCAAGCAAAGCCATGCTGGATCCGTCAAGAGCTTCTTTATCCCCGTCAGTTTCCTACCACATCTAGGCGATCTAGTCGTCCCACCAAAAGCCGTCGTCGGCTTTGAAAAGGACTCATCGGCCTCGCAATGTCGTCATTTTCTTCTTTGGATGTATAGTATGACTGACGGATTCTTTGAGACCGATGGTTTTATCTCATGTGAACGAGTTTAACACCTTTTTCAAAATTACTCTTATCAGCTGCCCCCTACTCCATGGCCCCGTCAGCTTTAACTAACGGGTTATGGAGTTTAATTTGTAGCTTTTATTTGTTCAAGAAAATGTGTTTTCATTAATGGTTCCTCAAGCAACCATCATTTAATGCTCTGAACACATGGCACAAGTTGGTTGGCCTCGTTTCTAAAAAAAAAGCGTCGATTCATTTCCCGTGTATTTTCATCTTATAAATATCTCACATCTTCCTCATATTTCTCTTTATTTCATCCTTGCAAACCTTAAGAGAAAGAGAGCTGTCATCTGTCACTTTGTCGCTAGCAGCTTATGGATCCCGTCATCTCCAGAGTCGTCACTTCATCCTGTAAGTCCTCTTTTCCCTTCGTTTTCTTTTTTCTTTTTACTTTGGCTCTTGTAGTTTAGTCGGAGCTTCTGTAGAGATCTGTCAAATAGGTTCTTAGATTACTCTATCGCTTGTAGGTGAATAGATGTCTAGAGAAGTGACAAGTGAACAGTCGTCAATCCGTGAGGGAGCGGGCTACGATGAAGTCTTCCAATCAAGTCATGAGCCCGAAAAGGGCTTTTCCTGGTTCTTAGAGAGGGTAACGTCTGCCCATTCTCCTGACGACGAAGGGGAAAGTTATGATGGAGGGGAAGGAAAGGAAGAAGAGAGAGAAAAGGGTGAGGAGGAAGAAGAGAGAGAAAAGGGTGAGGATGGGGGTGATAAGGGAGGAGAGGACAAAGAATACAAGGGAGAAGATGACGGAGATGAGGGTGAGGGTGAGGGTGACAGGAGAGCCTTTGAAGAAGGAAGTTCAGGATGCTCCAGGGATGGCTACACTCTTCCATTTATTCTCCCTAAAATGTGGACTGTCAATGACTTCAAGCCTATAATGACAACCAACATCTTTAAGAATTTACAGGACCGTTTTTAAATTCCTAACCATATCCCAATCCGTCTTCCCGAGAAGTTTGAAAAGTGTTACTCTGGGAAGACCGCAAACGTCAGCATGTATGATGTCATGTTCGTGGTAGGACTGAGGTTGCCACTGACAGCACTGTACCGTTAGTTGGCCAATTTTCTAGGACTCTCCGTCAGCCAGATTGCTCCCAATACTTGGAGGATATTTATTGGAGCTGAAATCCTATGAGGTCGTCTTAGTGGTGGGAACCGTCAGTTTTCACTGGACGAGTTCTTTTGGTGCTGTAAACCCCAGCACATCATCTCGTCTCAAGGGATATACCATTTTACTGCGCGGAAGAAGCGTAAGTCCTTCCTTCCTTACTTATTTCTTTCCTTCGTTTCCTTGTTGTTTTTGTATCTACTTTCGTCCTTTGTCCTTTACAGAAATGAAGGCAGCCAGACAGAGAGCGTTGGTGAAGGCGTCAGCCGCGGTGCGTAAAAAAGAAGAGAAGAAGGAGAAGGGGAAAGAAGGAGCGTCCTCGTCGACCCCTAAGGTCATTAGGAAGGGATAATTGTCCCCTTAAGAAAGGAACGGTCACTCCTAGCAACAAACAACCCAAAAAGCTATTGCCCTCAAAGCCAAGTCATGGAGTTGGCAAAGGCTTAATGATGGTGATGGGCCCCTTCACCGAGGAAACTCGTCATCTCCTTACGCATAAAAGGTATGCTGTCGAGATGGTTGAGTCAATCATCAAGGAAACGGCCCCATGCAAGAGACAGAGAAGTTGGAGGTGTCGAGTCTTTTTGACCTCTCTAGGGTATGTTATTTTCCAAGACTCTTTTATTTTGTTATTTATTCGTTAGCAAATGGTTGTAACTCATTTTCATGCGTTGGTGCATATGAAGGCGCTGCAAGATAGATGCGTTGCTGAGGAAGGAGTGATTAGCCATCTTAGGAAGCGCAATGAGACCTTGACCAATGAACAAGATCAATACAAGGAGGCCCTCCGTACTCTCAACAAGGAGGTGACGACTTTGAATAAAAAGATGAAGAAAGAGACTAGTGAGCAGGAAAAGGCGCAAAAGGCTAAGCCCAACATGGAGAAAGAGTTGACGGCTCTCTGTGGGCAGGTAGAGACAACCAGTGCTGACGCCGTAACAGAGTTCAAGACTTCACAGCCTTTTATTGATGCTTGTGCCATCTATTATGGTGACAGGTTTGAGGATTTCCTGAAGCAGTTCAAGTCCGTCTACCTACACTTGGATCTATCGAAGGTCACCATGGACGACCCCCTGCTGTCAACCCTTGTGGGTAGTGACACCATCAATGAGGAGACTAACGACTCTACTCAGTCAGAGTGGGATCCAAAATATGATAGTGTAATTGTTGCTCAACTTGTTGTGGAGAGGCCCGTCACTCCCTTGATCCCATCTACCAAAGATCTTCCTCAAAACGCTAAAAACCCTTCTACTTAGGATGCCCAGAATCCTCCTTCTAGACACGACGAGAATCCTCTAGTTCAGGACGTCCAAAACCCTTTAGTTTAGCTTTTTTTTTTTTTTTTTTAATGATAATTTCTTATGTATTTTGTCCAATTTTCAGACAATATTAAGTGCCCTTATGTTTTTAGGCCTTGCTTGTAAAGACTTTATTTATGGTATATTGTTATTATTTTATATCTGTCACTTTTAGTATATTTTCCCATGTGTTGATCTTTATTATGAGATATGTGTATGTCCGTCTGGTTCTGTGTATACATGTTAGGATGTACTTGTCTTCCAAACGACTTGGTGGATATCTGAGGTGAACCCGTCTACTTTGGTGGACTTGTCCACCTTTAGGCATGACAATGAACTCGTTCTATTTGAGGACCAAATAATAAATCCATCTATTTGTGGACTTAATAATAAACTCGTCCACTTGTAGACTTGATAATTTTAAGACATCCTCATAAGATGAAATCGTCCACTTGTGGACTTAATAATAAACTCATTCACTTGTGGACTTGATAATTTTAAGGCATCCTTATGGGATGAACTCATCCACTTATGGACTTAATAATAAACTCATCCATTTGTGGACTTTGTGGACCTAATAATTTTAATGCACCCCCGTGGGATAAACTTGTCCACTTGTGGATTTTAGTCACAGATGTAGTTTCGTAAAGGTGTACACATACACAGGTCATATTTGAATAACTCCTCTTATTATGATAGATGCGTGCATAAGTAAAAAAGTGTTCTTAAAAAGAATAAAAACCTGCCCTTTGGGCTTAGAAAGTACTGTAGATAAAAATTAACTAAAAAGAAATAAACTGGAAATGAGGAGTGGCGCTCTTCATGCTATCATCTACTTGTAGTATTTCCTGAGATGCTCGGTATTCCATGGATGTTGCAACTTCTGTCCATCTAGCGTTTCCAGGTAGTAGGTGTCTTTCCTCTGCCATGAAGTGATTATGTAGGGTCTCTCCCAGTTAGGACCAAGCTTTCCCTGAAAGGGATCTCTAGTGGCGCTCATCACCATCCTCAAGACGAGGTCTCCGATGTTGAAGTCTCTGTGTCTGACTCTGGAGTTGTAGTGCTTGACCATAAGGTCTTGGTATCATGCTAGTCTTTGTTCAACTGTCGCCCTGACTTCGTCCACTACGTCAAGTTGTAGACGCATGGCCTCGTCGTTCCTTCTTTCATCGTGATTGCCCACCCTGTAGCTTGTGAGTCTGACCTTAACTAGGATAACTACCTCGCTTTTGTATACTAGTCGAAACGGCGTCTCTCCTATAAGTGTTTTGGTTGTTGTCCTATATGCCCATAATACGCTTGGCAACTATTATGGCCATATACCCTTTGCTCCCTCGAGCCGAGTCTTGATGATTTTAAGTAAGGATCGGTTCGTGACCTCAACTTGTCAGTTGGCCTGAGGGTGGGCGAGGGAGGAGTAGTGGTTTTTGATCCCTAATTGTAAGCAAAGTCCCTGAAAGAGTTATTGTCGAACTGCTTCCCGTTATCTGAAACCAAGACTCTAGGGATCCCGTATCTGCAGATGATGTTCCTCCAAACGAAACTTCACACGTTCTTCTTTGTGATGGTGACCAAGGCTTCAGCTTCTACCCATTTGGTGAAGTAGTCTATGCCGACTATTAGGAACTTCAGCTATCTCATTGCTATTGAGAATGGGCCCATAATGTCCAATCCCTATTAAGCGAAAGGCCATAGGGCCGTCATTAGGGTGAGCTTTTCTGTTGGTTATCTAACGACGTTACTGAACCTTTGACATTTATCGCAGGTTTTGACATAAGCCTGGGCATCCTTCTACATAGTAAGCCAGTAATATCTAACTTGGATTAGTTTGTGCACCAAAGACCACGATCTTGAGTTGTTCCCGCAAATCCTTTCATGGACTTCTCTCATGACATAGTCCGCTTCTTCGGGGCTTAAGCACCTTAGGAACAGGCTGGAGAAGCCTCTCTTGTACAAGACGTCCTTTATTAGAACGAATCGTGCTGCTTAGACCTTCAGCTTCCTTGCAGCCTCCTTACTGTTGGGTAGTGTGCCATTTTTTAAGTAAGAAACTATTGGTGTAGTCCAGTTTCTTTCCGAGTCTATTTCATGCACGCGAACGTCATCTATTAAAGGTGAGAGCTAAACAAAAGAAAGTACCTTACCAGTGATGAGCATATGTTTCGCAGAGGCGGCTTTGGCAAGGCGATTAGTTTTCTCGTTTTCTTCCCTGGGAACTTGGACGAACTTGGCCTTCTAACTCACCTACTTGCTTTCTCACCTGCTCCAGATACTTCTTCATCGTTTCCCCTTTGCATTTGAAGTCACCGTTCACCTGACTGGTGTCGACCTAAGAGTCACAGTACACGACCACGCTTGTTGCCCCTGCGGCTTTTGCAAGGTCTAGCTCTACTACTAATGCTTCATACTTTGCTTCGTTGTTAGTCATTGGGAAATCGAGACAAACCATGCATTCGATCTTATCCCTTTCAAGGGAACAGAGCACTATACCTGCCTCGCCATCCTACCTGTTGGACGATCCATCCGTGTGGACGCTCCACTAAGGTTGTTCTTCTACCCCCTGGCTTTCCATACTGGTGAATTTTGCGATGAAGTCAGCGATTACCTATCCTTTTATGGCAGTACATGGATGATATTGCACGTCAAATTCACTTAATTCTATTGCCCATAGCACCATCCGTCCAGTAGCTTCTGGATTACTCATCGCCCACCGTAGAGGCTTGTCAATCAGGATGACCACAATGTGGGCCTAAAAGAAGGGCTTGAGCTTACAGGCTGCGGTAACTAAAGCGAAAGCGAGCTTCTCTATTAGTGGGTATCTTTCCTCCGCGCCTCGGAGTGCTCAGCTAGTGTAGTATACGGGCTTCTGCACCCTGTCTTCTTCCCTGACTAAGGCCTCATTGATGGCAGCCAGGGATATAGACAAGTAGAGGAATAGTTCTTCCCCTGATTTGGAAGGACTTAGCAACGGTGGTGAAGAGAGGTAGGCCTTCAGATCCTCAAATGCTTGTTGACACTCGGTCGTCCACTCAAAAGTCTTCTTCAGCGTGCAGAAGAAAGGTGGGCACTTGTCTGTTGCCCTTTATATGAATCTATTCAACACAGCTACCTTGTCATTAAGACTTTGTACTTCTTTTACGTTCCTTAGTGGTGCCATCTCTATTATGGCCTGAATCTTGTCTGGGTTGACTTCGATACCTCTTTGAGACACCATGAACCCCAAGAACTTTCCAGCCGTCACCCCGAATGCATACTTGCTCGGATTGAGCTTCAAGTTGTAAGAGCAGAGTGTGTCGAAGGTCTCCCTAAGATCATCCAAATGATCGTCCTCCATTCGGCTTTTTACCAGTATGTCGTCAATGTAATCTTGGACATTTCTTCCAATCTGATATGCGAACATCTTGTTCATGAGCCTTTAATATGTTGCGCCTGCATTTTTGAGGCTGAACGGCATCACTTTGTAGCAGAAGAGGCCTTGGCTGGTGACGAACGAAGTCTTCTCTTGATCAACTTCATTCAGTTTGATCTGGTTGTAACCAGAAAAAGCATCCATGAAACTCAGTAACTGCTGTCGAGCTGTAGAGTCTACTAGGACGTCAACCCGCAAGAGGGGGTAGCGATCCTTGAGGCGTGCTTTATTCAGGTTCATAAAGTCTATGCACATCCTCCATTTCCTGTTGGCTTTCTTGACCATTACCACGTTGGCCAACCAGTCAGGGTAGTAAACTTCTTTGATGAAATTTGCCTTTTGCAACTTGCGAACTTCTTCCCCTATAGCTCGATCTTGTTCTTGGGCGAACACCTGCTTTTTCTAACGGATAGGTGGAAAAGTGGGCGACACATTCAACCTGTGCACCATGACTGAAGGGTCGATCCCGAGCATGTCTTCATGGCTCCAAGCAAAGACATCCTGATTCTCTTTGAGAAAAGTTATGAGTGCTTAGCCGACCAGCGGACTGGCGAGGGTGCCGATCCTAATCGTTTGATCTGGTTTAGAGTTGTCGAGAAGTATCTCTTCAAGTCCTTCAACGGGCTCTGCCACCGTCCATTGTTCTTCTATGTTCATGGCCTTTAGATGATCGTCCATCTCCAACATTGCTATGTAGCACTCGTGTGCAGCCACCTGGTTTCCACATACTTCTTCTACTCCGTATTCAGTGGGGAATTTGATCATCATGTGGTATATCAAAGTTACGGCCTTCCATGAGTTGAGGGTAGGTCATCCTAGGATAGCATTGTAGGCGAACGAGCAGTTGACAACAAGGAATGTAACATCCTTAGTGATCTATTAAGGACAATCACCAACCATTATGGGCAACGTGACTGCGCCAAGGGGGTATACTCTTGTCCCTCCAAACCCAACAAGCGAGGCGTTGGTTGGGACCAGCCGTTCTCTATCAATCCTCATCTGCTGGAACGCTAGGTAGTAGAGAATGTCAGCAGAGCTTCCGTTGTTAACCAGGACCTGGTGTGTGTTGTAGTCTCTCATCCGTATGCTATCAATGAGTGCATTGTTATGTGGGTGATAGAGATGTCGAGCATCTTCCTCTGAGAATCCAATGAAAGGGTTGTCGACCCGCACCATCTTTGGGATGAAGCCCCTCAGCTAGATGTTCTGAACCATCCTGAGGAAAGTCTTATGGACCTTTTTGGATGAGCCAGAAGAAGCAGTGCCTCCTACAATCGTTCTTATGTCTCCTATAGGTGACCTAGGACGCTCGTTCTCCTTTTAGGCAACCTGTTCTTATGATGGGTCGGTTCTTTTCTTGCTGACGAACCTTTGCAACTTTCCTTGTCTGATAAGAGCTTCTATTTGTTGTTTCAAGTTATAGCAGTCAGATGTGTCATGACCGTGATCACGATAAAAACGACAATACTTGTCTCTAGACCTCTTATTAGGGTCTCCCTTCAGCTTGCCGGGAAATGTCAGGGATCCTTCGTCCTTGATCTGCATCAGGACTTGGTCAATTGGGGCAATCAGTGGAGTGAAGCTTGTGAATCTCCTAGCGGGGGGTTTGGAGCGCCTATCCTCTCGTTGGTCACCAGTCCTTATTGTTTTTCGGCCCCTATCCTGTTGTGCCTCCTCCTGTTTTTCCCTCTTCTTAGGCTTCTCTTCTCGAGCCAATAGCGCGTCTTCCGTTTTCATGTACTTAGTTGCCTTGTAGAGTACATCTGACATAGTCTTTGGGTCGTTTTTATATAAGGAGGATAGAAACTTACCCTTCCGTAACCCATTCGTGAATGCAGCCACGAGTATCTTGTCGTTAGCTTCATCAATCGAGAAGGCCTCTTTGTTAAAGTGAGTAATGTAAGACCTCAGTGTTTCGTCCTCTCGTTACTTAATGTTTATTAGGCATGCGGTGGACTTTTTATACCAGTGTTCCCCGATAAAGTGTGAGGCAAACTGGGCGCTCAACTCTTGAATTTACTAACGGAGTTGGGCGTCAACCTGCTGAACCAAACTCTTGTGGGTCCCTTCAGCGTAGTGGGGAAGACCCTGCATATGATCTTGCCCACCACTCCTTGTAGGTGCATCAGGGTCTTGAAAGACTCCATGTGATCTAAGGGATCCTTGGATCTGTCATAGGACTCTACATGTGGCATGCAGAACTTCTATGGAAGAGGGAACGAAGTGATGGATGCAGTGAATGGTGAATCAATTTAATGGACCAACTCATCGAGGTTGCTAGACACCTGTCCTCTAAGGGCGTTCAACATGAAGTCCATCCATTTCTTCATCATCTGTATCTCCGCGACCATGTGTGGTGGAGCCATATCTGTGGTAGATGGACGGCTTGTATCCTGTCGCTCTTGTCTTGTAAGGGCATTGCTACCCTTTAGCCTATCTTGGTCCCTTTTGTCAGCGCTAGTATCTTCTTGGTCCTCTTCACGAGTGTTGAGTCCTGCATCCTTTTGGAGCAGCTATTCTTCTAGATCATGGTTTTGCTTGGTGAGGCGTTCCACAGCCACAGCGAGTGTTTGAACTTGTCTCTCGAGGGCGGTGGTACGCGATTCGTCTCCTCGGTTATAGTTGGTGGTCACCATCGAGCGAATAAGTACCATGCAACTCTTTGTCTAGGAAGTTATAGTATGGCTTATTACTGACTTCCTATAGACGGCTCCAACTGATGATGCCGAAAATCGTCAGTGAGTCGTACGGTCCTCACGTGCTCAAGACAACACCTATACAACACAAAAAAAGAAGACCTCAAGAGAGTACCAGTATGGTACCAGCCAAGTACCCTCAGAAGGTCAAGTTAGAAAAGTTTCACAATTCTAGAGTGCTAGAGCTGGAGTAAATTATGCGTGTCTTGGTTTGTGAGTGCTTTGGGGTTTTTATAACGGTGTAGAGTTTACATTTATTTCTTGGCGGAGAGGGTCTTTCCTTGTGGGGAAAATCCTCGTTAATGCGCGTATCTTGCGGGATCCTTTCCTTATAGGGACCCTTTTGATTAGGGTTAACCGTGGAGTATAAGATGTTTCCTTATATACTCATTCGTGGAGCCCAAGCAAAGCCATGCTAGATTTGTCAAGAGCTTCTTTATCCCAGTCAGCTTCCTTCCGTCAGTTTCCTACAGCGTCTAGGCGATCTGGTCGACCCACCAAAAGCCGTTGTCTTAGAGGTGGAGTCGTCGGCTTTGAAAAGGACTTGTCAGCCTCGCAATGTCGTTGTTTTCTTCTTTGGATGCATAGTATGGCTGATGGGTTCTTTGAGACCGATGGTTTTATCTCATGTGAATGAATTTAACACCTTTTTCAATATTACCCTTATCAAACACGAAATCCTTTATAGCCAAGGTTTTGTACCCATTTTGTCTTTTTCATACCCATTTTGTCTTTTTCATTAGTAATTAGTAAAGAAAGTAGTGGAAAGATCCTGCCATCTTAAAAAATTTATTGTTGTATTACCATTGAGTTTCGGAAACAAGCAAACGTTAGTCTTAACTAGAGACCATGGCTTGTATTATCCTAGAAGAACTTGAGGCTCCCAAATGACACCGTTTTATTTTCTACACCATATTCCCTGACTTCTCACTAAATTCTGACCATACCCCTAACCCTTCACTATCCTCCTCTCGGCTTTCTCTTCCTCCATCTCCTATAGTATCGGAAAATTTTTATTTTGAAATGATAGTAGGTCTTTCAATTGCTTTTCTACTTTCTTTTCCTACGGTTTCTTCGCAACTAAACAGGTTTTGTTAATTTTTGGTTGATGCAGCACCATGAAATTTGTTTGTTCAGGATGAGATCCTAGTTTTTAACATAAACTGGTTTTCCTTTTATTTTTATTTTACTATTATTCTTTAATTTTTATTCTACATGGTAGTACACTGTACACGTATGTGTCATAAGTTTTTTTTTTTTAATTTTTTTTTTCCTGTTAACCATGTTAGCATTTTCCATTCATCACTTAACAGCAAGGACAAAATTGACACAATTCCGAAAGGTTAAGGACCAAATTGACACATTTGAAAAGTCAGGAACTAAGTTGAAATTTAGCGTAAAGGTTAAGGATCAAATACGTAGTTTACCCAATTTTTTATTATGTAATTATATGCATGCTTAATTAACTCTCATATACTTGATTGATGCTCACATAACTTGGGTGATTCACGATCCCGATTTCATGGCATGTAGATCTATTGGTATACAGGAATTAACTACTCATTCTAATTTTCTTCTTGGCAAAAAAAAAAAAAATAGTTAATAATCCATTTGAGGAAAGATTTGACACCACTTTTATGGGAAATGAAAAAAACTGTCAAAATATTAATTTCTTCTTTTTTTTTTTTCCATAAAAACTTTCTTTAAATGGATTATTAACCAGTACCCTAAGAACATTCGTTAGCATTTTCCAAAAAAAAAAAAAAAAGCCAATTTGAGTACCTCGGCATAAAATATTACCTACTTTAAATTTATCAAACTTTATTTTGTGACTCCCGAAAATAATTTCTTAATTCGCTTATTTTTCCAACACCTCTCTCTCTCTCTCTCTCTCTCTCTCTCTCTCTCTCTCTCTCTCTCTCTCTCTCTCTCTCTCTCTCTCTCTCTCTCTCTCTCTCTCAATGTGACAAATAAGTCTTTCTTAACTTTCCTAAGAAATTGTTCTATTTTATTTATAAAAAAAAAAATTTCTTACCACAATAGTTGACAAAATGATAATCTTTCTTGAGATTTGTATAAATAAGTAGGAGTCTTTTTTTTCCTTAAACAAAATATTATGTTAGGGAAATAATAATGTGAGGGAGCATGAACTTATTTGTTGTAACTATACTATAAGGAAGAATGTCATGTCGGCCATAACTTGGAGGGGTGGCATTTTGTGAAACCTCAAAAGAGATTGGTGTAATTTACCGTTAAAGAAAAAAAAAAAAAACAAAAAACAAAATGTTCCTCATAAATTTCTTAATTATTAATTCCACAATTTTCATATACTTAAAATTTTATTTTTTTAAAAAATTAATAAATTGCTTTAAATCATAGGGGGGAAAAAAACCACTATTTGTTTTCCTCGTAAAATATGGAATCCTCTTGAGGTTTTAAGTGTTACACTTAACCCCCTTGTAGCATTGTTTTATGTGTAAACTACTAACAAAACCCTCATGTGGTATTGTTGTATATGAAAACATAAATCTAAATATGAACACATGTATCACATGAGAGACTTAACATCATAGGGGTGTTCACGTTGTAGGTTTGGGCCATATTTAGCACTGCACTGTAGTGAGATTTTTCCAAAACCCTCATTGTACTTCACTTTAATAGATCAGTCATCATGTGGTGTAATGCAGTTTGGTCGGTTTTCATATATATTAAGTATATATTACAAATATATACTAAGTATCCGTTTTGATACACGTTTCTGTGTCCACGTCTGCATTTTACTCCTTTTTTTTTGGCACGCGTTTCAAGAGCAAAAAACACTGTTACTGCTACTACTCATGCACTGTTCATAAACAGTAGCCATAATATTTGACTTTTCAGCACATCAGTGGGTCTTGTGCACTGTTCACTGGACCCACAAATCTCACTTTTCAGCAATTTTTTCATTAAAAATAGGTCTTACAGTACTATTCATACATTTAAAAATTATTTTGCTACAATGTTTTTAGTTTTCAGTTTCAGCAAAATAAGTTCTATCCAAACAGACCCTAAATATTTAATATATGGTAAATATATTAAATATATGTTCAATATCTATTTAATATATAATTAATATAGGTTAAATATATATAAACTCTATGTTAAATATAAAAATAAAAGTTATATATATTTTAATAGGTGAGGTGCAGGACAATTTTTTGTTGTTTTTTTAAGGGTTTGACTTACCTTCAATACTTTTTTAACTGGAATCTCTGTTTGTTTGTTTTAAATATCCAATGGCAAGTGATAGTGTGCTTTAATCTCTATTTTTTATTTAGTTAGTGGGTGATGTGACAGTTTCTCATTAAAACAAAATGAGATTCCAATTAAAAAAGTACTAGAAGTAAGTCAAAACTTTTTTTGAAAACCTTACAATGACGTGCTGCAAAGCAATTTTAATAGATAATATATATTTAACCATTCTAAAATGCATAGTCCATATAATATATATTTAATATAAATAAGACACACACACATATGTATGTTTGTGTGCGTGTGTGTGTGTATGGGTGCAGTACGGAGTGTTGTGTGGTTTTCTTAACACTGAACAAAAAAATTAAATTGTGCCTGCGGTGCAATTACTTCATTTTGCGGGCAGTTTGGTTGGTTTAGATGTGGTCATGCGATCTGAGCAATTTCATGAACACTCCTACTTACTCTTTATGTTGACGAATGTTTAGCGGTTTATGTATAAAACAATACCATACGGAAATTAAATGGTTACACTCAAAATTTCAAGGGTATTTCTTATTTTACAAAAAAATAAAAATAAAAAATAAAAACTACATGGGAGGTTTTGCGTACTTTTTACTTAAATAATTTAAGCACTATATCATGGGATATATAGAAATTTTGTTTTAATAATAAAAAAAAATTATTATGAGATCAATAACATTGTAACAAATCTATATTTAAAAAAAAGAGATGCTACGTCTACAACAATTTTACAACATTTTTACAACAAATCACAGGTGGTTAGTTGTTATCAGTTCAAATTTAAAACTAACACTAAGATTACTTTTTTGCTCCCATAATAACAACTAGTAACAACCTGCCACTTAGGATTTGTTGTAAAAATGTTGTAGACATATCATTTCTCTAAAAAAAATTTATTGTAAGAAACGCAAAAGTATTTCTTAGTCTTGCCATAAATCTTGTAGTTTAGACTTTAGTCTGATTAACTAGCATCTTTTAGGAGAACCGGAGTTTAAATCCTTGCTCCCTTGTTAACATTAAAAATAAGTAAGTAAAACAAGACAAAACACTAAACGTAACGTATGTCCCTTCAAGTGGGGCATTTCACTAGGTACCACTTGGAGTATTTCACAATTTGAAATAATTTCTTATCAGTTATCACTGTAGCGGTTTTTTTTTTTTTTTTTTTTTTTTTTTTGGGGCAAGGTAAGTATGGATTGCATTGAAAAAGAAACAGCATACAGATTACACAAGGGATTATTCACTCTAATCTTCCTCATACAAACTAAGGCAAAAATTTGCTAAGAAAGAGACAAGGATCATTCACCATAGCAGTATTCTAACTCTGAAAGTACATTTCATCCAAATTCCCGGAAGAAGAAGACGTCTATAAGATTACAAGTATAGGAAGAAAGTATTTTTGTTTATCAATCTTTTTATGAAACATCTTAAAATTATTGGTTTTGTGATTTAGAGGGAAAAAAAAAAACTGAAAAAGAAAAAATGTAATGATTCTTAATAATATAGCAAACTATATAATTTTTCACATATTATTTTAACATTCTCATAATGAAAATAGGCATACAATGTGCAAATAATTTATAATAATAATAATATTAATAAGAGATAGCACTAGGGTTGGCATCAAGTGTAGTTCAGGGTGGTCACATGACCACTGTGACTTGAATTTTTTTTTTTTTAATATACCTTAAAAATTAAATTTTAAATTAATATGGGTTGTTAACTATCCTAGGAAAAAAAAAAAAAAAAAAAAAAAAAAAAAAAAAAAAAAAAAAAAAACTTGACCACCCTAAAAAAACTTGAACACC